>OW387024.1:94667029-95867029 GCA_936439885.1 Nowickia ferox | reverse complement strand
TAGATAATCAAACGAATTATTTAAAATTTCCTCATACATTGCTATTCACACTTTTGTCGTATTTCGATTCTTAAGCGCATTATTCACGGTAAAAATGAATGACCTGCATTATAAAAATACTAGTGAAATTTTGTATATACATGTTACATCAAAACACATGTGCCTACAAACTTTTAAACCTTTATTATAACAATCAGCCGAAACAAAAATGATAATCAATGCACTTGAATAATTTTGCTTTGTGTTTTCTCTCTCCTATAAAAGTATAAAAAGTAATTTTGTATTTCAGGTAACGATATGTACATAAAAACATATATAAGTGCATACTTTTCTCACATTTTCAATGTAATTATTTTTTAAATTTGTATGAGAGAATCACCACTCAATGCATTTGATTAATTTGCGAATACAGTAGAATCACAAAAAAACTAACTCGCGTAAAACTTAATTGCTCTGGTTAAGTTAACCGAATTTCAGCGCTCAGTTAATTTTCCAGTTAACTTTTCCGTTAAATAACTTTTCTGAGCGTAAGAATTTTTTACAGGCGCAAGCTATTCTTATAAAAGCGTGAAATAAGATAAAATAGTGGAATAATGATCTGTACGATAATGAAGATGACATTCTGTTGTCTAAATTGATTAAATGAAATACATACTGCTTCCGAGAATACAGGTTGAGAAGTTCAAAAGTTAATGTGAAACATAAGTTGAAATGTTGACATCAGCATTGATGAAAAAAAAAAAAAAAAATGTTAACAAGCTTCAAACTACGGAAGAAAACGATGATTTAGAGGTGTCCAATAATACGTAAACTTCTCGAAAGCTATTGAAAGTATCAATATATTGCTAAAATGGTTTGAAAATGATAACGATGGGCATCAGATGGCAGACCTTGTCAATATGTGCACGAAAATGGTCAAGAGAAAAAAAAAAGTCTTTACTGCTTCTTTAAACCACTCGGGGCAAATTAATATGTACGAATATGAATGTATTAAGTTCCTGTATACGAAAATATTCAAAAGAGACTAGACTATGTAACAACAGACGGTGAAAATTAAATCTAAGCTCATTTTTTTAAATAATAAAAACTGAGTCATTAAACAAATTTTGTGGAATATTTGTGAAAAATCTATGTTTCTTATTATATTATATTTTCAACTTTGAAAACCGCTAAGAAACGTTAACAAATGGGAAAAGTCAATTACGCTTGGAAAATTACGGTTAACTTTTTCGAGATTCTACTGTACTCTGGACATCTTAAGCGGCCCACCCACTTGCAATATAATTGCACAATTTTTCGTATTGTACAATAATATCGCCAATGTGTATGTCATATTCGACGGTGGCACAGTACATTGGCAAATATCAGAGGACTTTTGATTTTTATTGTACAATCAAGACAATTGTGTAATGTGGTGGCAACATTGTTCAATGTTGTTAACTTTTTCACTGCCAGGATAATTGGGCAATATTTTCTTTAAAAGTACTGTGCCATTTATTGCTTAGTATATGTCAAAATGACAATAATATGTATAACAACATATGCAATAATATTGTATAATGCATGGGCCGCTTTAAGTGTCATTTGTTTTTTGTTTTACAAAAATTCATAGCATACTTTTCTGTATTCTATTACTGTGTACACTTTCATGGTAACTCGGGGCGTATGAGTAATTTCCAAATTCTCTTACCAAGTGACGAATTTGTCGTGCAAAAAAACGTAGCATACTTTTCAACGTTTAGAGCAGACTTTTTCATGGCGTATGCGCAATGCAGGTGGTTTAAGAAGATTTAAATTCGAAACTAAAATTTTAATAAAAATATAAATTTTCACAAAAAAAAATTCAGAAATAAGTTTAAATTTTAATTTTTTGGATTTGAAGTAATAAAAAATAGTGTAAAATAAGAGGATTATATAAAGAAAAATTAAATTATTTTATAAACAATAAAATAGTCTAATTGAAGCCCAATTGTCAGCGTGCTAATTGTGTGTATTTTATTTATATATTTTTTAACATTAAAACGGTTTCTGTTGCACACGCACATACCATTTTTCGAATAAAATTTTCTTAAGTTAAGATTTTGCAATTTCAAATTTTCAAACACATATCATAATAATTCATTAATACATAATGGTCACATCTTTTAAAATATTAATAAGTGGCACGCAAGGTAAAAATATTTGATTTTAAATCAAACTCACGCAACATATAAATTGTGTGGTTTGGTTTATGAAGTTTTTTTTTAGCACAATAAAGTTTTGATTTTAATAATTAATTATGAATTAGTTTTGTTAAGTAAAGCAAGTTATTTTTTATTTAGCTTCGCAGCAATTTAGCCTAACACAGATATTTGCGTTTATGAGTTTTAATCAAAAGAGACGACTGAGTTATAGAACAAGTTCAATGTTAATGGTTTCACAAAATTTTTTATCAATTTTATGGTTGTCAAATAGAGTTCTCATTTCAGCAAGTATAACACGAGTATGGGTCATTAACCCCGTGTCTTTTTGAATTTCCCGGTTCTTAATTGAAATGGCAAGAGTGCTGCTGCCATCAAGCAACTGTCAGTTGACTCCTGTCTAAATTTGAACAAACTGAGTCATTTAGTTTGTGTTTGGCAGTCGTTGATAAAAGACTAATGCGCGTTTTGGAAAAAAGTGAATTTCGTGTGCTCATTAAGCATTATTTTTTGAGGGAAAAACAAAACAAACCAAACCAAGGCTAAACTTTATAAATTTTATGAGGACTCTTCAGCATCAATTTTAATGGCACAAAGGTGTTTTATTGAATTTCATTGTGGCCGTACAAGAAGAATGTGGTGCAAGCCCGGTTTAGGTCTCTACATCTGAAACAATCGAAAAAATTCAGGATATGGTTTTAGCCCATTGGAGATTGAAAGTGGGAGAAATTGTGGAAGCTATAGGCCTCTCACATGGCTCAGTGGTTTAAATTTTTAATGATCACTTGTGGCTATGAGAAAGCTTTTCTCAAAATGGGTGCCGGGTTTGCTCACAATCGACCACAAAAGCATGTACAGTTTCCATGACAAAAATTCATCAATTGGGCTACAAATTGCTCCCCCGTCCTCTTTTTTTCAGATTTAGACCTAAGTGACTAGTTCTTGTTCCCAAACTTGAAGAAATGGTTTGGCGGAAACAAATTTCACTCTAACGACGAACCGTCTCACAACCAAATGCATATTTTAATGACCTCGACAAAACATATTTTTCGGAAGAAGAAACTTTGGACTAAATGTGTAGAACTCAAAAGCGACTATGTTGAGAAATAAAATAATTTTTTACATAAAAACCTGTTTTTTTTTGTAAATCACTGAGTCAATAACCAACACTCCTACATATTGGCGAATGACTTAAATGCTATTTTGTTTCAACCAAGAAAATTGTTTTTTTTTTAATATATAAAAAGTTATTCTCATAACTTCGCGCAATGAAATTTTTTAACAGGAAATATTACTTTATAGATTTTTAAAAATTTTGCTACTCATGCATCCGCATTAAAACATTTAAAAATTATGTTAAAATTTTTAATGAACTTATTTTTTCTACAACTTTCTATCTTTTTTTTTTTTTCATTTTCTTTTGAAGCAAATCATAAGTTATGCAAATTATTTTTTGTAAGAAACTAGCAGAGCTTATCTTAAATTAGAGATACAAGTGAAAAAAAATAAACATAGTTAAGTATATGTCTCCTACATTTGTCACCAATGTTTCTTTATATTCATAACAAAAATAACTATTTTTACACAGATGCTTGTTGCAGTTTCATAACTAGATAAACAATAAGTAAGTGAAATTTATTTTTTTTTTTTTCTATATTTCTACTGGAAAAATAAACGTGACATTGAGTGACATCTACTTTAAAGAAATGAAATTTGTTTAGATTGTTTGTCTGTATGAAGTAACTTTAATTATAAAATATACATATCGTTATCTTAATATAGAAAGGCGCTAACTCTTTTCATATTTGAAATTGAGTTTTTTTGTATGTTTCGATAGAAGAACATCTAATGTATAGAAAAATGCAAAAATCACATATTAAAAAAAAATTTATGAGTTAGGGCCTTTCTATGTTAAGGGAGCGTTATGTACATTAAAACTAGAATCTAATGTGCAGTTTCTACAAGTCAGGCAGACGACTCGCCTCGAAAATTTAAATGAAAACCACTCAAAAAAATTATGCCCTAATTCAGTAAGATGATTTAGGACGTTTTTGTTTAAAAATACTTTTGAGTTCTTGTTTTTAAATTCTGCAAATTATTTTCTTAAAAAATGGTTGTTGTCTTTGATAATGAAAAATATAAATATTATTACCATGTTTTTAAAACATAAAAATACAATTAAAGTATTGTACTATAATTTGAAAAATATTAAAAAAAATATGTGTTGCATATAATGTTTAGAACAAAATCATACAGCAAATACACGAACCTTCTAGCATGGACAATAAATAAAAATTGTTTTAAAGAATCACAATTGCGGCTTTTTTTTCGTCCACAGACAAGACGATACAATCGCCGAACAGAATTAGGGCATTAGTGCTTTCCATATAAATTTTATACTCAAGTCACCCGTCTGGGTTGTAGAAACAGGGGGGATAATTTTTTTGTTTGCTTCATAAATTGTTTGAATAAATATGTTTCAAGTACAAATTTACCCCATGTTTCTATAACATGGACGGTCGACTTGAGTCGAAAATGTATATGAAAATCACCAATTTTTTTTAAATGATTTTTATACAAATTTTCGAGACGAGTCTAAATACTCAAGTTGGTTCTTATATGGAATGACATCAAATATATTATAAATTTTCCATAAAACTTACTCATGATATATTATGTTTTTGCATGTAATTCTCATAGGCACAATATTTATGTAAGTAACTGTACATATGCCTCAACAAATCGATTTTCTTGACATTATTTCGGCATATTTTCATAAAAATAATTCTCTATACATTTTTGTTATCAAAAAAAGATTTCCCGTATTAATTATTCTCATATTTTATCATTATTAAACTTATTTTACTATTAATTTAAGCACAAGTCGCATTTGGCGCATATACACAGCAAAAGTATTCACCAGAAAATGTTTTCAATTAAGAACTTAATTGATTCAATTAAATTTTTATTAGTAGTAATTAATTTGAGTGGAAAAACTAACCTGATATTATCAAATTGTTTATAGCTGAAAATTTAATTAATTTTTTTAATTGATATTACAAATATTTTAATTGATATTACAAAATTATTTATTTTTGTGTGTAAATACATTTTTTGGCTTAAAAGTATTAAAATTTATTTTATTAATTTAACACTTTCAAGTTATTGCATATAAAGGAAAACAAGAGACTTTAGTTCCGAGAAATTTAAAACCACTTTTGTTTGGGCAAGATTGAAATCGAAAGTGTGGTTACTTTAGCATTTTATGCATATCATGCAGCAATTAAAATATTAAATTATATATGCATGCATGCATACATAAATACATAAAATCATATATAAAAATACAAACCATAGGTTATCTTAAAATAAGAAAAAATAAAAAAAGAACTGACGTTTATAAAAAGTCAAGGCTGTCAACTGTCTCTATTCATCAGACCGCGTGCAAGCATTTTTCATATTTGATTTATAACAGGCTTATTTAATAAAATATGCAATAAAATATAAACAATCAAGGCCGACTTTACAAGCAGCTACAACAAATGCCAAAACAAAATTAAAAAAATATTCAGCAGTACTACGTTCCTTTGAAAAAATTATATAAATATTAGAAATCTTTGAAATCGCCAAAAATGTTGCTTATTTCAAGTTCTTAAAAGACATATTCTGATTTAATTCCAGTTTAAAATTAAACCTTTTTTTCAAAAATCTCAAGGAATTAATTTTTTCTTTATTTACTTTTAAAAACATTTTTTTTTCACTAACCTTTAAATACCGTCCTTTAAAGTCCACTATTAAGTATATTTACATTCAACTAATACGATATGTTTGTGTTGGCCGACAGGCTGAATAACTAAAAAAAAATAAATAAATAAACAAACACAAAACCTGCATTACGTTTCAAAAATGTATGTCACTGCAAAAATTCGCACACAAAAAAAGCAACAACAAGAGTTTTAAAATTTGTTGACCAAGCAGAAATAAACTGCAACCCAGACAGAAAACAAAAAGCAGCAGTAGCAATTCACAAAGAAAGCAAAAGTCACACAAAAGTGTACATTTGTGGTGTAAGAGCAAATGTCCGTCCACGCTTGCCAAAAACAAAAAGAGTTCGCACGCTTTTTAATGCAGAACTTTCGATTTCAGTTTGGCGAGTGAAAGCCACAAGTTCACCCAACTAAAGACAAACTACAAAAAAGAAGTTTTAATGCGAATGAATGATTTAAAATTCTCATTTAGTCGACAATTGCTTTTTTGTCATTATTCAGAACAAATGGATCTCGAAGATTTGATGCATTTCAAGTTTTTAACAGCCGCAATTGTAATTTTAAATATGCGCCAAGTAATTTTTAACGCTTTAGATAATTCTTACAGAAAATTTGAGGTAATTTTAAAAATATGTACGCATGCTAAAAACCGATTATTTACCCGTAAAGCCGGGTTCGATATTTCATGTGAAATGTTGACTAATCCATATAAAAAAATTTCACATGAAATATTCATGAAAATTTTTTGCAAAACTTATACTCTGTTCAACTCGGGAAAAATTTATTAAATGTATCTGGCAACATTTTCTTGCAATCTGCGAAATAATGCGACTGGCATTTATTTCGCGTGAAATATTAACAGCTGATGTTTATGTTTAAAAAAGTCGATCAATGTTGCATACTTCTATTCAATAAAAACAATTATTTTTTGGAAAAAGTAATATGGGCATCACTTGTTACGTGTCAAATTTTTCACGCGAAATAATCAATGTTGCTGAAGAATTTTCACAAGTTCGAGCAGAGTACTAGGCTTAACTCAATATTTTTTGGGGGTGTTTGGAAAACTTCAAATACAGATTGTAGTTGTACTCGACAATACCTACCAAAAAAAAAAAAAAATAGTAACATGTCACACGTATTTTTTTCTTTGTCACACAGTGTAATAGATTTTGATCAAAAAATTAAGTTAAAAAATTATGTGGCTTAAGCTTTTTTGGTGGTTACGGTACGAAATGTTTTACTTTATAATATATGTCGTTTTGAAAATGTATGTCTCTTTTTTTCTAAATTTCAAATCTATTGATATTCAACTTAGTTAGAGATAGATAAGTGCAAACTCAACATTTTGGAGATGTTTGGAAAATTTAAAAAACGGATAAATTTTTTACTCAATAACCAACACCTGCCAAAAAAATAGCATCACATTACAGGTATTTTTTTTTGTCACACACTGTTATTCATGCTTTGGCGTAAGTTGCTTAAATGATGAAACAGAATATAGTCTGCAACTTCAGGAAAATCGCTCCCAAATTAATAACGCGCATAATAACATCGTCGGCAGTAACTTCAAATCCTCTCTAATTTATGTTTTATTTTCTTTTGTGCTTATTTTTCTTTGTAGTTTTGTTTACAAAATGTATGAAATTTATTGAAAGTATGGTAACATTTTTGAGAGAATGAGTACTTATATGTCAAAGCATAAGAAAAAACGCTCTCAAAATAAAATAGATTCTATCTCACGACTGCTTTCTGCGGCTGCTTTTTTGTGCCAATTTGTATGGAAAATGTGTTTATGCCGGTATTCTGTTTAATCATTAACTCTCTCTAACTTTCTTCAAATTTTAAATATTTTTATTTGCATGCAGCCTAACAAGTGAATCTTTTGTGCGGTCCTTAAGAAGATATCAGTATAAATTCATTGCTAAAATAAAAACATGTGTTGTTAATATTGTTGCAGCATAGTTACATTTTCATTAAATACTCAAAGATTGCTACAAAAGCGTTTAACTTTCAAGATAATACTGAACACTTTTTATTTAGTTCCAATTCTACTTAAGTCACAGTCACTTGAAAACATTTTAAGTGCAGCCATCCGCGCGGCATTGTAATTAAGATATTTTGTTACGACACAACCTGTCAGATTGGAAGATGTCAAGTGACACACTCAATATGAGTTGAATTTTAGAAAAATTCAATGTTAATGTAGATTTACAGAAAATAATAGATAATGGGGCATACCTGCGGCTAAAGAGTTTATAAGTATCAGAATTGCTTTTACCTTTAGATCTTAGACAGGGTGTCTGGTAGTAGAAAACGTAATAATTAACACAAAGTTTGATTAAGAGCATTGAACGATAGAATGGAAATGCGGATTTTATTTTTTAAAGAGTGTGTCATCCAACTGTCTTCCGTCGAGTTGAATACACTGTTCAAAACGGAGCCTTGTGTTCTGCGCCACACGCTGCAGTAAACTTGGCTCAATTGGGCTGATTTGTCGACGAATATTTCCTTTTAAAGCCACAAGAGATTGGGGATAGTCATTATAAACCCTCTTTTTGAGGTAGTCCCATAAAAAAATCCATGAGAGTTAGATCGGGCGATCTCGGTGGTCATTTTGGCGGAAATTTTCCCGAAGCAAATTCATCGAAGCTGTGGCTGTGTATGCAGTCGCCCCATCCTGTTGAAACCACGTGTGTGAAAATAACGATGGATGAGATCACATTTTTTGCAAAAATAATTCCGCAATCATGCGCCGATAGTTTTTTCTTGAACGATTTGAATTTTAAAAGGATGGAATTTCAAATAATTTTTGAAAACTTCATGAATAATCGCTCTTGGAAGTCCCAGTGATGCTGCCCTTTTCCTTATTAAAAGTCGCGGATTTTCACGTAAACTGCTTTCAACCAGTTCAATGTTTTCGGGAGTCCTTGAAGATCGACTGGACCCTGGCCGTGGAACATTCATAGCCGAAGCAGTTGAGCGGCAAGCTAGTCGCTTTGCGGGTTGTGTTTGTTTATAAAAAAAAAGAAAAAAAAGTTAATATTTATTTAAATATTGTTACTGTTTTGATTAAAAAAAAGAGACTGGCACCAAACAAATGTTTTCATCATGAATGTTTTGCTGCTAATGCTTGTCAGAATAATGAAAACTATCTTGGGTACAGTTTGCCCTTTAAAAATTATCACATGTAATTTGGGTTAATTAAAAACACGAACTTTAGCCTTATGAAATCAAAACAAAGCAAGTATCCTTGATTTTTATACCATGAGTAAAATTGTTAGATATGAACAGGCTTCTTCGTTTTATTTCGCATCTTATCCTTAATTCTTCATCTGCACAAGTCCCCAAAATACCTCTTTTCTTATCCCCCAAAAATTCCCACATTTCCTTAAAGATAAAACCATATTATTTCCAAATAATATTTATTTTTAAGTGAAACAATTTTAAATGTTTATTTGAACTATAGTGAATTTTAATCAGAAATAATTTCTATAAGCTGGGGTAAATACCGATATTTTTCTGGGCAGCAGCGTACAGCACCCAAGTCTATATACTGGGGTAGATATTGTTATTAACATCAGCAAATTTTTAATGAAATGGAATATGAGAAATATTGTGTATACAATTATTGATTTACCTTCGGTAAACACATTTGTAAGTATCACTATTCATTTTCTGTTTATCCGTTTTTTTCATTTTAAATGATGTTAATAACAATCTCTATCCAAGTAGATAGACTTGGGTGCTGATGAAGTGCGTTGCTGCACAGAAAAATATCGGTATTTCCCCCAGCTTATAGTCTAATTTAATTTTTCTTCTCTTCTTTAAAAACTCACATTAATTAATAAAAAATATTTCATTCAATAAGAATTGAAATTACTGAACTTAAACCCGACTAAGAAATTATTTCTGATTAAAATATTTATTTTTGTTTGTCTGTTTTGTATATATTTATTTGAAGATCTATTCATATCGAATATTTGAAAATAAATTGATTGGTACTTTGAAACTAAATATCTCCACAAAGCGTATGTTTATTAAAAGATTTGCTTAAAAACACAAAAGAATAAAATACTTATGTATTATTTTTTTTGTTCTACTTAAGACAAACTTTTGGTTTGTTACTGTTAAGTATATTTCTTTAATTTTTGCCACAAAGCCCGTTCATAATTATCACATGTTATTTGACTTACAGAACGATATGAACTTTAGTTAATTTAATTATTATTATTCGAACTGTATTTGTTTCTATATTTTAATGCATTGAACAGGCTAATGTTAGTATCGCCTTTTAAGCCAAATTACATGTGATAATTATTAATGAACAAATAACATCAAAGTTAGTTGTAAATATTCTGACAACACATAGTTGAACGGAACAGCCAGCCGTTTATGAACTTTAGCCTAATCAAATCATAAAAACAGTTTTTCATTAGTAATCAGTGGTTACGCTTTTTTGGGCACATGTTTGATAGATATAAGTTCGGCCCTATGTTAAGGGAGTAACCATACCCCTTTTAGACAAAGTTAAATGCTTGGGGAATACATTAGGTATAGAACTCAACTCTAAAATCACGTTATGCAATCATGCACGAAAACAATCAGATGCGGTAGGGTTCTATTCCCGCTTCTAAATTGTAAATCAACTCTAAAGATTTTGCTGTACGGAATACGTATAAGACCGACAATGACATACGGATGTCAAATATGGTCAACAAAATACTCTTCACATTATTCAAAATAAAAATATAAAAATTATATCAAGCGTGTTTTTTTTTAAGTGTCCCACCTTTGAGTAAATAAATTGTAGCGCCCGCTGTGTGGCATGTGGCTCCGTCCTGTTGGAACCACATATCAGCAAGATTAATGCCGCGTAATTGAGGTACGAAAAGATTTCGAATCATGTTCCTATACCGTTGACCTTTGACAGTAACATTCTGAACATCATCGTTTTTGAAGACATATGGGCCAATGACTCCGCCAGCCCATAACGCACACCAAACAGTAATTTTCAGTGGATGTAATGGTGTTCCGACAAAAACTTGCGGATTCTTCTCACTTCAAATGCGACAATTCTGTTTATTTACGTACCCATTCATACAGAAATGGGCTTCATTGGAAACTAAAATTTTGAATGGAAATTCAAAATCAATTGCAATTTGTGCTTCAGCCTATTTGCCGAACAATTTGCACGCGTATCTCTGGTGTAGATCGATTCATAATGAAATTTCAAAGCAAACTTAACAAAAATTAACTATCAGCTGTTAAATGGGTGCTCAAATAAAGCAGTGATGCCAACTCAAAGTTGTGACACTCTAGAAAAACACTCTTTATAAGTTACCAAGTCGTTACCCAACAATTCGTCTCCAAACACAATACAAAGAAGACTTATTTGCAGCTGTGACTAGTAAAATTACAAAAAAGATTCGAAGATCATAACAGATATTCAAACTATGATATGATAAGAAATTTGCAGACATCTTCAGTAATGACAATAACAAAACTGCTGACCTTAAAACTTCTTTAAATTTTTATTCTGTAAAAATAAAGTTCTTACTATCTTTTTCTCTTTAAAATGTAAGTATTTATAAATTTTTTTTCTTACTTCTAAGTAAAATCTCAAATATTGTACATACATATATAAAACTTTTTAATATTTTTTTTTAATGCTGTGATGATGGATAAGTAAATAAATAAATTTAAAAAAAATAAATAAAATGTAAATTTTTTTCTTATGACATTCCTGTTGTGTACAAGCTCCAAACTAGATGCCACAAATCCCTCTTCTATTTCTAAGCAGACTTTATGTTATTTTTTTTTTTTGGAAGGCAATTAAATATTCAATTAAATAAACTTTTGTATATGATAAATTAAATACTGCAGAAAAGTTAGAATTATTTTTTTTTCATATTTATTTTGCAAGGTTAAATCTCTGTAGGCTTAAGTAGGTCGACTTAAAAATAATGTTTATTTCAAATCTACACTTGTAAACTACTTCCCACCTTCATTCAATTATTAAAAGTAAAATTGAAAACAAAACTTAAATGTTTTAAGTTCAAATTGTTGCATTACAATTTGAAAAACAAAGAATAAAAAATAAATTAATTTCATTTGACATTGAGTTTAAATTTTGTTTCTAAAATCCATAAATAAGACAAGAAATTTATTTAATAGATACAGCTTTGAAGTGATAAAGGTGTCTGGCTGGAAAATGGAAAAATTAATTAATTACAGGGTTAACCATTTAGTAGATTTAAAACAGCCGATCTGGCAAGGCTGTCAGCTGTTAAATATCTGTCATTTGAAGTGTCATGTATTTAGTAAAAGGTTTGTGATTTACGTTTGACAACCGTAGCACATTTTTAGCTAAAAGGTTCAGTTAACCGAAATGTAACTATAACAGTAGGAAACAGCTGATCGATATTGTTATTTGAAAAGTAATGAAAATGATTATAGTGATGTAATGTAAAGTAACCTCTTTTTTATATCACAATATTGATAAGCTATTCCCTACCGTTGCAGTTACATTGGGCTAACTGAGTCGGCTAACTGAGTCTTAAACGTGAATGACAAACCTTTTACTAAATATACGACTAGTCAGATGACACTCGGGTTTCCTCATAATCGACCTACTGTGTGTGCAAGGAATTGGCAAGCTTATAAATAAATCGATACAGATGTAGTCAGTCCTGTTCATCAGCGCAACGTACGCGCTGTCAAAAATATATCGTCCGTTAGTGAAAGTGTAGCGGATAATTCGAATATTACAATACTGAATTTGGCAGCTATGGGGCAAAAAATGTGAAAAAAATTAAGAAATTTAAATTTGCGATACCTTAGCAATTTTGAGGCGATAAATGCAAAGTTTTTTCCGGTAAGTTTTTTTTTTTTTTGAGAAAACTCCCAGTCCTTAACTACAATTGGGCCGAAGACAAACAAAAAAACAAAATTCCAATTTATTTCCGAGATATAAGAAGAATTAATTACTGGATCTTCAACATTGAATTTTTTATTATTTCAGGCATACTGCTTAGATCTTTAAAAACGTAAAATTATGAAAATTTAAAAAAGTAATGACACGTATTACCTTTTCCTTAATCTGTGTAAAATTACACAAATTATGTTACCTAATGCCATCATTTTCTTCTATATTGGCGAGACCTACTAAAGAACATAAAAATGTGTGTATGTATGTAAATTTATCTCCACCTAAATTAGAGTTTCATTGATTTTGCTCTTGAATTTGAATTGTATGTATGATTAACATGAGATCATGTGGGAAAAAAGCTCTAGCATCCACTGAATTGTTGAGATTATCTGAGAGCTCAAAACACAGCAGTTTCTTCGAAATGAATTTTATTAATTAACCGGTTTTCGTAAGAAGTGCTTAGTTTCTCAGAAAAAATATGCATACAGTAAGAAACTTGTTGTCAGTAACATGTAATACAACTAATGCTGTTATATTCCACCAAGTCGAATTTAATGTACCCTTCGCTGAGATAAGTAATTAATTGTGGTCAGCAAAATTTATATTTGCGGTGAAGTTTAATATTTTAGTTTAGGTACTCTTGTTTTTGTAACGCAGTAAGATTCACAATTAAATTAAAAAAATTCACTTATATATTTGCTTATTAAATTGCTGAATGGTGACTAAAGAAGATGAACTCAAGTTCACAATTTGTAAGCTGACAGGCTCGTGCGGTGGCAAGAACAAAAACAAAAGTTTAAAAATTTTAAACCAGTATAATCATACAAAATAATGGTTTTAAATTTAGCGTTTTGCTTTGGCTATGAATATGCACCTTTGTTTTAGTTCTTCATACAAATTTATTAATGCATAAAAGCAAATAAAATCAAACCTTGCATGGCCTTTCGTAATTTTTAGTGACCAGGAGACGATCAAATAAACTCTTCAATCACATAATTGTGTGCATGCAGTTGTATTTTTTTGACCACACATGCGCTTTGTCGGCAATGAAACGCAAAGAGTTTTCAATTTTTTACTTACGCCTGATTATTTGATTGTCTTAAACTATGTTGGATGAAAAAGATTTATTTTGTATTTCACCATTTATTTCGCGTTTCATCAATACCATTGTTTGTCACTTTTACCTTATTCAAACTCACGTAACAGATTTTTGTATATAAAACGTTTTCCCTTTTTATACCAAGATTTCATCATGAGTTTTTTTATATTTTTTTACCAACAATTTGCTAACCTACTTGGCACCGACTTCGACTGGCAATATAGGTAATGCCTATAAAAATATTTTCTCTTTTTGAATCTAAACTATTTTTAACTTTTTAGTGCTTATTTTTTAAATCACTTCGGCTTTTTTTTAAAGCTTAATTTTTCCAAATAGGAATATGATTGAGCCATATCACACAAGGGTGGTAACTGAAGAGAACTGATGAGGTAGTATTTGCTTCTTTGCGAAATATTTTCTTAGTGGTATTATTCACTGTACCAAAGTATGTACTTGAATTGAAACTAATATGCATGCAAATAGATTTGGTTGCTGTGGTTTAAATTTATAAAACATATTTTATTGCATCAAATGTAACTGCATGCATTTATGACAAATGAAAAAGAAATTTTTTATGATTCAGCTAGATGTAAAAAAATCTGTTTTTTTTTTATTCATTAAGACTAAGATTAAAGGTGTTAAATTCTTACGTTAGACTAATATTAAAGATGTTAAATTCTTACGTTTACTAAAGAAAAGTATATTAAGAAAAAATTTTGTTACTTGCGTAAAATTAAAAAAAAGGATACTTAAAATTTATTTCACAGTACATACTTTTATATATTTAGCAAAGCAGTATCAATGCACTCGTTTTTTCGTAAAATATTGCTTAGACTATTTGCTTGCAAATTTACTCATCAAAACTATTGTTGAAATATCTTCGATATTATTCTTTCTAGTTTCGTTTTGATTTATTAAACTAGATATCTTTTTTTTAATCAACAATTTTATTTTATTTTGTTTTCGCAATGTGTAAGAGAATATATAACAATTGAAGTTAAAAATTATTTATCATAAAAAGGCAGTAAATCAAAAATCCCATATATTAAAAAATTTATGTATTTTAACTCAAAAAAACAAACAAATAGTTACATTTAAAACAAATTAGAGGCTTTTACAGTATAAAACCAACTGTAGATTATGTTATCCAGTAACAAACTGTCTATAACATTCAACAACATAAAAAAAATGTTCTCAATGTTACAGACATTTAGTTAATAGATAACATAATGTTAAATGGTTTTTATACTGTAGAAGACATTGGCGCACATGTATGTATGTATGTATGTATGTATGTATGGATTTATGTATTTATGTATGTATGTATTTGTGTTTTATCGAGTGCGTGGAGCGATTTTAATGATTCTTAATCGATCGATTTGTCTTAATCCCGGGAGTGTCACTAAAGATATGACAGTAGTAAAATTTCAATATGGCGACCAACATACGACATTTTGTAAATACGAAAAAATAATAATAATGGGTATCATTTGACAGGTATTTTGAAATCATTTCTAGGTTTCTCTTATGATTTTTCGTTTCAGATATTGAACGGTTCAAAGTTGGTCGCAGTCGGGATTTTTAATTTATTTTTAATTACTACTTGTTTTTAAATAAAATAAACAAAACAAATTATTAGGGTTTATCATGAAGAATGACGTAGAATTTTAAATTTTAGGCCTAATTGCCCAAAGCATGTCATTGTATTGATATTTGTATGAAAAAGATTTAAAACATTATAAAACATCAACCACATTTATTGGTTTTTTTTTTGGTTAACCCTTAGCTAAAACAAAACAAGTAGTTTACTCATCTAGGGAATTTGTATGAAAATTACTCAAAATAATGAGTGCTTTTTATAAAAATTTTCCATACAAGTCGACCGTCTGTGTTGTACAAACAGAGTTTAAGCAACGTCTATATTCATTTCATTTCTGCTTAAGGAACTCATCAAGCCAAAATTCCTACTTCATCAAAGAGTAAATGTCAAATAAATATACCTCGGTATTGCCAAGGTGAATTCAAATCAGGTGGTCTCAACTGCTCAAGTGGCTATTTTCACCACTTGTAATTTGAACATACGTTAGATGTCAACACACATTTTTCAGTAAATTTTTCAAAGCGAATTGAGCTGAACTTACCTCAAGCCATAACCAACTCAATTCGCTTTGAATAATTAATACTTTTAATGTCGAAAAAATGTATTGAAAAATGTGTGTTGACATTTAACGTACTCGTATAAATTAAGCGGCGAAAATAGTCACTTGAGCAGTTTACCTTGGGTATTGTTTATATAAAATATTTTGGTTTTATTTTCGCCTTTATATACTTTTACGAGAAAGTTCAATATAAAAAGGTAAAAGAAAATGAAAAATAGTTGCCAGATCGAATAAAGTTGTTGGTTTTGTAAAGATTCTTGTTTGAAGCTTTGAAACTTATTATGTTTGTATGTTGTGATTCTCAATAACACATTAAGAGTTTTACTATAAAGATATGAAGGTTTTTAGCTTATTTCAAAATGTTTTGGATTCAAGTCTACTGAAGAGCTCCTTAAACAAGAAGGAAATGCTTAAAGACGTTGTTTAACAAACAAAAAAAAAAAGCTAAAATTCAAATATATATAATTCTGTATTTCTTATAAAAAATGTTGTTTATGTTTTTTATTAAAATTTTTCAGCGAAAGAAAGCAAACAACTTTAAATTTTTTGGCATTAATATGAAAGCAAAAAAAAATTCAATATATTGCTGTTGTTTTCATGTAAATATTGCATTGGTGACATGATTTAGACAATTACCTTACGCCGAAAAGTTCATTGTTATATCGTTACCTGAAACACTAAAAGCCCAAACTTAAATTTTTATCATTTTACAGAAGCAGAGAAAAACATGTTCAAATGGAAAATATTTAGGTGTTTAATGGAAATTTTTCCAATGTAATAAAATAAATAAAATTGCTATTTCTATTCACACTGATTTGATAATATTTTGTAGCAATTATTTGGATGACATAACACGGAATTTATAAAAAAGTGGATTTTAATTTTTTGGTTTTTAGGTAACGATATATAGACTTATTATTCCATGTGTAATATTCTGTAATATTCATATTCAACCCTATAAAGCACAAATATCCAGAATATACACTCTTGACTTGAAAGGTCGCTTATGAACATTGTGGATAGTACATACCGAATGACAACCATTTTTGTGAAAGGCACGAAAACGATATAAACTGTGCCTTCTTCTCATAAGAAGTTTAAAAACAGCATCGTATATATTTTTGTGAAACAAAACCTATTCCCTGATGTCGACACAAAACGTTCGTTCGATCCATAACTTCTATTGAAAACAATGATAAAAATATTAAATTTGTTTTTAAGTTTAACATTTATTAACGCACTAATAATGCCAAAATTATTTTTTTACTTATTCAGCAAAATATGTTTTTATTAAAAATACATTGAAATTTATTCCTGAGGGATTTGGGATTATTAGTGCGTTAACAAAAGTTAAACTTAAATTAAAACAATTCCCATAAAAAAAACACTAATAAAATTTGTTTTGGTGTTTTCAATATAAGTAATCGATAGAACGTTTTCTGTTGACATCGTGGGACAGGCCGTTAATATCTGAAAACCTTAACTGAGCTAACATTATAAAATTTTCGATGCCATCAGTGGCATACAACTTTTCTGTTATTTATTAATGGAAGTTTGTGAAAACCAAACACAATAAAAAAAATCCTATTACTCCTCAGAGATTTATTTATCAGGCATATTTTGAAATTTTGGGGAAAAACTTCATAATATTTATGCGGTAGTACAAATGGAATGACAAATTCACATACGTACAGATAATAGTGAAGAGTACAATAGAAACAATCGTACACTCTTGCGAAGACGGTATATATGTATAACTGAGAAATACGGCATCTTCAGTGTAGTTGCGGTTCTCGTTCATACGATACACAATCTCTTGCTTAGTGGCGGACTTTTAATTAAATTTATATTTTTATTGTGCTGTTGAATATACTTGTTTTTGAATCTTGACGTTGAAAAAATAATAATAATAATAATTAGAGGCAACAATGAGTATGATTTTACTAAACAAATAATAAATTGTAGTAATTGTTGAATTTTGTTTTTGTTTTATTTTTTATTCTTTGACAGCTAAAGTGCTATTAATTAACTTAATTGGTTTTCTGTTGTGCTTGAATTTCATTACAACTATACAAGCTAAGGGTAAGAATTTAATTAAGTTTTTGCAGAAGCAAATTTAAATTAATAATTTCTTTCAAATATAGAGTGCCCTTCCTCATCTAAGATCTATACCTGTGCACCGCGTTGTTTTAAAGATGGTGATTGTGCTTCAATTGGTGGCAAATGTTGCCCCGATTTGTGTAATCAAAAATCTTGCGTTGCTCCACACTTGTTGACAAATGGTGGCAGTGGTGATAAATACGGTACCAAGCCTGATAAATATGGTAAATAATAGATTAGATAAGGCTGATAAAATGTTTTTATTTTTATTTATTTTTTTTACATATTCAGGTTCTGGTTCGGTGTACTGTGGCAATGTCAAGTGCACTGCATTCGAAAAATGTGAAGTTGATCGTATTACAAAACGTGAAAAATGCGTTAGAGCTTAAGTGATGGATCAAATCTTTAAGTGTAATTTAATTTACTAATAAATTGTATTATTCATATTCTTATATATTTTTCTTAATATAAACTATTTTTAAAATTCAAATTAAGTTGCACGTTAAGAATTATGTTTTTCCCTTAAATATTTAAGTTTTTAATGCCCTTATTACGTTGAATGAATGAATGAATTAAGTCAAACGGACAGACACAGGACACTGCGATCAAAGTAGATCTATTGTATCCCTTGCCACGTGCTAGAGCACCTCATCCAGAACTACTCTCCTGATGAATCTCAGGATTGCCAGTGGGTCTAGTGTTGACAGATCCCAGTCCTCCAATGGGTGCTTGCCCAATTGGCTATATCTGCTGAGGCATAACGCTTCACAGTACTTCAGAACATGCTCTGGGTTTTCATCGTAGTACTCACAGAATCTGCACAGGCTGTTACTCTCAATGCCAAGTCTGTTGAGGTGTTTTCTCAGTCCACAATGATCTGTGACGAAGCTTGTGAGCATTCTTAGATTGTTGTTACTCAGGAACATGAGAACTATGGAACGATTTTGGTTATACGTTCCAATCATTAAACAGAAGTGTTCCCTATTACTCTTGATCTCCGTCGATACATCTACCCGGATTTTGTCCAATCCGAGTCCGCAAAACGGTTCTGATCCGACCATGGGTGCACTATTACGTTGCATGGAAACTATATTTATATCAAGTATAATAAACTGCTCAGTTGATTGTTGCATATTCTCATGCAGTTTTACTCAACTACAGCGCACTTCAAAATTTCGTGTTTAGAGTTCATAATAAAAAAAAATCATTTAATTTTTTTTTTTTTCGTTAAATCTCTTATTTTATTTTATTTAAATTAAAATTTAAATTTAAAACTTAAATTCAATTTAAAATTTCCTAAATCTTCCCTTTGTGCAAAACTTGCTTTTTTGCATTTATGACTAATTTGCAATAGAGAAGGCAATAAATTTTTGAGTAACGCGAAATAATTTTGCACAACAAAATAGAATATTATTTCTCAATTGCATGCATGTACTTGATATCAAGGGCTTAAAAAAACAACAAATGCGTTTGAAAATTGCAAACTTACAGTACAATAACTTTTTCTAAAATTATTAATTGCAACATACTCGAATCTGGGCAGTTTTAAACAAGTCTTAGCTAAGTTTAGGCAAAATAATTCAAACATTCTGGACAACTAAGCGATTTTGAAATAAAATAAAGACAATATAAAATCTTACCCAAGAAGCGAAGGACAAAATAAATGTTTTTAATTCCGGCAGAATATCACTGAAATAGTGGCAACCTCACAAGCAATACTGTCAAATATGGCAGCAGTGAAGACAACAACTGTTATGGAAATAATGTTATTAAAAACAACAACCAGTATCTTAAAAACGAATAAAAGCCAGTATTTGAGTGCGAGCAAAATAAATATTTTAGTAGAAACAACAACCACTTGCAGAACTCGCCAAACAATAACAGTCGAGTAAACAGCCAATATTCCAGACAAATTCAAATTCAAATTATAGCGGAAATAACTATAATAACAACATCTTTAGAGTAAATTTGCATAATAACGGACAGATTGTGACAGGAGGCAATAGATAGGAAAATTAGCTCGGCAGGATAAAAAAAAAATTGTTATCCGCGGCCTAAGTTTTTCAAACTTTCAGTGAACACAAATACATAATTGTATAAGAATGTATTGTACATTGAAAACACTGTTTTACATAAATTCAAGTCATGTTCGGTGATTTATAGCAGAACCAGGCAAATTCTAGAACGATGTTTGTCAGCTACTTGTCAGCATTAACATTATCAGCCATACTTGCATCTCACTGGTGATGCTAACCATAGTAGAAAATAAATCTACTATTAGCATTCTAAGCAAAAACATCCAAACAAATAATGGACATCTACTTTTTTGAAAATACGACGGTTGCAAATAAAGCGCAGAATGCTTCGTATGTACTTTCAGCCTTACAAGTATTTAGATTGTACTTTGATTTGAAAAAACACATCGCAAGTGAGTTGATGTAAATTTTTGTTCTAATTCAACAAATCATCAAAATATAATTTTCAATTTAACTTCATGCGCAAATAAATTACGCTCATTTTTATTTTGAGAGTAATGTGTTGCAAAACTTTACATAATTGTTACAGAAACTCACCAAAATACAATTGTTCATGGAGTAAGAGTTACAATATCAAACGTGAATTAGCTTGATTATCGAAAAGCGAAGGCAATTTTTTCAGTATTTCTATTCTATTATTTAGTATCTAAAATCCGGTGTGCCTCGCAACACCATATTTTAAGATGAAAAATCAATTTTTTGTTATTAAAAAAATTTTGAGAGTTATTACATTTCAGTAACTTGTTGTAATGTATTAATAATAAAAGATGTGGTCCTAGCATGTAGTAGTGTGTTTGTGTAGTCCTATAGTCCAATTATTATTTTTATCCAGCTGTACAAGGGATCCAGCATATAAATAAGCGTTCAAAGGAACTGCCAGAAAAAGTGAGAAGTCAATTTATAAACTAGGCAAGTTGTTGCCGGATTGCGTTTTTAAATTAAAGTCCGATTTATTTAATATTTTACTCTACTTATATACTATTTGACATTTTATTATTTTTGTGTTTCTTTATGTCTTTACTTTTGCTGACCATCTGTAATAACAAAATTTTGTAATGAAAACAAAAGTGTGTCATTTAAATTTTATAAAGTAAGCGTTCTGTTAATTATTATATTGAACTGTGTTGCAATGTAATTATATTATAATACAGTGTATTACAGTAAGTGTGGTATACTACATTAAACTTTTTTCTTGCCATTATAAAAGTTCTGAAAATTTTCTGAATTTGTGAATAGTTATTTTTTTAGTTTTAAAATTTTTTCAATATTCTTAACATTTTGACATTTGTTTGAAAAAACAATAATTAATTTTCATTTTTGTGCTCAGTTATACAAATAAGTATATATAAATTTGTAAAAAACAAGAAATTAGTTAATCTTTGTGTAAAATTTAAATTTTATTGCCTTGGGTTTTGCTATTTTTATATTAAAGAAAACTTTTCCACCACCAGACTAGTGAATATGCAGCGAAGAAAGAAACTAAAAATGTTGTTATGTTTGTTTTGTTTTTAGTTTTATTCTTGATGTTGCTATAATTAATGGTTCGTTAGAGTTGCTAAAATAAAAGAAAAAAAAGGTCATTACTTATAAAACTAAAAGGAAAACATGAAAAAAGGAGTAGCAGCAATGTCATCAATTGCAGCAGCTAAAGAAAGCAAGAAATAGGGGAAATAAATTGTGTATTAAGCCAATTTACATTGAAAACATGCAGTGAGATTAAGAAAAAAAAAATTAAAAATTAAAGTGTTTTTAAAAATTTTTAAACTTGTAACTTGAAGTTAAAACTAAGTCGGAGTTAAAATTAAGTATGTAAATGGAAACTACGAGGGCGGTTCAATAATTCCGTAAAGTTTTAATTTTTTGCCCCTTAAGTGAAACAGCAACTCTGCTTCTGTCAACAGTCAGCTGACTGCTGCCAAAATGTTAACAAGTGGCATCATTTACTGCAGCAGACTATCGACTGATTTCAGAAGAAAAAAATTATAAATGTAAATTTCATGTGTTCATTAAGCATAATATTTTGCGAAAA
The DNA here is from genome assembly GCA_936439885.1 of Nowickia ferox. Taxonomy (NCBI): domain Eukaryota; kingdom Metazoa; phylum Arthropoda; class Insecta; order Diptera; family Tachinidae; genus Nowickia; species Nowickia ferox. The sequence goes on along the minus strand of OW387024.1, from coordinate 95,844,731 downwards.
AAAAACCATTAATCTCCCACTAAGGCAAATGCTATGGGGATTTCTTCACTACAACATTCACTATGAACAAAGTTATTGAAAAATTATTGGATCGCTCATCCATAGTGTTGAGTAAATAAAGTGAAGACTTTTTATTTAATTGCAAATTTTCGAACCAACAAAAACAACGGCGCCCATTCGTGGGCAAAACAAAGTATACTTTAAACTCTTAAAGTATACTTTGTTGTGACTATGAATATGTGCCAGTGTTTTTAACAGGGGCCTTTATGGCAGATTGCTTCTCGCAAATTGTGCATAACTTGCAGGTAATATTCCTTATTGACCGTTCTAGCCTGTGTCAAGAATTCATGATGCACCATGTCCCTGCAATCAAAGAAAACTGTAAGCAAAACTTTCACATTCGACCGAACTTGGCGCACTTTTTTCGGTCTTGGTTCATGCGGCAGCTTAAATTGAGATGATTGAGCTTTGGTTTCCACGTCATAACCATAAATCCACGATTCGTCACCAGTTATGACCCTCTGGAGCAAACTTGGGTCGTCGTGGACAGAGTCCAACAGCTCATTAGCAATGTTCATGCGATGCTGTTTTTGGTGGAAATTGAGCAATTTTGGTACGAATTTTGCGGCGACCCGTCTCATGCCCAAATCATTGGTAAAAACTTCCTCCTCAGAAACTTCTCTAACTTCTAACTTCTAACTTCTTCTTCACTTCATCAATTTTTTTTCCCATTAAAATGCCACTTTTGTAATAGTAGTAACGCACCGATAATAATAAAATGTACTTCATAATATAATTAGAAATGTTTTTTGCAATGAAGCCAACATCAAGAATTGATTGTTTGGCCCTAAAATAAGTAAAAACATAATTTTTTCTATGACAGTATATGAAAAATAGCAAAATTTGTATGACAGCGCCATCTAGCGTGAGTTTGGGATAAAAATTAAAATAAAAACAAATTTTCAAAAATTGTTTTTGTTTGTAATACATTTCTAAAATGAAGTGAACGTGAGAATTTGAACGCGTTTCTCTCTCTTTTAAAAACGATTAATTTTGTATGCGAAACAAAAACAATTTTTTTTACATTTACACAGTTTTGTTTTTGTTTTGCATGTAACTTTCACCAATTCGACGCGTATTCCAGAATAGCCCCCAATATTAAAAATGAATTCCTTGACCCCAAAACAGAAAGAATATTAAAAATTAATTTCAAACTACAAACAATTTTTTCTTGTTAGACCGCTTTCCAAAATCACCATTTTCTAGCACTAAACTAAAACAAAACCTTGAGGGTTTTATTATGGAAAGCGTCAAATTTCATTTGCTTTTGGTTTTATACCATTCCAATTTTGCTTGTTGCACTGTGTAATTAGGAATACTATTTTCATACATTATGCATATTTACATAACTTGCCATGGTAATAGAACACTTAAACACTTATTTTTATTAAAAGCTACATAAAATCCTTTAAACATTTCATATACATACATACATATTTAAGGAGAAATTGCTTTTACATTAGTTCTTTTTCATTTCATTCATAAATACTGTAACTGAGCTGCTTTCAAATAATGCCAACTGTTATTTTTTTTTTTTTTAATTTTTTGCCTTAAGTCGTGCCAAAAACAGTAAGAGAAAAAAAACCACATAAATATTTTTCTAAAGATATCAAAAGGAAGTGAAATACGCATAGAATTCATAAAAGTCGTATTTGTGTGAATTATTTTTCATTCCTTTACCGCATAAACACACAAACTTACACACACATACAGATATACGAAAATGCACGCTTGCACGCGCAGACATTTTATTGGGACTTTAGACGAGACAAAAAAAACAAAAGTTGACTAAAAGAAAAGTAAAGGATTTTAGTTTTTTAAATGGAAACACAGCGTAATTGTTATTTTTGCAAAAGAATTTATTACGTTTTTTTTTTTATATTGTACATGTGTAAATATAAAAGAGAGAAAAAGTTTTTATTTTTACTTGCAAGAAAATACAAAAGCAAAAAATATATAAAATAAAATAAATATTTCATATAGATTATAATGTTTTAACTCATTTAGACTTATCATAAATTCCACATGTGAAAATTTTCGAATCAAATTTTTCGTTCACATGGATTTTAGTTACGTATCATAAATTCCAATTAAATTAAAAACTTACATATTTTTACCTTTTCAAAGAGATAAATCTTAGTAAATAATTTTCTTTATAAATTGTCAAAATCTTTCGCAATGGTATTAAATTTTTTGATAGCAATTGTTCACACGTTCGAAAATTTGCATGTGAAATTTTATTTATGATAAGCCTGATTATCTCAAGCCTTGCGTCTATATTAGCAAAATATATTGCAGTAATGCACAGGGGAGTATTTGATTTAAAAAGCTGGCCATTACTTTTTTTTGAGTTTATATTGCTTGTGAAAAATTATTGAGTTCCCCTAGATCAATGATCCTTAAAAATAAAAAAATTAATCAGACAAAGGGGAAAAAAGTTCCCCTCAGAGGAACTAAAACAAAAATCAAATATATGATTCCATAGTTGGAAAATTAAAAATTTTTTCTTTTTTAATTAAACATACGAGAGCGGATCATTAACTCAGTGACTTTTCGAAGAACCACAGTTTGTTTTTTTTTTGCAAAACTGCACACGTCTGCACCCGTGCATTATCTTGATGAAAAAGAATATTTTTCTTGGCCATATGGGGTCATTTTCTTTTTAAATCCTCATTAAATCGGAATTATAAGTTGGCATAATATTCGCCCTTTATTGTTTTTCCCTTTTGAAGGTAATCGATGGGGATTATACCAAGTGCATACCAAAAAACTGTTGCCATCACCTTAAACTTACTTTGGCATTCTTCGCAGCAGGTTCATCCGAAGAAAATTATTGTTTATACTGCTCCGGAGTGCAGTGATGGATCCATGTTTCATCCACAGTTACAAAACGCTGCAAAAACTCATTCGAATTGCGGTTAAACAACTCCAAACAATCCTTTGAAGTTGTCACACGTTTACGTTTATGGTCAATTGAGGGCAAACGCGGCACCCATCTTGCAGACAACTTTTTTTAAATCTATGCTGATCACTTAAAATCAAAACCTCACTGCCATATGACGTGCCTATTGCGTCAACAATCTCACGCACTTTTACTCTTCGATCGGCCAACACCATATCGTGGATTTTTTTCGAAATTTTCGGGTGTACTGACCTCAATTGGCCGTCCAGAACGTTTAGCGTCATTTGTACTTGTGCGACCACAACGAAAGTCAGTAAACCACTTTTTTTACCATTGAAATCGATGGTGCAGAGTCCCCATGGTATTTATCGAGCTTTTTTTTGGATTCATTGACGGTTTTTTTTCGCCAAAAATAATATTTAATGAGCACTCGAAATTCACTTTTCTCCATTTTTAGAAAAATACACGAGGTTGTATGTTTTGAACAGCTGTTAAACGCAAAGTAAATGACGACACTTGCTCAAAATTATTAACAGGTGGTACTTGATGGGAACAGTGTTGCATTTCATATAACTAAGAGGGAATTTCAAAAAGTCACGGACTTATAGATCCGCTCTCGTATTTGGGGTATTCAAACGCAACACGCGTGATACAAAATCATGCATTTACCCCAAAATATAAGACAAAAGTATGCATTTATGACCAAATTATGCAAAAATATGCACTAACAAATCGATGACATGCATTTCATTCTACAGTGCTCCAACCAAAGTCTAAGCAATGCTCCAAAAAATTCCGACGATGTCTCCTTGCGGCTACATCAGTCGGTAGCAACTTTCCATCGCCCTTTATAAAAATTATTAAACACTGAGTGCAAGATAAAATATTCAACTATTGCTAATATCGAAAAAAAAAGTTTGAATAAAACTATTTAGTCGAAAAATACCCATATGTACCCAATATGTATGTTGTATGCACTAGATACGTACGTCAGTGAAGGGTATATAAGATACGGCACAGCCAAATATATCGCACTTTTACTTGTTACAGACAATTTTTAAAGAAAATATTAAATACGGTTTCTATATTTGGGAAAACTAAGACAAACAAGCAAAATAAAACTCTCGATTTCAGCTCAAAACATGGTTTGGCACGAATTATATTTTCAAGCCACAATTTCAACAAAAGTCATTGTACGAGTGAGTGCTCATTCACAAAAGCAAAAATTTATTAACATTTTTATAATGCAGCATATTTAAATTTATTTGTTTTGTTTTGTTTTGTTTTGTTTTGTTTATTTTTTTTTGTGTGACCAAGTAAATAATAATAAATTGAAAGAAGAAAAAAAATATTGCCAAAAACCCACTAAGCAAACAATAACATTTGCTTAAATTGTTTTTATTGTTTAACTTTAAAAACATAAATTTCAAAATCTTCTGTGTGCGCCGTTACAATGACTTCGATATTGTTGTATTTATGTATATAAAAACCATTAAAAGCGAGAAGAATAAAATTATATCGATAAGCATGACAAGACATTTCAATTTGAAATGTTCAAACAAAGGGATGGCGTATGAGTGATATTTGATTAAATTAAAAATTTTCTTCTTGCAGTATGAGTAATAATTTATTAAATATTGATTATACGTTAAAAATGTTTTTTTAGCAAATTAAAATTCATGGGGGGGGGGGGCTATTCTGGCAAACGCGTTGAAAGTGAGTGAAACTTTACATTAAAATAAAAATGAATTTTAAAACTTTGTTTTTGTTTGCCATACATTTCTAAAATGCAATAAACGTGAGAATTTTAACGCGTTTCTCTCTATTTTAAAAACTGTTAATTTTGTATGAGAAACAAAAATAATTTTTTTTACATTTACACAGTTTTGTTTTTGTTTTGCATGTAACTTTCCAGAATAGACACCATTGATTTTGTTTTTGTTCTTTAAGGTTCAGGAGGCAAATTACGGCATCGTTATCGAAATCGAAATTTTAAAATATTTCCATGTGAACACAAGTGAAATATTTCGTAATTTCTTTTAAAATCGAGTGCCATAATTTGCTCATAGAATTTAAATGCCATGAATTTGGCTCTAAGCGAAATACAATAAGTTCACACTTTTATTTGAATAAGATTTTCAATATACGACCTGTTCTAATGGCTTAAAGGAAATCAAGTCGGAAGGTGCAATTTTCTATCACTTTTTGCAACAATGGCAAAGGAATGTCCGCGATAATGTGGCTTATGTGGCATTTTGTATGAAATACATAATATACAATAATTAAAATAATTTGCAATCAAAAGATTTTAATATTTTGTTTTGTTCCATTTAAAATTGATGGGAAACTGAATTTATAGAAATTGTTTTAATTCTTACATAATCTTCTTAATGAATCAGCATTTGCGTAATTTGTTGGACGATATTTCAAATGAAGGGGAATGAAGTTTCAGGTTGATTTAAGCAGAAAATTGAAATCAATGTTACTAAGGGGAATTTGAAAACGAGTTGATTCATTCAGCAAATTTCCTATAAAATTTACATCGTGCATTACTACTTTCTACTTTCGAACTCCACTGTTACACAGAAGCTACAGTGGTTGAGGAAGATTTAAGAATTTGTTGAGCTATTTATTATCGTAAATAAAAGATTTGGAATTCAAATTCAATTAAACTCTATTTAATTTGCTTAAATTTTCCTCAACCATTGCAGTTTCTGCGTAACACTTCAAGCATGTGAAGCCAAAAGGTCTATATGAATATAAACTGCCGAGAGAACAAATATGCAAGCAATTACTGCTCCCATGCTTACTTACTAACCAATCAGAGTACAGCTAGAAAAGTCAGCTGTTCAATACTAATCAGGAGAATATGGGGAGACATGAAAGTACTTTAATTAACATCCGCTATGGCTTGTCTTATGACACAGGTCAGTGTTCCATGTTGTATTTTTTACACCAATTATAATAAAAATTGATTCTAAATAGTGCTTTTTGCAACATGCATTGCCGCAAAAGTATCTCTTGTGAAGTAACGAGTGTGGCATTTGCGCGAACTCTAGCTTGGGTAATTTAGCTTTTGTTTAGGCAGACTTTTGGCTATTTACCCACAACACTTAGTGACACTACCAGCTCTCTGAAATAAAAGAGCAACTAACTGTTGAACACATATTTATTAAAATGAAATAGCTTGGTACGTTGCCTTACATGCAAAGCGTCACCTGAAAAGTCTTGATTTCAAAAGACGATAAGGGCAAATTCTTTCGCAGTGAAACTTCGTGGCTTAAAGCTTTTATTACGGGCACCGGCACACTAAATTGCACCTACATTTTGCCGATTTTTGTAACCAAACTAATTACAGCCGCCTCACCACTCAATCTCACGAAGAAAAAAATTTTAATCACTCACGCTCACGTCTTCTCACGCGTAAAAACTTTTGTTTAATATTAATATTATACTAATTTTGACAAAACTTTGAATTTTTTTTTTTTTTTGCAAAAACTATAAATTTTTATTGTGAAATCCTACACTACATTCTATTGATATTTGAAATCACACAGAGTATAGATATGAAATAAGTTGAAATTTTTAAAAATAGTTGCTTTCGTTGTTGTTCTTTTTATACAGAGTTGGCCAAAAGAAATCACCCTATTGGAAGATGCTCTTATTTTTGCAAATGGCGACCAACGTCAAATCTGTTTTGATATTTGTCAACTAGACAGATGTAGAATACAAGTGAACAAGCAGTGGAGCGATACACTCCCCAAGAACGCGGAATAATCGTGTCTATTTTTTGGCGTAACAATTCGTCTGTAGTGTCGTCGCCGATTCCCCGGTCGTCCGGCACTGACGGCGCAAACATTGCGCAGTGGACCACACGAGACGCTGCCAAGAGTGGCTGTCCCCGGAGTGCCCGAGAATATTGCCAGAAAGATCGACCTTCCGCTGTGCCTTCGCAATTAGCCATCAGCTGGTCGTCCCTAAGGCGAATTTTGATGAAAGACCTGCGCATGTTCCTGTGCAAAGTCCAGGCGGTGCATCAGTTGCTGCTTGTTGACCGCCAAACGCGTGTAACCTACGCCCAAGCCATTCTCAATCTCGAGGACGAAGTGGACGATTTTTCGACCAAAATAATAATGAGCGATGAGGTTCATTTCCACCTCAGCGAGTACGTTAACAAGCAAAACTATCGCTTCTGGGGCACCTAAAATCCACGAGTGCTGCACGAAGAGCCATTATACCCGCTCAAAGTGACTGCGTGGCTGATATCATCTTCTCTACTTGACCAATAAAATTCTAAAGATACACATAAACATAATTAAAAAACAGAATTGAAGTTGTTAATTTAGAAAAAAAAAAAATATGAGAACCAAACAACATCGGATGAGTTCTTTTGGCCCACCTGGTAATAAAGCAGAACAATTCTTTTTTTTTTTTTTTTTAACACTCATATTTTAGACCTTTTAATTTGGCTTAAGCATGCATTAATAAACTTTTATTTTAAATGGGATTTAAGAAACAATTTATTTTCGATTATTTCAAATTCAAAAGATAACACTGTGCAACGGTGGTAGTGAAACCTTATATTCAGTTTGGCGATTTTGGTGACCAATTTTTTTTTCTATCAGTGAGTGCGACCTCAACAAATGGTGTCTTCAGTTTTTGGCCAACAACTTATTCAAACTAAGCGACAGCTCTTAACTTTATATGACAATAATATAGCTAGAAATCTACCAAACAAATCTTGTTAACATTTTATGCCATAAAAGTAATTTCTGTGTGCTTAAGTAAAAAGATTTCTTTTCAGTTGTTTCAGAACAACTTCCAGAAACTCCTAATTTTTTGCTAACAATATTTGACAAAGTTGTAGCTACGGCTTTGCAATCATATCAGTGTAATCTGACCGACATGAGAAAAATCAAAATTTCGATAATAGAGCAGCTTGTTGGTAGCAGCAATTCATACCAGCGAACCCTCGGAAATCATTAATCTGTGCTTGCATTGTACAAGACTCTATGGTTGAGTAAAAAGTGCTGCAGTTGAAATATAAAGTATATTTTCTACATGAATTAATTGAAATGCTGAGTAAGCTTTTGAATGCCTTGCACAAGTTTCAATGATACAAAATTTAAACTTTACAACTCATGTTTTTGCTCTTTAATCAAATTAAAACAATTGCACAAAAAACAATATTTGCTTTAACATGTACGCTTTTTTGTTTTATTTGCCTTTTTAATGAAACTCTTAAGTGACCTTCGCCCCAATAAAAAAACAAAGCCCATGCACACACATACACACTCACTTACACATACACATGCACACACTTTTGCCCTGCTCTCACACATGCAAGCACCGTAAACATTTATTTATTCAATTACTGTTGCAACATGCTCCCGATTTGTTTGCTCAGTTTTATTAGTTACATAAACTTTACAATAAAACGAGGAATTTTGCTTTTTTGTGGTTTGAGCTTGTTGTTAGAATACATTAATGTTGAAATTGTAAAATATGTTGGCTGCTAAAGTTCTAAGTTCAAAATGATTTAATTTGAAAATGCAGCTTATTGCATTCAATTTATTAAAGTCATAAAAAGCTGCTTCAGCTTTGAGGTTATAAATGTTTAACACGAGTTCAACTTGGAGTTTAAAATGTAATTTAAATCACTCATACGCAACATATTAATTATAAAATAAAGGGTGTTTTTTATAGAGCGACACAAGTTTAAATCATAATAAAACAAGGAAATATATTTGTAATATCAATGAAGCGGGCTTTATTGCAAAGAAAAGGCTTACGAAATTAATGTTTAAATATGATTTCTGCTATGTGGCCGCCACGGCTAAAGCATAGAAGCTGCAATCTGGAACACCAATTTTCGCAGCATTTGCGGTCGTATTTCAACGATAACTCTTCGAATTTTGATTTCCAGTACCTGCATTCAGTAACTTTTATTACGATAATCGTATCGCTATAATAAATACAACGAAATTTCATCGATATTCGCTTTCGGTTGCAGTAATAAAAGTCAGATCACAAACACAAATTCATCTAATTTTTCTTTATTTCTTCTTTGTGCTTTTCGCTTTTTTGACATTATTTATACCGAGAGTGAGTAGAACACAGATGTCAACTATCGTTGAAAATATATTACAGAATTATATTATTGTTGCTGCAAACGAATAAATATATCGATCGCTAAAAGTTATTGAATCCAGGTACAGGTGTTCAATTGTTTGTGGTTTATCGACGTAGACAAGTGACTTAACATAACTCCAAAGAAAATAATCCAATGGGGTAAATCACACGGTCGATTTTATAAAAGCAACGAAAAATTAAAAAATTAGTTCTTAATAGAAAAATTAATTCGTTTGCACTTATTTAAAAAAATAAACACATGCAAAAGATCAGATTAGCTTAACATCATGACTGTGAATAGGATTAAGAAAGAGAACTTCTTGCAATGACATCATTAGAATTTATCCAGATTTGCACTAAATCTGGATGACAAGGACTTTCTTTAAAGCTCTTATCTTACTGGGAGATTATAGAACTAAGCTACAAGTTGAATGATCTTGTTGCTTCAATAATAAGAAATGTTATTTCTAAGGATATTTATTTAAGAGAAATTATGTACTGCTGGTCTCGCTGATACTTACCAAATATGTATAATGAAATTAATTTTCCTGCACCCATACACACAAGCATGTGCATGTTAGCAAGCATATGCATATCCTTTTTGACAACTGTTTTCAAAAGATAATGTGTTGGCGTACTTAAGTGGGTGTATGTAGTTGTTGTATTGCAAGACTTGATTTGAATGAATTTATTCACAGAATATTCCAAATTAGCAAGAGTTTATTCGATGTTTTTGTTAAAAAATATTAATCGTTGCATGTGCATAACTTAAAGTGCTGAATCTCAAATTCAAAATAAATTGAAGGCGACTTAAACTAATTAATTTTATTTATGTGGAAATGAAATAATGTTTAAAAGTTTAAATACGTAAAAAAATAAGCGCATAGAGTATTTTTTATGGTAGTACTGGTTTTAAATTCTTAAAGTATATTTTGCTAAAAGATATTTAAAGAGCTCACACCGAAAGCTTCATATATGGGCATTTCCACGATGTCGAACGTTACCGTCGTACACATTTAAGATAAAAAAAAAACATGAAATTTAAAAGGGGTTTTTATGTAACGACAAGCCTGAGTCTGATGCTGAGCAGTTTTTCAAAATTATAATAAAAAATCAAGGCATTCGCATGTGACATTCATTGAAATCTAAATCAATATTTTAATGTGACTAATTTTAGAATGTTTTGCACTTTTGTCTCTTTGGTATAGTTTTGATTTTACCCTAAAATTATTCCTATTTTTAATTTAATTGTAATCGCAGTCGCACGTGACATTTTCTTATATCATGATATTTATTTCCACGTGAAATGTGCTCATTTCAGCTTGCGTTGTTGTTGTGTCAATGTACTATTTTATAACTTTGTTCAAAATTTTTTAATCAAGAGAAATATTTTACGCGAACAAAATGTTCGGCTCTGTATTCCCAAAGGGTAAATGTTTCTGTTGCTCTTTTCAAGAAAACCAGCTTAGTACAAATGTTTTAAGATTAATAAAAGTTTTCAACGTATTTATTTTCACATAATAACAACAATTTTAACAAAACAAGTATTATAAACAAATTTAAATGATAATAGTATCAGAAATACCAAACACAGTTTTTTTCAGAGTTGTTAGTTCTAACTACTTGAATATGGAAGTAAAGAAGTGCAACTGCGCTAGGACTGGAATGCTTTTTATTTCAGCCATTAGTTAAGCAAAAGTTGCAAAGCATTCTCTACTAACTTTACAGCTTTTGCAAACGTTTGCTTGCATTTGTTAAGTGTGTTCTGTTTTTGTTCAACATTTCGCATTTTTGCGAAATTCTGCCGACTTTATCTCTAACGCGTGGGTTCATTTCACCTTTTCTCTTCAATCTTTCAATTTTTTCGTTCAACCAAAGCTTTTCACTTTTACCCAGCATTCGGCATTATTTGTTGTTTTTTTAGTTTATGTTTTTGTAAAAATATTTCATCTTCTTTCAAATTTTCTTTCCCACGTTTGCAAATATCTTTAGTTTTTCGCCGTTTTGGCTCAAATCAATTTAGATATTCAAATTAAAAGTGTGTGAAACTTCTTATACATATTTTTTTTATTTTGCACTTATTTTGTTGCACGTGACCACCTTTATATATTTTTCAGCAATATTTTATATTCATTGCTTTATATATCTGTTTTTGTGGACATTTGGTAGATTTCGGCATATGCTTTTTTCCAATGTCGCACGTGACATCGAAATGTGGGATTTTTAAGGAAAAAACAATTTTTTTTTGGCAATTGCATATTTTCATATATATTCCTTTTGGATTTTTGTATTCTTAGAAAAACAATAGAGAGCAAAAGTGGACGGATAATGCTCATCGTTAAGAATGCTTATAAAAAAAAACCACAACCACAAAAAGTCCAACTTTTGCCACGTTGCGTCACCACAGTTCTCTAAGCAGTCCACACCCACATCCTAAAAGTAACAAGCTTTGCTTTACTTATAAAGCTTTTAAAATATTTTCTTAACTAAATAAAACTATTTATACTATTGCAATATTTCTTAGATATTTTTGTTAAACAAAACCAAAAGACAACGAAAAAAAGAAACTTGTTACTGATAATGATATTGACAATGATTGTGTTGCAACTAATAACGTCATTCTACTGGTGGTGATGACGCAAACAATGATTGTACGTGATAATATATAAATATTTTATTTTTGAGCAAAAAAAAAAGATGTTGGTATTACAAACAATAAATTTAAATCTCTAACAAGTCTATTTGTGAACAATGAAATTGTAATAAATTATAGAAATTTTTGCTAACAGAACTTTAATTTTTGTTTAGTTAATTTATATCTACTTACTTTTTATTTCAGGAACATGCAGCAAAATTGCAAAGCGTGAAGATAATTTGTTGATGGTGTTACAGGTAACTTTCAAGAAGTGTGTGTGTTTTTTAATAACTTTGTAGCTGTTCAAAAAAGCTCTTAAAAATAATGAAAGCAAATAATAAATAGTCCTAGTATCACAAAAATTAATTATTATTATTTTATTTTATAATCAGCTGTTTCCGTCGTGTTGCCCGCTCGGAATGAATTTTTAATTAACTTACAACTTTTCAAAGTTCAATTATTCTTCCAATTCGCTTCAAAGACGCTTCAAGGCATAAAAATTATAATTTAAAAAAATCGTCTAAACGGCCAAGCCACGTACATTCGAATCTAACATAAAATCAGTTGTACTGCTTGGAAGGCTAAGACGTATCCTGCGAATATTCTGGCCACTGACGATATCAAATGTCGAATTACTTTGTAGGACCAATATATCCAAGCATGCTTCGAGCTGAAATCCTTTTAAGCAGGTGGGGTGACGAGTTGGAAGACCACGAATCAGTTGGAAGCGTTCCACAGAAGCTAAAATGAGATCTCTAAATCTAACTTGGAACAAACTCAGAGTTATAGCTCAAAATCGAGCAAGATGGAGAACCGCTATTGTTGGTGAGCTATGCTCCAGTGGCAGTTAAGGGAACATACGAGGGCGGAACAATAAGTTCGTGACTTTTCAAACTTCCCTCGTAATTATATGAAATGCAACACTGTTCCCATCAAGTACCACCTGTTAATAGAGTACTGTCAAATTTTGAGCAAGTGTCGGCAACTTCAAAGGATTGTTTGGAGTTGTTTGTTTAACCGCAATCCGAATGAGTTTTTGTGGCGTTTTGTAACTGTGGATGGAACATGGATCCCTTACTGTACTCCGGAGATCAAGCAGGAGTCTAAGCAATGGGTTTTTCCGGGTGAACCTGCCCCGAAGAAGTCCAAGTTAAGTTTGGCGGCCAGTGCACGCGGGATAATCCACATCGATTACCTTGAAAAGGGAAAAACAATTAACAACGAATATTATGCCAAATTATTAGACCGATTTAATGAGGATTTAAAAAGAAAAAAGAAGTTCTTTTTCATCAAGATAATGCATGGGTGCACACATATGCAGTCTCAATGGCAAAACTCTATGAATTGTGCTACGAATTGGTACCTCCTCCGCCATATTCTACGGACTTAGCCCTTAGTGACTACTTCCAATTTTCAAATCTAAAGAAATGGAAAGAGATTTAGCTACAACGATGAAATTATGGACCAAACAAATGCCTTTTTTAAGGACCTCTAAAAATCCTATTTTTGGAAAGGATACAAAAATTGGAGAAACGTTGGACTAAGTGTATTGAGTTAAAAGGAGATTATGTTGAAAAATAATTTTTTTTTTTTGCAAAAAAAATTGTGTTTCATTCAAAAAGTCACAGACTTATTGATCCACCCTCGTATGTATAATATATATAAATGGCCAAAAATTTGGAAAAGTGGAAATCCTCTGTGGCTGTGTATCTTTAAATATGAAGCCTGTGTCCCTTAAGACGCATTTCTATTTCGTTTTTAAGCTTCATCAAAGTCAGTTGGATAATTTTAAGTGGGCAGAAACTGTCCTCTACCATCTCATGAATCCTTGTTTAAAAAATAAATAAGACCCTTTTTCTTTTAGATGCATATTTTTGTATGCTCTAATATTGATCAAAATCGGTTAAATAGTTTCCTTGTACTAGTTTTAAAAACACAAAAATGGACATAGATTTATATGCAGACGTTATCTATGCTTTAATTTCATAAACATCGGTTGGATAGTTTTGGAGTGGTAGAAACTATCCCCTCTGCCCCACCCTTTTGAGCCTATTTTTAAAACTATATAACGCATGATTGTCCGTTTATATGCAGATACATTTATGTTTCTCGTTTAATCAACATCGATTAAATAATTTCGATGGGCAGATATTTCCCCCGGCGCTCTCTTTGTCCTAATTTTGTAAAATTATATATAAATATATAAAGATTGAGATCTATCCATGTTTAACATTTCATCAAAATTAATTTAGCCAGAAGCCAAAAAGTTTTTATGCATTCGCACAGGCGGCAAGTTGGTGGACGGACAGACTGGAAAGTAAACAGATGCACTGGAGGACGAACAGCTGCAGTAGTTAGCATGTTGACTACAAAAACGAAGATCCTGGGTTCGAACCCGGTATCAGACAGTCATCAAATAACAACACCACGCATTTTTCTGATGTACATTAGTGTCCCTTTGCATCAGTTGTTGTAGGAAAGTTCATGTGATGAAGGCATAGTCACTGGTCACTGAATTATACCGACTTCAGCAGATATTAATCCTAATGTAACATCAGAGCGCCCTCCTTCGTTGTGTAGCAGAATCATCGGCGAAGTAAAATAATCAATAAAATGGCTACTAATCACAGCTTCAAAAATTTAATACGCCTCATTTAACACCAGAGGCGCTGCAACACTGCATTATTAAAAACGTGCAAAAAGCAGAGTTGTAAAAAGAATGAAGCTTTCCTCTCTCTGTTCTCTATCACTATCCCTTAACTAAAGAAGGTAACACCTAGTAATAGTATTAGACATTCATTGAATGAGTGTTACTTCTCTTAAAAAAAAAAAAAAAACGGAGGACTCATGTTAATACGGTTTTTTATTTAATACGAAACCCCCAGAACTCTTGCTTTAATAGAAAGATGCTAAAACAATAATGAAACATTTTTGGGTAAGGGGAGCTTCCCGCCGCACAGCCTTTTTTAGGACTTTCCCTATTATTTTTAACTTGCCACTACAAAAATTTACTAGTTTAACCGAAATTTCTAAAATCCAGTTTTTATTATATTTTGACGTTTTGAAGTCATGGGAGTTGATTCTGACTATTTTTGCGTTGATGTCTGTATGAATGTATCTGTGTGTGTGCGTTTGTTTATGTAAACATCTCATTACTTAAGAACAGGTAAACAAATTGGGAGCCAATTTGTTGTTTCGAAAAATGTTAGATGTCGTAAAATAGTGAATCGTTTCGGTTTCGAAAATTTTCGCAAATAAAATTTCCACATAACTGCTTCTTTAAACAAGCTTAACACTCAAAAACGTAATCTATTTAAGCCCAAAGGGACACTACGATTTGCTGCTAATTTGACAAAAATCAAGTTATTCTTTCGAGAGATATTCAGACCTGTTCTGTAACTAGAGTCAATTTCCAAAACTAATAATAATCATGTATACATGTAGACCGTATACGATAATTTTCTTTCAGATATGATAGATGAGGCCCCTGTGCCCCTGTGGCTGAGTGGTAGCGATGCTATCCTTTCAGTCCAGAGGTCGCGGGTTCGATTCCCGCCACAGACCCGGTGTTTTCTGCAGACAAGCTAATCGCTTCACGGGTTGTGTTTGTTAAAAAAAAAACCCCAAACAATTTTCAATCAACTCGATTTACAAACGAAAAATTTAGAAAAAAGGCGATACGAACATTAGCCTGTTCAATTCATTAAATATAGAAACAAATGTAGTTCGAATAATAATAATTAAATTAACTTAGAAAAAAATCGTTTTTTTATAATAACTTCAAAAGTCTTTGCCGAATCGCCATTAGTTATCAACTTATTTTTAAATGCTTAAAAAGTATATGGGATGCCACAAATTTTACAGAACTCTGTAGCTTAGCGGAAAGTTATGAGGATGGCCTGCACGCTCAACCAATTTCCTTATCTTTTTTTTTTAATAAATCCGTCAAGCGGAACAAAGTTTTAAAATGTGTATTTCAATAAAGAGTTTATGTAAAGATTTTAAAATTTTGATGAGGATCGGGTGCTGTAAAGTAAAAAATCTCTAGTCTAATTTTCTATCATAAAAAAGAATTTTATTAATACATAAAATATAAATACTTAATACATAAACAGGTAAATTTATTAAACTTTAATTTAATAAACGCTCTTGCTTTAAAATAGTATACTAAACTTTTTAACATTTTGGATTAGGAAAATTACATTCATAATAATGTTACGAGTACGAGTATTATTAAAAGAAGCTTTTTACACCGGCAGATCAGAGTTGTAAACCGGCATCTGGCCTTTTAGCAATAAATCTATTTCTTTTCTGCAATTAAAAGAAATAAAACAAATCAAATATTATTAAACAAGTTATATGCAGCTAAAAACAATTAAAATAATTTTAAATATATCTTGAGAGATATTGACATGAAATAAAAATTAATAAACTCAAAATGACCAGTTCGCCGAGACAAAGAAAAAAAAATTTATAATAAAAACTTTTAATGCTTGCAACAAAGATATACGAGTACATTCAATTAAAAATTTATTTAAATCGATTAAACTTTTGTTCAAAAATTCTACTTATTTTAAGTATAATTACAAGTTTAACTTAGTCAATTAAACTTTTGTTTTGAAGTCAAACTAATTACAAAATATAACTGACACAATTAAATTTTTAATTGATTTTTGGTTTATTTTCAATTGAAGATATTGATTGAAGAACTTTTTTGTGTGAGATGGAATCAAACAGCATCATTTTAGAAACTTATTAATAGGAAATTAGTTTTCTTGTAATGTGATGTTTAAAAAGAATAAAGTAACAAAAGACAGCGTGTGTATTACTAAAAAAAATTTTAACTGAATAATTATAAGTTTACATACTTATTTTTGAAAAAAAAAATCTCAATTAATTAAATCATAAAAAAAAACTTACCAAAAATGATGATTGGATTAAATTGACGTTGAATATTTTTCCAGTTAATAATTCGATACATTCAGTTAAATACTGCAACTGAAATCATTTATACCTTTAATTACTTTTTTCACTAAAAAGAACTCTGAATTCAGAATTTCGTTAGTCTTGTAGTTTTTTGTGGACGAAATATTTTAGTATATGTGATGATAGTTTATATCAAAGTATATTTCTTCCAGAAAACCACAAGAAAAAAACAAACTTGTAGTTATTTTTCAATAATGGAATTTTCCTTTTTAGTGTAAAAATTAATTGAAATCATATGCAAAGTCAATTGAATTAAACAACTCAACAACGGAAATGTTGACCAGAATAAATTTGAGAAAATTTATTGAATTATGAAAATCCTTTTCGTTCGGTTTCCTTCGTAATACAAAAAATAATTCAAGACACATATGAATGCAATTAAAGTGTTTAGCTGAATGTATCAAAATATTAATTGAAAATTATTGAATTAATTGAAATGATGCCTACAAAAAAACATTATTAAATGAATTCAAACAACCGAAACTTCAAGGATAACTTACAATCAAATTCTTGCCAACTCTCAGAAGCTTACGGGCATATTCAAAAAATAAAAAAATTTTACGGAAATTTTGTTTCAGCGTAGGCTTCAAATCCAAACTATATATTTTTTTTTTTTTTTTAATACGACAGTTATTAACTTAATATTAAAACTGTTAAAATAAAATTGAGTACCATCATGCAGTCTTGAGGATTTAAAATTTATTAACGCCTTAACTGTTTCCTACAAATTTAAAATTATTCAAATATTTTTCGTATACCTTTATTCACATTCATAAACTGCAAATGGAATGTGTTAACAGCCTATTAAAAAAATACTTATTAAATCCACAGGCTATTTAACACCAGAACCAATAAATAAAAATCCACTGGAATCTTCATTTAAATTAAAATTTAAAACTTCCCACTTTCCTTCCATTTTTCCTATGACCATTATTTTCGCAAGCATTTTTTTTATTTTTATTTTATTTTCTTTTTGTTGTAACTTTTCCTCAACAAATTTACAATTATAGGAAGGTTTTGTGTTTTAGTTTCACTAATTTTTACTACAGTTCTCCTCTATTCTTTTGTAAAGTTGTTAATAGTTCATAACGAACTTTACCGTTACCTTGGATAATTTACTACGTTGAGACAATAAGTTTCAGCTGGTTTAACACAAAATATTTTTCCACCCACATTAACTGGCGTTGCGTCTGTATTTTCTGCGCCAACGGCTAACGAAATGAATGCACAGAACTAATGAAAAAAAAATCACATTAATTTTTATTTATAGATGTTGCACAAAGTTGTTGTCCATGACTTACACTTACAACAAAAAATAGAAGTTTCAATTTCGATATATTCATTCTTTCTTTATCTCAGATTTCTTTAAAGTCTTTGAGCAAACAAATATTAATAATGCAATTTATACTTTCGTTATTTGAATATATATTTTTGTTTAATATACATATACCGTACGTAATATAGAACTGAAGAGCTTAAGTTGCACTGATCCAAGCTGAGAGTAAGTTTTTAATATTTATACTATCAGTAAATACTGATAACGAAAGCAATACGTATTTGGAAAATATTATTTTTAAAAACAAAATCACTCATTCTTAATTCTAAAACAAAAGAAACATGTGAGATCTTAGCAACTGGTAGTAACGAAATTTAAATTCCCCTAATTTGTTCTACATCAAATTCATTGCATCTCAAATTGAAATATAAATAGTAAAATTCAGAAGTTTTTTTTGCTGTCTTAATAAAATGTATTTAAATACACAGAAAAAAGTTTTTTCTGACTTACAACTTTATGGATTCAAATTTCAAAATATTTCAATAAAATTTATATAAAAGTATGCATTTCAAAATTTCAATCGATAGCAATGCCCTAATTAAATTAAAAATGTAACTGATTAAAAGTTTAATACAAAATTTTGTTGAATTCTGTTGAACTTTTTTTGTAAAAAATTTAATGAGTTAAATCAAATTGTTGATTAAAATTTTTATTGACTAAAAGTGTAATTAAAAATTTAAATTGCATCTTTTAAACCTTTGCATTAAATATTTATTTGAGTTAATTAAAATTGTTGATTAAATATTTAATTGAATAAAAATTTTAATTAACAATTTTAATTGAGTGAATTGATTTTTTTTTTTATTCAAAATTTAATTGTGTTAATTGAATTTTATTATTAAAAGTTTAATTGATTCAATTCAAATTGTTGATTAAAAATTTAATTGAGTGTTAATTTAAACTGTTGATTACAAATTTATTAAAAGTTTAACTAAAAATTTCAATTGAGTCAATTAAAATTTCTTATTAAAAATTTAATTGAGTTAATTAAAATTGTTGGGTAAATATTTAATTCATGAAGAGTTTAATTATAAATTTTAATTGAATCAATTTAATTAATTAATTGAGTCAATTAAAATTTTTATTGAAAGATTTAATTGAGTTAATTAAAATTGTTGATTAAAGCTTCAATTGATTAAAAGTTTAACTTAAAATTTAATTAAATATCTTTAATATTTTTAATAGAAATTGAATTTTATCAATTCAACTTTTGTTTAATAATTTAATTTATTAAAAAGTTTTATTCACACAATTAAATTTTTATTTATTAATTTTTTTCTTAATTAAATGTAATTTTGTTTGTTTTCCTAATTTTTTTGGGATTAATACTTTTCTATAAATTTAGTAAAATATTTGAAGATATGATTTCATGATAATTATTATTATTGATGTGGCCAATCCAATGATATTGTAAGAGACGAGCCAAAACACGTGCAAGCAAAGCAGCTGTAAACAATTAACTGAACATTCAAAATGGCCGAAATTGTCGGCATAAGTGAGAGACATGAGTACCAATATAACGCCACAAAAAATCAAAATTAGAATATACGTAACCCGTATATAATTCTCTTAAATAATCAACAAGCGCAAGTTCTTTATCGATTTTTATGCGCTTATTGCAATTATTTCAATATTAGATTAAGTGTATTATCCATTATTTATTCAAACATTCAACACATAAGAATTTAATTTATTTAATAATAATAATAAATATTTGACTGAATAAAGAAAAAAATTGTTGTTAAGATGAAATGCGATAATAATTTTAAACTAAACCTTAAAAATTTCACAACTAAGCCGAAGCTGTTTTTAGTGGTGTTTTTAGCAGAACATTGTTTTACTGAACATTTTGTTTAATATTCCACTAACTTGAAGGAGTTGAGGAGACAAGTCAATAGGTCTCTGCTTTCTATTTGATCATCCTTGGAAATGCTTCAAAATGCAGCATCTATGAGCAACGTTTTACTGCATTCGCAAAGATATTTATTTTTAGATAATTTTATATTGCAGTTTATAAACTTTTATTAAAATTGTACAAATTACTTTTTTACCTTCAGTAAATTCTAGGCAACACGTCTTTAACTTGACGATCATTTATATTGACTAACATATCAGATTCGTGTGTTCTAAATGCAGCATGGCTTACTAAGAATTTTTATTAATATTTCAATGTATTTCAAATTATTTAATAAACGAATATCACCAACCTTTTTGGTGTACACAAAAACAATTAATATGTAATTTTAATTCTTAAGAAAAGCAATCAATAGGTTTATTTGTAAATGCTCTTTGAGGGGCTTTTTTCATTTCCGAAAATAATAAGTTAAATAGTACCCCAGTTTACAGAATTTTACCTCCAACAATTGCCAGTTTAATCAAGATTTATTTGTTTTTCACAAAACTTGTTGTAATTCTGCCTTTTAAATATTTGTTCAATTCACAAGCTCGTCATAATGTCCTATGCGTTGCCTGATCTGCTAATTATACAACATTGTATTTTGGTTGTTAATAGTTTTCACAAAATATTGTTTTCTCATTAGACGATTTCAAATATTAGTATTGAACCCAGGCATAGGAATATGCAATCCCAATAAGAAATTTTGCTTGAACTCAAATGTAAAACAATTGTTATTCAAGTCACACAATCAATTATGCTTGATTTTTTACACTTTAATTCAAAAAAGGGAACTTGAATTCAATTCGAACAATTTAATTGTATTACAGTTTAATTTCAGCCTTGTATTACAATTGAATTCAATTATATTTCAAGCCTCGAAAACAATGCTTTAAAATAGAGAGCAAAATGCAATATATTTGTTTTCTAATAACAATTTTCTCCATATCTAACTTCGCTATTGTTTTCACGATTTTAATCACTTTTTGTTTTTTTTTAATTCACTTGTTTGCTTATTGGGTACATTTTATTCTTAAAATAATAACAAAATCATAATTAAATTGAAAAGTGCATATTTATAAAAGCAAAATCTCTTTTAAGCCATCAACTGACTTCAATACTTCGGGAAGATTACGTTTGTACAATTTTATTTTTTGAAGACAATTTTTTAATCCTTTGGTTTTTATACTCTTCGTCAAAAACTAAATTTGTATACAGAGGTTTAGAGGAAAAAATCCACACGGTTGTATACTCAGTTTGGCGATTTTAGTAACAAATTTTTTTATGGGCCTCCAAAGATTTCAAAAATCCCATCAAATCCTAATGTACCATCAGAGAGCCCTCCTTCTTCGGTATTGGTTAGCAGAATCATCGGCAAAGTAAAATAATAAACAAAATGGCTGCTAAAAAAATTAATGCACCTTATTGACACCAGAGGCGCTGCAGCACTGCCTTATTAAAAACGTGCAAAAAGCAGAGTTGTAAAAGAATGAAGTTTTCCTCCATCTCTTCCTTAACCATCTGTCTTCTCTATCACAATCCATTACCTTAAGAAGGTAACACCTTGTAATAGTAGTAGGCATTCATGGATTGAGTTTTACTTCTGTTAAAAAAAATTTAAAAAAAAATAAAAGTAAAAAATAAACAAATGGTGTCATCAGCTTTTGGCCAACAGCTTATTCAAACTTGGTCATAGATCTTAGTTATATAGGGCAATAATTTAGCTAAGAGTCCATCAAACAAATCTTGTTAACATTTTACCCCAAGAAAAAAATATTTCTTTGTGCACTTTTTTTTGCAAAATTAAGACAAAAAATTGTTTTCACTTTTTTCAGATTGACTTTCAGGGACTCCTAATTTCGTAAAAGTTGAACGAATTAAGTGATTGTGTCTACGCAAACCTACATCCTTTATTAGGATACTTTGTACCTTTAAATTTTTCGTTTAAGCAGAAACAAATTTTGTATATGTTTTGTTTTTGTTATTAAAATGTTTGCTTTATAAAATTGTTCAATGTTTTACAAAAATAACGCTCAACATTTTTACATGCAACAAAAATTGTGTAGGAGAAGTACTAGTTCTTTCCCCATGATACTTTCACCACTGAAAAAGCTCGTTTTCCAATTCAAACAAAGAATTCTCTGAATTAAATATGACTTAGTTCAATTTAAGTTCTACAAAGAAATTTGTTAATTCAAATGCAAAAGTTTATAATAATTTGTTGTTTCGATATACAAAATTTTTTAATTAAAAAAAAAATAATTTACTTAAGTTAAAAGAGCATATCAAACCGTACAGTGTGCTATTTTCATATATGAACACAAATCTTCTCCGAACAATCTTGTTACAAGTGTAACATTGTATTAATTGTATGAATTAGCGTTTTTCACTCTTTAACGGATGCAAATTAAATGACATTTTGTTTCTTTATTACAACATTTAATTCATATGCATATGTTTAGATATGTGTGCATTTATATATATTTATGAGTGTCAGCGAAAAAAATTTTAAATTTAACAAAGTTTGTAAATTTACTTGATAGTACATGTTCTACGCTGAAAGTTGAACCTCAGGAATATACAACAATAAAATACCGGAGATAAGAACTCTTATATTCATCTCACTTTAAAATTACAGTTAAAATGGTTTATGTATTTGAGAAAACTTACTCGCATATTCTCAGCTCTTATAAATTGCCTCTCATGCTTCCGGTACTTTGTTTATGAAAATGCTCTCATTATCTGACTCTACTTTAAAAGCAAATAACTGTTATACTGTTAAATTTGTTTTTGCAGCTGTTAGCAGAGTAGATGCATTAGCAGCTCTCAGCATCTTTTACTTTATCTTCGTAATACATTTTACATTTATCTTTGCATAGTTTTTGGCGCTACACCCCAAATGTGAGATTTTGTTTTACTTTTCATCTCTTCTTTTACAATAACGTACATTTATACATATATTCTGTATTGTTATTTTTTATACAATTCTCCATTTCATTTTTATCTTTTCTTTTTTTTTTTTGCATGCACAATATATATGTTTCGTAGTAAGGTCAGTAGTAAAATTCCATTCAATCGGCTAAAACGTATGACAATTTACGGCAATTGAAAAAAAAAACAGAAAAACGTTTCCTTCTTGTAAACAGGATGTGTTTTTCTTTGTGTGTGGGTGTAGTACACGTTTAAATAACAACTTAATTGGCTTAAATTTCTTTTTAAGCCAAACATATCAAATAAAAATTTAAAAAAAAATAGGAAATTCTTAAATTATTTAATTGCCAGAAAAAATTCTAAGTGTCTTCAGTGAAATAAATAAAGCTTTATTATTCCATAAAGATTAAATAAATTATTTGATAGTTGCTAAAAAAAATAAAAGAATTTCAATTGTAAAGGAAGACAGCAATTAAGAGATGTAAAAATTGTAATATTTAAATCTTCAAGATTAAATCAATAAATAAATTTGTGTGCTTGTTAGCAAGTTATTTTAAAATATTTTTTGTACTATTTTTTTTACCTGAAGGATACAAAATACAACAAATTGCTTCGCTGTTAACTTAGTTTTCATGTAAAATGAAACTTGTGTTTTAATTGACAAATACAAATACAAATTCAATTATCTCAATTTTTTTAATATAATAAATTGTGTGTTAAGCACAAAAAACATAATTTTACTTTGCCTAAATACAAAATATCTTGGACATAATTTGGAAATTGATCAAAAAATATATAATTTCATAAATTGTTAACTTACGTAAAAAGCATTCGATATTTGGTATCAGTACTTCTAACTTATGAAAATCGCGATATTTTGAAGACATAAAGCTGCTGCGACAACATCGAATAAATATGACCACCAACTGCATTTGTATAACGGCCCTTTTCCCAATATATAATTAAAAGCTAACAGAGACTTTAACGGAAATATTTGTATGAAGAACTATCAGCTAAAGTCCACGTTAACTCTTAATCATACATTGTGAAAAGGGCCGTAATAGTCATTGATTGAACTGATTTACATTATGCTTAATGCAACCCCTAAAAGTATGATTCGTGTTTTGTCACATTATGACAATTATAACGGCCTGGCTTTATTTGTTTAATGTACACGTTTATCTTTATATAAAATATATATTCATCTCTGAACATCTTTTAAGCCAAGGACAGCGTAGCTAGGGTCCTTTTTAGTGTCTATTTTTGAACTAAAAAAAATTTTTTTAGCTTTATTCTTAAATTTGTAGTGCCAAATCAATAGGGGCATGGCCACTCCCAACCTTGCAAATATTAATTTCCGCCCACCTTTATAAGCTCAACATCGCGTCACTTTCAGAGCTCTAGGTGTGAAACAAGTTTCACAAAAATCGGTCACGTAGAAGCACATGAAATATTATATTAAGCTTTAATGGGCATGGCCCAGCCCACTTTTTCAAGCACAATATTATTTCATTTTAAGATTCGAAATTGTTTACTAAATTTAGTAGGAATTGTATTAGTAAAACTAAAGAGAAGTTATTACTAAACTTTCATGGGCGTAGCCCCGCCTCCTTATTCCAGTGAAAGATTAACTATTTTCAGAGCTCAGAGTGTGTGCAAGGTTTTGAATAAATTAGTTAAGTAAAAGCAAGTGAAATATATTATAAAGTTTTATTGGGCGTGGCCCCGCCCATTTTTTTAAATTTTGCTACTGTCTCATTGCGAAATTCCAATGATTGTGCTTAGTTTTAAGGCAGTGGGATAAATAAAAGATCATAAAATCAAAGAAAAATATAGTGGGCATGCCCCGCCTACTTTTTGACAATAAGACCAAATGAAAGCTACACTCTCGCAGACCAAGAAATTATTTTTAAAATCGGTCTAAAAGGTACCGAGTTATAAAATAACAAACATAAAAAATGCAGATCAATTGTTAAACTCCATTCGGTTAGTAAAACTTAAATTAACAGGTAGTAATTAAAAAAATCAGACTGCGGACCAACTTTGAACCGTTAAATATACTAAATGGTCTTTCGAAATAAAAAATCATAAGCAAAACCTGACGAATGATACCCATTTTGATGTAGTTCGCTTAATTTTTATTTTTTTAGTATTTAGTGTTGGCCGCCATATTAAGTTATGACTGCTGTCATATCTTTATTGACACTCCCAAGATTAAGGCAAATTGATTGATGTAAGAATCATCAAAATCGGTCCAGGCGTGCGCAGTCGGGTAAAAAGAAGAAAATAAGATAATATTTACAGAGGCAAATGCTCCTCTTTTATTTTAAGGTGTACACCATTTTATATATTTTTTGCATTTTATAAAACATCTTCAGCGGAAACATTAACAAGTTTAAGTTAACAAAACATTACTCACTTACATAAACAGAAATAAATAAAAAAGTAAATAGAAATATACATATTTGTATATAATTATAAATATAAAAATAAAAAAATATAATTCATTGCAAAATACCACAGAGAAAATAATATATAATTTAAATAAAATTTAACAGTGAAACATACATACATACATACATAAAATATGCGTATATAAAGAAATTTAATTAATATTAAAAAATATTAAAAAATAAAATAAAGTGCTTTCATTGAACAGCTTACTATCAATCGAATTAAATATGTATAGCAAAATAAGTGAATATAAAATAATATATTATACGAAGTGGATTTAAGAGCACCAACAACAGCAACAGCCGTACGGAGTCAGCATTATAGTTTGTAAAATAAAAATTTGCCAACTTTACTGTATGGCAAATAACAAACGCAAATAGAATTTAAAGGATACCACTGCTTCAACATTTTGCCAATAAAGGTAGGATTACTCATAAGTATGCCACTGCAAATACACCCATAAGCATTTAGCAGCTCGTAAGAGTTTTAATGCAAACATTATTTATAACACAAGTAAGGATGTGTGACTATTGTTTCATTCAAAACGCACATAATTAAGCTTTTTATCCGAGGTTCGAAATAAACTTATTGAAAATTATAAAAAAGAAATTATTCAGAAGTTAAAAAATGCCTTTTGTTTAATTGGTAGAAATTAATCTAATAAAATCTAGTAGAATTTGTTGATGCCATTACTGCTTGTTTTCTTCAAAATTATACTAGAGCTGGCTCCAACTCGTTCATTTTTGCCACAAACCAATGATCACACCCATTTAAATTACATGGGTGTGATCATTGGTTTGTGGCAAAAATGAACGAATGAACGAGTTGGAGACCCAGCTCTAAATTATACAAAAATAAAATAAACCCCTGCACCATACCTGTATCTAGACTTGTATCGAGTTTGGGTCAAACACTAGCTACTGAATGAGTTCGATACAAGTCTATCCTGCACTTAAAAAGGTGTGTGAATTAGCTATACATATGAAAGTTTTTTTGGTTGTAGTTCAGGGAAAATGTCAATCAATGGTTTTTGTTTTGGACAAGAAACCTTGATGAACGTCAAAAAATGGTGCAAATGGTTTTTTTCTCAGATGTCAACGCATTACTAGTCCTGATTCACACACGCCATGTCTGACTCGTCAAGTCTTGAGTTCTTAGGAGAGTGAGGAAAAGAGAATGGAGAGGGGTACAGACTTGACCGCACCAGTCAAGTTTCTTTTTTTGTTTTGTTTTGTCATTCGTAATACTCTACGACAACGCAAATTGATGAAACAAACTTGAAGGTGTGTATGAACGCAAATGCAGGTTCAAAAGAAAATTTAACAAAAAGTGATCAGGTAAACTTGATGTGTGTGAATCAGGACTTAAGGATTAATAATTTTTTGCTAATTAATAATAAATTTTGTTAGTTTTTGTAGCTTAAACAACGTCTATATGCAATTCGTTTCTGCTTTAAAAACCTCATCAGTAGACTTCAACAAAAATGTTTTTGAAATAATCTTAAAAAAAACTACAACAATTTACACGAATTACAAACTGGACAGTTGAAATTGGTTAGACTGATGCATAAGATTTTTTTTGTGTCTACTATAATTATGCTAAGTTTGACTCTTCTTAATATGAAGGGATTTGGGGCTGGAATTGTTGGGCCCAACTTAAAAATCTCTTTGCTCATGGGTGGAAATACAGGCAATCATCAAATTTGTTGACATTCATTTCATAGGGAATTCCGTTCCAGGCTGGTTTTAGAGTGCTTTGACTCATTACTAAAGCTATCCATACGGAACAAGGTCATTCGGGAAATGAGGAAGCGGATGAACTAGCCAGAAGGACCTCTGCTGCTCCATTTATGGGCCCAGAGCCGTTTTGTGGCATAAGTCGCTCGACTGTAACATATCTGATCAAAGGAGATGACACTTCGACCGCTAAGGAAATGTGGTTTAAAGCAGTCCAAAGCATTCATATAGCGATTTTCATATAATGGCATCCTGAACCTCAACAGGAATAATTTACGGCTTGTTACTGGTTTTCTTTCTGGCCACTTTGGACTGAACTATCCTTTATGGAAAAGTTTGTTCACCTTTGTGTCGTTTAAGCTCAGAATATGACAAGATAACGACTCACATTGCTTGCGAGAGTATCGACTTGTGTAGCAGTAGAAGGCGTTTTTTATTCTGAATTTCCGTGTTCTGATTATATTAGGCAGTCTAATTCAACTTCTGGGCTAATTTTCATAAGGAGAGTCACATGGAGATTGATTTAATTTAATTTAGATATCTATGGCAACAAAAGATGCCACTCTTGAGAACAGATCTTCCCCTTTTCTATTCTGTTGTATTCTATCCTTAATATTATTGCGCCCTCTACTTGCAACTAATTATCAAGTACAACATAAAATATATATTTATTTAAGACACAACTGTATTGAATTGTATTTACTCTTATTTTCTTAAATATTCTTGCAAACTTGTAAGCCCTCGAATTCATTTTAAATTTCTACCTACTTCCAGTAACAATATAATTTATCATCAGAGAAAACCTATTAGAACATTTTCTTTTTATTTCAATGAACTGCAACAATATGCAGCTGCAATGACTTATGCTGTACAAATTGTTCATTGTAGCAACACTATTAATTGCTGGTAACAACATTTTGACCATCTCTTCTTGCCAATTTTGTTGGCAGCTTTACACTATACAGAAATCAATTGGTTTTGTACATATTTGCTTAGAGCAAAAAGGATACAGCAATTATTCATTTAGGTATGGGTATTAGTAATTTTCAAAATGTTTGTTCGATTTCAGGTGCGTTCCGACAGGAAAAAATTTTTGGCAATTGCCATGAATTTTTCAATTGAATGGAATATTTTCTAGTAAAGTAATTAACCGAAATTCTTAAAACGAAGAAATGAATATTTAAAAGCATTTTCTTGGCTCGTCCAACAATCTCTAAAAAGATTTTGAATTTTTCTTTTTCCCCTATTTTTCATTCTTCTAACCCACTTACTCTTTCAACTATTTCAATATTTATCAATTACAAATTGCTTTGTTTGTAAAATTTCTACCCAAAAAAAACATAAAAAACAAAATAAATAGAAACACTGCCAGAAGTCATGCATATACGTTTAATACAACAAAAGAGCCAACTTCAACAATAAAATGAAAAACGTATTTGTATTAAAAGTTGTGTGAGATCTTAAAAATATTATTTAATGCTCAAAATAGTCAAAGAAGGTTTTGTTTTTGTTATGCTGGCAATACAACAAATTGAATTCCCTCAAATTGATTTAATAATGCAGAAATTAATTTTTCAAAGAGATTTAATCATTTTGAAAGCAAAGAGTTATTCCCCGAAACTTTTTATGCTCAATGCAGTAATAGTTGCTATAATTGCGATAGCAATAATTATTTGTATATTTTATCGCAACTTTATTCTGATTGCAAAAGTAGCACTCTGAAAATTTGTTGCAGGAAGCTGCTTTATAATCAACAACAACAGCGTACGGTGGGACGATCGCCGTAATATTCCTTACATAGTTTTATCTTCCAAACGACTCATATGACTGCAAAAAAATGTTGCATGCAAATCTTAGAAAAAAACTTAAGCTTTTCGAAAAAATAATTTTGAATCCTTATTTCCGGATATAAATATACACACTAAAAAGTACCAGCTTAAAGAAAAAAAATAAATAAATTGCGCCGTACACCTTGGAACATGAAGTGTTATTGCAAGGCGACCTTGAAAAAAATTTTATTTTTTTTTTTGCCGAATTAAGGGGTCGCCATTTTAGGGCGACCTATAGTTGAAAAGGAAACCTATTGTTTTCGCTATGATGGCCATCTGTCGGTCTGTCTGTTACAGGCTGTTTTTCTCGAGAACCGTATGATCAACGGACGTGAAATTTTTACTGAATATGTTAAACTTTGGCCGTTACAACAAAAAAATATGTGACAGCCAAAAATTAAACGAAAAATTTTTAAACCCAAATGTAATATATAGACACTTTTCAATTTTCAAAGTTATTGCATTTTTATTTTGACTAAAGGCTGCTACTCTGTTCGAAGTTGTTTTCAGCAACATTGATTATTTCGCGTGAAAAATTTGACATGTACTAAATGTAGCCCAACTTGCGGGTTTTTTTTATAAATCTCTCGCTTTTATTGCTTGAAAGTATGCAACATTATCAAAATTCCATGCGAAAAAAGTACTGCACTTGTTGTGTCGCAGCGAAACTAAAATGATACCAGAGTCATTTTGCATGGAAAAACATGCTGTCAGATAGATTTAACGTTTTTTTCGCAATTAGAACTCAGTACTACTTTTGAAATTTATTTCGAAAATATTTCATACCAAATACTTTTGCATGTAGTTGGACAGCATTTTGCACGAAATTGTGAACAGAGAGTACCAGGCTTAAGAGGCAAATCCTTGAGATTGTCAAAAATGATAAAACTAAAAATTCCAAATAATAATACATAGCAGCAAGAAAAGCTTATGATTGCACGGTTAAACTAGAGTTTTATATAAAAATTGGACGAATATAAGAAACTTTTAAGTAAGGATCTTTCTAAAATATGAAATATCTTTAATTAACAAAAAAATAAAATAAAATAAAATAAGTGAAATTTATTTGCTGGTGGTTAAGCGATGTGATATGCATTTCATTGCTGCTTTAACAAATCGTCCATACATTTTGAACAGTCACAAACTCTTATCTTATGCAAAGACTTTCAAAAACTGTTTGAGAATTCACAAATACGAGTAATATTTTGAAAATCAAAATGTGTGGCTGAAGTCTACTGACGATTTGTTAAAGCAACAATGAAATGCATATAGATGTATATAAATGCACATGTTTTCGAAAACAGCCGGTTGTTCTGTTCAACTACTTGTTTGTCAGAATATTTACAACTAACTTTGGTGTTATTTGTTCATTAAAAATTATCACATGTAATTTGGCTTAAAAACCGATACGAACTTTAGCCTGATAAAATCATAAAATATAGCAGTAAATTAACGGCCTGGCCCACGATGTCGACAAGAAAGTTTCTTTCGCTTACTTACATTGAAAACAATACCAAAATAAGAGAATTTGTTTTTGGTTTCAATGTAAGTAAGCGAAAGAAACTTTCTTGTCGACATCGTGGGCCAGGCCGTAAATTAAATTAAATTAAATTAAATTAAATTAAATTAAATTAAATTAAATTAAATTAAATTAAATTAAATTAAATTAAATTAAATTAAATTAAATTAAATTAAATTAAATTAAATTAAATTAAATTAAATTAAATTAAATTAAATTAAATTAAATTAAATTAAATTAAATTAAATTAAATCAAATCAAATCAAATTAAATTAAATTAAATTAAATTAAATTAAATTAAATTAAATTAAATTAAATTAAATTAAATTAAATTAAATTAAATTAAATTAAATTAAATTAAATTAAATTAAATTAAATTAAATTAAATTAAATTAAATTAAATTAAATTAAATTAAATTAAATTAAATTAAATTAAATTAAATTAAATTAAATTAAATTAAATTAAATTAAATTAAATTAAATTAAATTAAATTAAATTAAATTAAATTAAATTAAATTAAATTAAATTAAATTAAATTAAATTAAATTAAATTAAATTAAATTAAATTAAATTAAATTAAATTAAATTAAATTGAATTAAATTAAATTAAATTAAATTAAATTAAATTAAATTAAATTAAATTAAATTAAATTAAATTAAATTAAATTAAATTAAATTAAATTAAATTAAATTAAATTAAATTAAATAAAATAAAATAAAATAAAATAAAACAAAATAAAATAAAATAACATAATAAAAAATGTTAATTTTCCAGCCCTGGAACCCTGCTTTTAATTTTGATGATTTTAATCAAACACTTTTTCTTACTAATACGTTTAATTATATTTTTAGGTAGTTATTTTTTATACCAAAAAAAAGTTTACATTTTCCATCGCTGGGATCATCTTTTTGTTTTTTTTTAGTTTTCAGTTTTAATATTTTTAGGACAATTTCTGGACCATGAGTGAAAAAACAAAGTATGCAGATTTTCTATCGGCTTCGAAAAAGCGACTTTACCTGTAGAAATACGGACGGACGGACATCACTTATTCGAGTTCCCCATTCATAAGTACCCAGAATGTAACGATATACTTTATGGGGTTGCAGATGATTTTTAGAGAAATTTAACGCGGAATGACAAACCTGTATATCGTCACCTGAAAGGAAAATTTATCTTACGAATATTTTTATAATTTTAGAGTAGAAACAAAATACTTTTTAATGTTTGTAATTGGTCAATTATTTTCTCCTTTTTAATTTTCCTAATAAAATCTCTATAATTTGGGAGAGATGTCTATTCCTTTTTTTTATTTATAAAAATTCTGTATTTATAAAAATTTTTTACTTAAGGAGTTTTTTGTTTCATACCGTTTCGTTCGTGTAGTGTGTGATAATACGCAAAATATGAAAAAAAAAGTTTATATAACAAAGGATATTGCAAGACAAAATATACAAACATTCATGCAAATATATGAATACATTAGCACAAAACTTTTCGGTTTACATTCTACATCAAAATGCATTTGACTAAGTGAGGACAGTATTTAACCAAGTGAAAATGACAGATGAGGGTTTTCAGTTCAATGCAAAATGTTGAAATTGCTTCAAATATTGTATATGATTATATGTATAAGCAAAAGGGTATTACAGCTTTAAGCAGTTTGCACACAAAAAGATATGTTTGAATATGAGGTTTTATCAGTTTGAGTATATAGTGAAATTTAAGAAATTTTGTGCTTAACAAATGTTAGCACAGTGGACCACCGATAAAGCAAAACTCCAGAAAAATATTAAATAAACAACCAAACTTTTTAAATTAGGAAAGTAACTTTTCATAAGCTGAGTTAATATACTTTAACTTTAACTAATCTTTATGCCTTTCGGAAAAAATATATAACATGTGTTTGAACTGAACGTTTAAATCGAAATTTTATTTTAATGTACACTGCAAGCACACATTATTATTTTTTTTTTATTTTTTTGCCTATGGGAGTAAAGCGTTAACTACTGACCAAAAAGTAATTTGTAGTACATTTGTAAGCTTCCGGTTTTATTTTTTTGTGGCCAAAATAAAAAGTAAATAGAATGTACATATATTTGTTTGACATTCAGTTTTTAATGCATTAGAGATTTTTGCATGGAAAATAAAAAATATTTGTTGAGAAATATGATATTGTCTGATGTGCATTATGTGCCAGTTACATAGTTTTCTTTTCCATTAATTTTATTTTCATACGCCTGCACTGCTGCGTTTTTGTTTTCTGTAGTCGGGCATTTTAAGCTTTTAGTACAAGTGTCTCTAAAGTGTGCCATTGTTGGTATAAAAACTGTTTTCTAACAGCTTTAAGTTTTTTCTTTCGTTTGCTATTTAGTTTTTGTTTTATTGCTTTTATTGCTTGCAGAAAAATTGTGAGTGCATGTAGTGAGGAGTATATAGATATTTAGTTTTTGCTAAAGTATAAAAGCACAATTGTGCTACAAAATACTTAAAGCCTTAAATGTTCGTTTACAAAAAAAAATAAAATATCAGCCTCAGCCTTAAGTAACAATAAGACTTAAATGTTTAGAATAAATTCCTATTAAACAGCTTTCTAAATTTATAAATAGGCTTTCATACAAAAACTATATAAATAAAATTTTAGATTAAAAATTAATGAAATCGTAATTCGCGCGAAGCGGGAAAGAAACTCTTTGTGTATTATTGATTCTTTACAACATGAAAATTCACACAATGCTTTAATTATTGAAAATGTAGAAATCGACATAACATCGTCTTTAGCTGCTTAAAAATAAGTTTCAATGGTTTTGATGATTTTAGTTCTGTTATTGCTTTGATAAGTTGTTTACTTGCATATATATTATTTTATATTGCTTTAAAAATATCGTCTCAGCTTTTGAAATTAAGTTTTAAGATGCAGTCTATATGTATAAATCTGCAAATGGTTGCAAGCTTTTGTGAGTCCTGATCATAAGCATCGCACAATATTTTGCATTGATTATTTTAAGCATTTAATGCATTTTTCCTAATTAATGTGATATGAGAGAAATCTACAATTATAATTGTATAGCAGCAATTCATATTCTTGCATTGCACGACATAAAATTCTCTAGGGAGACTAATAATTATAATGTTTGCAAAAATTAAATTTTAAATTTCATAAAGGCTGGGCAGTAAATTGGATGTCAAATGATGAAATTTCAAGAATTGAGCTAACATCCATTGACGTTTATTTAGTAAAAAGTTGGAAAATTTTGCCCATGGAACGCTTCACTCTTAAGCAAAGAATTTTAATTGTGAAAATTTGCTATAAAAAACTGCACGAAAACAACGCATTTTTCATCAAAATCAATGATGCCCATTTTCCATTAGGCAGTTGTGTAAACAAACAAAATTGTCACATATGGGGCTCACAAAATTCACAAACAGTAATCGAAAAAACATTACATGCAAAGAAAGAGATGCGTATGGTGCTGTTCGGCCTGCATTCTTTTGAAAATGAGCAAGGACACGCCATCACAGGGGTTTCTCTGCGCTACCAAACCATGATAACCAATTTTTTGTGGCCACAATTGGCTAATGTTGGCATCAGTGTTCTTGGATTTCAGCAAGATGGCGCCACAAGTCACACAGCCGGCCAAAGAATTCAGGTATTGCCTGAGAAATTTCTCGGCCACTTAATTTCTTGATTTCATATTGCCAATTGGCCACCTCGTTCTTGTAATTTAACGCCGCTGGATTATTTTCTCTGGGACCATTTGAAAGACACAGAAACCCACTTAAACAAACCAGAAACAACTGACGCTCTGAAAGATGATAAGCGGAGCTTCGTTGCAAAATGTGGTTCGAAATTTGGTGAATAAAGCGGC
Organism: Nowickia ferox; assembly: GCA_936439885.1. Taxonomy (NCBI): domain Eukaryota; kingdom Metazoa; phylum Arthropoda; class Insecta; order Diptera; family Tachinidae; genus Nowickia; species Nowickia ferox. The sequence goes on along the minus strand of OW387024.1, from coordinate 95,810,449 downwards.
CGTGAACAGACATGCTAGAGGTGTACATTTGCCCGTCATCATATTCCATTATTAATTCCCATGTTTCTACTTTACATTTATATCAATACAACTGAATTTGTCAAAAAAAACAATGTGTTTTTAAGCCAATTTGCTTCCTAACCTTAAATTTGCACATGCTTTATATTCATGAAAGAGGGTTAAATCTTTTCATCGATTGTTAGAAAACTTTCCAAAGAGCTTAGCCTTAAGCTTTTCTAGAAATTTACCTAGTTCTTTTGTAATTCCAGCAGAAGTTAAATTTTTTGTCCTTGCCTGGACTGTAATTAAATTACCCAAACTATTTATTGTTTATAATTTCAACTGCTGCCCAGTACTTCAAACAATCAATATATAGAAATCGTTCTTGTGTCGATTGAAATAAAATAATCACAAACTTTACAATATATTCTATTCATAGATACATCTAAAGCTCAAGACTGAAAATCAACAAATAAAGGAGATAGTGCCGTACTTATCACAATGGGACTTCAAATATTATTTCATAAAGTCAAATATTTGCATCAACTATACCCAGAATTTCTTTAAAAAGTGTATAATAAAATATTTTTTTTTCTCATTAAACTGCAGAAGTTGCTCTACGCTAAAAACTTAATTTTATGCTAAAAAAAAAATGTCAGAAGAGACACTTGTAAGGAAATATATAACTTACCACTATAAATAATTGTAAGCATTTATTTATTTTTGCTTTGCAATTGTTGTTTGCTATGCAATCTATTTTAAAATCTTTCTCATTTTTACCTGAATTGCCACAACACTTTTTAAGTCATTTTGCATGCCAAGAAATGTTTTTTTTTTAATTGAAGAGTTTCTATATTAAACCTAATATATATATATAATGCCAAGGTTTTAGTACGAAATCTAAACAATTTAGCATATTCCCAAGCCTAAACGCTTGACTTTAGCTATTTTAATACATACTTGCATTGCCACATCACTTATAAGCTGCTCTCAAGGTTTTTATAATCAGCAACAGTAATCTGACACGTTCTCACTCAAAATAGTGTACATATTTCTGCCTGTTAATAATTGTTATAATAATTATATTTATCTTTGTTGTAATTCTTTCTTTACAAATTATCACATATAATTTAGCTTTCACCATATACTAACTTTTTGCTAATTAAATCAAGCAAAGAAACAACAACAAACTCGAACAATAACTAAGAAATAAAAATACGTTTGGGAATGGGTTAATAATTTAATTAATAAATGTTCTGGTGATATCTTCTCTTTTTTTTTTTGGCATTTAAGTCTTAGTTCAAATACTTTTTGCAAGTTTGAATTGCTACATTGTTTATGTGTCTACAAACAAAAAATTATCGTTAAACATTTATAGATATGTATATGTAATAATTATTTCACACTACAATATTGCATCGCAAGTAATATTTTGTTAGATAGAAAATTTCCTGCTCAATGAAAACTTCAATGTTAGCTCAAATTACGAGTTTAACGTGAGATACAAAATGTTCTATACATAAAGTAGACCGAACATCAAAAGCAATTTATTGCAATGCCGTGCGCGTATACATGGCACAGCATGGCATGCTGTGACACCGCCAGCAAAAATTAAAGTCTGTACTACTGCCAACATTTGGCATTTCCAATAGTTTGCGCGAAATATTTACACCAACTCGAAGAACTATGCTTCCTTAAACTGGAATGGAGAGTACAATTGATTTCATTAGCGGCGCGCATATTAAGCCTGATCTTTTCCACCACTTTATTTGCCGATTTTTAGTTTGTCTTAATTTTTTTTCTTATTATTGCTAAACACACGGTGACACTAGCCAATTGAATAATTTTGCGATTATCCATTTGTATAAATATTAATTAACAAACAATATGAAAAGCCAAGTTTCACAATTAATCAAACAAATGACTCTAAATGTCATTATATCAAAATTATTTATTGATGTAGACGATGCTGCCGTATTGCCATTATTTAGGAATGGAACAATTTCCTGTTACAATGACACAACAAAATTGCACACAATTGAAAATGACACCACAATAAGACATCACAAGATATGCCAGATGTGTACTCAGCCTAAGGTTTTAAAGTAAAATAAGAAAAATAAAAAAAGCTAAAAGCTAAAAGCCGTGACGTATACTTTATATATTTGTACCCCAGATATATTAAATAATATTAATCATACGCCTGATTCAAAATTGCTAAAGCCGAATTTAACTCGCTCCAGAGATCTGCATGACTACGAATCAAACGGCATAATATTACATTTTCTAAAATGCATATTGAGCTAGCACTTAGCATTAAAAAAATGAAAGATGCTATTGCATGATTCATATCAATGAGATTGTTGTTAATAAATGCATGCCACTGCTTGCAATTTCTATTCATTCATATGATTCAGTAAAGCAATGAATCAGTGTGATTTCGAAAACTTCTTACAATCCCTTCTGGCAAATACAGTTTTATGTAATATTATAAAATAAAATAGCTAGGCTCATTTTATTTTATAAATTATTTTAATACGAGAAAAACTATTAATTAATATGCAATGTTTTATTCACTTAAGACTTCATCTAGTCAACGTGCTTTTTTTTAAGTTATTTGATTACTATACAAAACAATCAAACAACATTAAGAATTTTTTATTTATTTTTACTAACGGCACTTAAAAAAGAGAGTGAGTTTAATGACAGTCAGTTGTTAGAGAGGTAACTCTGTTCTGATGTTAAAGAACAATACAAAAGCATTGTAAATGTGAGTGGAGAGCAAAAGTAAATCAACTCATACAGTTCTCTGACTCGCACACGAAGGGTTCTTCCGTACGCATACTACATACATACATAAGAGTGTAATAGTATACGAACTTTAGCCTAAATAATCGAATATCATACCTGATGTAGACATTTTTTAATGTTAAGTAACCGGTAAACTTTTTTCGGTTTCTGTCGACCTTTTTAGTCTTGTCGCTTTTTATAACTTTGACAATTTTTTAAGTTTTTGGCTATTTATTTTAATTTTAGCTCTTTTTTTTAATATTGTTCATTATTTTAGTTCTTGGCGCTTTTCTTAACTTTTGCATTTTTTTCGGTTTTTGGCTTTTTTTTTCGTTTTATCAATTTTTTCGGTTTTGGCGATTTATTTTAGCATTAACATTTTTTCGGTTTTTGGCAGTTTTTTTTATTTTTGTCGTTTCGTTTTGGCAATTTTTTGGGTTTTGGCGATTTATTTTAGTTTTAACGTTTTTTTAGTTTTTTTAGTATCTGGTGTTGGGGTTGAAAGTATTTTTTACTTATAATCTTCCCATATTTTAATCTGTTACTTCTCCAAAGTGCTTAGTTCACCATTAAACCTCATCGCTGAACACAATTTTTCGATAGAACACCGTCTGACTGATCTTCAAAGCAAATCTATTTAATTTTGTAACTTGTGTTGCACAAATCTGAATCTATCCACGATGATTTGCCAGAGTATACTCATTAGAAATAACAAAAAGTGTATCCAGTTTGGCAGTTAACTCTTTTGAAAGTTCTATTACGCTTTAAAAAATAACCTTTATTTATACTCAAACTCAAATATTTTCAATTTTTTTTTTTTGGATCAAAAAAATATATAACGATTTCAGCAATGATTTTAAAACATGAAATTGTTTGGGCCAATGAAATTCCGCAAATTAATTACAATTCATTTAACTAACAATGCACTGCAAAAGCAAGCAGCAAACAACAACCAAACAGTCATCATGATACGATAGTAATTTTATTTTTGTTACAATACTTTGCAGCCTCAACCGTTGCTCCAATAGCAACTTTAAGCCAGGCCAACACACAATATTATTACATATTTTTGCTGTACAAATTGTGTCATGATGATACAAAAATAAAAACAATAACAGCAATTGAAAAAATTGTGTGTGTAAATTTTAAACAAGTCAACAATTACTTAAATATCATTTATTTGTTATAAAGCAGCAAAGTTGCCAAAATTCAAAAACAACAACAGAAGCAAGAATAAGGTTTAAATATTAGAAGTAAAATTATATGTATAAAGCATTTTCTGCTTTAATTGGTACAATTTTTAAATTAATGCATAAGCCGGTATAAAAGTAAAATATATCGTTACACAAATATAGAAAGGACCTAACTCATTATTTTTTTTTTAAATCAAGTTTTTTGTATATTTCGCTAGGCGAATATCTAATATAACAAAAAATTTAAAAATCTCGATTTCAAAAAAAAGTAGCCTCTATATTAAAGCAACGGTTTGTAAATATGTATTTGAAGCCTTGAGCAAGCTAAGCTGTTCACACTGGCTGCAAGCTTAAACACAGAAACGATATAAAACATTTTGCAACTATTTCCCTGTTATTTCAGTGATGCTACAGGCAAATGAAGCTTTACAGTTGCATTTGTTATGCTAGAATTATTATAGCTATGCTATTTATTGCGCGATACAGGAGTTAGGAAGTGATTTTCGTAACAAAAATAATCGACACTATTGCAGTTATAAATTTATTTTTGTTTTGATTTTTTTATACTTAAAACCAGAGTACGAAATTAAACCAAACAAATTGTTTGATTTTGTTTTGTTTAGTTCTTTGAAGTGAGTGAAACGAAAACAAAACAAAAACAATAAGAGAGATTGCTCACAACACAAACCAGAGAACACAAATGATCGACTGTAAGTCGGCAAACAGCCGCCGCCGGCCACAAGCAATACATTAATTTAATCGTACGCCGCGGCGCGCCGCTAGAAAATAAAATTATGGGAAATATTTGCGGCCAATTTGACATCATCATATAATATAATTTTTTTATAGCTAAGCAGCATAGCTATAACCGGATGTCCTAAGATACCTCTCTCCTTTTTTTCTCTGTAGAATATATTTGTAGGCAATTGTTTTCTTCCACCAATTTCATGTGCCAGCAGCAGCATGAAAAATTAATAATGCACTCATTCTGGACAGCGCTAAGTGCTACACAGCTCATGTAACATTTTTCATGAGCGATTTGAGTGCTTAGGAATCTCCACTAGGAGTGATATAAATTGGACATTAAGATTGAGAGCCAACCAACAAAGCCGCAGAGAACATTTGCGCGACGTTATATTTGATACATAATGGCATCGATAGGACTTTCAAGGCAATACAAATTTTCAATAATATTTCACACAATTTGTTTTGTTTTTTTTTTTATTATTTAAAGTTAGGAAGCGCTTAATGAAAGTGTCTTTATAACGTTTTTCTAAAATAAGTTAGTAAGTTTATGTTAATAGATGTGCGCACGAAAATATTATTTCTATATTTAAGCCATGGCCATGATATGTAGGACTACGGCTGCCAGATGTGGCAATATCAAAAATAAGCCCACTAGTGGCTAAGGGGCAGTTTCTAAGGTAAGTAAAATGTAAGGAACTACGTTCCTACCCGATGTCCCATAACACTGCGAGTTCTTTTCTTTTGCGCTTTTATGCCCCTATAACGGTTCTCAACCAAATTCAGTTTGGTCGTCTAAGAGTAGACCAAACTTACACACGACCAAACTTTGTTTTAGTATTATGAACCACAACTGTTTTTTAGTTGAAATTGTCATAGCGTTACCAACTTAAAATATTAAGTATGACAGAAAGATATTAATTTGTGTGAAAATTTAAAACAAAAAGTTTTTGAAAAAATATTGTTTTGAGTGCTTTTTTAGTTCTAAGAAATCATACCAAATGGATACAAATAATTGTAGATTTATTTTATGACAACAAAAATGAAGTTGCAAATATAGATGTGCTACGTATCAAAACAAAAATTCGTGATGATTCCAACCCACTTGAACTACCCAATGCAAGGTAAGAAATAATCCAAATAGGGAACGAATTCTTTAAAAAATTATTTTGGAAGGTTGACACTGTTAAGGAAATTGTGTCATTAAGCATAATAAATATTTCTAGTTACGATTTTTCCATTTTTTCTGCTTTTTATATCGCACCAACCTGGAATTTGGCATTTATAAACATTTAGTTTCTGGGAAATTCAATGAATCAATTAAAATATGTATGCACGAGTATGTTCTCATTTCCAGCGAATATTTTTCAACTTTTAACAATTAGCAAAGGACTAAAGGTAAAAAATTCAATAAGGCATTTATGTATGTAGGACTGCTTAAAACGGATTAAAATTGTTATAAAAAATTCACTAGAAATCAATTAAAAATAAACAAAATAAAAAAAAATTAATACAACATCAGTACATGCACGGAAAAAAATAATGTTGTTTATTCTAGAAACTTGGTGAAAATTACATGGAAAATATAAACAAAAACGCATAAATGTAAAAAATTTGTTTTTGTTTATCATACACAATTCACAGTTAGAGGGAGAAACGCGTTGAAATTGTCACGTTTATTTCATCTTAAAAATTTATTCGTAAGCAAAAAGAATTTAAATTTTTTTTTTGTTCGCAATTTCCGCTTCTTCTACGCGTTTTCCAGAACAGCCATCGTTATTAGCAAATTTTTAAAAAAAAATTCATTAAAAATTCAAATAAGTTTCAATAAATAAAAAGATCACAGTATCAGTAGGCTAGGTGAGGTTAGGAAGGGTGGTGCTATACCGCACCTAAACTCGGAGACCCAATTGTGTCCATTGTGATTTTTCAATAAATACACACAAAAAATTACTTAAATATTTCCCATAAAAATTAATTAAAAATTAAACCCAAATTACAATAACTTTACAGACCAATACAATTAGTCACATGACAATAAGAAAAATTGTTGAACAAGTTTTTAAAATTTGAAACTAATTGAACATGTAGATTTTGTAATTAACTTTTGATTTAAATTTCTTCCTGTGTACATACATAGATTTCATTGAAGCGGAAAAGCAACTAGACAATCGTTCTCTACATGCATACAAAGTGCAAACAAAGATATAAAGCAAACTAAAATATGGATAAAAAAATAGAACGACTTTCTGCAATAGAGAAGTTAAAAAAACATCAATCGAATCAAACGGGTTGATTCGAAATACACCAAACTCTTTTTTTACACGATTTGTAAATAACACGGTTCACAAATAAGAAAAATAGATTTTTTAACGAATTTTGCACACAGTTTTTCCCATTTTTACAGGCAGATAAATATGGTTATGCATTTATTAAAAATATGTATATATGTAATGTGTATTATTTAACGTAAAGTCTTTTTAATTATTCGTATACCCATAAGTATTGATTAAGTTACGAATATGTTCTCGGTATTAAAAGAAATATTCTTTCACAAGCAATACACTGTTTGTAATGGATTTTAAGTTTTTATTCAGTATTTCATGTTAAAGTGCTCAATAAGGCTATTTTCATTTAAATAGAGCTGTTTGCTGTTAAATTTTTTCCACATTTTACTCAGTAAATACTTGAATTTTTTTAACATACTCGATTTTTTAATTATTTGAAACTTATCACCAAATTTTCCATATACCGCATGTATTTCCTTAGGATCGTATTCACCATGTAAAAAAAGTGTTGGGTGTAAACTCAACTACAACAAAACATTATAGAAATTCTCTGTATGAAGGAACCAGAGCTTAATTACGAAAAAAATGGAAGAGATTTAAACGAATTATATTTTTCATTTAAACATTTGCAAATAAAGGGGCTTCCATTAAGTGCTTCTAAGCTGTAAATTTAAATAGATCACACTATGCGTGAGATATCATGGACAGTTTGTGTTCGTTGCAAAGGCTTATCGAGGCCATGTAGAATATGAACAATTTTTGCCGGCATCACTTGTTGGAGCGATTCCAAAATGTTAAATTTTCCATAAAATATGGACATCATCACTCGAGTCTAGAAAAAATGTTGACATAAGAATATGTCTAGGGAATATGTTGGATGAAGGAGCAATTCCTTCAGCAATTCATAGATTATTTCCATGCAAACTGCATATTTGTGCTCCGTTGCATTATCCTGCGGGAAAAGAGTTTTATTCTGAGATAAATGAGGTCATCTGTTTTAAATCCTCATTAAATTGGCCCAATAAGTTGAAATAATATTCGTAATTGATTATTGTATCCTTTACAAGGTAATCAGTGTGGGTTATGCCGCGTCGATTCACCCCAAGAAGCCTACTCTTTGGAGTGCTGTTTGGTCTCTCCACTTCTCGTAGACGGTTACAAAATTGCTATTAAACAACGCCAAACACTCCTGCGATGTTGCACTTAATTGCGTTTGTGGTGGGCTGTGTAGAAAGGCGTCACCAATATTGTAGAAAGCTTTCTCGAGCCAAGTGATCATTCAAAATTGAAATCACTGCAGCATGTGAGATGCCTATGGCTTCCACAATCCCTCTTACTTTCAATCTCCGATCAGGCAACACCATATCGAGTGCGTATCCATATTTTTGATCGCTATTCGAAATATGGATCACGCGATCTAAAATATGGATCACGCGATCCAAGATTTGGATCATGCTATCCAAGAGTTGGATTACGCGATCCATAATTTGGATCGCGCAATCCATATTTTGCATAGCATGATTTAAGATTTTGATTGCGTGATTCAAGATTTTGTTCGCGTGATCCAAATCATTGATCGCATGATCCATATTTGTAGTCCAAATCTTGGATCGCGTTATCCATATTTTGGCTACTGTAATCCAACTCCTGCATCAAGGGATTCCTATCCTCCTTCTTCAATTTTATACATTGTGGCCCTATTTAATAATTCAGTTAATCAAAAGGATAATTCAGTCATTAATTTTATAGAAAATAACGGGATTTTCTCTTGATATTTTTAGGAAACAAAGTTCATATTACTGCAAAAAATTTTATTAAAAAGTAGTGTTAGTACAAAAACGGATAATTTTTCTTTTGTAATTGCATTAGTTTGTAATATAATTTTTTAAATAAAATTTTGTGTACAAATATGATCCAAAGTATCAATTACGCGATCCAAAGTATGGCTCACTTGTTTAAACTTATGTAGGTTTTTGCATGTAGACTTTTGTTTGCTGTTCTTACTTCTTGTACATTGAGGTGGTAATCATCGTTGAAAATTATCCAAAGGATATTAATTGTGTAGGAACGTGTTACTACTTCTTTTCATACTTTTTATAAAGCAAAGAAGAATATATGTACATACATAGTTTAGTCAAAAGATGCTAAAGGTATCATTTATCATGTTTTCAAAAATTTTATTTTTAGCTAAGAAATCTTTTAGCTTTTTTAACATTTCGAAAAACTTCCAAAATAAGATAAATGTTTACATATGCTAACGCTGTATACAACGTACTCTTCTGCTCTTGTTGTTGTTTTTTTTTTGGTTGATCGTGTTGTATACATGAAAATGCCGGCACAGTAGCTGACAAAAGTCATAGGCCATGACCACAAATTGCCTGGTACTTTAAAAAAAGCCGTGCATCAGCGAAGCAGACAGTCTTATGTAAAGAAGAGCAAAGTTAACATCGTGGTATTCTACTAGTGATCGGTTTAGCATTGTGTGTTTGAAAGCTCTTAATATCAATGTTGGTTAAATAAACAGTTATGATTTTGTTTAAATACAAAGCAATTTTGCAAAATACGGTTGCATGAAAAAGGGCGGACTAAGCAGACCATGTTATTTTTTTTTTTTTTTTTGACTGACTTATGCCTTCACATAGGAAGCAACAGCCTGGTTGCCAAGAAAATTTAATAAGAGACCGCAAAACTACGCAGATATTTGAAGCGAATCATTCAACCAATACCAGTAGCATAACAAGCTCTGGAAGGCCAAAGAACACACGCAAGACTGATTACGCTTAAAAAATAATTACTATAACTATAACGCTAGAGCTGCTCTTCAGCCCAGAGGTGCTTTACAGCAGACTTTTATTTGATTAGAAATATTTGAAGCCACAAAAGCAAAGTTTTTAAAAGGTAAGAATGTAACAATATATTTAAGGTCACATAAGGTTTGTTCATTTACTAAAAATTGTTACGAATTTTTACTGAAAAGTGTTCTTTAACTCAAGAATTTTGCAAGGAGAGAGCGCCAAAAGAGAGAGAAAATTTGAGAGACAAAAAAATTTTTAAAAATTATTACTAGTAAAATGTTTACTTGCAAGAATTATCCAACCACCTGTAGTGTGTTTTGTTTTCAAATAAATTATTTAAAAAATATCTGAAAAAGAAAAACTCAAAAATATGAATTTCTTTATTAAAAAGAAAGCATATTTTCTGAATTTATTGTTTTTCTTTCATTAAGCCACATAAGGAATTTTGTTTGGTTATCATATCTGATCAGAGATGGAAAACTGGTTTTTTGTAGGATTAAAAAATAATGAAAAATGCATTAAAAATAGTAAATAATACATGAAGCTGTGTAAAGTATTTCTTATTAAATATAGATTTTTAAAAAATTTTGTAATTTAAGATATTAGCAAACAAGGTTATCTAAAATACATTAGAAAAAGTAAAGCGTTCATTTACTTTTTCGTACCTGGGAGAGTAATTTTGTAAATGTATGATTTGCTCTCTCGTTGCAAGTTTCTGCTAGGAAAGTAAATGAACACACCTATTGCTTCCATCTTCGTACAAGAACCTGCAAAAAAAAAAGCCTTCTCCCGCAATCTGTTTAAGGAAAAGATATAATGCTGTCTGTAAATTACGCAGTGACTTAAAAGTTTGATTAAAAAACGTATTAAAGTTAGAAGCCAAGCTCGATTATATATTCCGTCCAATTTGAAGAAATAAGTAACTAAAAATATCTATAACTCCTAAATTATAAACTGCAATTTCAGTGTTTAGTAAAACAACAAGAAAATATAGAGTGTAATACATACGAACATCTTCAACGCAACAAACAATAAGTCAAATGTTTTTATTTTACTTATTTTTTTTATACAGATTATTTGATGTAGTTGGTATTTAAATTGAGACATGTACATACTAGCATTAATCAAAACTAGAGCATATAAATAGAAAAGGATGCTTTAAAATACGTGCAGACAAACACGTACGCCCACATGTACTCGTACATTTGCATGGGAACACATCGACTGCATGCGAAATACCGGAACCCAGCAAAAATTACTGCTTACCAGAAGCATTTTTGTAAGGGAGACAATGTTACAGAATTACTTGCTGTTGCGCATGAACAAGGCATGTTTTTTGTTCGAGATGAGCCAGCTAGAAGCAACGTTTAGCTTCCAAAAAGCCATGAATTTTTTACATTACTAAAGTGCTTCACGAAAATAATACTCAGATGCAAAAGTTACTGGTTTTCTAAATTGTCTGTGATCATTTTCTACTTTTTTAGAGAGCCCGCTCTACGTTAGTGCTTTCCAGAGGAATTTTTCGAAGCTTTTGTTATCAAGTAAGCAATATATTGCTTCCCTTAGTTGTTAGTGCTTTCAAATCAGAATATTTTTTTTTCGTTTTTTGCTGGGAAGCTGCTACTAGTGCTATATATACGAGGGTGGATCATTAAGTTAGTGACTTTTTGAGGAAACACAGGTTTTTATACAAAAAGTTATTTTATTTTTCTTTGAGTTCTAGACACTTAGTCCAACGTTTCTCCAGTTTTTGTATCCCTTCCAAAAAATAGGATTTTTAGAGGTCTTTAAAAGAGGCATTTGTTTAATCAATAATTTCATCGTTGGAGCTAAATCTCCTTCCACCGAGCCATTTCTTTAGGTTTGCAAATAGGAAGTAGTCACTAGGGGCTAAATCCGGAGAATATGGCAGATGAGGTAGCAATTCGTAGCCCAGTTCATAGAGTTTTTCCATTGATACTGCACATGTGTGCACCCGGGCATTATCTTGATGAAAAAGAACTTTTTTCTTGGCCATATGGGGTCATTTTCTTTTTAAATCCTCATTAAATCGGAATTATAAGTTGGCATAATATTCGCCGTTTATTGTTTTTCGATAAATGTGGGGACTCTGCACCATCGATTTCAATGCTAAAAATTGTTTACTGACTTTCATTCTGGTCGCACAAGTACAAATGACGCTGAAAGTTCTTGACGGCCAATTGAGGTCAGTACACCTGAAAATGTCGAAAAAATCCACGATGTGGTGTTGGCCGATCGAAGAGTAAAAATGCGTGAGATTGTTGACGCAATAGACACATCATATGGCAGTGTGGTTTTGATCACAGAGGATACCAGAGTTGAAGAAAGTGACTTAAGAAAAAAGCTCAAATCATCTGATTTGATCACTGTTAAAAAGGGACAAATATAGTGTGTTTGTTACTGAATATTTTTAGTACAATAATCAAAACAAACAGCAGAAATGTATACTTAGTGAAATGAACAATTGAAAATTTTTACAAAATTAAATGAAAGATTTTGCAGTGTTGAACTAAATAAAACAATGTGTAAAACATTATTAGTAATATAAAAGTGATTAAAATTAGTTTCCAAATGCTTACAAACTCAATTTTAAACATTTTCCTTCAAAAATATTAATTTTTAACTTGAACTTGCAAAAAGCAAACAACGAATGAGACCACAAAGCATAAAACGAAAATACACTTGAGCACATGAACATTTGTACAAAATTAAATGGAGGAATTTGTGGTATTGAATTAAAAAACACAATGCGAAAAGGATTATTAGTATTAATAAAGTGACTAAAATTTGATTTCAAATGATTAGAGACTTTGTTTTAAGCATTTTAGTTCGCAAATATTAATTTTTACCATTTATTTCCAAAAACTAGGCTGCGAATGAGACCACAAGGAATAAAACGTAATTAATTTAAAATAATACCACGCGAAAGAAAAAGTAAAGAGGATTTGATGAACGTAAACGTGTGACAACTTCAAAGGATTGTTGGATTGGAGTTGTTTAACCGCAATCCGAATGAGTTTTTGCGGCGTTTTGTAACTGTAGATGAAACAGACCGGAGAAACGTTTGACTAAGTGTCTAGAACTCAAAGAAGACTAGGTTGAAAAATAAAATAATTTTTATATAAAAACCTGTGTTTCTTCAAAAAGTCACTGAGTTAATGATCCACCCTCGTATATTTCGTTTCAGTAAATTTCAGATGCATTTTTCGGTTTTTTTCGACACTTTTCTACTTTGGATTCGTTCTTAGGCAGTAATTTTGTACCGAAACCATAGTCTTTAAGACTTTATTTATAAAACTTAATTGATTAAAAAATTCCTTTGAAATTTACTGAGTTATTAAATGTTTTATTAAAAGCCTTTTTGTTAAAAAAAACACATGATGTATTTTGCGTTTTATTTATGCGCTTTCTGTGAATTTAAGCTTTCAGGTTGATGAAAGTACAATTTAAAAGGCGTATATCAACACAATTTATAAAATTGGTATAACAGTGGTTGCTAAACTTTTTTTTTCTTGAGAACCAAATTTTCCACATGCATCAAGCTTAATATTCCGCAATATTATAACAAGTTAAGGTATTTTTACATGAGTTAAGCTCTTTTTGCAAATTCAGACCAACTACTTCGATTTCTCAAGCTTTCAGCTTAGGGTAAAATAATTGAAATAGCTTTCATTAGCTTTAAGTTCTTTGCTTACTGGGTAATCACTTGCAATCACACACACACACACACACATACATATTTATAATAAGCATGTTTCCAAAAGCACGAAATGATTATTCCACTCTATAAATTATTGATTTCTGTATGTGATATCAATTGAAGCGTTCTGACGACATATTGAATTATTTATTAGTATTTCATTGTTTAAGCTGTAGAAATTTAGATCTCTACAGAATAATCAGGAAAATTAAAGTTTCAAATAACTAAAAGCATAGAGCAGTTAAATGAATTGTAGAAAGCATTTTAATAATTAAACACAGTCAACGAAATCATTTTTGCTAATGAGAAATAATGGCAAAAAAAATATTAAGTTGAAGTTTTGATTTAACAATTTTTTTTAAATTTGTTTTTAGGTATAAATTACTTCCATTTTAGCCATGAAAATATAAATATTTTTAAATCTAAATTAAAGCATTACACTAGCTTGACCAAATTCTCATCATGATATGGCGACACTTGCATATTGTCATATAAAATTAAATAAGAATTAACTTGAAAAAAAAACTCAAAATTGAACTTTTGACTGATATGTTAACATTTTGACCTATTGGAGTACGCCCAAAAATATCGCATATATTAACGAAAGCTAAGAGACTCAAGACTAAAAACTAAATATACTTACAGTCTTTTTCCACAACCCAGACCGCAGTAGACTTGAACAGAAAATTTATTTGAGTTTCCACAAACAGGAGCTTACTCCTGTAATATTTTGTGCTTCTACTCTAAAATACCTAAAACTTCACTTACGACTTTTTTAAGGTAAATCAGCTTCATCCTGAGCATATTTATATAAAGTATATGCAGGTCTACAATAACTAAGAAAATACAAAAACAATAGGCGCTTTGTTTGTGTCAAAATAATGGATGAATGCCAAAAACAGATGAGTACAACCAGACCTGGACAACTTGTATTACTTTTGCATAAGCACTGATTGAAAAACAAAATTTGTAGTGCAAATTTAAATGTGATGCTTGTAGTGCACTATTTTTTGCACTCAAATAAAATATCTTAAAGTAATGGATTAGTTAATCAGCTAATCGCATGGCAAAAAATACCCTGATTTTGTATGACCACTAAGCACATCAGGAAGTAATGCAATATTATTGCATTATCACATATTGTACACAGTAAAATTGAATAAAACGTGAACATATTTTTATCAGATAGCACAAATAAAAAAATTTAAGATACAATAAAGTTCACATTGGGTACACACAAGTGACCCAATAGCAAAATTGTCAATCTAAATACAAACTCCATTTCAGAACCAATTGAAAAAAAATTAATAAGTGTCATACTTCAAGTGCGTTGCACCTCGAGCTTATATGTAAAACCGTGCAATTGTCAAAAGATCAGAACTTAAGTTTTCGTTTATTTTATTGTAAAGTTATATCTTAAGAAAAGGTGATTTTATAAATGAAAAATACTACTAGTACTATTATAAAAAACGTAGTGATATGATTTTTCGTCTTAGGTGACAGTGTGTACGTAAATACATAGAAAAAAATTTTCATATTTATGTATGCGTTCTATTGCGTTCTATTTTGCATTATATGTTTCAGTGATAATGCAATAATACTCTTCATAATGTGTGTAGTGGTAATGCAAAATTAGTGCATTTTAGTGCATTTTTCTCCATGTGATTTAGTGCTAGTGCAATATTAATGCATTACTTTGAGGAGATTTTACTTTAGTACAAAAAATAGTGCACTACAAGTAACATGCACAACTTTGAGGAGATTTTAGTTTAATGTAAAAAAATCGCACTATAATTATCAAGGTTAGTGCTAATGTAATAAATTTAATTTTTAGTATGGGAAAATGCTCAATACATTTGCTTATTTAATGCAATAGTCCCAGATCTGCATACAACAAAAACAAAATGTATGGATAGACAGAACCAAAGTAAATTTATTAATTGATAAACCTTTAATACTTGAAATAAGTATAATAAAAGATACATATGTGTGTATTTTAATAATTAAATATAATTATTTTTAAATGTTTTGTAACGCCTTTTTTAAGTAAAACTTTATTTAAAGTTTTTCACATACACTTTCACCACACACAATTGTGTATAACAAAGCGAAACAAAAAATAATGGCGTAAGAAAATTGTAAACAACTTTTGACATTCATGCATTAACACTACAGGAGAAAAAAATGCTTGTACTACTTGCATATACTTTATATAAATTTACTTTGATGCATAGGGTACTTATAATCCCTACAAAACTTCAAGGTCCTTCCTATATTGGTTTTCCGGATATCTCCAGGCAAATATTTTCTCTTTATGGGAGACGTCACACCCATATGTCACAATTGTATATTATGAAAATCGTTATTTACACAACATTTCGCGTTTTCTGCTGCATTAGATGTAAGGATATTCCAAAGCAAAAAAATGTTGATACAGGAGGCGCCACACCTACTTATTTTATTTTGACTTTTTTCTTTTTAACAACTCATAAGTTCAATGGAGTAACTTCTACAAAATCTCAGCGGTTTTGCCGTATTGGTTACCAAGATATTTCAAAATAAATATTTGCTATGTTTGGGAGGTGGCCCGCCCACTTGTGCACTCCTTAATGCAAATCGGTCCAGCCGTTCTAGGATTTTATATAAACTTAAGAAAAGTGAGCATAAAAGTAGCCGTGGTCAATTTTTCTTTCCGTAAAAACCCAAGTCATAATCCAGGCAGACATTTCAAATATATTAGCGCAATCGGTGCAGCCGTCTTTAGGTGACACTTGATTTTTATTTACATATCGCTGTTAACAAGTAGAAAGGCCCTAACTCGTATTGTCACGAAATTTACATTTTCAGTGATTCCAATACATTTCACACAAATACACCTCGTCACAAAAGTTTCTTGCAATAGTGTAAAAGCGCTTTTACAAGAATTACAAAGCAGTTGCACAAGCACTTGTACTGTTTATTATTATTTGTTTGCTATTAACACAGGCTTTTCTCTCTTTTTTTTGGCAAATTATTTATTTATTCCGAAACGTGCAGTAATCTACGCGAAAAGACTTTTGCCGTATTCAATAATTGTAGAAAAAGTCAAATCGATATGCCACAAACTTTACTTCATTTATTCCTCTTCACCCCCATGGCTCCTACCAACATACTTCCTAAACAATTAATCTCAAGAGTATAAGTCATCTCTGCTGAGTGCTTGTCCAATCAAAAAAAAATTTTTCATTCTTGTAAACACTAAACTTTAATATGTGCTGCACGTGAAATTGTTAAAACAGCCACAGACTTTTTCCTTACTTTATTGTCAACTTTTATTCCGCTTGTTGCTTTTTGTTTGACGTACTAATGTGAGTATTACTTGGGCATAGAAATGTCACAGTTGCAACTGTGTGCAGGGAGGGAGATTGGTAATATACAACAGTAGGCTGATTGAAGAGTCAATTGATAAACATAATGTCAAAAATTTAATGCACCTCACTCAGACGTCAGATGAGCTCCAAAAGCAGAGTTGTAAAAAGAGTGAAGCTTTCCTCTATCTCTTACTTTATCACTATCCATTTCCGAAAGAAGGCAACACCGAATAATAATAGCAGGCAGTCATTGACTGAGTAACTATAACTCCTTTGTGATATGCAAGGCGTGTTTTTTTTTAAGTGTCACAACTTTGAGTTGTTTGAGTGCTTTATTTGAGCATCCATTTAACAGCTGGTAGTTGCTTTTTGTTCAGTTTGCTTTGATATTTCATTATGAATGAATTGATATTGATTTTGAATTTCCATTCAAAATTTTATTTTCCGATGAAGCCCATTTCTGGTTGAATGAAAACGTAAATAAGCAGAATTGTCGCATTTGATTTGAAGAGAGTCCACAAGCTTTTGTCAAAACACCATTACATCCACAGAAAATTACCGTTTGGTGCGCTTTATGGGCTGGCGGAGGAGTCATTGGCCCATATGTCTTTAAAAACGAATGTTACTCTCAATGGTGAACGGTATAGGAACATGATTCGAAATTTTTTCGTACCTCAATTACGTGGCATTAATTTTGCTTCAGAATTTATTTAAAGCAGCATTCAGACAAACAGACAACTTTAACTTCTACTGCGACTCTTGAATTTTCAGAAGCAGAAGTATGAGCAGAAGCAAAAGAAAATATACGAATGAGACGTTTTTAAACGTTTTTGATTGCTTAGTTATTAATATAAAGAATAATTTTTATTTTTTATAAGGCCAGAGTTTTTGCAGTAGTAAATTTAACTTAACCTTTTAAATATTTTCAAGCAAGAAGCTTTGACACAAACATTAGTGAAATTTCTCATGTACAAATAAATAGCTTTAAAATATAAAATTTCCCATAATACATTTAAGGACTTTCCTTAAAAAAAAATTAATCAAATGTTTGTGTGTGTCCTCCATTTAGATTTCTTTGAAAGTATGCCAAAGAAAAATCAACAACTTCTCAACTTATTTCAACTTTAGTACTCTAAGACACATGCATTAGGGAGGCCCAAAAATTTCAAGGCAAAATAAGTTTAATAAATTTAAGAGAAATTTAGTTATGTTAAAACAAAAGTTTTCCTACCATTTTTAAGCAAAATTTCATTCTTCAGCTTGATTTACAAAAAAAAAATTTTTTTTTTTTTATTTATCTTCTACTGTTCATTGTTACTATTCTTACATGTACTTCAGCAGCTAAGGATGAACTAAGAGCTTAGCACATATGTATGTATGTATGTATGTATGTATATCCGTGTGTAGCACACAAAAACTGTAAAAGAACATAATGAACAAGTATTTGCTACATGAAAGTTCAGTTAATTTCCTTTTATTTTCTCTTTCACTCTTTTCTTACTTTTTTCTTAAGGAAATGCTTACAGACAGCAAATTCGATATCAATAAAAATATAAATTTTTTTCAACGAAATATATATTTTTTTAGATTTGCTAAGGAAAGGATTATCTGCTTCTTGGCAATAATGCGTATGCATATATTATTAGTATGCATGTAATGGTTAAGTAACGATGGTTAATAAAACGGAAAAATCGAAAGCTATAAAAAATACAATACATAAAAAAAAATATTAATGAAATGGTTTACAATCGTAAATTGCAGCTGCTGCCTCAATTTGCAGGAGTTAAAGCAGATTTTTTCTATTTGTATACAGCAGAGCGAAATGCAGTTTCACCTAATTTGAAAAATTATCTTAAATTTAATTAATTTTATATAGTTTATACTGAAAATAAGGTTTGAAAATAAATTTTTCTGCAGTTTCATGTGTTTTTACGACTCAAAATTCATTAGTTCATGGATTTAATCCAGCAGATGTGGAATTGTTTTTTCTCCATAAGTTCTTATCGTGAAATCTAAGGTCGCACAGAGGAGTATTTAAGCCAAAAAGCTGGCCAAAAAGGCTAAAATGAATTTACAGAAATCTAAAGAACTAAGTTTACAGCCTGATACACAACAAAATGTTACATCATATTATAAATTTTGAAGACTTCAAGTTGTGATTTGTAGCTCTAAGATACTGCTAAAGTCAGGAAAGTGCAGAAAATTACATTTTTTTTTTTTTTTTTATAAAGAGAAGTAATGAATGCCTACTGCTATTACTAGGTGTTACTTTCTTTAGGAAAGGGATAGTGATAGAGAAGACAGGTGGTGAAAGAAAGAAGAAATAGAGGAAAGCTTCATTCCTTTTACAACTCTGTTTTTTGCACGTTTTTCTTAATAATGCAGTGTTGCAGCGCCTCTGGTGTTAAATGAGGAGTATTAAATTTTTGAAGCTGTGATTAGTAGCCATTTTATTAGTTATTTTACTTCGCCGATGATTGTGCTACACAAGGAAGGAGGGCACTCTGATGTTACATTAGGATTAGTATCTGCTGAAGTCGGTATAATTCAGTGACCAGTGACTATGCCTTCATCACATAAACTTTCCTACAACAACTGATACAAAGGGACTAATGTACATCAGAAAAATGCTTGATGACTGAATGATACCGGGCTCGAACCCAGGACCTTCATTTTCGTAGTCAACGTGCTAACTACTTCAGCCATGTTTTGTTAATGTTTTCTTCGGTTTCAACATGAAAAATGCGCTTGAAGGCAACTTTGATAAGTGGACGCACCCCCTAAAACACAACCTATCGCCATGAAACTTTTTTGTATTTTAGAGAATATAAGAAATCAAAAAAAAAAACTAACGGACACACTAATGTGCAATCATATGTGCAATCTAAAACCAAGGCTCAATTCGCTTTGAGAAATTTATACTTCAAATTTCAAAAAAAATGTACCCAAGGATTTTTGTTGACGTTCAACGTATATTCAAATTATAAGCAGCAACCAACTGGTATGGATTCGCCATGCTAAAAACATTTGCATTTTCAAAACTGTCATAATTTGGTCGTTCATTAAACATTTTCTATTTTGCAACGGAAATGAAAAGTCATGGCATAAATTACTGTATGTGTGCATGTGTGTTGCAAAATAAACATAATAAATGAATGTACATTAGATATAAAAGATTTCTTTCCCATGTGCGGAATAATAAAATACAATAACAGTTAATATTAGTAAATGTTGTGGAAAAATATTCTATTTAGAAACACAGAACAAACTCTCTTCCTAAAAACAACAATGAAATGTAAAACTAGAATAAAGTATTATTGCAAAAGAACAAGTAACGTTTGCTGATACAGCCAAGACTCATATCGATGGCTTAATATAAAAAGAGCGTAAATCAATTTATTTCAAAATTGTTTTTTTAACGTTTAATTACATCCGCCTTGAAGAAATAAGTGCATTATATTTTAAAATGAAGTACTTATGGCCATTTAAAAAATTATGTTTGGGTGTAAATGCTTTAGTTTTTATTCAGTTTTTTCCTTCTCCTATGAAATATCGAAAATTCGAGTTACACCTTTCTTATATTAAGCCATCGATATACACATACACATGATATATGTACCCTGCAAGAAATGTGAATAGTGAAATTGTAGTGATTTGCTATTGACATTGTCAGTAGTACTACTGACCAGGTGTACCCTAGCCAATGTAATTTTCTATTGGCATTTAACAACAAAGATTTTAGTGATGCTGGTCTACAAAAAAAATTATATTATTCTACTAAATAAATATGTTTAAAATTGAAACAATCAATCGGAGGCGGCAGCAGCTAACCGACAATTGGCCTGCAACTCTGCTGTTGACTGCATAGCATAATAAAATAAGAAAACAAACGGGTTGACAATGTCACCATAAATACACTAGAACTGTTGTCTCTAGCGTTTCTCTACTCGCGCATAAAAGGAAAGTTGTCAGCTATTGTTGCTAGAGGAAAGAGTGTTGACATAGAGACATATGGTTCTAGGCTGACTAGAGGGTATGTATGCATATATTTATGCAACCAAGTATATATATAAATCGCATAATGTTAACCTTGTAACAAATTTATAACACATACATATGTACATATTCTTATAACTGAACTGGGAACTACTCTTGTAATTGCAGTAGACCTGCACGATTATTAGAATGTTAAAAAGTCGAACTGAGAGAGTATGATGGAAATAAAATGAATATTTGGACGTAAAGACGTCTACACTGAACCAAAAAGGTACCTTAATATAAGAATAAAAAGTAATTTATTCCACGAATTTATTAATTATTTTTCACCTAATATGCAGGTTGATTGAATCCAACATACGCCGATCATTGGTTCGTTGAATTTAAAGTACCAGCTAAGAAACCATACGTTGACTCCGTACGTAAGTTTGTTTTAAAACAAAGAACAGGTACGTTTAAGTAATGTACAATTTTTTTTAAAATTATTACATTTTTTTTATTTTGTGAAATATAATTTTTAAGTATTACAGTCGAATCCACTTTAGCGCAACACGCTTTACTGAAAAAAATCGGATTACTGAAAGCGATACAAAATCCTGCACTGATTTGAAACGCAGCTAGTCTTATTCACTTCGCTTTAGCGAAACATCGCTTTACTGAAAATATCGTATTACTGAAAACCAAAAGCAAGCGCACAACTACGTTTTGTATGAAACTTACTTCGCTTTAGTGAAAAAATAAACAATGACAAATTTATTTATTAGAAATCGATTGCATAACTTAAGGCTGAAAAAATTGTGCATGTTTTTTCCGTTAAAAAATTAAAATTAAATTACATATTGTCAATGTGTAATGTGGCTAGACATTTTCGATGAGTAAGCTTAACTGTAACAAATTTCAGTAATCCGAACTACGTTTTAGAGAAAAAATTGGATAACTGAAAAAATTGGGTTTTGGTTATTTCCAGTAAAGCGGAGTCGACTGTAATTAAGATATTAAGATTTGTTTGTCACCGTAATTCATTTTGTTAGCGTACATTTTAATTATTACTAAATATGCCAAAAGGCAATATTTCTTTAATATGAAAAATTTGTCATTTAATTTCCGCATTAAAATTATGTCATTGAACTTTGTTACTATTAACGTAAACACAATAATTAAAAATATGCCAATACAGCCAATTTAAACACAATAATTCAAATTAGGCCACGTCGGGGTCACCAATATGTATGCTGTGGCAATAGCACTTTCAATCCAAGCACATAAACTTGTATTGATACTATTTTGTTTGCCGGGATTGTGCAGCACTTGAACTTGAAAAACGTTGTGAAGATCAATCAATAAAACACTTTAAATGTCTTAAGAAGATTGATAAATTCTTTATTTTCCTTCTTCCCTTTATAGTAAATTAACTTAAAGAACGTACAGTTCGTATCAACATATTTCTTTTATACCCTTCACCAAAAATGATAAAGGGTATATGTATAGAGGTTTGTCATTCCGTGTGTAACTTCCACAATACTCATATGCGACCCATAAAGTATAAATATATTCTTGATCCTTATGCACAGGGAAGACGAATAAGTGATGTCCGTCTGTCCATCTGTCTGTACGTGAAAACGGTTTTCAGAAGTTCTCAGAAAAGCCAGAGACTGGTGTATCATAAATGGTATAAAATAGATTGTTATTGAAAATCAGCAAAATCGAGCAGACGGTTTCAGAGCTGGAAAACTTAAGCTTTATTTTGCCATATAAAAGTAACTAGCTAAAACATTTTTGTTGTTTTTTTTTTTGTTAAATAAACTTATTTTATATTTCAGTACGAATAAAATTGGTATTAAAAATGAAAAAAAAAATAAGAAAGACGTTTTCAGGGTTAGAAAACTTTAATAAAAGTAACCAATTAAAATTAATGTTTTCTTTTTCTCTATAAATTAAACATATTTTATATTTTTAAAAGAAATGGTTTGGTATAAGAAATCAGCAAAATCTGAATGAATTATTTCAGGGTTGGGAAATTCGCACATTTTTGTAATTGATAGAAGTACGTAGGTCTATTTCATTTTTGTTTTTTCTTTATAAATTAAATATATTTTATGTTTTAGAGAGAAATAGTTTGGTATAAAAAATTAGAAATATTAAAACCTCAGCTCCAGAGTTGAAAACTTAAAATTAGTATATACTAGCATATGTAAATTAACAAAACCAATTTCTTACTTATTTTTTTTTTTTTTTTTTGTTAGTTATATATATTTTATATCTTAGAAAAAAATAAATGTTTATTAAAAAGCAGCAAAATCTAATCAAACACATGGTTCCAAAGCTGGAAAACTGAGTTTTTTGTGCCAAAAAAAGTAGTTACTTAAGGATAAGGATATTTTAGCAAGATCTTTACTCAAAAGTGTTTCTAATATTTATACAACTTTAATATGAAAATCTGATTTACTAATGGACGTTCATTAGTCTTACGAAACTTTGTGATATGGTGCTTATTATGCTCTAAGCATAATTATGTTTCAATTCGATGGTCATACCTGGACTGACAGCTTGCAACGAGTTCTTATTAATTTCTAGTTAATGGGGACAACACAAAATATATCGCTAAAGAGCAATAATTTCAATCAGTTCCTTTCCCAGAAGATTTTCCTTTACATAATATCGCGACATGAGTGAACGTGCGACATTGGCAATGGGATGATGTTTGAATTGAGACACTAGACAGTTTTGTAATATTAAGTATGAAATAAATTAGCTAAGTTGGTTTAGTACAGTACTAGGATTATTTTATCATTAAATATTAAATGTTTTAAAGGAGAAATTTGTTTTAGTACCATTATGGATACATACTTATTTAATTCATTTTTCGCTGTTGATATCAATATGGTAAAGGCTGGCAAAATCTTTAACTTATATATATATCGCACTTGATCAGTAATATGACAGTTCTTTGCTATAATTATTTCAGTTTTATCAAAAGTTTCTGGTAGATATTATATTTTTCTATTATTTGAACACACTTGTTTAAAAGTTGTTTATACGAGTATGTACATCATATACAAACACATTCATACACATTCATTCATACACAGTCAGCAAGACACTAAAGAGAAAAGTTTTCAAAACGTTTCAAATAAATTTTCATAATAAATATAAAATGCCACATTGCAGATTGGCTTAAAGGAAGCAATTAAATAAAAAGTGCATGATATGCTCTGACGCTGCCGGATGTTACTAATATGAATTATTAAAAAAAAAAAAAAAGTATTTTTTTTTTACTTAATGGAAAAACTTTTAATTGAGTTAAGCATGTAATTGAGAATAATTTAATAAATAAAAATGTTTTAAGTCATATGCAAAAGATTTTTATCTACTTTTGATAGATACAATTATCATATTGATGGAAAAAAACTTGCACCTGATGAATGCTTTGCATTCTCTTCTCTGGTAAGAAAACCATAAAATTAGGAGGACATGTCTGTATTAACTGCCTGTTTCCACAATCTAGACGGTTGATTTGATTAAACAATTTATATGAAGAGCCCTTATATTTTTTCATACAAATTTTCATACGAGTCGCCTGCTTGACTTATGGAAATAGTGTATAAGGCTGGCTATTTTAACGAATATTCTAACAAGGAAATATATTTTTAATATCAATGCAACGGGCCTTATTGGAAAGAAAATTTTATTAAATTAATGTTTAACGTGTAGTTTCCACAATGCAAGCAAGCGACTTGTTTGGAAAATATATATGAAAAGCACTCGAATTTTTGAGTGATTCCTATACAAATTTTCTAGACAAGTCGCTTGCTTGCATTGTGGAAACTACACATAAATATGATTTCTGCCATGTGGCCGCCTCGGCTGGCGTTTGTTTGTAAATACTTATAAAGAAAAAATGGAGAGTGAAATCGAGTTTTTAAAAGAATTTGTGGAGTTAGTCGAGTTTGTATATTTAAATTCATGTGCAAAAAATGCCTATGAACAATTTCAAAAAAAGAAAAGGTTTTGGGTACGGCCGTTGTATTTAGAACTGAATTTAAGTGGGTTTTTTGAAACCAGATTTAAAAAAATTTCAAAAAATTTGTTACTGAGAAAAGTGTGGTGAAAAGTTAATTAAAATACATCGCGTTAATGAAAATATTCACATATTTTATTAAACGAGTTTTTTTTTACTAAGAAATTTTTTTTATTAAAAAAAAGAAAAAAAATATCCACGGCAAAATAATATTTATCGATAACGTAAGAAATAAAGTATTATTTAACATCTTTAGCATTCAAGAACAGCTGACTTTGTTTCATGGTGCTTGTAACGTGCACAAAAGTAGAAAGTAGACCTACTTTTTGCTTTGAACGCGCCTACGCGTTCTGCGCTTTTTGCAATGTAACTTGTCACATACTGTTACATTGATTCTACTTTTTTGACAGATGCATAGAAAGCGTAACGCGCAAAGCTCGCTCGCTTAGCTATGGACCTCTACCTTGAGAATTTCACATTGGATAGTCGATACTGGATAGCAAGCAAAGATCGAATATCGAATACAACTCGTCATACAAATCTAAATAAATGAAACTGAAATTTCGTCCCACACAAATATTTTTCTACGCAAAGCTTTTTAGTAGAAAAATTTTGTTGGAAAAACCTCGTTTAGGATTTGTATTAATTTTTGCAATTTCTCCTCATAGAAAATACTCGTTTTACTCGAAAAACGCTTTACAAAAAATTTCGAAAAATCACCTATTATATTTGAAATAAACTTAACTGAATTCAAATTTTAAATGCAGATTTTTTTTTTAAATCAACTAATTTTTTCAAATTCAAAATATGAGTGAACTGACCCAATACAAAATGTTAACTATAAAAATGTTTGTATACAATAAGAATAATCCAGATATTATTAGCTAAATAACAAAATATACAAGCACACAAATATTCTGAACAAGCCTCAGTAGCTGAGAGTTCAGTTGAGTCTTGTGTAAAAATCAGCGAAATCAACATCGTGGTATCCCAGCAGCGAATTATTTAACATTGTGTGTCTTAAAAGCCTTTAATATTCATGTTGAGGGTGCGATGTGACAAAAATTTAGCACTTGTGGTTTTTTATTTAATTGCAAAACTTTGCATCTACAAAAATATTGAACTTATTATTATACTATTTTTCTTAAAAAAAAATTGATTTTGGATTTGTCTAGGTTTCTACAAATACAACCGGTTTTGTTTAAATTTAATATGCTTAAACTTTTTGAAAATTGTTTTTATCTAAAATTTGTAGTTGGTATTGTAGTACCATTTTGAAATAAACAAATTAAAAATTTTTATATATTTTTTTGAAAAGTACATTTTGCCGAAATAAAACAATCAAACCGGGTTTGTTTTGTGATTCATTGTTGCTTTTAATTTTAATTTTAAAATAATACTATTAAGATTATTCCAAACACATTTTTCTGCATAAGTCTTGCATTATTTTCTAATAACAGGGAAAAATCCTTCCACTGCACTATGTGCGTCAATAATTCAAATTTTCAATTATCTCCTTTGGAAAAAAAATCAATTCAATTCCTAACACTTCGACGACATATCGAGCGATAACGGCAAAAAAAGCTTAAGCGACATATTTTTTGAACTTCGATTTTTGACGAAAATCGATTATCTACCATCGTAAATAATCGATATTCGTAAAAAAATAAGCGCGAATATTATTATTATAATATTATTTTTGCTAGCTGGCAACTTTGTTTAAATATAAAGAGCTATGAATTTTTAAAATTTTTTAAATTAAGTTTTCAAATTGTGTGTTAAAAAATTGCAATGAGGAAAAAGTGATTTTTTGAAAAAATAGTTATATTTAAAATTTTACCAAAATGGATTACAATATTGGAAAAAAAGATGAAAATATTTTACTAAATAACTCGCGGAATGATGAGAATAAAATTGAATTTTTTTCGGGAAATTTTGGGTGAAAGAGAGGGGTTTTTACCAAAAAAAAAAAAGAGAAAAAAGAGGAGGGAGGAGGCTATTTTCAACTATTTTAAAATGCTTATTTTAGCAACAGCAGTCTCTGCACCAAGTGTGATGGTGTTTGCTCATTTTAAAATAATTTTTGTCGCTATTTCAGCTTTTGGACCTTAAGTGCACTGCAATCAATAAATAACAAGAACTTTAAAATATTTTTGTAAAGAAAAGTCAAAATAGAGCATTTCAATACACTTTTGAATGAACTGCAATATATATTTTTTTTTAACCTTTTGCTTTTCCTTATAATATTTCTTTTATGGAGAGAAACAAAAAAGTTTATGTAAATGATTTTTCTAGGCAAACGATTGCACATTTCTACTTTCCAATTTATTACGAGTATCCCCTTAACGCGATTGTTTATAAAAGATTTTTAAATTGATTGATGTCAGTCAGCTGATGTTGTGAGATTTTTACGACGAAAAAAATATTTTACGTAAGAATGCTGCTTGTTAATAAAACAAAAAAAATGCAACATTTCGTTTTAACTTTTGTTGAAAAAGTGTATGCATTTTAGAATAGCAAATCCATTATTATTTCTTGGGCTTCATTGAAGTTTTAAAAAGTTAATAATAAGAAAAATGTCGTGAGCATAAGTGTTTCTAAATTAAAATACATATGTATTAAAATAGAAAAGAGTTTTAAGGAAAACTTCCTAATATATCTCTACATATATACTAATAAGTTTTTGTATGTTCGTCATTTTATGACCATCAGCCAGGCAGTCAATCAGAATTAATTGAGATGAATAATCTTCGATGTGTTTTAACACCGCAAGAATCCAGCATGTTTTCATATTCTTATTCACTTAAAAAAAAATTTTAAGCTTATATTTTCTAATGCTGTAAGAAGTCTGAGAAGTTCCTAAGAAGACGCTTTAAGCGTTAAACACATAGACCCCAGCAAGCTACCGACTACAATCTGTCAAAAGTAGAATATACACGTTTATGTGATAATTATTATTTTGACACCATTACAGATTTACGGCGGCTACACGATCACTTTTGAAGCTGTTGCCAACTTAGGCTAATTTCTAATGAACAGTTAGAGTGTTGCCAATATAACACAAAATTTTATATGAACGATATGTTAACATTATTGAATATTGTTTAATAAAACGAACATATCAAAATTCATATAAAGAAGTAAATTGATAAGTTTTTATATTTTTACGTGATTTGAGTTCTTTTTAAAAAAGTAATTTAATTTTACTTATTTTTTTATGGGAAATATTTGAAAATGGCAACACTGAAATATGCTTTTACACTTCAATTTCAAATGCTTATGATGTTGCCATTGTTGTGAATATAATTACACGGCGGCGATAGCAATCAACATTATTTCGCTCATTTATCTCAACAATGTCATAACTCAAAAAAAAACAAATTCCACCGAAAACGAGTTTAAAATTTTAAATTTAAGTACAACTTAAAAAAAAAAGAAAAATAAACTTTTATTTTTCTCTCCAGAGTTGAGTATACAAGATAATAAAATACAAATTTTTTGAATTATGACATTATTGCAGCAAATGAGCGAATTGTATCCGTGTTTGTTGTGTAGCCTACTGTGGTCTATTTAATCTTTTATGCTATATTATTTTAAAAATTATGTTTACAAACAATTTTATTAAATGAATCTCAAGCATTTAAGCTTTAGATCCTAAAGTAAGTATATAATTCAGTAATTCTCTTTAATCTTGGTGACTTAGTTTTCAAGAAAAAATAATTTTTCATTAGATGTGTAGAATTTGTTTGCGATAAATCTCATTTAAGCAATTGCCTCTGTGTTAATCTCTTTGAAGATGAGTTCTTTTTTTATTTATTTATTTTAGCTCTTTGTGTATAAGATTTTCTAACTCCATAAATCCTCAAATAATTTAACATAATTTTTCTTTATTATGCCCTTTACAGCCACAAGCTTCCTGATGCGCATAAACCTGCAAACCAATAGCAAAAAAAAACTAAAACGTTTATGCATACCTTAGAAAGAAACCAAAAACGAAATTGTTAAAGACAAAGAAGGCATAGAAGCAAAGTTAACGATAAAATAAACTATAAATCTGCATAATTTACATTTAATAGTTTTAACCTGGCACATGAGTCCAGGCATACGACGGCAAAATTTACAAAGTAAAACAGAACATTACAAAAGAACATAGTGTTCGAGAATAAGTTTTTGTACCAACGAAGTGAAAGAATTAGTATAAGATTTTTTAGGAACTTTTCTATGCTGCTTGTGTGAGTAAAACCAGAGAATAATACATAAGGAAATGGATTTGGTATTGAAATACTAAAGAGTGGAAAACAAAACCGAAAACCTACAAAAATTGTTATTAACAGCCACTGAAAGTTAAATTAAATTAGTATACGAAACACGTTAAACTTTATTCATTTTTCAAAGACTTTAAGTGGAGCACATTTGTACATATTTTGCTACAAAAAAAACAAAAAAACAATTATTTGCATCAGCAAAAAGTTCAAGGAGCAGCAATAAAACACAAACAACTCCTGAGGAGAAAATTAGCATTCATGCGTCCAACAACGACTAAACGTGCTAGATAATCCAAATGCAATATCCTTAAGAACCAGCCCACAAAAAGAAAATTTAAGCTCAATACAACAATATCTACTACTCAAGGCTCCAGGCACCACAACTACAACTTTCTTGCCTTTCTATACATTTCATTTTGCCATTGTACAGCAGCATTGATATTTTGGCAAGATTTCAAGTTGTCAGCAAGGAAAATTTAACAACTTGGCTCGCAATAACACATGTAGCAACTATTTAAATTCTATTAACTGAAAAAGAACTTGTTTCATAACTTCAAAGGGGTAGGAAAACAAAAGGTGCAGAAGAAAAATATATTATAGCTATTGCCAGCAAATCCAAGTTCAACTCGTAAAAAGAAATTTTAGCAAGTCGCAATAAAAAATTAATTTCAAAAGATAAGCAATAACAATAACCAATGTTTGTTTATCAAATCGAACAAGCCGCATACAATCCCTTTAAACAAGCAAACTAAAGAAAACTTTCAAACAACCTGGGAAAAAAAAAATCAACTTGCTCTTATTTTATCACTCTATCAATTTTGCAAATAGAAAACAACAGGGAAAAAGACCTCAGTGACAACAAAACAAAAAAAAAATACAACTGCAAGTCCAACCAGCAGCAGGCGAAACCGCAGCCAACAATAGCGCTACGCCTGGACATAAATAAAATAAAAATAAAAAAAGCTGCAGACATAAAGGTTCAAACACTTTCGATCACACACACACACACACTCTCACCCACCGTTACATTGTCCTGCAGTCGCAAAACTCACACAAACTACATTTACACCATTTACTGTACCGTTATAATTTTCTGTTTGTGTGTGTGTGTGTGCGTTTTCCAATTTAAATGTCTGTGCTTGAATTAAAAGCAACTGCTATTCCCGGTGTGGACTTTCATCAGCTTCAGGTAAGTTTTTTTTTTTTTCATTATACACATTGAAGCAAAAATTATTTATCCTTAAGGCCCACTCATACTATTATACTTTGTATTATTACATGCCAAATATTCATATAATACGTGCAAGTGCCATATTGTGAATGAAAAATGTCATGAAGAATGGTAAATAGTACTATAAAATTTGACATCCCATAATATTTGAGCATTTTTTTAAATGTTTCTAAACGATAATACTTTTCATCTGATCAGAGTTGCATTATTACAAAATCAAGTTATAGACAAACTAACAAGTCGTGACGCCGATGCCGTGCCGTCGTTTATAGTATGTGTTTTCGTCTTAAGCCGGCTATAAATATTGAATATGCTTATCGTATTGAATAATTTTTCGTGTGAGGCATATCTGAAAATTAACAAAAATTATCGTATTTTCTTTTTCTTTATCTTAATTAAATCAACTATTTAAACGCCGTCTATTTTTAAAGGCCGGCACGACCACAGCGTACATGTAACTGCTCTGCCGCCGGTAGTCAACGATTAATGTAGGCATGTTAGTCCTCAACAGCTGTTTGCTTTATACTTGTGTTTTGAATGTAATATGAGGTGTGATGGTATGAACCTAAAATGTCACTTTACATTAGATTTTTTGACAGTCGAAATAAATGTCTTTAGATTTCTTTGTCGTGAAGTGTGATGAATGTCTTTATACATGTATAATATAGTCTGAGTGGCCCTTTATTAATATTATTATAAATATGAAAGTGAGTTTGTTTGTTTGTTTGTTTGCTACGCTTTTACGCCCGAACCACTAAACCTATTTTGAAAATACTTTCACCAATATAAAGCTACATTACCAGCGTCAAACATCGTTAATTTTTTATCAAATTCGGAATCGGTTTATTATATTTAGTTCGGAGCTTTTTCCGAAAAACACATTTTTCCACTAATTAGGGTAATTATCGTTTCGGATTTAATTGTTTAAACAGCTTTAAAACCGGTTTTTATTCTGATTTTGAATTCTTTTTATCGCCTTTTTTCGGTTTTTATCATGATCAGGGAGTAACAAATAATAAAACATTTTCTATATAAATTATAATTTCCAAAATATTAGACCAACGCAAGCGGATCCACTGGTAAGAGCTAGTTAAATATAAATTGTCTTTAGTAGTCTCTATGATAACGAAAGCTTAATGCATTAAACACATTCACCGCAGCAAGCTACCGACTACAAAATTTTAAGGATAATATACACATGTTTATATGAGAGTGACTGATTTGAAGACAGCAAAGCAACAGGGCGGTAGGTTGTTGTCTATGCTGATTTTGTCATTGTAGTCCAATTAAACTAATTTCTATTTCCTTGGCTACAATGAGAAAATTCAGTGTTGCCAGTATAATACAAAGTGTTGAATGGTATCATTCATTCGTACAATTATTTCTTATTATTTAACAGAAACAATCTCCAAAAAAAAATTATTCATTTTTATACTTTTACGTCATATAAGTACATTTTGAAAGAGTAATTTAATTTTTATAAATGCGAAATATTTGAAGGTGGCATTACTGAACTATGTATTTATCCCTTTGTGACGCCATGTTGCAGATATGCAACAAACCATTCAATCCTCATAAAATCCATTAAGTACAAGCAATTGTAAATTTTATTTTAATGCAATAACTTTGGTACAAGATCTAGTTTCAAACTGTAAAATTCATTATTTATAAAAAACTGTATCTCTTACATCACAACAGATTTAAAATAACCCTGCGATCTTACTAAATCAATGTTACCGTGGTGCAATTTTTTAAAATCTTATCTTTCCAGCTTTTTTCGATGTAAATTTTTGTGAATGTGCAAGTCAATTATTGTTTTATTGTTAGAATGTTATTAGTAAAGTTATTTCTAGTTTGGAACTTTTATTGCCAAGATATCTGACTTTCTTTCCTCTTAATTCTTTGCCCTTTTTCACTACAATAAATAAAATTTAAAAATAAAATTCTAGAACAAAATTTTTACTTATGCTACGAACTCGTAGAGTTTGTAGAAATAAATTATTTTCTCGATGTTGGGTCATAAAGGGTTATACTTAAATATGAGGTGCAGATGGTGCTGCTGCCGTCTCCAAAATAATTAACGGCCTGGCCCACGATGTCGACAAGGAAGTTTCTTTCGCTTACTTATATTGAAAACAAAAACAAAATAAGAGAATTTGTTTTTGTTTTCAATTTAAGTAAGCGAAAGAAACTTTATTGTCGACATAGTGGGCGAGGCCGTAAGTAGCTGGCTATTAGGCGACAAATACTTCAAGCGGCATTTGAAGTCGTGTGTTCGTGTTGCCTGCTGTGGTGAATGTGTTTAATGAATAAAGCTATTACAAACAACATTGCCAATATTCAAATTTATTGTAATGATTTGAATACCCTTTAAAAGCAAAAAGGACACATAAGCATGTAGATTGCCAAATATTTACCGACCTATTTCACCAAATTGATTTTAAAAATCGCACAAATTCGCCAAATTATTTTGATGTAGTTTTTCTTAATAAATATCGCACATACAGTTCAATAGTGCCATAACTCAAAAAAACTAGTTTTGCAGAAAACGCATTTAAAGTTTTCAACTTACATACTACTCAATGAAGGCATGAACAAATATTCTTCTCTCATGAGGTGATTAATTTTTTTTCTGCATTATTAACTCAAATAACGAATTTTTAGAGTAGTGATACTATTGAACTGAATGTGTCTTATTTTCGATTTAATTGTAAGCAACAAAAATTAAAGTTTTCAGAAGAAGGTTTTTTATAATATTCAAATATATTTTACATAAATACATACATATGTACATAAATTGTTGCTTACGGTAAAATTTTACAAAATAATCTTGGAGAGAGATATCAAAGTTTAATGTTTAGAAAAGATCGGTGATTTTAATAACAAAAGTTATGTAAATACTTTTAAGCAGAAAGTTGCACGTTTTGTAATAAAACAAAATTGTTCACGATTCAATTGTACAAAACATTAAATATTTTTCTTGTCAAATGATCATGATGGTGATGATGATGATTATCACTGCGTCTGGCAACACTGATTCAATAAGTTGCAAATGCATAAGCAAAACAAACAAAAAAACAGTTCTCCACTCTCCCAGTAACATGAAAAATAAGCAAAAACAACAACAACAGCATCAAATTTAGTATATGTACCATGATACAATCATGATACAATTATACAAGGTACTTGCACAAACCCAGCCTGTTTATGTATACAATGCAGAAACTTGTCAAACTTTGTTTACAAACTGCAAAAATGTTAGTGTATGTGTGTGAATAAAATGATTACAGTGTTGCCAATCAATTTGCACATTGAAGAAAATTACACTACACATGCTTTGTGTAGATTAAAATTAAAACAAAATTAAATAAAAATAGAAACCAAAGTATAATTACACACAGATTATACATGAATCTCATTACATGACCCACACATGAGAGTAGAAATTACACATTGTGTATTACACACATATTGGCAACACTGAAAGACTATAATCATGCATGAATGCCGCGTCTGCAATTGTACTTTAGTTACCCTGTGATAGCTGATTTTAAAAACAAAAGACATGTGTTTCTGACAATTATCCGTTTGTTTCTACCAACAAAATGCGTGTGTTTTTTAGTGCTGTAATTTTGTTGTAGTCGTGCAAGTACCTTGTATAATTTTATCATGATATGTACGTACTTACATTTTGTTTTAACAAAAGCATTGCTGCATTGTTTTTTACAATTGACTTTTAATATTTAGACACAAATAACTTTTTTGGCACAAGACCAATCACTATAATTTTTTACACTTTGATAACCTGTATGTATACCTTTAATTTGAAATAAATTTTATTAAAATTAATGCACTTTTATCAAACTGAATTTATAATTAAGAACACTAACCGCGTACTAACGACCGAACGTATCCAGCAGAGATCAAAAACTAATGAAAGATAAATAAATAAAATGAGGACGAAGCATCACGTTAAAATTTAAACTTTAAACATCAACAGTGTTTATAAGAGCCCATTTAGATGAGGGGTGGCCTAGCTGCGACAACGCTTACATTATCTTTTGGAGTCCCTTCTTGAATCCACGCGCGTTTACATGAAGACTTTTTTGTATCAATACTAAGGCGACGTTTTGTTATTAATTTGATGAATGCTTTTTATTCGTTCATTCGTAGCAGTGTTGCCGTAAAGGAACTAATTGTTAATTTGGGAAATGTAGAATTAATATGTCCATTTATTTTTATTTTTTTTTTAACTTACTATCAAAATACAATAATTCCTTTTCTCTCCTTACTTTATTTCTTTATAATATTTATATTATAACTGTTTATATCATGCATGTTATAAAAAATTTATCTACCTGGCAACATTGCCTGTACATAGCATAACAAAAATATGAGAGAATGAAATATGTGAGAGAGAAGAGTTAAAATTGTCGCTTCAGTTCCCAGTACATGCGACTTTTGATACCCCGCAAGCTTCGCTTCACTTCTCGCAAAAATTCGACTCGTAGGCAACGTGTCGCAGCTAGGCCACCCTTCATCTAAACGGGCTCTAAGCATGCAGTAAAATTTTTCTTTATGTGAGACAAGTATATGTGTAAATATATAAAATTTTTCAATGCTTTGGAGACGTTTGTTGAACTATGTACAAGGATATCGTCAGCTGAAATACGACACCACGTAATTAACAAAAAATTCAAAAAAACAGCATTTTTAATTAAGTTTTGTATATTAAATCGAAACACATGTCTTTACATATTTTCAAAACCTTGTGATAACAATTAGCCGAATTAAACATTAAAATTAAGGAACTTTACTTCAGTCACTGGAATAATTTTGTTTAGTTTTTTCTGTCTCCTACAAAAAAAAAGTGTAGTTACGAGCTTTTGCATTTTGGCGAACGATATGTATGTATGTATTTATTGTTTGTTGAGTGTTATCAAATATATGACAAAATTAATATTTACAGAAAAGAAATGAGCCTGTCTTAGGAATAAAAACTACATAAAAAGTAATAAAAATAATAAACAAATAAATAATAAACAGTAAAAAGTAAGTAATTGCAACAAAACTATTTCTCGTATTCCATTTCAATAAAACTTTATGTTGAATAGCTTATGTTAAATCCCCAGCTTAATTTTAGTTTAATTTTTCTTCCCTTTCTTAGAAAATCACATTAATTAAAAAAGTTTTTCCTTCTTTAATAAGAATTGGAAAATATTAAACTTGAGCCTAAAAAATTATTAGTTGATTGAAATTCATTATACACATTTGTCTCATATTTATTTAAAAAAAAAATATTCTGATTTTACATCATTACCAAACTTAAATCACGAAATTTTTTATAAAATTCTATGAAATTTTGTGCATGAAACTTTTTCTATTTGCTAATGGGAGCGCTTGAGAAGAAAGGAATATAAAACTTGTGTAGCATCAGAGTCTGAAATATTTGGGGCATGATTTGCTGCTCAACGTCTGCTTTCTACTTACATTTTTTTATATTACAATAAGTGGCCAATTTATTTATTTATTTATTTATTCATCTATTTGGTCATTTATTTATCTTTTTTATTTATTTATTTCCATGTGGATTTGCTTGAAAAAAAATTCCACCTACCGCTGAGCTTTGCATGTGTGCAGTTTTTTCAGTGTTGGTAATACCTTCAACTTCAGCCTAGCGGTGTCAAAGGTAACTTTAGCAAACATCTGAACCTTTACAATACACTATAATAAGTTTTGCCTGTTCCGTGAGTAAAACTGGCGCACCTAAAAGCTATTTAAGCTTTTACAAAACTTTAAAAGTTAAACTTCAGTGGAAATTTCCAATTCTCATTTCTGTTTCCAGCAAATGCTTTATTTCTCATTTTTAATTCGAATCAGGCTTGCCATCACTTATTTTATATTAAAAAAATGAACTTGGTCTCAAAATTATCTATTTGTAAACTAGGCTAAGCAATCTTTTTTTTTAAATTGTATCTCCCAAATTGATATAAGATTTTTTTCAAAATTTGATGTTTCAGAGCAAAAAAAAACATGACAAAAATATGGGTTTCAAGTGATGACGAGCTGGTTCGATTTAGGGGAAACATGCATGATTTTTACATAAGCGTGTCAGTGGAGATCATGTGTTTGTGCAGGAATTTAAATATACATATATGCAGCTCTAAATTAAGATACAGTGCAAATTCGGTTAACACAACCAATAGAAATTTTAGCTAAAAAATCTAGTAAAAATTTTATATGCCTGTTTCCCACTAAAAAGCTTATTTTAAACCAAATAAAATGTTTATTAAAGAATCACAGGGTAACTTTTAAAATAAATGCATTTGCCACGAAGTTCGTAAGCAGTTGCTCGTTTTTTTAATTCTACATACTGTTGGTTTCTGAATTTTGTATTCATTGCAAATCGATTTCACAGGTATGCCACTTTCAAGTTTCTTCAGAATTTCGCTCTTTTGCTTTAGTTTTAGTTAAACCAATTTTGTTACTACATGCATTTTATTTATTTTACTAGAACAAACGCTTACAATCAAAGAATTTTTTAGACAGAAGCACCACACAAAAGTTCTTTGTCATTCATTCAATGATTGTTCTACGTTAGCATAACATTTCATGCACAAAGGTTTATAGTTTTGTATTTATTTATAAAAAATTAAAGTAAAGAACAAAACGAAAGTGAGAATATTAACTTCGTTTGTAAAGTTGCATTAATTGATTTCTTGTTTTTTGAAAAGTTGCGTTAACAGAGTCAAGAATGTTGAGCATTTGGGTATTGCAAATAACAAAGTGTTGCGCTTATCGAGGGTTGCTTTAACCGAATCTGCACTGTAGATAAATCGAACCATTTTTCGAAGACAGTTTTTCATACGTCGAAAAAATATTTTTTATAAATTGGTGATGAAGCAGTGGATGCTCCCTAATTTTAAAGCATTTTAGTAGTTAACTTTCATCACTTGAATAACAAAAAATTTATTCAGACTTCGAACAATTTTGAACATGAATAAACGTTTTTGTAATTATTTAGAAGGCGGTAAAATTACAAACTCTTTGAACTACTTATTTTTTTTCGGCTATTATGTGCACTTGCTACGAATGTTGGTTTTATAGTCAAAAAATCATTATATAATCTCTGGAGACTTTTAGTGCTATCATCATTTTCTTTAAAGAGTCTTAATTCCTTTTTAAGCCAAAATTATTGTATTTGAATTAAAAAATCGTTTTCCTTACTAATTGTTGTATTCAAAATTTCTTCAAATGCTAATTTTTCAAATTTTTCATCATCTTCTTCATAAATAGCAGTTTCAAAATCTAATCGAAAACCCTGTTATGCAACTCTTCTGCATATGAAATCATCAATTTTGTAGAAGGAAATAGCATAACATGTTTTTTTTATTTTACTAGGCAAACCGAAGTTTTTTATTTCTTCCTTACACATTTTTTAACTTTTATGAGTTGCGTTAAAACTAAATTTCGAACGGCGTATACCGCTTTTAATAAATTAAAGTTTCTAACTTTCAGAGATTCAAAAATAAATAAGGTTTTGTTAATAGTCCTTGTGAAAAAGCACTAATTTGTGACAAGCTTAGAAACTAAGACACTTAAGTATTCTTTCTTATTAGAATACTTTTCCAATATTGCCCGGTTTTA
Source organism: Nowickia ferox (assembly GCA_936439885.1). NCBI lineage: Eukaryota > Metazoa > Arthropoda > Insecta > Diptera > Tachinidae > Nowickia > Nowickia ferox. The sequence continues at coordinate 95,772,411 of OW387024.1, read as the reverse complement.
TGATTTTGGAGCTTCAATTCCAATTTTATGAATTTTGCCTAAGTGGTGGATAAGTCCACTAGTATATTTACCTTTACATTAAATAATTTTTGCACGCCAAATACATTTTCATTTGTTTTCAAAAATTAATTCACAGGAGTACTTACAAAATCTACTACTGTCATTCTAGTATTGCACCAAAGCATTCCTAAAATAAATAATGACACTCATAAAGAAATGTGTGAGTACAAACTAGATTTGTTATAATAAACTATATTAAAATCCCGGGAACTCCCGCACAAATTTCCCCAAATTTCTTCCCCAAAAAATATGTGAGAACCCCATGTGAAAAACACTAGCTACCACTGACCACAGAAAAAATAATCTAGTATAAAAATAGTTATAAAAAAAAGTTAAAGTCAACATAGGCGCTCTTAATAACAAAAATTTTATTTTTTGCAATAAAATAAAAAATTTTAAGCTTTAGATGTTTATGATTATGTTTATTTTTTTCATCAAATGGTGATTTCACTATTCATGTTTCTGGCAAGACTGATTTACATAATGAGCTGCAAATGCAAAAGCAAAACAAACAACAACAAACTTCTGTACACTCTCTCATCAAAATGGAATGTAAGCAAACACAACAACAGCATTAAAATTTAGTATACTTACATTTCTTTTCTTAACAAGCATTGCTGCATTCTTTGTTAATAATATTAAAAATAATATTAAGATACACATAATTTTTTTGGTATAAGACCAATAACTATAATTTTTTACACTTTGATAACCTGTATTTATACTTTTAATTTGAAATAAATTTTATTAAAATTAATGCACTTTTATGAAACTGAATTGGTAATTAAGAACACTAACCGCGTGCTAACGACCGAACGTAACCGACAGAGATCAAAAACTAATGAAAGATACATAAATAAAATGAGCAGCAAGCTCACATTAAATATCAAAAATGTACATATACATACATACATACATACATATGTATTTATGTATAAGCATGCACTAAAAGTTTTCTTTATGTGAGACAAATGTATAAGCATAAAGGTAGAGGTCCATAGAACAGTATGTGACAAGTTACATTGCAAAAAGCGCAGAACGCGTAGGCGCGTTCAAAGCAAAAAGTAGGTCTACTTTTGTACGCGTTACAAGCACCATGAAAGAAAGTTACCTGTTCTTGAATGCTAAAGATGTTAAATAATACTTTATTTCTTACGTTATCGATAAATATTATTTTGCCGTGGATAATTTTTTTCTTTTTTTTAATAAAAAAAATTTTTTAGTAAAAAAAACTTGTTTAATGTTTATGTGAATATTTTCATTAATGCGATGTATTTTAATTAACTTTTCACCACACTTTTCTCAGTAACAAATTTTGCATATTAGTTATCGATTACTTTTACGACTAACTCCACAAATTCTTTTAAAAACTCGATTTCACTCTCCATTTTTTATTTATAAGTATTTATAAACAAACGCACACAGCTGATCAAAACAAACATGAAATGGCGCATGAAAAGCAGTGCATGTAACTCAACGCGAACAAAGTATAGAATGAAACAAGAGGATGAAACGCGTGTAAAGCATAACGCGCAAAAAGCGAGCTATGGACCGCTACCTTAAGAAATTTGTCAATGGAGACGTTTGTTGAACTGCATATGTACATGCCCAAAGGAAAACGGAGAAGACCTTCTTACTTCAGACGTTAATAATGGCCTGCTTATTAAGGTGCAATCAGGCGTGCCATGTCCATGACAATAGAAAACAGCCATTCAAACCAAACTAATGGGCAACACTGTACTTGATTATGGGAAACTTGCCATAACGCTATAGCAATTATGATAGAAACCAATTGAAATTTGGTTTGGCTATGGTTATGGCATTATGACTATGGCACGTCTAATTGCACATTTAACTTTTTGATTCAATTACTATTCTTATCTAACTGCTAAAGAATGGCTTATAGAAGACCTCGACTCTTTCACATAAAAGATTAGATACACATTCGCACATTCCCTTCTATGAGAAGGCAAAAAAGAAGGAGTAACTGTTTTTGATTGTTTTTGTTTTTCAAAGCAAAAGCAAAATCAATTAATTTGAAGGCGTTTCAGAATCGTGGCGAAAGAAGCTAGGGCGGAAGGCCAACCTCGCAATTACAACGCCTGTAAAAAAGATTTGAGTATGGATAACAGAGGCCTTCTGGAAGGCATCCATACTCCTTCTTTATCTCTATTGTACATATGTACATACATACAAATATGTTTATATGTATATGTATTAGGGATGCCAATCGGGACTGGTTTTTACGATCCCGGGATTCGGGCAAATAAATTTCAATTATAAAAGATCAATATTGTGTTGCCACGGTTAATGTCTTCACATAGGGGAACTTCATGATGAATTTATTTAAAAAAAAAACAAACAAAAATTTGTAAGCAATTTAGGGATTGACTGAATCCCAAAAATTCAGGGACTAAAAATTTAAATCCCGGGATTTTCGTGATCGGGATTTCGGGATTGGCATCCTTAATATGTCGATCGCTGTTGGAAATTTTCTAAAAATATCACAAAATTTGTACTCATTGCAAAGAAATGGGTCTGTTTTAGGAATAAATATTAACCCTCCTGACTGTTTTTGCTGTCTGTAAGACCGACGTTAGGCCTGAGATCAAAAATGTCTATATGTTATGATGAAATGTAAACTGATGCTGTGAGCTGGAAAAAAGTTTGCTGTTGTTTTTTTCTCTTCATTGACTTCAAGTAATTGTGTTAAATATGGCCTCTTCACAATTTTTGAATATCTTAAAATTCTTACTCCCTAGAACCAAAACATTAAAGTTGGTCGGTGGAAATGTGTCTCACAAAAACGAAAATAGTCATTAAAAATTGATGTTAAATATCTGATGTTAGCAAACACTGTCTGCCGCTGAAGTGCATGGGCCAGTTTACCTTACTGGCTTATATATCACCAGAATAATGCCCTAATTCTGTTCGACGATTGTATCGTCTTATCTATGGACGAAAAAAAGCCGCAGTTGTGATTCTTTAAAACAATTTTTATTTATTGTCCATGCTAGAAGGTTCGTGTATTTGCTTTATGATTTTGTTCTAAACATTATATCCAACACATATTTTTTCAAATATTTTTCAAACTATTGTATTACAATAACTGGCGTATGCAGCATTAATTTTATTTATTTATTTACTTACAGATCTATTTACTCATTTATTTATCTCTCTTATTTATTTATTTCCAATATGCACTTGCTTGTCAAAAAATTTCCTAATAGCCGCCAACTGCTGCGCTTTGCATGTGTGCAGTAGTATTGCCAGCAGTATTTTTGGTGTTGGTAATACCCTCAATTTCAGCTTAACGGAGCCCAAGATAAGTTTAGCAAATTTCTGAACCTTTATAATGTATTAAAGTAAAGCTTCTCAAACTTCTGTGAGTAAAACTGGCGCACCAAAAAGCTATTAAAACTTTTACAAACCTTTAAAAGTTATACATACTTCCGTGGGAATTTCCAATTCTCATTTCTGTTTCCAGGAAAAAGTTTTATTTCTCAATTTTAATACGAATCAGTCCTGCCATCACTCGCTTTTTATAACAACTTTTTTATTCATTACAAAATCATCAAAATCCAGATTGATATATTGGAAAATAAAGAAAATTTACAATTTCTCAACTTTTTAAATTATTTATTTATTTGTAAGATTTTTCAAATTTTTTTCAACAAATATTACAAAAATCGGATTGAAAAATGGATTCAGGCGTAATATGCATGATTTTTACATTAGCGTGTCATGGTTTTGTGCAGGAATTTAAATCAATTGCTTTTCATTAAGATGAATAAATCGAACCAATGCATGTTCTCTGTATCGAAGACAGTTTTTTTGGGTCAAATCTTTTGTAATTTGATGATAAATCAGTCCAAAATCCCTGATTTTAACACATTTCGGGTGTTAAATTTCATCAATTGAATAATAACGAATTTATTCTGATTTCGAAAAATTTTCAACACAAATTCACTTCTTGTATTGTTTAAGAAGGCTTTAAAATGACAAACTCTTTAAATTATTTCGTTTAATTTTTTTTTCTGTCTTTATTTTAAATATTTATGCATGTATGTATGTAATTAAATTTTATCAGCTCCATTAAAAAATATATAAAAATGTTTTGCAAAGCAACCTGGAGCTTGATTAATCTTGGAAAATATTATTTAGCATTTATTAAATTTGTCAACGTGTGTATATATTCGTGCATTTATGGTGCCGTAGCACTGCATATTAGGAAATATTGCCCTTTTTTTAACCAATATTATTTTTGCTCTAATGTATCTAAAAGATTACAAATTAAACTGCTCTTTTTAGATTTTTCCACTACGCTGCTTTACTATTACGTTATAATATATTATAAAGGGTAGATACAGATAGCGCCACATCCAAATTCTTAACATTGGTGACTCTGTTAACGCAACTTTTCAAAAAACAGACCTCAATTAATGCAACTTTTCAAACAAAATTAAGATTCTCTCCATCGTTTTGTTTTTTACTTCAGTTTTCTTATAAATAAATTCAAAACTACAAGCCTTTGTGCATGAAATCTCATGCTTACGTACAAAAATCATTTTGATTTGGCGCAGTTCTAGGAATGGCAAATAATTTTTGCGCGGTGCTTCTGTTTTTGAAACCAAGGTAGTTTAAAAAGGTATTTGTTTGAGAATGCTTGTTCTGGCATGATAAGCAAAATGCCTGTAGTGACAAAATTTTTTTAAATAATAATTATTATATTTTGTTAATTAAATATGTCATCTTAAAAAAGTCGACATTTTCAACAACTTTACATATATTAGAATGTGTAGTTTTTATTTATTTTGATTATATATTTGTTTTTATTCTTTATTTTAATTAAATGTAATAAATGCATTTATTATTTTAAAGGTTCACCTTTAATTCCTTAAAAACCCTTTTATTTTATTTAAAATAACCTTTTTTAGTGAAACAGACATAGAAATTTTTACTCTGTACTGTAATATATTTTCCAACAATTTGTAGATAAGTTAACAAATATGCACTGTATGCAAATTCGTAATGAAGCTTTCAGCAATAAGAGTTTATAAATTCTAAATTCTAAAAAATGGAAGATAATGTTGAATGTTAGTATATATGTAGTTTTTTTTTGGCTTATGAAAATTTGGTGAACTTGTGTATTAGGTCGATTAAATCGAAATAATTGAAGTGACCTTAAGGTAAACTAATATCACTTTAAAATATTTTTTTCATTTGAACTTTAAAAAAGAGCAGATGAAAGCAATAACACCATCACAGTTCTTTATGACAATCAATTTTGAATTTACAATATTTCACCTAGAACGAAATTTTTAACTAAAAAGAAATATTTTCTGTACGGGAAGAAATGGAAAATCTATTTGTTATTAAGTTTTTTAATATGTATGTACATGCTTAAACCAAATTAAAAGTTCTAAAAAAAATAGTGTTTATGAGCGTGAGCGTGAGTGAAAAAATAATTTCTTGCTTGAATATAAAAAAAAGCTGTTTCAACTTTGATATTTGTTGAGCTTCTCATTTTTTTAAGTGACAGTTTAACATAATAACCCTAGTTGTTCAAAGAAATTTTTGGGTACAGGTTTCCTGATGGTCTGCATTAGCAACAGTGAAATGAGCATAGGAGTGCATTTTTGAAAACCCCATAGAGTAGAATTCATTAGTAAAATTAAAATTGGGGTAAAGAAAAATTAAGTCTTGGCAACACTGATTCCTTCCAAATTATTCCAATAGTAATTGATGAGCTTTTGAGAGGTTGCGGAAGCTCAAGCTCCCAAAAGCTTCTGGAAACCTTAACTAAAAGAAGTTATAGCTCCTTCACTCCAAGTATCCGCTTCCAATATTCAGTTGCTGGTTGACCGTGGAAGAGATTAAACGTTTTAGTTTTCTTTATTTTCGTTTGTGTTTTTTTATAATTTTTAATTTTTTTGTGTTTCATTTGTTTTCGTTCTTTCAATTGTTTATTTGATTTGTGTTGTGTTTTAATTTTAATTTATTGTTTGATGATCATGGCCCATGAGCTGTTTGGCCATATCCTAAGCATTCGCCAGTATTGGACGTCTTTTTATCGTTGCTCCACTTTAAATGAAGAATTAAACGCTGAATGGGAAGAGTTAAATCATGAAATTTGGGTATGTTTTACTTTCATTATATTTTTTATATAATTTTTTATCATTTTATGTTGGTTTCTTGCCCATGTATTATGATTTTTGCATATTCTCTTTTTGTTTTTCTTTTGCAATACAATTGTTGTTGCCTCTGTTGGTTATTTCCCACCAAAATTGTTGTTGCCTTCACTAGTAAAGGTATGATATTTAGTACCAAACCAGGGCTGCTTTGAAGGGTGCTAAGGTTTTGGTGGGAAATCCAATTTAGGAGTAAATGTGTAGAGAAGAAGAAAACAAATTTAGAATACATGCGCAGTGCATTTATTATGCAATAGCGCCGCCTAGATTTCAAGTTGTGAGAAGCGGAAATTTTACAATGTAGAGGGCTTTAACAATAATAATAATTTTGGTTCTTGTATTGGCTAAATAGTGCAAGCACTTTTTGTGGGCAGTACTTTTTGGTGCCAAGAAAGAATAGTCAAATTGTTGCCAGATTTGATATTTCTGTGGAAGAAAGTCCCAAACTGAGTTAATACAATTTTTTTTATCTGTGAATAAATTAACGATTTTGAGATTTCATGCATAAATTGCGAAAAATATTTAAGGGCTGGTTTTTCAATATCAACAACGCTCGACTTGTCGCACACTTACATTTGAAAAAAAAACAAAACAAATATGTTTAAATTTGAAACAAAAACAAAAATTTTGAAATTTTTAATTTTTGTTTTTATTTCAAATGTAAGTGGGCGACAGGTCGAACGCTGTCGATATTGACGAACCGTCCATAAAATATGGGAAGTCAGTTGGGATAATAATATTTTGTTTTTCATATATATTAAATTCATTGATTCTATTTCAAAGCAAAATAATTATGGGAGTCGGACTTAATAATATTTACATACGTTGCGTGATATTATTTTTCCAATTTTTAATTATATATCTTATAAATTTGGTACAGGCTGTCTTGCTTCCTTATTTTTAAAGTTTTTTTTTTGTGCAAATAAAAAATCAAAATCTGATTTTCACTAATATCTCACAAAATTTGCCACTTGGAAAATCATATTATCGGTTTTCATTTATTGCAAGCAACACTTTTTTTCGTGCTAACTTAAGAAGTAAGAAAAAAATCCAAATTCAAATAAAATAAAATTTTAATTAGAAAAAATTCCTCTGCAGTTAATTTTCATGAGAAAATGTTTTTTTTTTATAAAAATTGGCTTTAAATAAAAAATAATGCATCGTACTTGTTGCTCTAAATGAAAAATTTGCATTTTTCACTTCTTGAAAGAAAACGATATATATCATATCATATCAATTCATTGTAAAAATTTGGCATCATTTTCACCACTAATTATATAAAAAAAAATTTAGCGGTATTTATATTTGTGGTATGAGATTTTATGGAAAAAATGTTTTTGCATTTACTGAAATTTAGTAAATTTTGAGTTGAACACCTTTAGAGGAAGGAGTGCGAGACACGTTCAGATTATATTGATATATGTGCCCTTAATTATGAAAGTGGTCTAACTGATATATTTCTTTGCTCGATTTAGTAGATTACATTTGAACAAGTTAAAATATATTTTTATATAATGCAACATGTTAATTTTGATTTTTGATAGAAGTTTTTATAAGATTAATTTCATATTTTGAAGCAAAAATACATATGGCGACGGACGCGATATTTGTACACTTTTAGTTGAGCAAAAAACAAGAAAGGAATGGAAAGATCCAATATATATCTCCAGTGTTTTAAAGCAATGAATATATATATATATATAATATTTAAGAAAAAAAATAAAAAGATATAACCAAATGTCAGCGAGAAACGGACGCGACAAAAATAGAAGTTAAGTTTAATATTTGTTAGCGCACATTATCCCAAATTGTTATTTTATTTATTCAGTAAAATATTTTTTAATTAAAAATACCTTGAAATTTATTATTGAGGGCTTTAGCTGGATCCTATGCGCATTTCGCTGTTGCTTATGCAACAGTCAACAATTAGAAATGAAAAAAGTCAGAAAATAAAAAAACATGCTGATTATTGATTTCTTGTTTCAACTTTAATATTTGTTGAGCTTCTCATTTATTTAAATGAAATTTTAACATAATAACTCTAGTTGTTCTAAGAAATTGTTTGGGTAAAGATTCCCTGATGATCTGCATTAGCAACAGTGAAATGATAGGATCCGGCTAAGCCCCTCAATAATAAATTTCAATGTATTTTTATTAAAAAAATATTTTACTTAATAAGTAAAATAATAATTTGGGATTACTAGTGCGTTAAAAAATTTTAAACTTAAAAGTAAAATAATAATTTGGGATTATTAGTGCATTAACAAATATTAAACTTAAATTGTAACAATTCCCAAAAAAAAAATAGAAGTTATTGTTGTGCACTTATAGAAATATTCATAATTCAGCGAAATTTTATGAAGAATTTTATTTTGTGAATGTGGAAATGAAAATGAGAGATAATCGTTTATTTGTAGACTTTTGAAATATGAAAATTTTGTTTTAATTTTTTTAACTTTGCAAATGTGGATTGAACTTTAATTGAAAAGAAATTAAACAATAACAAATACTGCTGAAAAAATTAATAAATATTAAAAGTTTTAATGAGAACTCTTAAAATTGCCATTTGTGCAATTGGGCAAATATGCGAGAAGCGCCTTTACAACTTTTGCGCAAACAGTTACCTCAATTTGAATGAAATGTCAAGAAAAATTAATTTAATAATATAAAACAAGAAAATTTCAAGCAGTTTTTAATTTAAATACATATTTTATTAATTTCCATAAAAATAAAAAAATTAGTTTCAAAGTAGCTGAGAATAAATTTGTTGGCTCTCACCAAATTCGATTACGTACTAAACTTAAATGTTAATTTTGGATCTGTTCTTAATGTGTGTCTAAAAATGCCTAAAGAAAGTCTAAAAACCAAGAAGTTGTTGTTTACAAAATACCCCCTAATAGCTCATAAAGACCACTTTTTACCTCAAACATTGACGTTTTTCACAATTTTTCGACGCTAAAAAATAAATTTTTTGAAAATCACATAATCAAATGCACACTTCTCTGTTGAGTTTCAGTTGCACTTTCTGCAAAAAAAAAAAAAAAAATAATGTTTTCCAACAACTTTTTTGGAAAAAAATAGATGGAAAAATATTTTTTTTCACTTTTTTCAGCATAACTTACAAAGACTAATAATTTTGCACTAAGAATATTTGGTAAAACAACAACAAAACCTTAAAATAGTAAATACTAAAATTTTCAATACAGGAAATGCAACAATAGCAAAGAATGTAAAAGAAATGCAAAAAAAAAATAGACTAACATTGAAAAATCGAACATTTTTAACCTACAAAGTGGGCTTAATGAGGTATTTAGGATGCCTAGATACGATCAGATTGTATTGGTATGTTCACAAAAGTTGTTCAGTTTTACCGTAGCTACAACTTCCCCAAATATTGTAAGCAAAAATTTCGGAGTCCCTTTAAGTTATTCTGATAAAAGTGAAAAAGATTTGTTTCCCTAATTTTTGCACAAAAAAAGTGCACAAATAAATAGTTTTTTTTGGCATAAGATGTTAACAAGATTTGATTGGTAGACTCTTAGCTACATTATTGCCATATAAAGCTAAGCGCTATCACTAAGTCTGAATTAGCTGTTGGCCAAAAACTTAAGACATCATTTTTTGAGGGTGCAATGATTTTCGAAATCTTTAGAGGCCTTGAAAGACCGGCTTAAGGGAAAGTGAATCTACATAATTTTTCAATTGAAAATCAAAAATAAGTTAAATCTTATAAACAGGCTCTCTCTTTAAACTATTCACATAATTAAACGTTATAGTTGAAATTTTCAAAATCCACCGTCACAATTTTTAAAACCTAAAAAAAACAAATATTAATCAATTTGCAAGCCTTTTTGTATCGTTCAGAGTTGTGCTCATCAGCTCTTTTGAGTGACCGCTCTTTTCAGCTCAGCTCACTTTACTTAAGTATTTCATTACGTTGCCTCTGTAACTCAGTTCATTTGTAGTGAAACATTTTTTCAAGCATAAAGAAAGAGCGAAGCATAAAAAGTAACAGATTTATACAGTGTGTGCGTGGTCATACATTACAAAACAAGGCAGATGAAGTATAAAAAATAAATAAAACTAAAATAGTTTAATGAGCGGAATTTGTTAATAAAAAAATTAAAATTATTCAGTATATCAGATATTTTTATATTATCAAAATATATTAATTATTTTTTTGATGTGACGCAAAACATTTGTTATAAAAAAAGCACATTAGGTCGTTTTGGACACAAACCTATAACCAATTTAAATTATACGTGTTTGCTTAAAGGTTTGTGATTAAAACGAGCTGCTGAAAGAGTTTGATAAAAGTCTAGAAACCACTCAGTACTAAGCTGAAAGCGCTCAGTGGATTGAACGGCTCACAGCGCTCAGTGAAGTGAATCGTTCAATTGAAATAGTTCGTTCATGAGCTGCACAACTCTAGTATCGTTTAAGTTTGTACATATTTGAAAAGACTATGGGCCTGTCCCACGATGTCACCAACGTTCGACTTGTCGCACACTTACATTCAAAACAAAAACAAATTTTAAAATTTTGTTGTTGTTTCAAACATAAGTGTGCGACAAGTCGAACGTTGGTGACATCGTGGGACAGGCCCTATGTTTAACCAATATTTTTTTTTTTTTTTTTTGAGAGAGAGATTTTGTTTGAAATTGCATTTTCAAACACAACGTTAAACGATGCAAAAAAAAAAATTTAAATAAAAATTTAAATTTAAAATTTATTTTTGTTTTTTTCATGTTTAATAAAGAAGAAGACTTGAAATGTTCTATAAAATTTATTTAGTCAAAAATACTTTTGTCCCTAAAATCCCAAAAATTGTAGTTTATCGGAACTTTTGATTTTAAAGATGTAATCGAATTTGAAAATATTACAAAATGATCTATTCACGCCGGCCTAAAATCCATGATGGGTTATTTTAAAAGTAGCTTTCTATCTATCGTGTGAATAAAGCCCTTCAAGTATCTTCCAGCAATGACCTAGAAAAGACAATTACAACAGCAGTTACAAAAATTCCAAATAGATAATCGTTTTGACAACTTCTAACAAATTCAAGTTGTGCACATGTTTTTAACTTAAAATGAAGATGCTACTGCTTGTATATTCACTCAATGGCTTTGTCATCAGTTGTTTTGGATAAAACTCGAATTGTGATTGGGTGGGCACGTGTACGTGTGCGTGTTTGTGTAAACTACCAAAAGTTTACAATTAAGTTCCCTTTTCTTTTATATAGAAAGTAAAAGAACATGCCACTTTTAATAATTGCACTCATACTTGAGCCCCGTACTTGCTACAAAATGTTGTAAAATTCTAATGACTTTCTATTTACTATTATGTACTATTGTTGGACAATTGCTGATAGAATTTTATGTTGTGCGAGTATGTATAATAATGCTCATGGAAAAGATGTTCTAAGAAATGTATGTGTGTGTGTGTGGCTTTATTGAAAATTTAATGAAAATATTTGATATGTTATTCTATTGCAAAGAGTTTAGTTACTTTGTGGCTGTTGTCATCGTTGGTTGTTGGAATTGCAAAAAGGATTTTTAATTGTTGCCATATCTCACCAAAAATTAACCTGTCCAGACATCCCGCTTTAGGCGAGATTATTCCCCGCCTCGAATTTCTGTTCCGCTTTATCTCGCTTTTTATATATATTTAATCCTTTAATTTATAGGAGGAACATAGGGCCGTTTCGGTTTCATTAATCATTGAGTATAATTCGTAAGTACGGGTGATTAGCCCATAGCATCCTAGACTGGTACTGGAGCTGCCAGTTGTAGCCACTTGTCTAGCCTTCAGAAATATTAATCTGAGATCGGCGGACTTCTAAGCGAAGATTGTTGAAATTACTTTCTTGTCTACATCCCGGGCCGTCTAGTTGGTAGGAGACCAGCCGGATAAGTCGCCTAATGTTTTGGATTGCTGTTAGCTTCAGATGCTCTCCATTGACCTTACCGGCAAGGGAGGCCCTGTTAGTAGCATCTACTAAGCCCTCTCACCACGACAAGGTTGAAATCCCGACAGGGTTCCCTTTTTTAGAGTTTTGAAATTTTCAATCTTTTATTCGATTTTTATTAAAATGTTACTGATAAAAATTCATTCCAAATAATTTTTAAGTGTCGTTATTGCTTAACTATACAAAAACATGTGTGCATCGTTACACCCCATACATGACAAGAAAGAAAAAATATATAAGAAAGTTCTACCTTAACTATTTTGTGGAATAAAATTTTCATTATTAACATAAATAGTCATGAAGAGTTTCAAAATTCTCACTGCATTAGTTTGCAGTGTCTATAAGGAGCCTATAAAGTTATAAACTACTAAACTTAAAATTTTACGAAAATATCGGGATTTAAAATTTAGTACGTAGAACCCTAACTACAAATTGTGCAGGATTTGCACATACGATTTGTTAAAAACAACAGTTTACTCAATATAACACACACAAAAATGCAGCCCGTTATGGATAATAGTTTTCGAGGAATCATAATTTATTTCAGATCAAATAAAAGAATTTTTTTTTAGTTAACATAAATTCTTTCTTCGTAGCAGCATGTCACGCCCACTACTGACCTAAATTTTTGGTTACCTTAGTTTTAAAATGCTTCCTTCCTGATGGCGCAAAAATTTTAAGAATCTATTTCAAGAAAATATTAAGGTTTTGGCCAATAAAAATTGATTCAGAACCACCGTGCGCCGATGCAAAATTTTTTTTGTTTGTTGGTCTACTCTGCCTGAATAAATCATTAGAATATAATTTTTAATTTTTTTTTAAATTTAATGAATTGACTTTGACTTTACTAGAAGCATGAATTTTTCTTTTTTGAAAATTACATGCATGTCTAGAAGGACATGCAAGGAAGGAGTTCGAACACGAACTGCATATCTTTCATAGCATAAATAACCAACGTTTATGACACTTGATCATATTATATACTTGTTGGAAATCAATGTCGATTTCGTAATTTATAAGGCCAACATTTTCACCTGTTTGTTTTCTGATTTTTTTCCTTTCCTTTCCTATTTGTTTTTTAATATACATTTCCCTGCTCAGTGTTTCTACCATTTCGAAATGTAGACGCTCAAATGGTATCAGATTGCAACTCATACAAATAAATATTTTCTTCATTTGTGTGGTGACATTTTTATGAGCATTATTAAAGATATTTATCTGTGTTTGTGTATGACTGCATGTGTGTTGCATAAGAATAAATACCCTGTAGTCAGCCGAGAATCATATGTCTCTATGTCAACATTCTTTTCTCTAGTGACAATTGTAGAGTTGTGCTTATCAGCTCTTTTGAGTGACCGCTCTTTTCAGCTCAGCTCACTTTACTGAAGTATTTCATTCAGTTGGTTCAGTTGCTCAGTAGCTCAATTCATTTGTAGTGAAACATTTTGTCAAGCACAAAGAGAGAGCGAAGACAGAAACATAAAAAGTGACAGATTTATACAGTGTGTGTGTGTGTGTGTGTGTGGTCATACATTACAAAACAAGGCAGATGAAGTAAAAAAAATAAATAAAACTAAAATACCCTGCAGAAAATGTGAATAGTGAAATTGTAGTGATGTACTAGTGACTTTGTCACCAGTACTACTGACGAATTGTACTGTCTGTGCTTTTTGCTATAGACATTTAGCATGTACGTGTCATTGAAAAGCAACTACTGACATTGGTACTACTCAGTAGGTATTTCTTTTGGGACCATATCGAGACTTTGGAAAGAGATAGTCACTAGTACATTTTAGCAATTCTAATGATAATAAAACTGAATATTTTATTAAAAATTTTTGTTTTAATATAAAAAAAATACATAAAAAAAGGGAACATTCGTTCAGCAAATAAGGATTTAGTTTGCTGTTTGTATTAAATATAAATGAAAAATTCAAGGTTCCGTCGAATTATCAAACACTTACGTATGAATATGGACTTACTGGACTGGACTTTTTAACTGATCCCACAAAATCTTCTACAGGCTCATAAAAATTTCCACAATTATTTAATTTTAAAATACTTTTATTTTTATAATTACCAAATGGATTGCTTTTTATTTGTCTTTTGCAATTTCTTTTTATTTGATTTTTTGAATTATTTTTTAATACATTTTTTTATTTGCCTTTTATATTGATTTCGTAAACTAATTTTCATAAAAACTTGAATTTTGCTTGAAGCCACTTGTATTTTCAACAAACCAATAAAACATTAAGAAGAAGCATAGTTGTGTGTATCTGAAAAAATGATTTCTACGCATCAAAAACAATGTTAATATGTAGACGCCCGTTTGACAATGTCACCAATATAGTCGACAAAAGTGGTGACTTGGGAACACTTAACCCCATGTTTTCTGCAGGTTAGTTTAATGAGCGGAATTGGTTAATAAAAAAATTAAAATTGTTTAGTACTTCAGATATTTTAATATTATCACAATATATAAATAATTTTTTTGATGTACTTCTGCGACACAAAAAATTTGCTAAAAAAAGGCACAAGACTTGTATGGAACTCTTTCATTAGGTGTTTGATTAAAGGTTTGTGTCTAAAACGAGCTGCTGAAAGAGTTTCATAGAAGTCTACATGTAATTTAAATGGGTTTGATTACAGGTTTGTGTCTAAAACAAGCTACTGAAAGAGTTCGATACAAATCTAGAAACCACTCAGTACTGAGCTGAAAGCGCTCAGTGGATTAAACGGCTCACAGCGCTCAGTGAGGTGAATCGTTCAATTGAACTAGTTAGTTCATGAGCTGCACAACTCTAGACAATTGCACTAGTTGAAACGTCGACAAATTTCCTTTTATGCACGAGATACGTTAGAGACAACAGTTCTAGTGCATTTCTGGTGACATTGTCGATGAACCCGTCAATAGTTGGTTTTTCATTTTTATTAAGCTGTGCAATAATGTTAAAAAAAATACATACGTATGTATGTATGTATGTATGTGTTTAAGTTTGTTGCCCCAACCCTTATAAAATTGTTGACGAGGGTCACTAAAATGTACTAGTGAATCTTTGGTGCAAATGTCTCCATTTGGTCCCAAAAAAACTATTTAATCAGTAGTGCTACAGTCTAGTGGTGGGTTTCCAATGACAAGCTAATGTTGAATGTCCATAGACGATAACATTGGCTGGGCTACACCTGGTCAGTAGTACTACTGACAATGTCACTAGTAAATCACTACGATTTCACTATTCGGATTTCCTGCAGGGTAGTTTGTCAACAAACTCCTCATATGTCTGCAAACAAATTTGTCATGCTGGTTGTAGTGGTTAAATGTCGGACAAAAAGAATTGAAGCACTCGGAGCCGTTGTTATTTATGCGTATGTGTTAATTTGTTTTTTTCAGTGGCTTTCACATTGTGGTGAATAGTTTGTGATAATAATGTTATTGTCATTATTCTTGCAGTAGAGTAGTAGACGGCAATGAAAATCACTTGGAACGACTTATTCATACTTGATTTCCTGTGACACCGTATTATTTTCTTTAAGCAAATTGTGCTGGTACACCTTAGACATTTTCCGTAAGAAAATTATAATCTTACACATTTATATTTTCCATTAAAAAAAGTGTAATGTGACACTCGGGTATGTTCTGTATTCCACGTGAAATTAAATTGTTCGGAATTGCTATAGCATTGCTGTTATAAATTCCCATTTCAAACAACAATTCCATGGCAATTCCGCACGTTTTAATTTCACGTGGAATACAGAACTTACCAGACTGTCTACGTTTTCTATAAGAAAATTTTGCAATGACACAGTCGATATTTTCTATAAGAAAAGTGTGCTTCAGCACTATTACCTTTTTCTATAAGAAAAGTGTACTTAAACATAGTTGATGTTTTCTGTAAGAGAAGTCTGATGGAAGATAGATACGTTTTTTATTTAATTATTAAGCGGAAATGTCGGAAAACAATGATGGGATCTTTTAATTCTACAACGCAAACTGTGCGAATAGAGAATCCGAAAAATGGGTCAGCAGTGCAGATAACACCTGCAGTAGTATCACGTTTAATAGAAAATGATGAACAAATCCAAAATAAAATAGAATCTGTCCAATTATAATGAAAACGAAAAAAAAACAAGTTAATGTTATCAAGATCATCCAAAACTTTATTTTTCGTGAGCAATATAAAACAATTTTAAAATCTAATGATGAAAATAAAACAAACGAAAAAATATAACCATATACGGACACCACTACGCGATAAAAGACCAAAAAAAGACCCGTGTCTCCCCATTTTGCCCCACGTCATGCACTTTTTTTATGGGCCCCCAAAGATTTGGGGCCTCGGTATTATTTTTGCATTTTCTCAGGCTCATATCTTGCAAACAGTTCGAAATTTGGATTTACTTTCTGAAGCAGAGTTGTAGCTCTTGTCATAAAGAACAAAACTTGTGAACATATTAAATCAAAAGAACTTCATCTTCAAGATCAAAATCGCAAAAAACTTTAAAAAATTCGATTTTGTTTACCTTTTTTCTCTTCTTTAGGTCAATAGATAGCAAACCGTTCAAAATTCAAGAAAACAATCAACTACAAAAATGTACCCAAGATCTTAGTTAACAACTTTTTAGAACATATGAACTTCCTAGGAATGATTCTTAACACCGTTTAGGTAGCGCTTAGATAGCCGCAAAAGTGAAAAATTTTCCGAAATTTTTTTTAATTTTATTTGTTTGGAAATTTTTTACTTTTTCTATAAAAACAAAAGGAAATATGACACAGTAAAAATTTTTTATGAGAAAAGTGTGATATTAAGTTAAGAAAATAATGCTATGACTTAGTAAAGTTTTCTCTAAGAAAATTATTCTACGACACATTCGAATTTTCCATAAGAAAAATATGCTGGGACACAGTCTTCAAACAATATGTGCTGCGGTTAAGTATAAGTTTTCTTTAAAAAAAAGTATGATATGGCACTGTAAACTTTTCTATAAGAAATGTGTGCTGTGTATAGTCGATTTATTAAAAAAATTTGCTCTCGTACAGTCGACTTTTCTATAAGAAAAGTGTACTGTAAATAAATGTCTATATAATAAGAAAAGTGTGCCCTAGCTTAGTCGACGTTGTCTTTAAGAAAACTGTGCTGTGACAAAATATAATTTTCTATAAGAAAAGTTTGCTGTGACAAATTCGAAATTTTCTATAGAACTATTTCCCAAAATTGTCAAATTTTTTACCCCTATACGTATCACTGTTACCTTGGAAATTTGAACAATGCCACGCTATTATAATTATATAATGAGGCTCTTCAAATGCCAAGGAATTTTCTTGCACTCTGCTTAAGAATTACGTTGCCCATAGCCAGCAACATACCATTTTATTTTCTCTTTAATAACTCCCCCCAAAATTCCTTATTTCTTGCTCTGAGTTTTTTGTTTTACTTCAATTTATTTTATAATTATTCAGTTATTTATTCCACTAAATATGATTCATTTGTATTTGCCATTGTCATGCTTACAGACAATCAAATTGCACTCGTAATGCAGTTGCAACTTAGATCAGGTGTTGGCTGGAGAATTGGGATTAGTAAAGTATACAAACGAACTTATAACATTGTTTGCCTTTAAAGTTCTTAGTTACACAAAATGTTAAATTTTGTACAAATACTTTAGTAAAAATTGCAGTTGTTAACCAGCAGGCAAACATTACAATTGGTGATAAAATAAATATATATTAAATGCCTTATTCATAAAAAATATTTCAGGTTTATCAAGGGCTTATTTGACGTATTTCTATGGGAAATTTGTCAAATAAACCTGTAATAAACCTGTAATATTTTTTATGAATTAGACCGTAAATATTCTTGCTAAGTTGGAAAATTATTTCTAATAACCAGGGCTCGGACATTCATGCAACTAAAAATTGATTTTAAGCGCTTAATAGATGCAACTTAAAATTAAAAATATGTACCTACGAAAGATTTTTTCGTTTTCACTTTTGAGCAAAAAAAAACTCGTACCCTTTTCACTTGTTAACAGTCTTGTGAAAGCGAAGCGAAACAAGAAAATCCAAATATTTAAATAGTCTATTTCCAAATTGTTTTCTTCTAAATGCGGATTCTAGAACACATACTAATAAATTTTATTTTCTAAATTTCAACTTAAGAAGATGTAGCATGTGTTTTAGCGCCCGAACTCACAAGAAAACATGTGAAATTCACTGCAGTTGTAAGCTGCAAAGGAAACGATCTTCGAATTTCTGGCGCAGAGCTTCTACGCTGAGAAACCCAAAAGAGCACTTATAAAGGCGCTTCCAGTAAAACAACATTTTTTGCTGGAAATTATATTAATTATATTATATTATATTACGTACAGCAAAATTTCATATTAATTTAACATTTTTCTGCAATCAATGATTTTGCTTCATATGTGTTTCATGTTAATTTAACATGATTTACAGATATCTTCAAAGATATCTGTAAATCATGCCTTATTTCACGTTGATTTAATATTCCAATATTGTAAATTTAATATGATTTCCAATCAAAATTTTTCCACGGTGATTTTACATTGGTATTTTTTTCGGTGTGTATACAAACAAAAAATTCTTATATTTTTGAAGGTAAAACTAAAGGCAGAATTAGTTTTTAATTTATGTTCTATTAGGAGTCAGCTGACTCTGTTTTGCTTACAGGTATCTTAGACAAGTTGTTAATTTTACTGCTCCGTTCAATCAAAAACTTGTTAAGCAATTGTAAGTGACAGCAAAATACATGAAACGATTTTGGAATAAACTGTGTACAGCTGATAAGTTATTACAGAAAAAGGAAGTATTAAATATTAAGGCTCAATTAAATGTGTCATAAAAAACAGCTGTTCAAACCAAACTTATGGGCAACACATAGCCAAAACCATAACCATAGAAACCCATTGAATTTTGATTGTTCGCCATTACCATAAACATCTGTTTGATGGTTAGACATATATGTTGTTGCACTTTTCTATGGTTATGGCAGCACTGATAGGTAAAGCGAATACATTTATTATTATGGCACTGCTTATGGCTGCGGCATTATGGTAAGGCACGTCTGTTTGAACAGTTAGCAACAGAACGGCACAGCACTTGTTTCATTATTAATTAGAGTTGTGCTCATCAGCTCTTTTGAGTGACCGCTCTTTTCAGCTCAGCTCGCTTTACTGAAGTATTTCATTCAGTTGGCTCAGTAGCTCAGTTCATTTGTAGTGAAACATTTTGTCAAGCATAAAGAAGGAGCTAAAACAGACACACAGAGTGTGTGTGGTCATAAATTACAATACAAGGCAGATGAAGTATAAAAAATAAATAAAACTAAAATAGTTTAGTGAGCGGAATTTGTTAATAAAAAAATTAATATTATTTAGTATACCAGATATTTTAATATTATCACAATATATAAATTATTTTTTTGCGACACAAAAAATTTGCTAAAAAAAGCACAAAACTTGTATGGAACTCTTTCATTAGGTCGTTTTAGACACAAACCTATAACCAATTTAAATTACACACGTTTGCTTAAAGGTTTGTGTCTAAGACAAGCTACTGAAAGAGTTCGATACAAATCTAGAAACCACTCAGTACTGTGCTGAAAGAGCTCAGTGGATTAAACCGCTCACAGCGCTCAGTGAAGTGAATCGTTCAATTGAACTAGTTCGTTCATGAGCTGCACAGCTCTATTATAAATAGTTAGAGAACAAGAGTTTAACATTTCCTATGCAAAATAGTTCAAAATATTTGATATCAATTCAAACGATAGTTCACAAAATCTATTCATCTTAAAAATTATATTAATTCCACATACTGCAGCTAATGTAAAAATTTTCTTTAAGAAATTAAAACTTTAGTTCTTAAACCCCAATAATTACTGTACTTTTTTCTCACACGCTGGCACTTCTGCCATTTATCCTTCTCCTACTAAACTTTCAAGCACATTTCATATAATAAACTTGGAGCATATTAACCGCACATACATACAAAATAAATACCTAAGATATTTAGTTTGTGGAAAACATATCATTCCTTGTGTGGTTAACCGAACAGAATTTTGTTCCAACCAAATAAAACATTCTCATTTATACGGACACAAAAAGCAAATCTCAATATATTAGAGTACGTTTATTACCCAAATATACAGAATTATTAAAGAATGATAAGCAGTTTAAAGTAATTAACTAAAAATTTGAGTGCAAACCTAAAAAGTTTTCAGTTAAAATGTTAATTTTGATTTCTACGCCTTGTAATTAAATAATTCTGCCAAAAAATCCGACTCCAATAAAAAGATCTGATTAAAAATTTTCGAAAAAAAAATGTATGATACCAAACTGGAAGTACAATCTTGCAAACAAACGAAAGTTTAAAAATCTCTTGTTTAAGAAGAAGTACGTGAAAAATTAAATTACATTTTAATGGGTGTGCCTCCACCCATTTTTTTAATGGAATATTGGATCTATTTTATAGCTCAGGTGGGTGGTAAGTTTCGTAAGAATCGGTTGAGTAAACCCACGTGAAATATAATAATAAATTTTAATGGGTGTAGCCTCGCCCATTTTTCAACCTTAAAATTGTGTAATTACAAGAACGAAAGGCGTTTGCTAGGTTTCGCAGCAATCAAATAAGTGGAATATTATAAAATCATTTAAAAAAATTTTATTATTTTACAATGGGATCAATTGGAAGCTCTAGCCTCTCAGACAAAAAAGACTTTTTACATTCGTTCTAAAATATACCGAGTTATAAAGTAACAATGTCAAACAAATAAAATAAAAATACAGATTAATTGATAACCTCCTCGTTTTTTTGAAGTCGGTTTAAAATAACACGCACTATACCACAACATAAAACTTTTTTTAAAACTACAAGTTTCTGATGGCTTATGCTGCGAGAGGATACTAAAACAATGTACACTAGCACCTGTGTTTTGAAAGCTTATGTCTAGGTATTTTTTAAGAAGGGGTTAAAGATAATTATCTCTTGCAGATGTGTGTAGTGAATCGGTATTGCAAACCGGTAGAGTTTAACACTCTCCTAACATTTCTCGAAGAGATCACAAAGTTTTGCTAAGTGAAGATACCAACGGATGGAATGCTCGACAAAAGTATTCGCCATCAAATTTTATTATAAGTCTCTGCATGTGAAAAAGTTCGAGATTAATGTTTATCATGCCAAAATTTTATATCAGTTAATTGTGGTGGTATTTAAGATAAAGAATTTATTTTATATTTTTAAGTAAAATCTCACATGGAACACTTCTTTGTAACTGTGTCGTAAGATTGAATTAAATAAGTACTTTAAAAAGGAACATACCAATTTTCCACCCCTGCAACCATCTTTTTGATTTTGCTGATCTTTTTCTTTATAAATTATAAAATATGTTTAATTAATAAAGGAAAAAAATTGGGTTTAGTTAGTTACTTTTACAAAAAAAAAGTTTCTATTTTCCAACCCTTGAAACATCTTTTTGATTTCTGATTCTGGTTTTCAATACCAATTTATTGCTTTTAAAAATATAAAATACATTTAATTAATAAAGAAAAAGAAATTAGTTCTAGCTAGTTACTTTTATACGAAAAAAAAGTTTAAATTTTCCAGCTCTGGATTTTTAATGCCAACATATTTCTTTCTACATTATAAAACATGTTTGATTAATCAAAAAAAAAATTTTAGTTAATTAATTTTGTATACCAAAAAAGCTAAGACTGCCCAACCCTGGAACCATCTTGTTGGTATTTCTGATTTGCAATGCCAATCTTTTTCTTTCTTAAATTAAAAAAATTTTAAATTAATACAGCAAAAAAAGTAGTTCAATTTAGTTACTGTTATATACAAAAAAAAAGTTAAAACTTTCCAACCCTGGAACTATTTTATTGATTTTGTGGATTTCCAGAATACTAAGCCAGTTAGAACCAGTTCGGACACATCAGTCTAAGACTGAATTATGTATTTAGCTTCTCTAGGTGTTTCGGATAACCGATTTCAAGTACAGATAGGCTGACGGACGTACGCACAGAGGAGCATTTGAGCCAAAAAGCTGGCCAAAATTGGAAAAAATGAATTTAAAGAAATCTTAAGAAGTAAGTGCACAGCTCGATACACAACAAAATTGTACAACATATTGTAAATTTTTAATACTTTAAGTTGTGATTTGTAGCTCTGCTAAAGTCAGGAAAGTGAAGAAAATAACATGAGCTTTTAATACAATAATTGAAATTTATTTGCTGGTGGTTAAGCATGTCTATATACGCATTTCATTGACGCTTCAACCAAATCATCAGTAGACTTCAACCACACACATTTTGATCAGTCACAAACCTCTTATCTTATGCATAGACTTTCAAAAACCATTCGAGAATCCACAAAATAATAATATCCTTGAAAATCACAAATGAAAAAACAAGCGAAGTAGGCTTTGAAAGTGATACAAGACCCAACTTAACCACCAGCAAATAAATTTTCTATTATTGTCTTAAAAACTTTTCAGACAATATGGCAAATAATAAATTTGTTCATGAGTTTTTAAGGTTTTTTCGGTTTCAACATGTTTAAATGATCTTTTTTGTGACTAAACGAACAAAGGTTGATTTTTTTCGCTGAAAGATTTTATCAAAAGCTTCTTTTTATCATTGAAACAAAACAAAATTAGCAAGAATATTAATGTGAAAACAATTCGTTTAAAAATTTAAAAAAAATTATGCACTTTTTTTGCAAAAAAAAAAGAGAAGGTTTTTAAAAGTGAATCTGCCATTTTTTTTTTAAATTTCACATTTTTCCTGTTTTTGCTCATCTTGCGCAGGTAAATATGATTAAGAACCTTTTTGCCAGTCATAAAATTTGTTTTGCTTTTATGAGCAGGGGAGGGATACCTTCCCCTGCCCATAAAAGTTCAAAAGTTTAATTTTTATGATATTAAGACATAAGTATTACAGTTTTTTAATATTTACTTTATTTTTGCAAATAATACTTTTGTCACCGCCCACAAAAGAAAGCGGGGACGAAATTGGCATCTTACGGTCTCCTGGGTCCAAGCTTATGGCTTTGAACTTTCGTTGACGTTAAAAGTTGCATTTGCTAAACAAAAGTATGGGAAAAGTTAAGAAAACAATTTCATTTTGCAGAGGTAGTATTAGTTCCTCTGAGGGGAACTTTTTTCCCCTTTGTCCGATTTTTCTTATTTTCAAGTTTTAAAGGCCTATAAGATATATTTCTGCCAAGTTGGGCACTCAATAACTTTTCACAAGCAACATAAACTAAAAGCAAAAGTAATGGCCAGCTTTTTGGTTTAAATACTCCTCCGTGGGACGGACGGACAGACGGACATCACTTATTCGTCTTCCCTAGGAGCCAGAATATTATATATTATATTTATGGGTTGCATATTAATAGTGAGGAAATTACACATGAAATGACAACCCCTTACAATTTTTGCTGGAGGATAGAAAAATGATTTTGCTCTGCCTACGATTTAATTCCTTCAAATACCTTGCAAATATTTAAGTGTATTTTATAGCACACTCAAAAATTGTTGAAGCAGATCAGAACACGTTCATCTCATATAGGGTGTGAATGAATGTAATTTTAAAATATATCGTACAAGCAACTACAATAATTATTTCTAACAACTTCTATTTTGGTACGCACGAATTATTGTATACAATAAATAGTTGGTTTCTAGTTTTTAAGGCACAAATAAATTAAACGATTCGTATTAGAATTTTCATGAAATGGAATTTTTAAGAAAACTTTGCATAGTAAAGAAAAAATAAACATTTGTTCAAGTAGATTATTGATTGGTTTTAGAAATAATACTACCAATCATATTTTTAGTTTTACTATTGTGTTTTTTTTTTTTTTTGCAGAATATCGCTTTTATTTTGTTTAAAAGGAAAATGGCTCTGAATAAAATTTTTGCAGTGCCCATAATAATGAAAGTGGTCTAAGTCACGTTTGCTTCGAAATATTAATTCAATCTTAAAAAAACTCTTCAATAAATATTTAATAAATACTAAATAAATTTATATGAATCAAAACTAGATAACTTTAAGTTCAAATCTTGCATAATATAAATAAATTTTTTAATTTATTCAAATGAATACACTAAATATCTCGAATTAATCAATATATGACTAAGACCACTTTGTCATATTGCAACACAGAGATATTTTAAAAAAATGTGTTTTTAGAGTTAATAATACAGAAATCGTTGTATTATATTTAATCTTGTGTAAAAATTTCATATAAAAAGCCTGTACATGCACCTCTTGATAAAAAAGATATTTTTATTTATATTTTCAACGAAGTGTGTGGGAATTGAAAACTTATTTAAAACTTATGCCGTTTCCTTTTCTAAAAAAAAGTGCAACATTTTTTCTCTTATTCTTAAGAAGTATGCAATTTAGCGTTTGTTTAAAGCAAAAGTTTACGCTTCTAAGGATTCATACAATAATTTCTAATAAACTCGCGATTTCAAAAAACCATTTTATTGCGAATTTTCATTGAAAAGTGCAATAAATGTAACATTATTTGGTAAAAAAGAAAACACCATTATTTCCTGCAAAATTTTATTATTTTTTTTTGGATTATGTTGAAAGTGTGAGATATAACTTTACCAAAAAAGTTTTAAAATACCTCAGTTATCATTAGGGACATAACGAATAACAAAAATCAAACAAAACCAACTACGATCAACTTTGAACCTTTAAAGATCCTAGAAGGTCATTCGCAAAAAAAAATCATAAGATAAAGCTAAAGTTGATTTTCAAATGCCTGTCGAATGATACCCATTTTGATATAGTTCGCCAATTTTTTATGTTTTTCGTATTCACAAAATGGCGTTTGTTTCCCGCCATTCTTTATTCCTTACGTTATAGCACTCATTTCCCTACTGAATCACACGACTTTTGAAAAAAGCAACCCTGATGTAATGAATAACTGTTTTCTTTTGAAAATTTCCCTTAACTCCTTTAAAGAAATTTATACATTTTGCTCTCACAAAATTGCAAACTGTGTACATCTCTTAAACAAGTAAAAGCCGAGTCACATAGAATCCGTCATACTTTACACGTCACTCCTTTTCAACTGACATTGACACAAAAAATACTTTATTGACGGAAATATTTGAACAGCTTCAATACGGTTGCTCTCCATTTTATTAATTAAACTTAAGTTTTTTATTTAGTTAATTAATTGTTTATTGTAAAAACCAAAACCCTAAATAAAAACATACCAAAAAACTAAATAATAGCTGTCAAACCACTCAGTGTAAGTTAAAAGTTGCCCAGCCTGGGTAATTCGCCTCGTATGAGACTTATTGAATGCGAAGAGCTCATAAAAAACTTAGATTTCAACTTAGTAGGAACCAAAAACAAACCAAAAAAAATCCTAAAAACTCTTATTTATTTACTTTTATATAACAAAAAAAAAAAGATTTTAAATTTCCAGCCATGGGACCATCTTCTTTGATTTTGCTGATTTTCTAAAATATAAATAAAAAGAATATGCTTAAAATATATATAAAAAGAATATGTTTAAATTAGTTACGTTTATACACCAAAAAAAGTTTAAGGGCCATTATTACAACTTGCCGATAGTTAAAGGCAAGATTTTGTTGAACGGATAAATGGCTTAATATTATAAAACCTTCATTTATTATTTTTTGATCCATTAAATATTATTATTATTAATAATAATAACAAACAAAAATTGAAGTTGTAATAATGCAAAGCTTTTTATCGGGTAGACAAAATCCTGCCTTTAACTATCGGCAAGTTGTAATAATGACACTAAGTGTTCCAACTCTGGAACCGACTTTTTTATTTTTTTTTTTCAAATGCCAATTCATTTCTTTCTACAGTTAAAAATAGCTTTAATTAATGAAGAAAAAAATACTTTTAGCGATTAGTTTTATATACAAAAAAAAATTAACTTTCCAGCCCTGGAAACACATTTTTTTATTTTTCTTTTCAGATAGAAAAACATTTGTTTTATTTATATACTTTTATATACAAAAAAACCTTCCAATACCAATTTATCTTACTCTAAAATATAAAATAGGTTACATTAATAAAAAAAAGGAAGATTTAGTTTTCCAGCCATGAAACAATATATTTTATTTTACGTTTAACAAAGAAAAAATATTAGTTTTAATTGGTTACTTTGATATACCAAAAATATTCTCAATTTTCCAGCCCTGGACCCAACTTTTTAATTTTACTGATTTTCTGTGCCAATTTATTTAGGACGAATTTTGACTGACACATCAGTCTAAGACCAAAGGCTCTCGTTTTTCTGAGAGCTTCGGAAACCTGATTCTACGTACAGACGGACTGACAGAAGAACATCGCTTTCGCTATTCATAAGGACCCAGAACATAAGATAAATTTTATGGGGTCGCATATGAAAATTACACACGGAATGCCAAACCTATATTAGCTTACCTTAATCTAGAAGGGCTCAACTTTTCTTTTTCGATACATTAGATGATCTTCTATCAAAATGTACAAAAAACTCAATTATAAAAAAAATATGAGTTAGGACCTTTTGACCTGAACATGTTTGGTGAAGGATATTAAAAATTTATAGTTATATACTTATTATACTTCTGACTTGAAGGCATAGTCACTAGTCACTGAACTATACCGACTTCAGCAGATACTAATCCTAATGTAACATCAGAGCGCCCTGCTTCTTTGTGTAGCACAACCATCGGCGAAGTAAAATAACCAATAAAATGGCTACGAAAACACAGCTTCAAAAAAAATTAATACGCCTCATTTAACACCAGAGGCGCTGCAACACTGCATTATTAAAAGCGTGCAAAAAGCAGAGTGGTAAAAGAATGAAGCTTTCCTCTGCTATCTCTTCCTTCACCACCTGTCTTCTATATCACTATCCCTTTACTAAAGAAGGTAACACCTGGTAATAGTAGCAGGCCTTTATTGACTGAGTGTTATATCTCTTCCACAAAAAAAAAAAAAAAAAAAAAAATTCTTTTGACCCGATTATATGCGTTGCTGCGCTATAGCTCCTACATTTAGTTCTCCAGACAGAAATTTAACAAAATATTCTTGGCGATATAAGCCCAGAACCCACTGTATTTCTAAAATTGGCGTGAATTAATTTTCTCACAAAAGCAAATAACACCAAAAATAAAAAGTTTCAATATTCAAACAAATTCAAAATACATACGAGTATTTTCACAATTAATATGAAATCAAGCGTACGAAAAATTTAGCCTATTTCTTCCGGTGTTCAAAATGTGCAGCACGCCTTGAGTCCAACTTGAGTACCGTTACTTATTTACCACTAACTGTTCCACTCAATAACACATCAATATCAATATTTACAATTTACACCATCAATCACTTGATACTCAACTTTTTACCTTCCAAACAAACGGTCTATATTTATTTATTTGAATT
Source organism: Nowickia ferox (assembly GCA_936439885.1). Classification (NCBI taxonomy): domain Eukaryota; kingdom Metazoa; phylum Arthropoda; class Insecta; order Diptera; family Tachinidae; genus Nowickia; species Nowickia ferox. Next base: position 95,744,751 of record OW387024.1, on the reverse strand, counting down.
CAATACAGCACACAAATGCGAGGCAAAGGCTTGCGAGTATTTGTATGTGTGCGTACTTTTAGCTAAAGAATTTCCTAACAATTGGACTGCAAGTCATGACCTCCATTTAAAGTGTGAATTTTTCTCTTGTATCTTTGTAGCATTTTATTTTTTTTTATTCAACTCAGGCATCGTGCCCATCATTCTAATGAAGTACTTACTTACTTTTGAAACATGTGAATGTTTTGTAAATACTCGTTACACATCGTGTTAAACATTTGAAAGTAAGCAGCAAGCAGCCTTAAGTAGAAAAAAATAAAGGACGTTGTACTCAAACGGACTTGTTATAGGTGAACGCTTACACACACAAACACAAACACACAAATGTATACTTATTTATGTTTCTCATCAGCAAAATAACCCTTTACATTTAACACAAGGTTTACTTAGTTGCTTATACATGACATGGATGTGATAAAAATATCTACAAACTTTTAATAAATGTGTAAAGCTTGTGCCAGGGATGGCAAATGAGAGTTGCATGTCGGTACCAAGAAAAGATTTTTTTGTGCTTTTTTGATCCCGAGAGTACCAAAAATTATTACTACTATTTATTTAAATTTTACTAAGAAACAATTACATATATAAAATTCATTTACAAAGAAATAAAAAAAGGAACAAAAAGTATATGTACGTACATGTGTATGTATGTATGTATGTCCTGGATAAGACTTGATACTGTTGGACCATAAAGTCTGTTCCTTTGTTTTGTTTTCATGAGATTTTCGTTCGAAAAAATCCTTTTGACATTTGCAGAGTAGTGAGGTATGAAAATACTTCCGATATATCAGGAAACATGTATTCATCTAATGCGTGTTTAGTTTTAGCCATTGCACAGTGGGGACGTTTGGAAAATAAATGGTAATAAATCTGGAACTTCTAAACTACTGCTTGGATTTATCTGAAACTTCTAACATGTTTAGAGGAGCACTTAGACTTCTGGCTTATGCTGCAGAGGAGTTGTTACAGTGGGCCAAAATTGACCATCTGGGACTCAATAAAAATCTGAGTCTTGTAACTTTTTTAAAAATTATAGAATATAAATAGAAGTTCCAGTTTTATTGCCATTAATTTTGCAAAAGACTCCACTGTGCACTGTAGACCATAAACTGCATATATTTGCTGTTTTTAATAGTTTCCGTTCCATATCAGCCAAAGTTCTATATTGGTTGTTAATATTTTAAAAATTTTGCTTTTCGCTGGGAAAGATTTTAATTAAAAGTGATATAATGCTGTTGGTTTCGCCAGATAAAACATTTTCAGGGGAAAACTTACTAAACCAAACTAACATTTCATTGTCAAAGTACACTTTTGCCCTTAGAACTTGACGGAATTTAATATAAAACTTTTTACAATTTTCTTTAAACTGATTTAAGACAGTTTTTTCAGCATGATTTGCGTTTATATCATGGCTGTCCATTTCATCAAACAATTGTTTAGAAGCCACACATCATTTTATTTTATGCTCTTTAATTTAGTCGTTCATGAGACAGCAACGAGTGAACATGCGTAGCGGCTGTATTGAGATTTTCAAATACAGTGCGTAAAGTATATGATAGACCTAAGAAAATACTTTTCGATATATAATGTTTTTGATAATGTCCAATGTTTTTATGTTATTAAACATATAAGAGGCATTATAAAATGTTATTTAGAAACATTATTATTCTTTTAATATCAATATGATTAGGTATAATGATGAGGAAAAATTAAAGCGAGGGTTAGTGGGAAAAAAATAATGAAAGAATATTGAATTTTAGTTTAAAAAATTAAATTTTAAGCGTAGTGCCCTTATATATTGATACGTAAAGTAGACCGCTTACCGATGGGGTTTTTATTAAGGAATCTACTATTTCTTTATTTGATAAAGTCGGAAAATTTTCAATATATTTTGTTTTTAAAAGTTAAATTTTAAAACAGCAAAATGTATTGAAAATTTTATCATTTTACCTAGTCAACAAATAGCCATCTCAATGCGAACTGCACTCTATTTTCTTTTTGATAAGCAAAACAATTTGTTTTAATTAAATTGTAAATAAAATATTTATGCTTACTTATCGTAAGCACACTGTACTTCAAATTCTCTCACCAATACAGCTGCAAAACATTTTTGGACATCATTGGTTTATATGCATATAGATCAAAGATAAGGAAAAAGGCCGCCCGCGGCCACTTCGTTATGCTCTTTTTTACACGTACATCCGTACAAGCAAGCATTTTACTCTCTTTTATACTGTACATGTATGTGTTTGCCTGACTCTGATATAGATCAACTGCTGTGACACAGAAAATATCATTGAGTGAAAAATGGTTTGTGCTTATATTTAATTGTAAAAGATTACACTTTTCTAAAATATCTTTACTAATAAATTTTCGTGCTATTTGTCGAAAAAGAAATTTAATTCTTGGCAAAAATTTATGCATTTGCGCGCCTTCTGACAGCATTTCAAAGTTGACTGTGAGAGTATTAAATGGGGGAGTACTGCTGTACTTTTTCATGTCAAATAGTATCAAAAAAAAAGTACGATCGTACCAACTTTCACATTACTGGCTTGTGCTGTGTCCCAGCTGGAAAAGTAATTATATAAATAATGGGAGAACTAATGTATTATTTGTCAAAGCATTCCCTTAGAAACGAAAGGGTAATTTAATCAAACATTATAATTAAACATTCATTACGACGTGCATTACCACATCTGCAGAAGAAGAATGTATAGTTTTTGTTTGTGGCGAGTGTTATAAATTATAGAATTCATTCCTCGGACGCATTAAAATAATTGATTACTTACCTAAGACGTTGTCTGTGTTAACAGTAATGAATTCTGGAATGAAAAATTATACATGATGTGCATTTCCTTCTCCCTTACTTTTCATTACCTTTTCCCACTGGGGTCTTATTTGGCGCAGAGAGAGAGAGAGAGAGAGAATTTTCCGTGCTGAAGAAACTTTAGTAAAGAAATAAATTTTTTAAAACATTTGATGGCAGTTGCATTCTGTATTTTCATTATTTTGTTCTGCAATTTTTTTATACTAATCTTGTTTTCTATATCTTAAAACAATGTTTTTTTATTTTTATTTTTCGGCAGCCTTAAGGTACGGACACACTTGTCAAACATTTGCCCAAAAAAGCGTAACCAACAAACACTAATGAAAAAAGTTTTGATCCAGACACTTGTTTATCATATTAAACAGTTTTGAACACAACTAATGCACCATGTCATAGAATCCAACAATATTGGCTACTCTTTAACTTGACAAACTTTTGTCTGAATTGAAAGATTTTTTATTAGCATTTAGTGGTTACGCTTTTTTGGGCAAATGTTTGACAAGTGTGACCGTAGCTTTATACTTTCTGTTTGCTTTACTATGTTTGCTACTTAAACTCGTGCGAGAGACATTGATTTGTTGCAATTGATGTATGCACCTTTGTTTTGCTTTTGTTTGTTGTATTTACTTTTGTTTCCCATTTCCTTTTCTCCTTCAAGTGACCCTCATTTTGTTAAATGTGTTGGTATAAGTTGCAAGGATTCAGACCAAGATATACATAAGACCAAAATTGATATGAAATAAAACTACATTATTCTATCTGAACTTGCATCATAAGTTCATTCATAAAATGTTTTGCTTTGAGGGAAGGTATACTTTTTCCTGCCCATAAAAGTTCATAAGTTTAATTTTTATGATATAAAGGCATAAGTGGTAAATATTTATAATATTTACTTTATTTTTGCAAATATTTTTGTCACAAGCTATATAGACTTTAAAACAAAGTAATGGCCAGCTTTTTGGCTCAAATACTCCTCTGTGTGCCGTACGGAACCCTTCGTATAGCTTAAATTAAACGTGCCATACCATATTGCTATAGCCATAACCAAAACCAAAATGCAATTGGTTTATAGCGTTATGGCGAGTCACTTCTAATCAAATACAGTGTTGCCCATTAGTTTGTTTCGAACAGCTGTTTTGTATGATTATGTCACATCTAAATTAAGCTTATGGCAGTCACTGAATTTATTTTATAATGTGGTGGATACTTTCTGAGTGTGCTGCTTCCGTAATTTTGAATTTCACATGCCATTGCTTTTGCTGGCAGCTTCGTAATGCTGAGCTAGTTCTATACTTTGCAGATCTGTATTTCATTTTGCTGGTTGTATTTAAATTCTGATTTTATTTAAATATTTATAAATATCAACTCAAATTTGAGATAAAAATTTAATAAATTTTTTTTATCTTATACTCACAAGAACAAAATTCTTATTCGTTTTGTACTCCTACAATAAATCTCGTGTTGAACTTTCAATAAATAATGGTAATATTAGTCTACTGATATATTTTTCGTATTCTCGAAAAAAATCGTCTTTAGGCCTTGGGCTCTGCAACTCATTAAGGCTCATGCATTTTGCAACATATTGATTTAGCAAAAATGAATAAGCGTGCTAAACATTCCTTACAGCATCCTTATATACTGTAACCAATTCCAACCTAATCGTACACAATATAAAAAAACGCCCCTGAACAACAAAACATTCAAGCGAAATTCCTCCCTAAAATATACAACACATTTTATTTATTGTATTTACACTTGAAGGTATGCAACATCTAAACAGAAATGGACATTGATGAGTTCCCTTATTCGTTTTTACTCAACTTCTTTGTCTGCTGCATCTCCTTCGTCTCGCTGTATTCGTATTTTGCTTAATAATGGCCCTACTCAACTCTCAATTGAATTGAAATTTTGGCCAATTTCCAAGCATGTGTTAAGATGTTTTCCATTTATTTCTATAGACTTCAGCAATGATGGAAACAAAAAGAAACCAAATTGTCTATTAAGGACAGCAATATTTTGTGGTTTAAAAGCAAAAATTGTGTGAATGCGAATAAGTTCATTATTTGGAAAAAGGCCCCTGGGTATTAAGAGTCTCATATTGAAATTATGATAGAAATTTATAGGGTATATTAAAAAAAATCATGTTGCGTACATGTATATGTAATTGTGGTGTTTGCGTGTGCGTGTGTGTGCCCCCTTTACTGCAAATTGTAAATTTTTATTGGCCAAGTTTATAATAACAACAACGTCTTGTCTAAGAAATCAGCTATTTATTTAAATTTTTATAGATAAAGCTAGGAGCAATGGAAAAATAATAAATACATTATTTTATAGCTAAGCATTAGGAAAATTTAATAAAATCTTAATGTTAAGTGGTCGTGGTTGTGGTTGCTTATACAAAATTGATGGAATCAAAATTTTGAACTTTTTATGCAGTCTTAAGAAAATGAAGCTTTAATATGATAAATTTTTTCAAATATACTTGCGTATATAATAGAGCATGAAAATATAATTGGAATCATAATCATCTTTAAAAATAATATAAATACTTTAAATCATAATTATCAATATATCTGTGGCAAAAAGGAAAAAGTGCTTAAATCGAGATAAACTGATTTTGAGTTAATGGCACCGCCGTCATCTGCATATTTGAAAGTATCCCTGGATGATATCTCAATAGTTTTGTACGATTCTTCAGGAAGTTACAGCGCAATGACTTGCGGCTTATCTTTTTTAGACTTCTAATCTCATTTGGAATAAAAGCTTAATTTAGTTTATACTTTGCTATATTTCAATTTTAATGTATTATTTAATGTATGTAAAATGATGTTTGCTTAAAAAAGCTAAGGCTTACAGAGAATTTCCCAATTCAAATGTATAAGAAATAAATTTCTGAACATCGTCTTGAACGCTCAAAAGTGCTCTCCTGCAAAACAGTCAAATATGACTTAAATATGACTTAAGCTTAAGTCGAGATATGCTGATTTTGAATTAATGACACCCTTGTAATCTACATATGCAAAAGTATCCCTGGATGATATCTAAATAGTTTTGTACGATTCTTCAGGAAGTTACAGTGCAATGACTTGCGGCTTATGATTTTTAGACTTCTAATCTCATTTCTAACACAGCCCAATTCTACATATTCCCCGGGAAATAATTCCCATGCTTATTACCGTTTTACCGGAGATCTATTAAGCAAGAGTCTTTAGGCTTGCGTACTGAATATTACAGACCCCTATTAATGTGTAAATGGCAAATATTTTGAAATTCACAACTAAAAATATGTACTCCTACTCGTGACCAAAAAAATTCCTATAACTTATTAAGCATCTATTCTAGCTGAAGTACAAAAAAAATAGCTAAGAACCGTCTCGATCAAGTCACCTTTCAAACAGAAAAAAAAACTAAATCAAAAGCCGTTCAGCCGTTTGGTCTGTGCGTGGACACGGACAGACACACAGATACACAGCCACACACTACAAACTTCACTACTCTTTTTGTTTCTGTTTTAAATGATTTTAGTTATTTAGGATATAATTTTGAAGAAACAATATTATAAAATCTGAAAAGAGCTACTAAAAAAATCAATTGTATTTACTAATTATTTTATTAAAATTTAATTTAGCGCGTAGGAAAATAGCGCGTTTTGGGTACAAATAGTTGACAATGCTGAAACTTAGCGCGTTCTAGCGCGTTTTGCGAAGGGGAATAGCTCGTTTGGGTTATAAATAGTTGGCATCGCTGGTGGACAGTCTTCATTTAATTTAATTTGTTTGTGTTGGTGTTTATCTTGCTTGCTGATTGACACAACGCGCCAAGGCACATTTACTACAGGTACACGCATTAGAGAAAATACTGTGGCAACTCTGTCCTTCTCACATAGTTTTACAAAGTAATTGTCAAAAAATTGTATGCATCAAACAAGGCACAAAAGTAATTGTCAAATAAATTCTTCGTTATAAACGTGTAAACAAAAAATCAGCGGATGAGCAATTTGCCTGATGCATGTACCTGTTTAATATGCCTTGCAACGCGCTGATGTACTATTGTTGTTGTTTATTTTGATTGCTCGTGTTGTATACGCGTAAATGCCGACAAGAAGCCGAAAAACGTTGTGGCTTGTGTTTTTACTCAACAAAGATATTTTTTAAATTATATCATAAGGCAAGGGGCACGTGTAGAGGAAACATAAGAAATCATGTTTTGCGCATATTCATTATTTGCGTGTCCAATAACGATTTGCTCTTTAGCTTAGTGATAGATTAGCTGACTAATAGACTAGTCAAGGATTGCCGGTTCGACTCATCCCAAACACATTTAGTTTTAATCGCAGCCAAGCAAAAAATCGTTTCGGAGGTTGCTTGGAGGAAATAGCTTTAAAATTAAAAAAAAAACAAATTCTAAAAAAAAATTTAAAAAAAAACAAACAAAGCAATACACATTAGAATTTGAAAAACAAATTTATTAAACATTTTTGTTTTCTGCTAACAACTCAATTGTGAAAACACAATCACTTTAATTGTAAATAATTGAGTTGATTTTGTGTTCTTATGTTCTTAAATAATATTTTAATTGTATTCACAAACAAATTAATTGTATTTACAAATTTTTTTTTTCTGTGTATAAGATGTTTAAATATACCTGCTGAAAAATTCGCTCCAATTAAAGTACTGCATATTCCAAAGAGTGCCTTAAAACGTCTCTATTTAACAAATAATTCTGGAGCTTGTGAAGCATTAAAGGTATCAGAGAATTATCTTGCAGGATTATAATTCTTCCTTGAAAATAATTATAACAATTACGATGTGGTAGTGAAGACGTGTATAGATAAATTTCAGCAGCTGCTACTTTTGGGGCGCCAAGCTACTCGTTAATAACTAAATATAGTGTAGTAGTTATATATTAGTTTTTTTATAAATGCCACACAAACACAATTGAAGATGTTTTTGTTAGTGGGAACACATCACACGTGTTTGAATTTATTTATTTATTGTATCCCAGCTAGCATTTTGTATCAGAATCCAATCTTTTCCGAATCAGCTTGACGGGAAAAAATAACCTCACATGAGCTCTATATATATGATTTTATAAGGCTAAAATTCGTATCGCTTTGTAAGCCAAATTACATATGATAATTATTAATGAACAAATAACACCAAAGTTAGTTGTAAATATTCTGACAAACACGTAGTAGAACGGAACAACCGGCTGTTTTCGAAAGCCACTACACCTTCATCATCAGCGTTCTTTTGTGTTGAGCTCATTTTTCGCTCATAAACGATATTCCCGTTGTGAGAAAATGGTCAGCTACAGATGAATCATCCCAAAGCATCATTCATGATACGATTTGCTGATTTATTTTTGAGCAGTTTTCTGGTAATATTTAAATCATTGGGTTTCTTTTTGCGGTTTCTTTGCATTTTGTTCCTCTATTTTCAAGAAACCATTATTTGATAGTATAATCGTAGATGAAGCATAAGTGAATCTTTTTTCAATCGCCCAAGTGATGAATTAGTTTTTGATCATCAAAAGTGATCTGAGGAGAATCATATGAGATTTTTTTTAAAAAAATTTTCACCCAAATGTTAGCTGGGATGTGGTAATTCCCGCAAGCGTTTCCGTTTATATATGACTCCATTTGTAATCTTTTTTTTGTATAATTTCCTTTACGTAATTATAAAACAGGAACAGTTTATGTGTAAACAAAGAAAAGTTGCTTAGATCCTAAAATTAAAATTATTTACATCAAATCATTTTAGATTTCAAGGTTTTAATTAGAATAAATAAAAATTATTCCAATGATGTAACAGTCACACATACGAGTACATACATAAATTTCAGCACTTTAAATTCTACGTTGTTGTAATTTCATTAAAACTTATTTCATGTGTATGTCTTTAATAGTTTTTACTCGATTACAATTTTTCTTCTGTAGAAGTTTTCCTTGTGTTTCTTTTCAATTTCGCATGTGTTTACCGTCATGGCTTTCGGTAAGATTTGTTTTGCTATTTAAATTTTTCTTTTTATGTTTTGCCGCCACAAAACTTGGCTACAGAAGTCTTAACTTATTTCCGCATCTTCCTTTTCGTGTTCTTTCACTGTTTTCGTATAAAAAATTGCAGTTAGTTTTCGCAATTGAATTTCTGCACTGTAAATGCTTATCATCCCCAAACCGCAACTAGATATACAAACATGTACAAATGTATGTTGCCACAGTGGGAACTCGTTTTGAGCAATTCGTGGTATACTTTAATTTTGTAAAGTTTCTGATAGCTCTGATAGAAATTTTATAGCTATGCTATTTATTGCGCGATACAGAAGTGTTAGGAAGTTATTTTCGTAACAAAAATAATCAACACTATTATAGTTATAAATTTATTTTTGTATTGATTTCTTTGTACTTAAAAGCAGAGTACGTAAATAAACGAAACAAATTGTTTAATTTTGCTTTGTTTAATTCTTTGAAGTGAGAGAAACAAAAACAAAACTAAAACAATGAGAAGGCTTGCTCAATTTAGTTTTATTTTTGCACACGAGCACAAACCAGAGAACACAGCCGATTGGCTATAAGCCGGCTGGCAGCCGCCACCTGCCACAAACAATACATTAATTTAATCGTACGCCGCTAGGAAAGAAAATAATGGAAAATAAATGAAAACGTTTTGAAATGTTTGCAGAGAATTTGACATCATCATATAATATAATTTTATTGCATTGTTATTTCACACATGAAATTTGTTTTATACAACTAAGCAGCATAGCTATAGCCGTGTGTCCTAAGACACCTCTCTTATTTTTTGTTTAATCGTTTTATGCAACAGCATTGAGTTTCATTCGAATTCGTGGCTCCAGGCTCTAGCATGACATAGAAGAAAGAAATTGTCCTTTACTCACTTTATACTTTATTACTTTGATTATTAACTTATTTAGTAACTACTCATTGATATAAAATCCATTTAGCATTCAAGAAACAAGGGTCTTTATATTATGTTACTCATATATTTTTGAATACTTAACATAAAATTTCAGTGCTTACTGTAACTTTGAATTCCAATAAAAAGTATAAGAAAGTATGCAAGGCTATACCAGCGAGCATTCAGAAGAAGTGTTTACCTATCACTTGATTTGTGCAAAAGTCAAAAATAATGTCTCCAAATTCGTAACGTTTTTTTGGCTTCCTTACTTACAGCTTTAAAAATATTCTGTCAGATGAACTACTCATACATATGTTTAGGGGCCAATTGAAATATTTCTAAAAAACAAATTAAAAAATAAATAAATATTTATATGTCGCTGCCAAAAGTATGACCGAAATATATTTTGTGTTTGTTTCTTTAAGTCTTTTACAAAGAAATTGTTATACCGCGGTATTCACAAAGGATTGTTAAAGTTGAAGAATTCCCAAAACCGGTTTCTCCAACAAAATGCGTGCATTAAGTCCCACATTAAATTTAATAAGCGTTCATGAATATGGCGCTCAGTGCTTGAGTGCTATTAACAACTGCAGCAATTTTTAGAAAATAGTGCTTTTAACAACTGCAGCAATTTGAGGCTTAATTGCTTGCAAGTACTCGTAATGTTGTCATATATGCTTTTTCTTAATAAGCATATGGGCATTTCCACGGGAGAGTCGCGTGCGACAGCAAACAACTCTTGTAACATTGGAGAACCTACAAAACAGTTTTCATCTGTGCGCAAAATTTATTACAATATTTAACATTACAAATATATGTGTTAATTTATATTTGTCTAACTTTTGTTTGTTGGGTTATCGTCTACCTTATTACGTATACACGTGCTGGATATTTACAATGTATATACATATATGTATGTGTGTGTGTGTATATATGCTACATACATACATTTTTACATCCATATAAAACAATTTGGCGTCCTCCATACTGTCAATTACTTTAAGTTTTCGTTTCTTTACAAGATTTCATCCTTTTTGTGCATGTTTTTTTTTTGTTTTTTGTTTACTCCACGCTTACTTTTTTCGCTGACTTATAACTTTTTGCTTTCAATCGCATTTTTTCTTAGCTTCACACGAATACCTTATTATACGGCTTAACTTGTATTTTCTATATCACAAGCATGCAATTTTGTCCAGGAAATTGATATGTATGTACATATGAGAAAAACACTTACATTTTTTATTTTTATTTTTATTTTTTTTTTGTTCGTTTCTGCTTGTGAAACTACTAGACCTCAATCCCAAAAGTTTTTGAAATAAGCTAAAAAAAACTTCATATATTTATCGTAAGACTTTTAATATGTTATTGAGAATCACAATATACAAACATAATAAGTTTTCAAGCCTCAAACAAAAATATTTACAAAACAAGCAACTTTATTCGATTATGCATAAATTTTAATTTTCTATAACATTGTAAATTACTTGACCATTGGATTACAATAAAAGTATTTAAAGGCAAAAATAAAGACAAACGGTTTATTACAGGTTTAATTGACAAATTTCCCATAGAAATATATCAAATAAGCGCTTAAGAAACCTGAAATATTTTTCATGAATACGGCAGAAAAAACTTTATGTCAAATAAATATACAGGGTGTTTTTTTAGAGGTATAGAACTTCGAATTGAAATAAAACACAGGAAAATCGTTTTAATGTCCATCAATTTGGCTTTATTGGAAGGATAATTTTATGCCATTAACGTTTAAATATGATTTCGGGCATGTGGCCGCCGCGGCTGGCTCGAATAAAGCCAATTCTACATGTCCAATTTTCAACCACTTTTTCGAGCATATGGGGCCGTATGATGGCAATAACGCCACGAATGTTGGCTTCCAAGTCCCCTAACGTTTCTGGTTTGTTGGCGTAGACGAGCGACTTCACATATCCCCAAAGAAAATAATCCAATGGTGTCAAATCACACGATCTTGGTGGCCAATTGACAGGTTAACCGAATTAATTGCTCTGATGGACGATTATGTCGACCATAAAATGGACGGAGCTTGCGGTAAACTTCGCGAACTGAACCATTATTTTCGAAATAAATTTGCACGATTTGCAAGCGTTGTTCTTTTGTCAACCTGTTCATGATGAAATGGCAAACCAAACTAAATATTAATCACTTGACAGCTGACAAAATGGCCGCCAGTTAAAAAAGTGATGCCAACTTAAAGTTCTATACCTCAATAAAAAACACCCAATACTTCGGTAATTTATGTCAAAACTACCGAAGTATATTTATTTGACATTTATGTCCTTATGATAAAAATAATAATTTGAGTTTGAAATGAAAGTTAAAACAAAATGTCCATACATATTTTGACTAAAGCTGACTTAAAGTACAAATTAATTGTTTTACAGAAGGGGGCTAGTCTTTCAAAATACCAAGAACTGAGACAATTTTAAATGTTTAGTTGAACTATAGTGAATTTTTAATCAGAAATAATTTCTTAGTCGGGCTTAAGTTCTAAGAAATTATTTCTGATTAAAAATACCAAAAACTTTTAATGTTTGCATTCTCGAATTTCCAAAAAGTACAAACATTTGAGGACTTTTTACGTAGAGTTGTACAGGGTGTCTGGTGGCATATTTATGTATATATTTAAAGACGATTATTGCAAAAAGCAATAAACGGTGCGGAGGGAGGGTGGCGCCGTTTTAATTATCGATTGTGCGGATTTGTTAGTCACGCTGTCGCAGTGGTCGAGTGAGCATTGCGCGTTCGCTGTGTAGACATTTTTTAAGAATAATGATTCTTACGTAATTGGTCTTCGACAATTTTGTTTAAAGTTCAGTATTCGGCGAATAGTATTCAACGACTCCCGAAAACATTGAACTGGTTGAAAGCAGTTTACGTGAAAATCCGCTACTTTCAATACGGAAAAGAGCAGCCTCACTGGGACTTGCAAGAGCGATTATTCATGAAATTTTAAAAAAGGATCTGAAGTACCATCCTTTTAAAATTCAAATCGCTCAAGAGCTGAAAGAAAGTGACTTTGAATTACGCAAAAACTTTTGTGAAACGATGTTGGAGCGTTTTCGCACTGTAAATCCCATTTTTTGGAGCGACGAGGCTCATTTTCTGTTAAACGGCCACTTCAATAAGCAAAACTGCCGTTATTGGTCTCTAAGAACCCGCAATCCCCTATTGAAACATTAAAAACTATTGCATTGATCCAGGGTAACTGTTTGGTGTACCTTATCCGCGCATGAGATAATTGGACCATTTTTTTTCGAGAATTCTCGAGGCCAGGTGGCGAATGTCAACGATGAAAATTATAGACGCATGATTACGGAATTCTTTTTGCCAAACCTGCGAGCTTATCCACCGTACTCTTCACACACGTAGTTTCAACAGGATGGGCCGACTGCACACACAACCAGAGCTTCGATGAATTTTCTTCAGGAAAATTTCCTCAAAAAGCCACCGAGGTCGCCCGATCTAACTTCCATGGATCTTTTTTATGGGGCCACCTCAAACAGAGGGTTTATAATGACAATTCCCAATCTCTTGTGGCTTTAAAGAAAAATATTCGTCGAGAAATCAGCTCAATTGCACCAAGTTTACTGCAGCGTGGGGCGCAGAACACAAGGCTCCGTTTTGAACAGTGTGTTCAACTCTACGGAAGACATCTGGATGACATACTCTTTAAAAAATAAAATCCGAATTTCCATTCTATCGTTCAATGCTCTTTGGTAGTTTTTGGAAATTTGAGAACATAAAGTGTTGGTTTTTTTTCAATTTTTATTTTGGTTTTTCATCATTTCATAAATTACCTGCATGTACAAAATTATATAAGTTAGTAAGTATGTTAATTGCTTGAGTGTTTTTTATCTTGCACTTCCTCAAACCAGCTTGATGCTCATTTCGTAAACATAATTCGAAAAAAATAAGCGGCATTTAAATAAAAATTAAAAAAATATTTCGGCCGTCAACCAAGCTTTGGTGTAAAAGCTATACACTCCGATACATATGATGTTAAAGTGCATCAATTTTAGTTTGCAGTTGGTTGGTTGTTGGTAACCCGTATGTGTGTGTGTGTGTGTGTGTGTTTGTGTGTTTTTCTTTTTTCGAAAACTATTCGACAGGAAGAGAAAATAAAAATAACTTTTGCTAAATTGTTTCTTGTTATTTCACCCCTTTTTTCTCGTAAGTACATGTGATTTGCAAATAGACACCCAGCGAACATTTTTGTGCAGAAACTCGGCATAAGATGCCGAATTTGTATCCCAAGCGGGTCCGAAAACTGTGTGAATGAGTGGCAAGAAATCGGACCTATTTGTCTGGGGAAATTCGTATTTTTTGCGATATTTCGGAAAGAGTTCTGTGCGAATTCTGAATGAGTTCACTTAGGAAGTTCTAAGCGAATTTTTTTTTTAAGAGAAGTAACACTCAGGCAATGAATGCCTACTACTATTACTTCTTTTAGGAAAGGGATAGTGATAGAGGAGACAGGTCGTGAAGGAAGAGATAGAGGAAAGCTGCATACTTTTACAAATCTGCTTTTTTGCACGTTCTCAATAATGCAGTGTTGCAGCGCCTCTGGTGTTAAATGAGGCGTATTAAATTTTTTTGAAGCTGTGCTTAGTAGCAATTTTATGGGTTATTTTACTTCGCCGATGATTCTGGTACACAAGGAAGGAGGGCGCTCTGATGTTACATCTGCTGAAGCCGGTATTAAGTGCATTTCGGAAAAATATTTGACGAAAACATTAGAAACATCTTTTGACTTCTCTGTTTTGTTTTACGACTTATCAAATCGATGTCGGAGCTAAGTTTTGTCATAAGTTTAGAATCTCTCCACATAATTTAAAATGATGGTAAAAAAAAATATTAAATTGTGTAAGTCCCGGTCCAGACTTCCTTTTTTTTGCTGCAGCAACTTTTTATTTTTTACTGAAAAAGAGCGCGAGAGGAACACAAGATGTATGTAGATATTTCTATTTCAATACTCTCCCACACATTCAAGAATTTCAGCAACGAAAATTGCTAGTCTGGACCGGAACTAATTTTTCCGTTTTTTTCTATATCGCACAGTGGGATTATGGTGTTAAAAAGTTTATATTTCGATCACATAATTTCAAAATTTGAATGATCCAGCATTGTAGTGAAATGTTTAAATATATTGCTGCTAACTACTGTTATCTGAGAGGTCATCAGCTGGATTTGGTTGAAAGGATCCCTTCCAAACAAAGTTATCACCAATTATTGCATATTGATAATACTATACGAGTGAGCGTCCACAAACTTGGTGTGAATTACTTTATAGTTAGTGCCCAAAATCCAGCAGAAAAGTGGTGGCGTAAGAGCAGGGAAAAGGCTCCCTCCCATACAAAGTTATATTGACAAAATTAAACTGACTTTAAATAAATGCACTAAAAAATAAAAAATTAATTTTTTTTTTTTAAACTCAAACCTACGAAATATTATTATATGCCTTAACTGCTTAACTATTTACAGTCGGTGCCGAGAAGGTTGTTAAAGGCCATGATTCACTATCCTACACAATCGCGCGATCTACGAAAAAATACAACCCTGATCTGTTGAATTGTTTTTGTCTTTTGAAAATGTTCATAGACTCCATCATACCAGGGCTGTATTTTCTCAAAAATCGCACGATCGTGTAGGCTAGTGTATCACGGCCTTAAATAAACTCAGAAATTAATATCTATGTTTTCAACTAATAAGATAGATTCTGCCTTCTTGGCACCGACTGCAAATATTTAAGCAGTTAACGCATACAATAATATTTTGTTATTTTTAACTTTTTAGTGTGTAAAGTCGGTTTGATTTTTTTTTAAGTTTTTTCCTGTTAATAATGTGACAGTAATGTGAAGTATTTTTTTTTGTAGCTGTGCTATTTATGGGGCGATACAGGAGTTAGAACGTGATTTTCGTAACAAAAATATTCGACACTATTACAGTTATAAATTTATTTTTGTTTTGATTTCTTTGCACTTAAAGCAAAGTACGACAATAAACGAAACAAATTGTTTGATTTTCTTTTGTTTAGTTCTTTGAAGTGAGAGAAACAAAAACAATGAGAACGATTGCTCAATTAATTTGTTTTTGTTTTGTTTTTGCACATGAGCACAAACCAGAAAACACAGACGATCGGCTGTAAATTGGCAAACAGCCGCCGCCGGCCACAAAAAATAAATTAATTTAATCTTACGCTGCTAGAATGGAAAATAATGGGAAATAAATGGAAACGTTTTGAAATATTTGTGGCAAATTTAACATCATCATATAATATAATTTTATTGCATTGTTATTTAACACATTAAGTTTGTTTTATATAACTAAGCAGCATAGCTACAACCGGGTATCCTAAGACACCTCTCTTCTTTTTTTTTTTTAAGTGTGTTTCACACTTTAATATAGTTGTTTCTCAATAATGTTTCAAACAACAATTAGATCTGAGATGCATTTTCGTCAAAGGTATGAATACTTGTATTGTAGTGTTAAGTGACCATAAGGGCAAAAGCAATAATACTGAAATTTCTAACCGACAATGTGAAGATTTGTCTTCGTAAAATTTGCCTACCAGAGAAAGACAATGAATACAAAAAATTTGGATTTATGTACAGGAAGATATTCATATCCATTCATTCGTTTCTAAAAATTGGAGGGAAGTTTCTTTGTCGGCTAAAGTTTCATCAGACATACCGGGAAAAATTGTTCACTGGGCACATATGTACTCGTGTATATGATCTCGCGTTTGTGCTTATAACTGTGTAATATTTTGAGGTTTTAAATTTTTATATATTTTCGCTTAAAATGCTTTTTATTGTTATCTTCTCTAAGCTTTGTTTAGTCCATAGAGGCTACAATATATACATACATATATGAGCAAGATTAATTGTAAAATCTTTTGATTCCCTCAAAATACAACATTATCTGCAGCATGCTGAATGAAATTCTTATAATTTTGCGTTGTCACGCAAGTATTGAATAACAATAGTGTTATGAACTAAATGACCTTACCATACATAATTTTATTAACAATTGTATCTTTAAGATTTAGAAAAAGGTGCTTAAAAACACTTTTTAATATATTGTATGGCTTGTTAGCTAACTTTGCAAAATTTGCTAAAAGAAAGACAGAACTCTTTAGAAAATGTAGTCCAATTAGATTTTGTACTCGTAATAAGCCTAAAAAAGAGCAGCATCATGGTTTAGGCTTTAAAAGGATATTTTCGTTTTATATTTATGCACAAATACCAGGTATTGGGTGTATAACTTGCAGAATTCACAACGGATGGAGTACCTTTACCACTTGGGTTGTATCTTTAATAGTTTATATCAGAGAAAATAGAAAGAATCAATTAGCGGTTTCCGCCTATCCACAAATTCGTTAGTTTTGCATTGCCTTTAATGGAAAACAATAAAATTATCTATGCGTTGTTATGTCTTAAAGTGTATTTTCTCTGATGCCGCTATATCTACCTCAAGCAATGACATGACATGACATGATGTCATAGAGAAACAACAAATTTTTATCGACCTGTGTAATTTCTAAAAATATTTACCTATATTTCTGTTAGTATCAAGGAAAGTTAATGATTTTCGTAATTTGACTTAAGACTTTTTTCCAAAAAAAAAAAAAAAAAAAGAGAGAGGTGTCATAAGACACCCGGTTGTAGCTACGCTGCTTAGTTATATAAAACAAACATCATGTGTTAAATAACAATGCAATAAAATTATATTATATGATGATGTTAAATTCGCCGCAAATATTTCAAAACGTTTCCATTTATTATTTTCTTTTCTAGCGGCGTACGCTTAAATTAATGTATTGTTTGTGGCCGGTGGCGGCTGTTAGCCGGCTTACAGGCAATCGGCTGTGTTCTTTGGTACGTGCTCATGTACAAACACAAAGTTGAGCAATCGTTCTCATTGTTTTTGTTTTATCTTTGTTTCACTCACTTCAAAGAACGAAACAAAAGAAAAGCAAACAATTGGTTTCGATTATTTTCGTGCTCTGGTTTTAGTACAGAGAAATGAAAACAAAAATAAATTTATAACTGTAGTAGTGTCGATTATTTTTGTTACGAGAATCACATCCTGTATCGCGCAATAAATAGCGTAGCTACAAAAAAAGTCTAGCTTTTCTGGGAGCTTCGAAAACCCGAATTCACGTACAGACAGACAGACGGACAGACGAACATCGCTTAATCGAATTCACTACTCATAAGTATTCAGAATAGGTATATTTTTTATGACTAAGCTATATATACAAACTTTTTTTATTGAAAAGTATAAAAACACAAAACGTTATAATATGCTTTCATTAATTCTCTTATCTAATTTATTAATAGGGCTTTTACTTATTCTATCATAATAATATTAATCTCTTTTTTCTTTCAGGTATGTACTACTTTTTAAACTAATAAGTAAGTAAAGCTTTTATGTTAATCTTTGAAGTCTTAAATTGTCAGAGCCATTAGAGTAGATGTTATCTCTGTTACTTTACGTATGACTTTGCGAAAAAAAACCTTATATTTTTTTTTAAATTCTTCTTGTGGCTCCCAAAACTAATACACATTGAACTTTACAAAGATTAAAAACAATTTACTAATTAGCAAAAGTCCTTATACAGGAATCGGAATTCTATGTTTTTTTTTATTTTTTTTGATGAAAGGTAACGGCTTGTTTATAAACTCTCGGCATAATAACTTTATCTCCACTTTAACTGAAAAAATTCATTTTTTTCTTGCATTTCCAATATAAACATTAAAAAAAAGGACTTTAATAAATATTTTTAATAGCAAATTCAAGCAAAACATTGGAATGAATATCTGGGGGCAAATTACGGCACTCGCTATCCAACGAAATTACGAAATATTTCAATAGAGTTTATATGGAAATATTTTTAAATTTCGAATCGTATCGAATGCCGTCATTTGCCCCCTGAACTTGATGGTTTTATGGATAGATTTATTAATTTTTCAAAATTATTTGAAGTAAATAGTATTTACTTACGCGAAGTTTTTAGCATTTTTCTGCTTATTTTTTCAATCTTCTCTCACAATTTAAATTTTAACAAGCCATTACAAAGTCGCCGTTGCCTATTTGACATCAATTTTTTGCCTAGTGATTTAGAAACTTATATACTTTACTATACTTACTTATACTTTATATACTTTAAGAACTACTTTCAATTCTCACAGTACTTGAATATTTTTTTAATTAATCCCTGAAATGTCCACCTTCGGCCCCACTGTGTGGCGTAAGAAACTAGAAAACCCTTGAATTTTTGGTATAGGATGTGCTCAGCACATTAATTATTTACATTAAGACATTAAAGCAAAATACAACTACGACGAAGATGAAAGCTTTCGGGAACTGACCAGCTACAGAAAACAATTAAGGAATTCTTCAAGCCGGCTGGAAATTGATTCGAGTTACTAGTGAGAGAGGACTGCAGCACACAGATTACACACTGGCTGCATTCTTAGACATTGAGAGAGCCTTTAACAACATAAGTATAGAGGCTATTAGGGTTCACCACTTTCTAGTGGAGGGGATAGTTGTCATACTTAATAGCAGAATCATCAACTCGAATATGGGAAGTTGAAAACTGAGGAGATTAGTGACAAGAAGTACACCACAGGGAGGTGTTTTATCACCTCTGTTCTGGTTGTTGGCAATGAACACACTTTTTAGGCGTTTTGACAGGAGCGGACGGAAGATAGTTGCATATGCGGATGACGTGGTTTTAATGGTAACGGGAAAGTTTCTTCCCACTATCAGTGAAGTCATACAGTCGGCGTTGGGCGATCTCTCCTCCTGGGCCAGCAGTAAAAGACTGGGAGTTAACCCCGAGGAAACCGAGCTAGTCCTCTTCACCAGGAGATACGAAGTAGAAAGCTTTGTACTGCCCAGGAAGGGAGGGGTGGAGCTGAGACTAGTAAAGGGAACTAAATATCTGGGTGTTTTCCTAGATAGCAAGCTTTCTTGGAAAAGAAACACGCAGGAAAGGCTAATGAAAGGGTTCAATGCCTACTACGCATGCAGCAAATCCATAGGAAGGAACTGGGGTCTGCAACCGAAGATAGTAAACTGGATTTACACATCGGTAGTCAGGCCGGCTATTGCATATGGTTGTGTAGTATGGTGGGAGGCATTGAGGAAGGAAAATCACAAGAGATTACTAACTAAGGTTCAGAGATGTGCCTCGATGGGCATCAAAGGTGCTCAGAGGAGCTTACCTCAGTTTGCTTTGGACGTCATTCTTCATCTACTTCCTATAGAGGACTTTGTGGTGGGAACGGCGACTAGAAGTCTCCTTAGACTCGTAGAAACAGGTTTGGTGGGGACAGGAATAACAGGTCACACATCAATCTTAAATCAGATCAGTTTTAGTGATCAGGGATCCGTTACGCCTGAGTTTACGGACTATAAGGTTGCTGAATATTATTTTTTTGGGCAACAGAAGGGAATCACAATGGACCCAATTGGGTCTCCGAGTGGAGATGCGGTATAGCACCACCCTTCCTAACCTAACCAAACCTACTAGTGTTTTAGAGGGTTCCAGTGTGATAAATGTCCATTTTTGTGTCGCCTCAGTCTTTGTAGGAATGAATATTTTTTTACCTTCACAATTGAAACAGTACTTACGAGCTTAGAATCTAAACAAATTAAAAAAAAATCACACCACTATACAGCATCGAAAACAAAATTCTATTCCACAGAAAGTCCTTTGCTCAACAAAAATTTCGATGGTTTTTCCAGCTCACAATACGAAGCCCTAATTATAAAAATTGTACTTGATGAAAAAGGGCATCAACCGAAATAATTTTCATGGCTTCCGATTCAATGAATAGATAACAAAAGAGCCATCACTATTTAATATTGGGAAAGTACCAATTTTTCAACAATTACCTGCTGCTGTAAAATTAGCCCAACATAAGAAGTTGTATATGTTCTTTATACAACTTCTTACGTACATATTTCTTTGGTGTTTCCTAAAGGAAAGATTTATACACGGCAACAGTAACTTTTCTCTACTCTTTTTTTTTTGTACTTTAACAAATATGTTTCTTCCCATTTAATAGTTTAACAAAAGTTATGAAAACGATTGTAATAAATTGTATAAAAAACATTTCAAAAGAAGGATAAAAACTACAAACTCAACAACAATAACAACAATAAGGGAAAATCTTTAAAAATAAAAGGAAAACAACAAGAAAGGACGATTTATTTAAAATTAAATGCACGTGTGTATGTTTGTATATAAATATTTCTTTATGTATTTTCTGCTTTCCTAGATTTAGAAATAAAACTTACTGAGGGTGCAAGCAGCAACCTGATGCTGGTTATTTTTATGTTTAAGGGATATTTATAATCGTATTATAAAAAGTATCCAACATGTCAGAGACGTCCTTGGGCTTGATTTAAGATTTTCGACAACTAAAACTTGTGTTATATGTGTGTGGCATTAAAATTAAGTCTTTGCCTTTTAAAACTATTTTGTGAACTACGCCTTTGTCTTTCGAGAATATTTGCCTGCTAATGATTTGCTTAGCAATGGCCTCCACGCCTCTTATCATAAGGGTCTTACAAAAAAAAACAACAGCCAGATACCGACGTAAATGCAATATGCCATCAACATTTACGCGCCACTTCTTTTTGCGTTTCTAAAGAAAAATATTAAGTGAGGAAAATGTTAAAGCCCAAACGGGTCCTAAATATTATATTCCTATTATAAGCAAATATTATTATTGTATTCTTCAAAAAAAAAAATAAAAAATTAACGCACATAAAAGATGTGTTTACATGGAAACTAACTATAGAAGATTTATACCCAGAGACAGTGGGGCAAGAATACAAAAAATTGCGATTTATCAAAAGCTTTCATTCTCTTTCTCTCAATCAATCATAAGATTTGTAACGCATCAAATCATACAACTTAAATTTCTAGGTTTCATTTTGACTACGGAAGACATTAAATAATACAGCCAACTTTGCCCATTTGTAGTTGCATAACGAAAAGTCACAAGTTTATACATATAGTATGTACTTCTGCGTCTTTTGCAAAAATAAAAATAAATAAATATATACTTAAAAAAAACAAACACTTTTAATACTAAAAAGTTCGAAATTATATTAACTATTTTCATACACATTAAAAACGTATTCTACTTAAATTCGAAACTTAGTTCGAATGTCATTTATATTGTCAAAATTCAAAACTATATTTTCATTTTATTTAATCCAAGAGTGCCCTCTCGTTTAGTAGGCAGTGTACTAGTCTAGTAGTCGGAGGATCGTAGGTTCGGATGTTTCTACAGACAAGCCAAAGTAGCTTCGCAAATTGTGTTTGTTTTCTAATAAATAAAAAATATAATAAATACCAAACTATAAAAAAGGTTATATAAAACAAATTTCATGTGTGAAATAACAATGCAATAAAATTATATTATATGATGATGTCAAATTCTCCGCAAATATTTCGAAACGTTTCCATTTATTTCCCATTATTATCTTTTCTAGCGACGTGCGATTAAATTAATGTATTATTTGTGGCCGGCGGTGGTTGTTTGCCAGTTTACATCCGATCGGCTGTGTTCTCTGGTTTGTGCTCATGTGCAAAAACAAAACAAAAATAAATTGAGCAATCTTTCTCATTTGTTTGTTTTTGTTTCTCTCACTTCAAAGAACTAAACAAAACAAAATCAAACAATTTGTTTGGTTTAATTTCGTACTCTGCTTTTAAGTACAAATAAATCAAAACAAAAATAAATTTATAACTGTAATAGTGTCGATTATTTTTGTTACGAAAATCACTTCCTAACTCCTGTATCACCCCATAAATAGCATAGCTACAAAAATAATTTTGGTTTACAAAATGTTTACAAAACAAATTTTATATGTAAATTTGTTTGTTAAACGTTTTCTAAACCAAAATCATTTTCTCTGAATAAGATCTTAAGAATTTTACTTTTTCAAAAAAGTTTGGATTGAAGTCTACTGATGAAGTTCTTAAGCAGGCACGAAATGCAAATAGACAGTGCTTACACAGAAAAATAAATTTCCTGCAATAAACACGCTTAATTGAAAAAAAAAAATTATTAAAAATTTTATTGAGAATTTTTCAAACAAAAGTTTAAATGAGTCAATTACATTTTAATTTATTTTTGTTTTTTTTTCAATTAAACGTTTTTATTGCAGAAATTTTTTTTTCGGTGTAACCAGCAAAACATCGAAATTTAAAAATTCCAAATTAAACTAGAATACAAATGGTTTTCTTGTATTTTATTGCGTAGGGATTTTTGTAGGGTAAATTTTTTCAACGTGTAGGGAAAAATCGGATTTTTTTTAGCATGTGTAGGTATTTTTTCGAGAAATCTACTGGCAACATCAACGTAATAATAAATTTTTTTCTTGAAAACCCGCTTAAGTTTCTTATTGGGAGTGCAAATAGTAAATAATACATTTGAATAAAGGCCCCACATAAGACCTTTACGCAAAGTAAAAGTAAAAACAAAATTTTAATATAATAAATAGCGGATTTTGTCCCACTGTACCTCTCCACATAATTTATACATACACGTGTACAATGGGGGTCATAACTATGTTTGTACATATGCTTTTATGCGAATGTGAATTACATTGGCGTGATGTTAGGCTTGTTTTTGATATGATTATGATACATACACTGCAAAAGTTTTGAAAAAGGAAAATAATTGGAGTAGTTATAAATCAATTTTAATTAAACTATTATGAAATCTTCAACTATATTAATATAAGCTTACTTAAACTTTAAAAATTATGTGATACAAATTATATTTATGTGATACAAATAAAATGTATGCTTAATAGGTTTTCAGCAAAAGTAGAACAAAGGTGATTTATTATCCACTGTAGACATATACGTAGAATAATTTTTAACCGACTTTAAGTTTCATTTTAATTTTTTTTTGCTTCCGAAATTGATTAATTTTATTTTAGATAAATTTTAATAAATCTTAATAATACTTCGACGACATAAATACTTAAAATTTGTACTAGTTGGCAACTCTGTTTAAATACATATGTATAAGCAGCTGCGAGTGTTTAAATTTTTGGAACCTTACGCTACACGTCCTTATGGCGTGCCATGCATGTGAAACAAAAATTTGTTGAAAATAAAAAATACTGGCGAATATTGATAACAATTACACAGCATAATGGTTCAGTGTTGCCGTAATTTTCCGTGGAAGTGCCGCGGGGAACTCATGGGATTTTGGGAATTTTTAGTTTAGTTTTGGGAATTTCCATTATGGTGTGTGTCTTTGTTGAAACCGTTTTTTATGAAATTTAGACCATAGATAGATGCAAGTCTAGATGGATAGATCACATAGGTTATATGTTTTTTATAAAACTAGGAGCAAGAGGGGCTGTAGGGGCAAATTTCTACCTCTCAGAAACTATCTAACCGATTTTGATAAAACTCTAAACATAGATAGATCTGAGTCCCAAAGAAGATATAGGCTATACATTTTTTCAAAAATAGGACCACGGGGGAATGTATGGGGAGATTTATTCCTCCTTGAAGCTATTTATCCGGTTCTTTGAAACTATCTATCCTATTTTGATTAAATTCAAAACATAGATATGTAGATCTGAGTCTAAAAGAAGACATAGGCTGTAGATGTTTTCAAAAATAGGAACACGAGAGGAGTTAGGGGGAAAGGTATTCCTCTTTGAAACTATCTATGAGATTTTGGTGATATTCAAAACATAGATAGATCTGGGTCTAGCAAAGCACATGGTTAAACACTTTTTCAAAAATATCATCACGAGGGGGGGGGTGGTAGGGGGCAATTTCAGCCTCTTTAAAACTATCTAAGCAATTTTGATGCAATTCAAAACATGGATAGATCAAGGTCTAGAGGAATACAAACGCTATAGATTTTATCAAAATACATCTTCCAAAATGTTGATAATTGTTCACTTTGAAGAAACACCCAAATATCTAAAGATATTAAATCCTTCAAAGCTGTTGAGAAATTATCCAATTTTCTTAAAAAAATGTTTGGGCGGCTCGTATTTTTCTTAATTCTATATAATACTTGTTGTGCTTTCAAGACGACCTCGCTCTAAAGAGCTTTTTGCACTTATATTCTAATTAAATTTTTCCTTATTCACATATTCGAATTCAATGCAATAACCAAACTCTTTACAAAAAAGGGGTTAAATCAAACGGCAAGAACAAACCAACCGCCTTCTTACGTAGACATATTGAAGATAAAACCAAAACACATACATATGTACGTACATACATACACACACGAGTAAAATACTATGCACAAAGCTCAAATGATACTTAAATAAACATTTACAACATTAAACTGGTGACAATGATGGCGATGGTGAAGCCACGATAAAAAGGATTCACATAAATCTACTTAAAAAAGCCATGAATTCAAACAAACCAACCAACAACGTTCGTTTTCTATTCATTGGAGGTGTGCAGGTCTGTGCGAATTTTAAGCACAACGACAGGATACAAAAGCTTTCGCAAATGCCATCGAGTTTTGCGACACACGAGGAGTAAGATGGATGTGCGTGTGTGTGCGTGCTGCATACAATGCTTTTTAACGACTTTTTCTAATTTTCTCTGCAATCTTCTTCTTTTCTCTTTTGCCTGTGGACGATGGCTAAATAGGTAATAGTTCTTAGATGAATATTATTTTCCCGCATACTGTATTTATTTCCATAAAGCAAAAATACCAGCTACTTGATGCTAAATCCTCTTATACTTGAACCAACAAAAATTAAAAAAAGCAATCGAAAAACTTTTCTAATCCGCTTAGTGAGTGAATGCGTTTGGTCATTTTATAGTTTATGTGTCTGGTTGTTTCATTATATGAGTACATACCTACACATCTATACTATTTACATATGTATGTTAAGATAATAATAGAAATTATAATTCATATTAAACACTTGTGACCACCCTTAACTCAATAGCTTTCTAATTTGATCTTCATTGTAATTTTGGCAATTGCTTAATTAATTTTTATCTCAGAATTTAATTAATTATTACCAGCACTACACCAATGAACCAGAAATCGTGCTACCAAAATTGAACAGAAATTGACAGTAAAATGGTTAAAATAAATTTACCAAAGTTCACTACAAATATTCTGACAAACACTAGCAGAACGGAACAACTAGCTGTTTTCAAAGGTCGCTGCACCTTCATCATCAGCATTCTTTGTGTTTGGTCTTCAGCAGAACAAAAAATAAGCAAATTAACTAAGATTTGCATAATTAGTAAATAACAAACGAAAATGGCAAGACTGTGGTAAGTTTAGAGATGGTAAAATTTAGCTTTCATTACAAAAAAAAAGCTTTCAGCAAATTGTAAAACGATGAATCAAACAACTTAAATATTCCATTTGCACTGAAAACTTGAGTATATAAAGCAGAAATCTACATCAACTGACACTACACACAGTGAACCAAACACAAAGAACGCTGATGATGAAGGTGTAGCGACTTTCGAAAACAGCTACT
Organism: Nowickia ferox; assembly: GCA_936439885.1. NCBI lineage: Eukaryota > Metazoa > Arthropoda > Insecta > Diptera > Tachinidae > Nowickia > Nowickia ferox. The sequence continues at coordinate 95,718,399 of OW387024.1, read as the reverse complement.
TGTTCCGTTCTGCCTAATCAAGTAATTAATATAGAAACAAATAAAGTTCGAACACTAATAATTAAAACTAACTTAAATTTATCATGTCTTTTGACGATTGCATACATTTGCTTAGCCCATTCAATTGAATTTCAGCTTTACAAAATTTTGTTAAATTTTGAATTAGCTAACTACATATCGAGCATTTTTTTTCGATTTTTTCGTAAGCGACATGTTATCAAAAATATACTTTTTTTATTGAAATTCAAGTTAAAATTTCATGGGCCTACCCCACAGCTTAGAATTATCAAAATGCCAAAATTATTGATAATTTTTAAGATACGGCCTGTAAAATTTTATCGTAAGCGACAATTTACGTACAGAAGCATATTTGAATATTTAAAAAATAAACTTCTGAAAATTTTTATTTTTATCGCTTACGATTAAATCGAAAATAAGGCTCCATATGTAGCAAGATATGTATACATTTGTAAAAAAAAAATCAAATAAAATTTTGAATGATTATATCATAACGCTGCCATAGTATTAATAAATTGAGTCTATACGTGACAAATTTTCATCATGATATCAATTGGACATTCATCATGATATAAATACATTAGTAGTGCGATTTAGTAACTTTTAACGATCCGACAATCGTAATTTTTGTCTATACATTTTGTCGCTTGCAATAACGATTGTGTGATTCTGTAACTTCTTTTCAACGATAGGACGTAACTGATATTTTCTGTTGATTTTTGTCAATAAAATTAACAGCACATAAATTATTGTAACTTAAATAACGACACAGCTGACATTAAGCTACAGCGAATATCGTTAAAAATGTTACTGAATAGCAAATTCGATAAATTTTCAATATAATTATTTTAACTATGCGATTATCTTTAAAAAAAGTTAGTAAATCGTACTATGTTGGCGTGTACAGTAATTTCCACTTAATTGATTTTGTAGTAAAAATTTAAGATTTTTGATGCAATTAACCGGTTAAATCATTTATGAGATATTTCGCTAATTACTTCTAATTCAATTGCATGATTTTGAATCATCTGAGCAAGTAAATCAATTGAGTGTAAACTACTACACTTTTTTAAAAAAAGTCGATTTAGCTTTTTTTCTTCACCTCCTGGCAACACTGCAACGCAACTTCTTGCAGATTAATGGCCTTATGTACATATAATCAAAAATTTGGGATGAAGTCAAAGCATACCGCACTTAGAGCTCAAAAATAGACACAATCGTCCATTTAACATAATGGGTGAAGGCACGCCCATTAAAATTTAATATTTTATATTACGAGGTTCTACTTTACCGATTCTTACAAAACTTAAGACACACCTTGAGCTTTGAAAAACACACAATATTGCATTTAAAAAAATGGGTGGAGGCACGCCCATTAAAATTTAATTTTTTATTTCGCGTACTTCTTAACCAACGGATTTCCAAAACATTTTTATTTTTGAAAGACTACTTCCAATTTTATCCCTTAAATTTCTTTCTAAAATGTTCTATCAGATCTTTGAATTCAAGTCGGTTTTTTGGCCCTTAATTATGAAAGTGGTATGCATTTTTGGTTCGAAATATTGAAAAAACTTCAATAAATATTTAACAAATATTAAATAAATTTATATTATTTGAGACCAGTACAACTCTAAATTAAAATCTTGTATAATATAAAAATAGTTTTTGATTTGTGCAAATGTAATCCACTAAATATCTCGACCAAAGAAATATATGACTTAGACGACTTTCATAATTAAGGGCACAATTAATTCAAAGAATTCTTTTTCAAAACATTATGCACATACTTATGTATGTGTGTATATCATTTACTTATTACTCATAAATAATAATTTAACATTTTTTCTGAAGAAACATTGAACAATTTGTAGAAGAAAAATTCCTAAAATGTAAATTTGCAAATAATAACCAAAAAATCGTTCGAATGTTTTGCTAAACCATCCGGCTACTCTTGTCGTATGCACATGCAAATTTGTTAATCTGACATTCCTTTTTCGTGCGCCAATGCCAACCTCAGTTGTAAAAATTAGTACTTTTGTTGGATGAAAAACGTGCACCTAAAAAAATAACAAAGAGCGCGCGCCCAAAATGTTGAGAGCGTGAGAGACAAGAAATAAAATGTTAATATTTAAAACACACTCAAAAAACGAATGAAACTGAAAACAAAATCATAAATAAACCATTGAACAAAATAATTTACGATAAGTAAAAACAAAGTAACTAAAACAACAACAACAAGCTAATGAATGATACAAAGACGAGAGCATAAAAAACAAAACTAGTGAAAGAGCAACATAAAATAAACGTGGAAAAAAACTCACTCAAATAAAGGAAACGGTGAAGAAGAAAAAAAAACAAAATGTGCTGGTTTTTCTGAGAAAGCCAGTTGTAATTTTGTCGCAGTGCTGTCAAATTGATACTGAACGGCCGTGAGTTGAAATCGAACGCACAAAATTTATTGAATACATTAAAAAATTACATATAAAAAAAGGGAAAATCAAAAAGTTAATACAAAAAGAAAGTGTTTTAGATAAGCTGAAAGTTTTTTTTAAGGGCAAAAACGAAAAGTAAATGCTTTTTAATATATTATAAAAATTTTAGCTGCAAATATTCAAAAGAAATAATCCCGTAAAAGATTTGCTTGCAACAAAACAAGTGGATGAATTGTAATCAATTGCAAATGAATTTAATTTTATTCTAAATAAATCTTTAAATAAAAAGTAAGCAAATAAATTCTCAAGTAAAAATTATAAAATGCAAAAAGTACAACAGAGATAAAAAGAAATGTTTGAAAGATGCTGTGTGAAAATTTAATAATAATATAGTGGTGGCTTTTGCTTTGTAAACATTTCCATAGCAGCTAAATTTCCTAAAAATATTTGAAATATTTTTCATAAATTAGAAGAAGCAAGAAAATGAAAATGAGTTAAATATTTGTGAAAAGTTTAAAAATAGATTTTATTTTTTTATATGATACAGAGGATGATTCTTCGCCTTTTATTTCATGTCTGGTGAAACAGAGCCGCCGCTTTGTGTTCTGTTTTTTTTTTGGTCGGTCTCATTATGGTGTTTCATGTGTTTTTCGTTGAAAATGTGTCTGCAGTTTAAGCTCTTTTTATTTTTATTTCTGATTTGATTTTTTCGGAACAGCCATTGTAAATGTGGGGACAGACAGAACGACAGATAGTAAAAAAATAATTCAAAAATATAAAAATACTTTGTTTTCAGTTCAACACACAATAATATCTTTAATGCAAAATGTTTTCTTGTTTCCAAATTTATTTTAATCTTCCATTTTCTCTGTTTTGCATTGCTGTCTTATTTTATTTCTTTCGACATCCTTTTACTATAAAAATAACAACAACATTGATGATACGCAATAAAAAACATTGATGAAACAGTGTGGAAATATTTTTACCCCCTGCTCGGGGATGCATTAAATGTGGTAACAGTTGGTACAAAGAAAACCAATTGACTCACGTACTTTTCCTTTGTTTTATTCATGCCGGTTCTTTAACGTTAAATTTAATTAAATATAAGTCAAAGTGCTGTAACGTGCCATATACATAAATGAAGGCTATGAGAGTTGTGCAAAAATTGGCAGTCGGGTGACCCGAGTGGGGCACGGGTTAGAGTAGTCCGATTTAGATCAAATTGCCACCGCTTACGTTTTAGACTATGTTAGGAAGGGTGGTGCCAAAAATGCACCTCCACTCGGATAACCAATTGGGTCCATTGTGATTAAGTTTTAGACTAAGAGTTACAATAATTCGTCTGGGCTTTTATGAAAATCCAAAGTTGGATTTTCAGTGCTAATGCTAAGTCTGATTTACGAATATTCGTATTCAAATTCCCGATATTCGCATTCGTATTCGCCAAATTTAGGCGAAATTTATATCAATTCAAACAAAACAATTCAAAACAAACTTCTTGTACAATTAACATTAAAAAAGTTGAAGTACTTTTCTTCACCTAAAGAGAGGAATATTTTACTTCAAAAATAAACGTTAAGAAGCTTTTTCTCCATCAAGCCTATTACGATGAGGTGTGTAAATAAAACCAACATTGACTAAAAATCCTGTTCTTTATCCAACTTAGTTTGAACCATGTTAGATGATGGACGTCATTTGCTATACGTTTATTCGCCAAATAGTCTACTATAGTTTTCTGTATTAATGAATTTACAGAATTTTAAAAACTAAATATTATTTTAATGACGACCATTACAATTTTGGATAGTTTTTTATTAACTTAGATGTACCCTAAATTTTTTTTCATATTTAATTTTGGGAACAATTGCAGTTGAGTGGAGCAGCTTGAAACAAAATAAAAACTTTACCTGAATAAATCATAAATATATAAATAAAATGAAAGTTCGAACAATAATAATTAAAATTAACTAAATAGATAGTCATGGGCCAGTGGCAAAAACTAAATAAAAAAATATACTTATAGTATCAAACCAAAAAAGTTTGTCTTAAGTAGAACAAAAATAAGCAAATTAACTAACATGTGCATAATTAGTAATGAAAAAAACGACAATGGTAAGACTGTTGTAAATATAGTGATGGTAAATTTGGGGCCTTCATTACAAAAACACATTTCAGCAAATTGAAATACGATGAATCAAACCAATTCACATATTCCATTTGCAGAAAAGTTTCGTATATAAGGCAGAAATCTGCATCAACTGACACCACATACAGTGGACCAAACACAGAAGAACGCTGATGATGAAGGTTTAGTGGCCTTCGAAAACGGCTGGCTGTTCCGTTCAACTATGTGTTGTCAGAATATTTACAACTAACTTTGATGTTATTTGTTCATTAATAATTATCACATGTAATTTGGCTTACAAAGCGATACGAACTTTAGCCTGATTAAATCATAAATATATAAATAAAATGAAAGTTCGAACAATAATAATTAAAATTAACAAAATAAAAAGTAGTTAATGTGATAGAAAATTGAAAAATAAGAAAAAAAATTAAATAAAAAGGTTGGCGGCGACGCCTATTTTCCGAGTTATGTTGATCTGAACTTTTTCATAGGAAACTGCAAAGAATCTCAAAAACAATTAAAAAAAAAATTAAGTAAAAAATCTGTTTTGGCCCTATTTTCCAGAGTTATAGGCCTCTGAAGTTTTCATAGAAAATTCTGATGTGTGGTAGAAAATTGTAAATAACGTCTTCCTGCACTGCCGGCCTTTGGTCGGGTTTAAGGATTTTCTCCACCATGGTGATTCCAACACGGCGCAGCCCAATAAAGATTTTCTGCATTGCAAAGTTTTCTTGTCTAATAACGTTTTCCTGCACTGCTTAAGGGCTTAAGGATTTTCTCCACCATGATGTTTCCCGACACGGCGCACCCTGACAGGGATTTTCTGCATTGCAAAGTTTTCCTGTCTAATAACGTTTTCCGGCACTGCCGGCCATCTTTGTATTTGCCAAAACGGCGCTGCTCGTTAATGATTTCTGCCCAACTCTTAATTGATTCAAATATTGACCCCATCACATTCAGAAATGCAAAGAGAAATCACAATCGTCTATGAAAACTTTAAAGGCCAATAACTCAAGAAATAAGGGTCGCGCCAATTTTTTTACTTACGGCCTGTCCCACGATGTCACCAGAAATCGTTCGATCGATAAGCTATTTAAATTTTTTTTGAGATTTTTCGCAGTTTCCTATAGAAAGTTCAGAGCCCCATAACTCGGAAAATAGGCGTTGCCGCCAACTTTTTTATTTAATATTTTTTTTTATTTTTCAATTTTCTATCACATTAACTACTTTTTATTTTGTTTGGAGCTGCTTCACTTAACTGCATTTAAGCCTAATTTTGTAGCCGTAAATAGGAGACCCCAATTTAATGTCTGAAAATTTCACATATAATATTCGTATTCGTACTCACGAATATCAAAATTTGTATTTCGATAACAAATTAAACCACCATCACTATCTGTTGAAGTTAGTAAACAAAATCAAGCAAATATCAACGCTAATTTGATCGCTATCAAATTGCACAAATTTATTTTAAAAATTATAATCCTCTAATATATCGACATATGCAAAAAAAAAAAATGGATTTGAAAAAATAATTTTGTATGGAAATCGTTTTTAATTAATAAAATTAATAAAATAATAAAAATATTTTTTATTTATAAGACCTTAAATATAAATGAAAAAGCTTAATTTTAAAATTTCCGAACGTGTGAAAAATCAGTATCCATAAACTTCATACGATTGCGAAATAATCTGACAATTTATGAAAAAAATCATTCACTCAGATTTGTCTGTTGGAAAAATGGAAATATGCTAGTCTTTAATTTTATTGGAATTGATTAAACGAAATTAAAATCCTTGTGAACGAAAAATTTGATTTAGAATTTATGATAGGACTGTATAGCTCAAATGCGCTTTAGTAAAAAATTTTATGTAAATTTTGTTTTATCATTGATACACTTCAAACCCCAACTACTTTTTTTTTAGAATATGACAGATAGTAATTACGCTTAACGTTGCTCTATGCTAAAGTATGAAGGGTCGACTTTCTTACTTAATTTTCATATTATTTACAGACACCTATTGGAAAAATATCTGCATCCATGTATTATGTAAGACAAAATGCAAACCGAACTAACTAAAATTTGAAGAGTTTTTTTTGCAAAATCAAAAAAATTTGTTAACCACATTTGTGCAAAAGGAGTTTTTGTTATGTTAATCAAATAGTTGTCTATCACCGGAAGAGGTGGAAATTTTGCAATGAAATGTATTTTGATTTGCTGAAACAGGTTCAATAAAAAATAAAAACTATTTTTTTTAAAAAAGAGCTTCTCCAGTACATTCATATGTGGCTTAAAACATCTTAAAGATCAAAAATAAAGTCTACTAGATACTTATTTTTCGGTAATTTCTATTGTTAAAATTGTACGAGTTATTAAATTTTCTCGCATCGGCTTTTTAACATACGAGTATGTACCTTTTTCTAGATTCTTTTTATTCTTAAAAAATGGCTCCAATAAACTCCAGTTTTGTGGAACTTTTTAGCACTGATTTTTAACCTTTAACCCATTTTTTGTTTAGATTTTTTTTTGCCATTTATGTAGGTAGAATTTCGAGATGTAAAAATTTACACAAAAGAACTATAGAACGGGGTTAATATATTTTAGAAAAATGTTTCCTATCAGAATCTATTACTAAGGGCATAATTTTATAAAACTCACTTATTTACATTATTCTATATCATCTCTGTTATCTATGGTGCAAGGAAATACAAAAAGCATCAAACACTGAATTCCGCTACCACAAGATGTTTGCTAAAGTACCTTTTTGTACAAAAATATAACATCTCCAAAATTTTGACTGCTGATAAATCTTTTACACAATCGGTGTTAACTTCGTTATTACATCTACTTCTAATTGTCAAATTAATTTGAGCCTTTTCACATATTTTGGAAGGTTGTTGTAATAACACCTCACTGTGGATGAGAGCTAAAAAAATCAAATATTGTTATATAGCGTAACTTGCTCTCATTCCCCGATTTTTTTTATGTTTATTTTTGGAATGATGAGGCTGTTTGTTTGTTTCGTTGCAACTCAGCATCCCTTATTTGCTTTTAATGATGCTTTTACTCAATTATCATCCCTTACGAGCATGTTGTTTTATTATTTTGGCTTTTGCTTTTACACACACATTTATCGTTTATCCGCTATTTACGTATTTGAATGCAGCAGCCATGCCAACTATTTATAATCCAAACGCGCTATTCCCCTTCTCAAAACGCGCTAGAATGGGCCAAGTTACAGCATTGTCAACTAAATATTTATAGCCAAAACGCGCTATTTTCCTACGCGCTAAATTAAATTTTAATAAATATTATAGTAGAAATTTGTAACCGTCTATGGCCTGCATTGGCTAGGTTATTGGTAATAAATAATAAAATAAAAAATAAATAAAATAAAAGTCGAATTAGGAAGGTATTAGTAAATACGAATTAATTTTTGTTTTGTAACTCTTTCAAATTATATCCTAAATAACTAAAATCATTTAATACAGAATCAGAATCGCCTGCCAAATAATCCAAATCCTTAGTTCTTAATTTAATTTTAATTTTATTTGTCCAACTTTGTAACAACATACCTATAAATTGTCGAATAGTTTTGCGATTTGTACTTCAGCTAGAATACATACTAACCAAAGTCAACGGAATTTCATTTGCTACCGCTGAATCATTAACTAATTTAAAGAATTGTATCTGAGTTTTGGATACTAGAAAATGTTTAAATTTATACAAAGAAATTAAAAAAAAATATTGAACTTAAATAATGTTATTGAATTTATTGAAAACGCGCTATTTTTAGTGCGTTTTTTATTAAACGCGCTAAGACGAAAAAAGCGCGCTTGGCATAGTTAAAACGCGCTAAATCTAGTGCGAAACGCACTAAATTGGCATCGCTGTGTGCATGTTTCCACAAATTGCTTTTGTTGGCGAAATTTATCTAAAATTTTCTGGTTGAAGAAAACAACGTAATGAGCAGTGTGACCATATTAGCTTATTTCGGGCTAAATTTAGCTTAATTTTTTTTATGAATTTAAAGCCATAAAAAAGTTATAAAAATTATAATTTTTTAACCTCCGACAAAAAAAAATGTGGTGTTATAAGTTCGTAGTGTGTGTTTGTGTATCTGTACGACTTCACGTACAGACCAAACGGCTGGTCCGATTTTGATTTAGTTTTTTTTTCTTTTTCAAAGGTGACTTGATCGAGAGTGTTCTTAGTTATGTTTGAAGAAAATTGGTTCAGCCATTTAGAAGATATCACACCTTTTCTATAGCTTTTGCGTTAAATAGCTGATGTTAATAATAATCTCTACCCCAGTAGATAGACATGGGTGCTGATGAAGTGCGTGGCTGCACAGAAAAATATCGGTATTTCCCCCAGCTAATAAACTCTAGTTTAATTTTTCTTCTCTTCTTTAGAAACTCACATTAATTAATAAAAAATATTTCATTCGATAATAATTGAAATTACTGAACTAAAGCCCGACTAAGAGATTATTTCTGATTAAAATTCGCTATAGTTCAACTAAAAATAAAAAATAAAAATAATAAAAATTGTCTCAAGTTGTCTGTTTTATTAAATTTGGAAATTTGAAATTAAGTTCGAAATTTCGAACATATTTTAAGAGCAAAATGTTCATGTTTTTTTTTTTCGAACTGTCACTGAGATGGACAAAAAAATTCTGCTGCAACTCAAAAAATGCAAATTTTGAAATTTGTAATGAGTCCTAGAAATTTAACAATGACAATTTAATGACCTCTTGTCTTTTGAAAATTTCCATAAAACCCATCAAGCCAGGGTTGTATTTCCTCAAAAGATGTAGGAGATTTTGTGGGACAGTGAATCCTACCCGTTAGTAATTTTTAAAAGATGAAAACTACATTGCAAAATATGAAATTCCAGTTTTAATGAGAAAATTAAAAAAAATATCCTTAAATTTGATAATACATACATACAAACATTTGTACGAAATTAAAGTTGGTAATATAAAAGAGGCTGGTTCGCAAAATTGTTTGCCTTTTGCTGTTGAATTTAACTTTTGTTGTTATTTTATAAAATCTCCAATTATAAATATGCAGACAGACCATTTCTAAAATAAGAATTGAAAACATTGAAAATTTAATCCTTGAGTTAATATTTTTTTTTCGTATTCAAAATATGTACTTTTTGATTGGAATCCAATTTGGTTTTGATATGATTTTTTTTTTAAATATTCCTCAAACACTGTAAAGCATTTTCACCACATCGCAAAATTTGTTTTTATCTCTCTTCGTGCTTGAGCCAATCAATAACTTCAAATATGTAACTTTATGTTAATATCTTTCTAATTTTTTCTTGTTTCAGAGCATCATCATTTAGTAAAAGAATAAAAAACAAGTTTAAAAAAACGTGTGCCAAAATAATTATTGTTAAAAAGAAGAAAAAAAATTATTTAGTGTAAAAAGTGTAATTTTTAAATAAGATTAAGTGAAAAATAGAAATAAATTTGTATATAACTAAAATTTTCTTTCATATAAATAAAAGAAAATATTGAACGAGAAATATCAAAAATATTCTCTAATACTGATAATCATTGTAGTGACGAAAACACAGCTTAAGTTGTGTTTTAAATAAAAAAATTAAAAAAATTTAGTGTATAATAATATTATTCTTCCTTTTACAAAAGTTTTAAATAACAGCCGTCAAACTGTGGGGTTCCGGGGCCTTTTTCCTTCCTCCACAAGGAATGTATTATCCGGTAAGTTGCATTGCAAAGTTAATGTTTTAAATAAATATATCTGTCCTTCGTTATATCGAGCCATAACCGCCAAATAAAAAGCTTAACCGACACATTTTTTGGGCATCGTTTTTTTACGATCGCAAATAATCGATTTTGTTCAAAAAGATAAGTTCGAAAATTATGTTGCTTAAGATTTTTTGGCGGTTATGCCACTATATCGTCCCGAAAAAAAACATCATGCATACACATGTAACATATTGAAAATTTTGTGCAAGAAAAATTTAAAGCATAAAATAAAAAATTAGTAAAAAAAAACTTTGATCAGCTAAACTGGGACTAGGTTCCAAACATTGGAGTTTTCCGCAGAGCTGCAACGACTCTCACGCATCTCGAACATTGGCTCTCACTCTCTTTTCCGTGCTGTCCTACAAACTCAAGACCAGCGATGCCTACTTGGTGCTTTTGGCACTAGTGCTTTTTGTAGGCTCAAAATGCCAAATTTTGAGCGTGAGTGCCAAAGTAAGAAAAAGCACTAAGTAGTGCTTTCAAGAAATTATTTTATGTCTTAAAATTACTTTAATAAAAACTTGATGTATTAATTTTTTCAGTGTAAAGCATACCTTTTTCGTCTGATATATTTCATTAAAGATGTTGATACTATTGCCGAAAAATATTAAACATTATTAAACTTCACTCGTTTGTCAAGGTAGTAATTTTTACGCTTTTTAGTTCTCAAAATCCCGCCTTTTGTGCTTTTTTGTTGTTGTAATTTTGATGAGCTTTTAGAGCCAACAAAGTTGGCATCACTGCTTTGCAAGGCTTTAAACTCTTTTGACAATTGGCTAAGTAATTTATACCAACAAAATGCATGTAGTTTTTTATTTTAGCAATGGGGCACCTGATTAATTGCCTGGTCTAAGAAAGTGCTCAGGTGATTGATTTTTTTCTTTGTCAAATCTTTCACAATTCTCTCCAATAATTTCTTTAAAAAAAAAAATTATTTCGTGTGTACGAGTATGTATGTAAGTATATTAAAATCTATTTATTTATTCGTAGTACACATCGCACACTAAATCATAAACAGTCCCAACTCAAAATATTTCGGACGCTGAGTAGTGGCACACAACTGTTGATAGTGAACAAATGACGCAAGTATGCTGCAACATAAAAAAAAGAAGAAGAAGACTGTATTGCAAAAGAAATTATTGCGGTCCTTAGAGGTTTCTTCAATTAGCTGGTTTATAAAAAAAAAGCAAAACCACTTTGATAATTTTGAGTTGTGACTGTTTATGATTTAGGGTGCGATATGTTTAATTATAGATCCCCTGTTCTTTTTTTTTCATTTTAAGGGTCAACAACTTTTAGCTAACTGGTTAAATTAAATTTTTTTTATAAATTTATTATGCCTTTTATAATGATTTACATATAGAGATAAACAACGTAAAAGCTAAAGACGACCACTATTACCATTTAATAAATTACAAACAATTCCTAGAAAATGCTAAAGAGCACAATAAAATAAATTTCAAGTTGAGTTGCCAAGCAACATTTCATTGTACGGTTTGCAAGAAAGTGATAGTTGCGAGAACTTTTTCTCGTATCATGGTGATTATTTATAAATTCCAAAAGCGTATGAATTTTAGTTTAAGAGAATTATAAACGAAGATATATTTGGAGAGGGTGTTCCAGTACAAATACATGCATACATGCATACAAGTGCATACACATGTACATATTTAATGCATAAAAAAACATTATTAAACTTGAAAAAAAAAATAATTTTCAAGCTTGATGCAACAAATTAATATAACCGGCCTGGCCCACGATGTCGACAAGAAAGTTTCTTTCGCTTACTTATATTATTCTCTTGTTTTGTTTTTGTTTTCAATGTAAGTAAGCGAAAGAAACTTTTTTGTCGACATCGTGAGCCAGGCCGTAAATTTACAGCCGGTTCCACGATGTCGAAGAAAACTTTCCTTCGATAATTTACATAGTACACATACACTAAAAAAAAAACTCGTTTTGCAGACAACACGCTTAAAGTTTTCAGTTTACATACAACTCCATGAAGGCACAAAAAAATATTCTCTCGCAGGAGGTGATAGTACAAGCTATTTATATGAAATTTTTAGGCAAGATATAATACGAAACGCCGATTTATTCTGCATTATTAACTCAAAAAACGAATTTTTTGAGTTGTGTCACTATTGAGGTGAATGTGCGATGTAATCGAGCTTTTTGTATATTTCGATAGAAGAATATCTGACGTATCGAAAAATTTAAAAATCTCGACTTCAAAAAAATAATGACTTCGGTCCTTTCTATATCTGTGGCAATAAGGAAAAAGTGCTTAAGTCATATTTGACTGTTTTGCAGGAAAGCACTTTTAAGCGTTCAAGTCGATTTTTAGAAATTTATTTCTTTTACAGTTAAATTGAGAAATTCTCTGTTAACCTTGATTTTTTTTAAACAAACATCTTTCTACACACTATACGTAATAAATTCAAGTTGAAATATACCAAAGTATAACCTAAATTAAGCTTTTATTCCAAATGAGATTAAAAGTATAAAAAAGATAAGCCCCAAGTCATTTTGCTATAACTTCTTGAAAAATCGCACAAATTAATTGAAATTTTGCCCAGGGATACTTTCAAATATGCAGATTACAGAAGTACCAATAACTCAAAATCAACTTATCTGGACTTAAGTAATTTTTTCTTTTTGCCACAGACATAAATGTAATAATAGGTGGGTTTGTACTTACATATAATCTGTAGCAAAAATAGAATAATCTACGAAGTCAATTTAAGCGAAGCAGTATTTTTCTGTAGTTTTGATGCTACCGCTAGGATATTAAAAGGCTCTAACGGATGATTTTACTTTCGCGTAATCCTTTCTTTGCATATCTAGCATTGAAATCACTGCAACTTTCAACTGGGACATGATAAAGCAAAATTTTCTTAAATCGACTTAAGCTACTATTCCATATTGCCACAGATATATTGAATTAAGTACTAGAACAAAAAATAATGAAAATAAATTTAAATGTAATTTACATAATTAGGAATTAACAAACAACAATGGCAAGACTGTTGCGACTTATAGATGGCAAAATTGAGCTTTCATTACAACAACACTTTCAGCAAATTGTAATACGACGAGTTAAAACAATTCACCTATTCCATTTGCATTGGAAAATATGTATGTGTGTATTTATATAAAGTTGAAATTAGTATCAACTGAGACCACACACATTGGAGCAAACACAAGAACGGTGAGGAAAACAGCATATTGTTCCGTTCTGCTAGTGTTTGTCAGAATATTTACAATTACTTTTGATGTTATTTGTTCCTTAAAAGTTAGCACATGAAATTAGGCCTACAAAGCGATACGACGAATCATAAATATAGAAAAAACTTTTTTTCTTTTCATAACATAATTTTTTTTTAAATTTTTTTTTCATGTCTAATATTTATAATTATCTAATATGTATGTACATACATCTTTATTTGTATTATCCATTTGTTAACATTAAAAAGCAAATAAATCACAATTTCTTCGTCAATAATGAAAACTAACGCTTCACGTGCTAACTAAATAATAAATAAAAAAACATTCAAAATATAAACTGCAAAATTCATACAACACTTAAAGAAATGAAGCTATAAAATACATTGTTTAATTTGTTGTTGTTGTTACTATTGTTGATTTTACTATCGTGACCACGCCAAACATTATGCCACGGACGAAAACAATTGAAAAAAAAGTAATTTACATACATAAAGAAAAAAAAATTATAGAAAATGGAACTCTTAAAGCAAAAAAGAAACCAAAACCGAAGTTAAGCAAACCCGCAATAACAATTGCATCCCTTCACATGAAAAAGAATAGTTTCAATACCAAAACAAATAAATAAACGAACAAACGAACAAAAATCAAAGATAAACCCAATAAGACATTTAAAAAACACTTCTAAATAAGTAAACAAAGAGCAAAGAAAATAACTAAGTTTACACTATTTTATAAACATAATGACAAATATACGAGGGACATTTCAGAATTTTTGGGTTTAACAAAACAAAAGTACCATTCGAATAGAAACTGGTTTTACTATCATTTGGTAGTAGAATCGAACTCATACTGCCAAGTCCGCGTGTTTTTATCTCTGTTGCACAGTGTAACTTTTTATACTAAAGTGGTAATGCGGTACTAGGGCCATACGGCATATTTTCCACGAAAAATTATCAATCTTATCTGTTGGCTTAAAACAGTATTCATACGAGAATAGGCTCTATTAAAGGCCACATAATAAATAAAATCTGTGAAGGAACAATAAATTCACAAATTTCTATGTGAAATCGAAGTTCAAAGTTCTTGTATTCGAGTGAGTCGAATCGTGCGCTAAAATTACTTAAAATCATCGATTGAAAATGATGATTATTCTTTCAAAATTCCTGCAAGAAATATGTATAAAGAGCAGATTGTCAATATTAAGAACTATACCAACATAATAATTGTTAGGCGGTCTATATACGAGACATATTTACCCAGTTTTTATTCTTTGCTTATAGAATAATAGTTATTTCTAGGGAAAGGATTTTCAGGCATTTAAAATCGCGTTTTATGTACATAAAATATACATTAAAAATATGTATTAAAAACTGATAAAATATGCATTTATTAACTCTTTTTTTAAAAAATTAATAACATTACCCAGCAAAATGTTTGCTTACTAGATTCCAAAAAAGTGTATGTACTCTCCGGTCGTAGGTACTTACAATTTGACTCAATAACCCATTATTTTTGTTTGAGAAGCTCAAAAAGTATGCGGTACCCTATACTTTTTGCCTACAAATATCCAAATGTTAAAAGATTACTGATTGCCTAAAATTATTCAAAATTTAATGGGTTATTTTTTGCTCACAAATATGCAAAATTTTGTAGATTACTTTTTGCCTAAAATTATTCAAAAGTTACTGCCTGGCCCACGATGTCGACAAGAAAGTTTATTTCGCTTACTTACATTCAAAACAAAAACAAAATAAGAGAATTTGTTTTTGTTTTCAATATAAGTAAGCGAAAGAAACTTTCTTATCGACATCGTGGGCCAGGCTGTTAATTGGCAATTTTTTTATAATAATAATAAATAGAATTTTGCAATAAAATTACAAAAATTATAGTTTTACAAAGAAAACATATGAATATGTATATTGAAGAATATGCTAAAATAATTAAATTTTGTAATAAAAATTATAGTTTCTCTAGATATATTTCATTATTAACTGGAAAGTACTACTACAGTAAGTACTTTCACAGTCATTATTATACGCATAAAATAATTAAATAAATAAGTGTCACTCATTACTTTGTAAGCAATTAAAAGAGCACTTACTACCCATTACAAAATCTTGAAAAATTTTTCTTGGTAAAAACGTAAAAAAACCAGCTTCATTGTTTTCTTAACAAACATTTTGTCAAATCATATGGAATACAAAATAAAGTTAAGAAGAACTTTTATTTACGTAAATGAATGAATTTTCCAAATTTTCTAAAAAGTTTCACAAATACAATTCAGATATACTTGTCTTTATTTTCCACTAGGTTTGATTCGCTGAGGAAGAAGGGTTTGGCCACAGTGGCCATTTCCGTCATAGAACTCGAAAATTAAGATTTTTTCACTAAGTCAAATTTTTCCAACTTTTCTAAAAAAATTTTACAAACACAATTCATGCATCATCATCTCTAATTCAAAGACAGATTGATAATTTACAACAATGGTTATTAAAATGGAAGATAAACATTAATACCGATAAATCAACCCATGTAACTTTTTCTTTAAGAAGAGAAGAGTGTCCGCCATTATTTCTAAACGGTGCACCGATTCCAACTTCAAGTTCTGTGACATACCTAGGAATGCATTGACAAACGATTAAAGTGGAAGCAACATATTAAGGCTAAAAGAGATCATTTAAATATAAAAGCAAAAAAAAAATGTATTGGCTAATTGGATCAAGATCAGATCTTAACCTTGAAAATAAAAAAAAAATATATACATAAGGCAATATTGAAACCAGTTTGGACTTATGGCATTCAACTATGGGGTACTTCAAGCATTTCTAATATATAAATTTTACAAAGATATCAATCTAAAACACTTAGAATGATAGTCAATGCTCCATGGTTTTGTAACAAATAAACAAATTCATAAAGACCTCCAAATTCCCTTTATTCGCGATGAAATAAATAAATTTAGCTTTAGATACTTAAATCGTCTTAGTAATCACTGCAGTACATTAGCAATAGCTCTTCTAGATGAAACAGAGCCAAGTTAGGAGACTGAAACGGTTTCACATATTAGATTTACCTTATAGAAAATAGTAATAATAATAATATTAATATTTATATGCAAATATAATATTAAGTTTAGTTTATTAAGCTTGCTGAAGTTTAGTAACAACTGTTAACTTGTTTCTTTTCTTTATAAAATTTACTAATTATTGTTAAATAGATTGTAAATAAATATATTGAAAAAAAAACAATATAATTCGTTGTCTTTATTTTCCACTAGGTTTGATTCGCTGAGGAAGAAGGGTTTGGCCACAGTGAACGTTTTTATGAAGAAACCCCTTAATTTCAGTAAAAAATGCGTACCAAATAAAAGAAGAAGAAAAAATATCGCATGCGATATTTTTGAAAAATGAATTTAACTCGATGAATTCATCTTCACTTCACACACATACATATATTTAATTCAGTCGTAAAGCAGCTCTGGGCGAGTCAACATCAAGCGTCGTTGGCAATTATCTCTTAAGTGCAACCAGGCCACTGTTGTTTATTGGCCTTCGAGAGTTTTGCGTCTCACTCGCACTGGTTGACTGATCTGCCACGGATAACCGTATATTCTTGCGGTTCTTCTGTGGAATTTCTTTAACAACCACGTTGCTACTTCCTATGTGAAGGCATAGGTCGTATACAGTCAGTCACAAAACATTTTTAAAATACTGTTAATAACATCTTGGGCATATGGTCTAGTTACTCCGCCCATTTTTGTGCAACCATATTATGCAAATTTACTTTGTATAATATGTATAAATAAATAAATAAATAAATATATTTAATTCTTATTTGTTTTAATTGTTAAATCACTGGTTTTTTGCATTAAATTTAACTTTTTGCTAAAATTTTTGCAAAACTGCTTATTTTTTTTGTTCCAATTTCAAACGTTTGAAAAGCAGCTGTTTCAAACATACTCTTCTCTTCTTAAGTTTTTTTTTTTGCCAGAATACCATTTTTCTATCCGTGCGTAACTAACGAAATCGAAACGCAGAATAGGGCTGATTAAGTACTTTAAGGTAAAATTTATTTCCATAGTGCGAATATAAAGTCGTCTTTGTTGAAAGAAAATTTTGTAAATTAACGCAACTAAGCACTTGGTGCAAAGTGATTTCGTTGTTTTCCAACACTACCCTCGTAACAATGTTTATTTCTGTGGCTTCCAGTTATAGTATGTAACAGTAAACTTACAGTTTGCATTACTTCTGTAAGAGAAACAGTAGCGGCTTACAGCGGTAAATATTAAAAAAAATGTGTATAGTAATTTAAACAAATATTTGTATTAAGCAGTCAATGATAAATTTACTGTTAACGCCTCTCGATGCGGGGAAAATATTAATGTGTTTACAAATGTACACACATCCATCCATACATACATACATACATACGTACATATGTAAGTAGATAAAGCAATGAATTTTTTTTCTGTTTAAGGTTTTCATATTAGTTTTAATGACAGAAATTTTGTTGAATATTGCAATTTTTTTTTTAACAAACAAAAGATTCGACTTGGACTTATGTAAGTTTTTCAATATTTTGTTTTTGTCAATTAATTAATTTTCTATACTATTTCTTATATCGTCAGCCCATTATTGGTTTGACCCACCGACCATTTAAAAAAAGGAGTTAGGTATGGGGTGTATATACATATGTACATATTTCGAATATCTCCTTTTTGAATCCAAAAAATGTTTCGGGAACTTAATTATGGTTTCTGAGATATTTAGCATTCATTTTGCTGAATTTCAACTATTTTAATAATTATTGTTTTGCTGTACATGCCACAGTTTGGCGTTTGCATCAAATTCTTCATACAAAAACATGAGAAGTGAAGTTAACTCTCGTTTTGCTTCATTTCTATAAGAAGGGGAAAAAAAGAAGGTGCCGTAAGAAAACAGCATCACCCAGGCGCAGCCAACGATTAAATGTTTTAATATAAACTTATTAAACACTAAAATAAAATAAAAGAAACCTTAATTATGCTTGTTTGAGTATAACAGTAACAATTAATTGTTTTTCTTGTGTAAGTGTGTAAGCGGGTCGATAGTTAAAAATATTACGGCGGTGGCTTCTTGGTCGGCGTTAAACGATCGACTTATTTCTCTAGACAGCAAGAAAAATAAAGAAAACAACAAAATTCTAAATTCTCAGCATTGATGTATACATATGGAGCACCAAAAGCTACTTTTGGAAAATAAATTAAGAAAAGTGGAGTATGCGTTAGAAAATATATTTTTACTTTTACAATAAAGTAATATTAACTTTTAACACATTTCTTCCAAACATGTGTCGGAAGCAATGGTGAAAATACAAAAAATTCTATCGGGGATACTTTGAGAAAACTTCATGTAAATCTTCTTTGTCGTTTTACTCCATTCCGACTTTTTGGCATATGCTTCAAACCAATAATGGGCTGACGATATAGTAAATGTCGCAACTTCTGTAGAGTTTCTGGTACCATTCCGATCGAACTAAGCAGGCAACAACACCTCAAACGTTACAGGCTCGTATACAACCTTCTCAGGTTGTGCCTACGGTTTTGAAAATTGTTAAACTTATCTTTGTTTTTGGTAATTTTTTTTTTTTAAATAAATTAACCTTGTTTTAAAAAAATTAATACTCTTTCAACATGACATCTTGTTAATTGTTGTCCTTTTTCGTTACCGTCCACTAACGAGAATTAATTGCATTATTATTCGTAAACAATAAAATTGTATTTTTATATAAATTTTTAATTGCATTTTTGTGCGACATCTCAAGTGCGTTTTAATAATGATTTTAATTTTTATTTTATTATTCCATTGTTGTTTTGTTGTGATCAATAATAATACAAACATATCGTCAGCTGAAATGCAAAACAAAATAAATGTGTATTAACAAAAAATAAAGTAAAAATTATTAAAGGTTCCATTAAAGATAGCAACCAAACTACTCATTGATTGGCAACCAAAGTTCGCGGTTGCTAGGATGCAAAAAATACCAATGAAAAGTGACATGAATGCGGGGAAACCCAATTTCTTGAATGCCAGAAATCGCAAGTTATCTTTTGCCGTCGGTAATACAGTTTTTGCAACTGGCAACGCAACTGAAATTCAAAAATATATATTTTTTTTATCAATACTGATTCGTTGTATGAAATCTGTACAAAATTTGATGCATCCAATTTAGAACAGAAGAATTTTTATATAAAAAAAATTAACTGGATGCTTCCACAAAAAAGGCAGCCAGTCGAGTGGTTTATAAATTTTTTTTTAAATTTATCACTCAAAAAAGTGAGTGCTTTTCATATAAATTTTGGAAACAGGTGATAAATCAAAAAATTTTATATCCTAAACATTTTCCCCTTCACATCAATTTGAGTTTCTCCGTGAACTTTGCTGGCCATTTCAATTGACGATATGTATGTTTATAAAAAATTATTAATAAATTTTGTTAAGATTGAAACATGTATGTATGTATGTAGTCATTTCTTTTCTGTCAATATTTTATGCGCACGTACAAAAATAAATAAAACAAGTTTTATTACTAATTAAAAGAACTTTTATTAAGTTGATATAATTTATTAGAGATGACGTTTTATTTTATTATCAATCTGGACTGTTGAATATACATATGTCTGTCTGTCATGAGAAGTATAGTAGAGAGCTTTTTAATGTGATTCAGTGATCACAAAATTGTTTGGCATCTAAAAATGTGTGAACTTGCTTTCAAAAGTCACAACATTTTCTCATAATTTATAAAAAACTTAACACTTGGCTACACGCTATCGAGAATAACTTTAGAAATAATTTAATTTGACTAATAGTTATTTGACTATAAAATTGACACTTGTCTACTCATTATCTACGATAATTGACTTCTATTGACAGCCTATCACAATAAAATTGCCAACAATTAACAGCAATAATTGAGTGAAGATAAATATGTTGAGTTTAAAAAACATCTAACCTTAAAAAATAAAAACAAAAAGAGAAGTAACACTCAGGCAACGAATGCCTACTACTATTATTCTCTATCACTATCCCTTCTTTAGCGAAGTACAAATACAGACCTTCATTCTTTTACAACTCTGCCTTTTGCTCATTTTTAATAATGCAGTGTTGCAGCGCCTCTGGTGTCAATGAGGCGCATTAATTTTTTGAAGTTGTGTTTAGTAGCTATTTTATTGATTATTTCACTTCGCCAATGATTGTGTCCAGAACTAGTTCCAGTACTAGTTTTGGAACTAGTTCCAGTGGAAGCGTATATGGGAATTTCCACAGCAAAGTCCACCTTTTGTCACGTTACGTCACCAAGCAATTAATTTTGTATTTCGGAGCAATGCACATGAAAAAAAGGTATAGCGGCAAGTGGTCCCCAGAAATATGAACTGATTTCTGCTGTGAAACCAATCGTGAAGCAGCAGATAAAACTTATAAAAGAAAGCGATCTACTAATTATATATAGATAATTTTTTTATGATATATTAGTGTTTAATTTCATTAAAGATTTTAATTTATATGAAAGAAGCCATTTATGTGTAAGATTTTTTTACTTCTATCATAATAAATACGTATTTTATATTCCCCAATATCAGTATTTTATTTAAAATGAAAAAGTCTCAAAAACCAGACGTGATGGAAACAATCTGAGAACATATGTATTTGGATTCAGCACACAAAAGTACATTAAAATTACATAATGAAGTTCTTGCTCCCGACTTTGTTTATTTTTTGCAGAACAGTGTTATCAGCCTTATGCATACACAATCGGGCAATACAGTACAAGGGTAACACAGTATCTTTTCAATGTTAAATTGATGTTTTTATTTGTCGACTTAAAACGATACTGAAACAGGAATGGGTCCGACAGTTTAGGAGTGACATCGAAAGCTTTGCCAACTTTTAAGCGGCCCATCCACTTGAAATATAATTGCACAATTTTTGGTATTGTACGATAGTATCGCCAATGTGTATTTCATATTCGAGGGTGGCACAATATATTGGCAAATATCAAAAGACTTTTGATTTTTATTGTACAATCAAGACAATTGTGTAATGTGGTGGCAACATTGTTCAATGTTGTTACTTTTTCACTGCCAGGAAAATTGGGCAATATTTTCTTTAAAAATATTGTGCCATTTATTGCATAGTATAGGTCAAAATGACACTAATATATACAACACATATGCAATAATATTGTATAATGGATGGGCCGCTTTATACAAATCTTATACAAGCCTTTGTAAACATTATTAATCACGGACTTAGCAAAAATTTACAATGTCAACAATATTTTTTTCGCCCAAGTGCTGCGTTTGCCAATAAATATTGTTTAATTATTAAACAACACTTAACAATGAAAAAAAAAAATAATTGTTAATGAAGGTTTTTGTTGAAGTTTTATTTTTGCAAACAAAATGTGTAGCCATACATAACAGATATACATGCATACATACATACATATGTATGTATGTACATATGAGTATCTTGTCATATGATATGAAGACCGTCTGCTAAATAGACAGACCCGCAGAGAAAATCGACAAGTAACAACTAGTGGTTACAACATTTCAACCGCAAACAAAAACCTTTTGAGGACGTTTGCGATTTTTTTTAAAATATTTTTTTTCTTCTGTAGAGCTATTAATATTTATTATTTTTCGTAATTAAGCACACCATCTTGATTTCTCTCGAGATGATAATATTTTATATTTATGTACAACATAAAGAAAGAAGCCTCAAGTCAATTTGCAATGTAGTATTTATTTAATTTTTTCCCAATTACATACTATTTTCCCACTTACATTTTAGTTTATTTTGAATGATGATTTCATTAGTTGTACCAACATATTTATTTATTTTGAAATACGAGTATACTCGTAGTTAATGGTTGGTTGTTGGTGCTAAGATTTTATTGGCAAGAAACCTTTTCAGTTTCATTAAAGCATAAAAGTAATTAAAAAGCGTTTAAACAGTTTTAGCCCCCCAAGAGTCAGTAGTTAACTTGTCTGTATGGTGTGGCATCATAAATAGAACCTTTGTTTGATTCTCACTCACGCCTTTCCTTCTATGTATTTTAGATTTGATTGACTATGTTGTTTTTTTTTAAACTTTTGATTAAAATTAAATTATTTAGACATCAAACATAAATCAAGTTAACAGGCAGTAAAAGTTTTAATTTATTCAAATAAATGTTTATTTCATTATTATTTAAATATTAATAAAATAATATGTTTATGGCGGAGGTGCATCATGAATGTGTTGGAAATAAAATTCATTATTATTCTGATGGCTGTAATTATTACAAAACTTTACAACATATTTATTATAACAACTCATGATGTTTCATTCAAACTTTTGTAGTCACGGTCAAAATATTTAAAGTTTGATATAAAATTTACACGAATCCATTATAGTTTGTATCAGAAATCATCATGTTATAATGGTCTTTTTTAATGAACTTCTTTGTTTTTTTAATAATAACATTTATTACAAAAACAAAAACTATAATGTAAAATGTGATAAAAAAAATTCAAAAAAACAAAACATGTTGTTGTTCAAGTCATTTTCAGCTCTGACAAGAGTTACACTGAAGTGCGAAAATTAAACAATTTTAATATCAATAATTTGTCTGACTTTGTTTAACTTCATCAAAATAAACCCAACAAAAAAAGAGCTTCCAAGTAAGCTAATAAGATCCAAAAAAAGCAAAAAAATAAAAATCGGAACTAGTTCCAAAAATTTACCACTTTAGTTGCATACTAATCACTACAGGTACTGAATTTAATATTCTAAAGCTGTTGTTTATGTCAAAAATTGTTCTAGACAACCTTTTAAGTGCATACCATTCAGTTATTTGGATCACTTCGGTTCTATGACAAACATGTGTTAAATTCATTGATGATTCACTAGAAATGTAACCACTTGGAGCTGAGTTCATCAATGGTGCAATTAATGATTTGTATTTTAAATTTTTGCTGGCATAGAGTTGTTATTGTATGATCACGATGTTTTTATAAATAAAAATCTATTACTTCATGACATTGATTTCATTTTCTTAAAAAATCAAGACATATCGTAAGTATTTGCGAAAAGTAAAAATGGCTCCAATTTTGCATAACTGAAATAGCTTCTTACTTAATTCTGAGGATATTGTTAATAACCAACTCCTGAAAGGGCAACAATAAACACTTATTGATACTTTGGAAGTAGAGAACAAATAGTTCCTGAACAATTACTTCAATTTTTTTTTTCAATGGAAAATAAGAAGTACAAAGTGTAATAAAACCTTGTATACTTTTTAGGTTTTGTGACCTTTTCATAAAAGTCCCTCATCCAAAATTAATTCTTAAATTTAGTACTTAGTAGAATTTTGTGAGAGCCAACAAATTTATTCTCATCTAGTTTGAAACTCATTTCAAATTTATATTAAAATTTTGCTGTTGTTATTTTAGATGGTGCGTTAGCTGGGTAGTAGCGAGTTGACTTCACAACGTGTGATGATACATGTTCGAACCCCAGAATTTTTTTTTAATTTACTGACTACCAGATGATTAAAAAAAAAATCAAATTTAAGTTAGTTGAAAGTAATGCAGAGTGAGACAGTGGACTACCGCCTAGGACATCGCCATGTTAAAATAGAAATAAAATTACATTGAAAAGTAATCCAAGTGTCAGTCAGTACTAGTTGCGAAATAGTTAACTTAAAGTTAGTGTAAAGTTAACGAAATTTCAGACAGGTTTGTAAACAAGGTTTGACAAGTCTTTGTATTGTATACATTAATCGGTTGGAGTTGTGCAGGTACCTGCTATAATTGTACCATGACTTTATTTTTTCGATGAAAAATTGTATCACCAGTGTTACCAGACTCCGTTTTCAGCTATATCAGCAAGTTAAGTGAAAATTAACATTTTAGTGCACTAATTGAGAACTAAAGAGATCAAAATAAAATTTCTAAAGAAAATGCAATCGGTGCGATTAGCTGAAGTAGTTATTGCTTTGACTAGAAAGCAAACAACGGTCTTTACGACCCCTGGTTCAATACCTATATACCTTAAAGCAATGCTCCCACTTAACACCAGGGAAGCTGTAACTATGCTGTTAAAAAGTAACAAAATGCAAAATAGCAGAGTTGTAAAACGAACTCTAAGTTCAAATGCTCTCATCACTATCATTTTCCTAAAGAAGTAAAACAGTTTTAGTTAATTTTTGTGCAACTATTGCATCAGTTTTGTACACCACTGTAACTAACAACGCCTGAAGACACTGAGCACGAAGTTAACCTTGAATTAAAAAGCTTAACAGCATTCATACCTATCTTAAGTTGTAGAATATTCAAATGAATGAACTTGACTTGAAGTTGTAAAGGTTTCAATTTATGTTCAATATTTCATTACCCGTTGGCGAGCATCTTCAAGAAAATCCAACCGTATAAAAATGATTTGTTATACGAATAATAGAAAAAGTTACATAAGAGAAATATGGATAATAAAAAATTTAAATAATCTTATAATAAAGTAGCTACATATATTCCAGCTTTTATTAATGAATGTGTGCTGCTGCGTGTGTTTTAAAGTTTATTCTCCACGGTTGTTGGGATATTAATTACTTGTAATATTCTTAACATAAATTATAATTATGTTCTTTCTTTCACATATCGTCGCTTGGTTATTACTTTGCTGCAGACATAATGTATTTTGAATATGCTGTGCCGCAAGCCAATAACCAACCGACGATATGTATAAACGAATTTATTTTAATATGTATACGGTCTCCCAATAAGAGGTTTCATTTTTATATGCAAACAAGAGAACTTTTAAGCGCAATCAACGGATGTTTGTTTAATTGTAAAGAGGAGGATGGTAAAATGTCCAACACGGATATGCCAATATATCACCAATTCGCTCATTTCAGGCTGTTACTGCGTTTATACGCGCACTATTTGCAAATAAATTAACTCACTGTTTATACGACATTGTAAGTGCATAAAAATTTGGTAACACTTCTATAGAAATGTTACTTATTTTTACAAAAAAAATTGTGTAAATGTATAAACAAAGAAATAATAATTTATTTTTATTATCATTATTTGTTTTTTTTGTGCAATATTTATCAATTTATTGTTTTTTATTAGGAAACATTTGTAAGTGTGGCAACCTCAAGCATTTTATTTGCAAATAGTGCGTTAATCGTGAATAGATTTCTGAATTAGTAAGTCGCAATAAAAACAACAATATGGCAATAATTTACAGTTTATTTGCAAATAAGTCATGCGTATAAACGTAGTATATGTTTACAAAAAAAAAATCGTGCAAATGTATTATGTAACTAAATAAATAATTATTTGTTTTTATTGTTATTGCATTCTTCTATCAATGTTTTTTTGTGCAATATTTATCCATTTATTTGTAAGTGTGGCAACCTCAAGCATTTTATTTGCAAATAGTGCGTTAATCGTGAATAGATTTCTGAATTAGTAAGTCGCAATAAAACAATTATATGGCAACAATTTACAGTTTTATTTGCAAATAAGTCGTGCGTATAAACGCAGTATGTATGTCTCCAATAACTTTATGAATACCATCTTCGAGGTCTTGAATCGATTGCGAGACATTTTTATAGACCTTATCTCTCATGTAGCCCCAAAGAAATAAAGGCCCAGGCACATAGAATCCGTCATAGGTTAAACTTCGCTTTTTTTCACTGACATTAACGCCAACGACGGAGAAGGTGGGCACAATGACTAACTTATTGACGGAAGCATTTTAACAGTTTCAATAGGTTGATTCTTGATTTTATTTATTAAATTCAATTTTTTTTTATTTATTTCGTTTATTTCTTTCATTTTATTTTATTTTTGCTGCCACAAAATACGAAAACCTGTGTAAATCAAAACATACAAAAAAAAACCAACTAATATCTGTCAAACTACTTAACGTACGCAAAAAGTTAAAAGTTGCCCAATTTTTGTACATACTTTGCGTTGACGGACACGTACTGAATGTAACAGACCTCATAAGAAACCATGTATAGCTGTCAGTTGAAAAAGTCGTATGACGGACTCTATGTGCCCCGGCCTTTAGTCTCAAGGTATTAAATCACAAGATCTCCATGGCCAACTGTGATCGCCTCTGCGAGAAATCACATGGTCAGGAATCGTCACTTTCATGAAAACAATATGCTCCTTCAAACGTGACAGTGGCGACCATTTGGTTAATATTGCTTCCCATTATTAATAGCGCTCTCTCCTCTTAACAGTTAAATAAACAACCGATGATTTCGCTTAAAAATATTAATTTTTTTGTACATACCAATGTGAAACCTCTTACTGGAAGACCCTGTATAATTACCAGCTATTGTACGCGTTCTATTTGACACTTCGCAAATAAATCAAAAATATAAAAATTTGTGAATATACTTGAATATGTTATCAACAATTTTATGGTATAAGTAGCACACTATCAATACCTGGTTAGAGGAAATATTGTCTGCGAAAACTTACTTCTTCATAAATTTTAAATATAACAAAAAATAAATAAATAAATAGCTAAATATCTGCCGCATTCTTAAAAAAAATTATATGGCTTTGAAGTTTATATTAAAACAATATATCCTCAAAAATTTTGACTAAAGTACACTTGAAATACAAATTAATTTTTTTTTAAATACGGCCGTATATTAAATATTTTAAAAATAACCCTGGCTAAAAAAAGCTTTTTCACATAATTAACCTTACAGAAAGTATTCTTTTAAAATTTTCAAATGTTGGGGAATCCAAACATTGATTTTCCTTAAAGGGCATAAAACACATAAATCTGAAATTCTTTAAACCTCTGGAGCTGTCAAAATTTGACTAGACCTCAAAGAGTCGTTTTGTAGTAAAAATAATGAATATTCGGAAAATCTTGCAAAAAAAAATAAAAACACTGGAAATAAACTTTCACTTTCATGTTTTCAGTTCTTGCCTTAAGAAAGAAAAATGTCTTATTTTCTTTTCATTGTTTAAATATCTGTATTTAAAAACAAAAAAACGTTCCATGTGATTATAAATCTATGCACTTCAAGTACTATTATTAGATACTTTCCAATTGGTAATTATTTAGTAAATTCAACCACAAAAAAGAAATGAAACCTTAAATACGAGTACAATATCTAAAATTATCATTTAATTAACAATCGAAAAAGCACTGTCCAACTGATGATGTCTTACATTGCCCAACATAAAATGCAGTGAAGTTATGTAACAAAAGTTTAGGCCCCCATTTATTTCTATCTATGTTATGCACAATTCACCAAATATTAGCCTAATCTGATCATATCTTATGACCATTTGAGCCATTGTTTGTCAACATGCTTTAGCAACAATAAAAGTAAACGCTTTTTAATTTACACCACAACAATGACAACAAACCATAATCGAAACAATTTAAAAAGAGGAAATTAATGTAAACCAATTTCGAAAAATTAAATTTCACGAAATGAAGAGAAATGTCAGTCCGTCGATTTCAATTAAAAAGCAAACTTTTGAAATCAAAAGCAAAGAAAATAAAATTTATGCAATAGAAGTTATTTGTTAATTAACTTGAAACCTGCATTTGGCCAAACAACCACTACTCATTCGCTTAACACCACCTGCTGCAATAAAACGCTGTAACCCAAAAGTTTAAGTTTAAATTAAAAAAATGAAAGAAATTTGAATTTTTCAAAGCAACTTTATATACAATGCTGTTAAATTATATTTGAATTATAGTCAAAACTGATACCGGTAGCTGTATAAAGGCTCAGTTAGCCGACTGTAATGCAATGTAACTGTAACAGCTGATCCATATTTTTATATGAAAAGAAGGTTACGTTACATTACATCTCTGTAACCATTTCCATTACTTTTCACATAACAATATCGATCAGCTGTTTCCTACTGTTACTGTTACATTACATTACAGTCGGCTAACTGACCCTTAAGAGTGTCGTTACTTTCACTACTTGCAAAGAAGATTTAGAAATCAAGGTAATTTTAGTGAATGTTAATGAATAAATAAAAAATTCATAGGCATGTGTGTATACAAGTTGAAGAGGAATATGAAGAGGACACATGCAAGTGCATTCATTTTCTTGGAAGTACAGTGGAGGCTCAAAAAAGTTAAGCAGTTTGTTTGGGGGGTAATGAACTTTTCCGAAATCTTAACTTTCCCGTAGTATGAAAAATTCAAGAGGTTATATGTGTATTTGTACATTGTTTATTTATTTTTTAATTGTCAATTAGAATTATATGTACATATATACATATATATACATATTTATTAGTGTTTTGACATGAAAACTAATTAGAAGATATGCATGCATTATTACACATTACGATTATTTGGTATTTGTTACGGTGACTTTATTTTGATGGAACTTTTTATATGAATGCCATTTTACGATATCCGATTGTAGTTCGAGAAGCTGTGAAATATGTGTCAATCAGAACAAAACAAATTCTACGACTAATTTCTTTTACAACTAACTGACGAGAGCAACTACATTATGCATATAAAATTCACAAAAAAAAATATATAACGGTAACGGTTTTATTTTTGCATGTATACAGGCGTATATGACTCACTATATATGTAAATATGTATTGAGGATTTACATACAAAAGTTGAGAAAGAGAAAAAAACTATATATAAAAAAATTGTATCAGAAAAGTTGAGAATTACTTAACTTTTTGGAGTCACCAATGGTGAATAAAAGCTCCTTAACTTTTCCAAATATTTAACTTTCTATGACTTAACTTTTTCGAGCCTCCACTGTATTTGCAAAAATAATTGCAGGCAGATAGAAATTATCGTGAATAAAATGTGAAATTTTTGTTTCAAAGATATTTTCATTCCCCATGAAGGGAAATATGCTATTGCGAATTTCATGGGAACGTTTGTTCCCGCTATCAATGCGTAGTGAATGTAAAAAACGGAAAGAAAACTTGTAAATTAGAGCGTTGCACGAGCATTGAAATTAAACACCATGAGCAAGCCCATGTATGTTCAGTTTAGTAAACATCATATAGGCAAAAGAGAAAATTACTGAGAGTAGATTACGCATGAACATTGCTCTAGTATTCAGTACAGTGCTCTATTGTAAATCTTGAAAATTAATTGAAAAAATTTAAGAAATGAATTCTATAATTTATAATATAACACTCGTCACAAGCAAAAACTATACATTCTTCTAATTATTGTAATTATTGTGTTTGATTAAATTAGTCTCTCGTTTCTAAGGGAATGCATTGTCTTGCTTTGGAAAATAATACATTATTTCTTCCATTATTTATATAATTAATGCCTAATTTTCCAGCTGGGTACTTATTGTGTTTGTGTGATCATGAGTTGTTGTATCAAACCAGTTCTGATGTCAACTTCCAACATTGCAATCACCACTGCACGACTCAGAAGTAAAAGAAGTGCATTCATTAATCAGTGCTGCCAGAATAAAAGAATTACGGCCATTTGAGCGATTTTTTTAAGGAAAAGTTTTAACTTTTATTTTGTTCTTGAATTTTAAATATTCCCATATAGAAATGAAGGACCCACAGTGAAAATATACGGGCATGTTCTGTATTCCACGTATTCTGTATTCTGTATTATAAAAAAATGTTTCCAACAACAATTGCCATAGGCAATTCCGCACGTTTGAATTCCACCTGGAAGACAGAAATATCCGATAATGAATGAATATAATAAAAAATTTTATAAGCACATATCGCTAATTTACTCAACAACTTCATAATTAAAAAAAAAACAGTTTGCCAGAAAAGTAGTTTAAAGTTTTCAATTGACACACAACTTAATGGGAAAAGGAAATGTTATTTTTCTCTCAAGAGTTGAGTAAACAAGATATTTGTATGAAAACCAGTTTTTTTTTGCAAAGCAAAAATTTATTTTTCAACATTATCTCCCTTTAACTCAATACATTTAGTCTTAATGTTTCTCAAGTTTTTGTATGCCTTCCAAACAATAGAATTTTTCGAGGTCCTTAAAATAGGTATTTCTTTGGTCAATAATTTCATCGTTGGAGCTAAATTTCTTTCCACCGAGTAATTTCTTTAGGTTTGGAAATAGGAAGTAGTCACTAGGTGCTAAATCCGGAGAATATGGCGGTTGAGGTACCAATTCGTAGCCCAATTCATCGAGTTTTGCTATTGAGACTGCACACGTGTGCAACCGTGCATTATCTTGAAGAAAAATAACTTTTTTCTTGGCCATATGGGGTCGTTTTCTTTTTAAATCTTCTTTAAATCGGTCTAATAAGTTGGCATAATATTCGCCGTTTATTGTTTTTCCCTTTTGAAGGTAATCGATGTGGATTATCCAGCGTGCATTCCAAACAACTGTTGCCATCACCTTATTGGCCGACAAACTTACCTAGACCTTCTTCGGAGCAGGTTCACCCGGAGAAAGCCATTGTTTAGACTGTTGCTTGGTCTTTGGAGTGCAGTAATGGATCCCTGTTTCATCCAAAGTTACAAAACGCCGCAAAAACTCATTCGGATTGCGGTTAAACAACTCCAAACAATCCTTTGAAGTTGTGACACGTTTACGTTTATGGTCAATTGAGAGCAAAAGCGGCAACCATCTTGCAGATCACTTAAAATCGAAACCACACTGCCATATGAAAATCCTATGGCATCAACAATCTCACGCACTTCTACTCTTGAATCGGCCAACACCATGTTGATTTTTTCGACATTTTCGGGTGTACTGACCTCAATTGGCCGTCCAGAACGTTCAGCGTCATTTGTACTTGTGCGACCACAACGAAGTCAGTAAACCACTTTTTTACCATTGAAATCGATGGTGCAGAGTCCCCATAGTATTTATCGAGCCCTTTCCTTGGTTTGATGGACGGCTTTTTTTTCGGTAAAACTTAAGTTTTAATGAGCACTCGAAATTCATATTTTTCCATTTTTAGAAACAATACACGAGGCTGTATGTTTTAAACAGATGTTAAACGCAAAGTAAATGACACTTGCTCAAAATTATTAACAGTTGGTACTTGATGAAAACAGTGTTGCATTTCGTATAACTACGAGGGAAGTTCGAAAAGTCACGAACTTATTGATCTGCCCTTCTAACACAATATAAAGAACGATATGAGGATTAATTCTGTAGTTATGATGTTCTTTTAGTAAATGGGATATGTAGGTACCCTATCGGAGAATGTGTGGTTAACTAATAGTTAATGTTTCTTAGACTAACTAAAAGCTAACTACAATATCATCCAGAACAAATCCAAAATTAATTCTAAAGTTTAGTACTTAATCGAGCCAACAAATTTATTCTCATCTACTTTGAAACTCATTTGAATTTTATATTAACATTTGGTTGTTGTTATTTTAGATGCTGCCTTAGCTGGGTAGCAGCGAGTTTACTACACAACGTGTGATGATACATGTTCGAACCCCAGAATTTTTTTTAAATTTACTGATTACCAGGTGATTTAAAAAAAATCAACTTTTAGTTAGTTGAAAGTAATGCAGAGTGAGACAGTGGACTACCGCCTAGTACATCGCAATGTTAAAATAGTCAGTTGATTACATTGAAAAGTAATCCAAGTGTCAGTCAGTAGTAGTTGCGAAATAGTTAACTTAAAGTTAGTTTAAAGTTAATGGAATATTCGACAGAGTATGACAAAAAATTTAATAAAATACCGATAATATAAATCGTAATATTTGACGATTTTATAGCCATTTCATCTGGCATCTCTAAAAGCAATAACTGCAGTAAAATACAAAACTAACCGTCACAAAAATACGCAAAAACAATATGACAGTCAAGCATATGTAAAGAGAATGAGTTAAAATGAAACTGGTTTAGTGGTTAAGTAAGAGTGATACCTTACAAGTGAGTAATTCATGATTAAGCGTCTACGTACTGTATCTCAATTCATTGTTTTAGCTTTCCCGAAATGCTACAACATTACAAAACAAACAAAAAAAATAAAAAATAAAAAAATC
The DNA here is from genome assembly GCA_936439885.1 of Nowickia ferox. NCBI lineage: Eukaryota > Metazoa > Arthropoda > Insecta > Diptera > Tachinidae > Nowickia > Nowickia ferox. The sequence goes on along the minus strand of OW387024.1, from coordinate 95,685,794 downwards.
AACTCACTTCAAATAAATGGTCGAGCATAAACGTGCACATTTGTTGTTCTCGTTTTGTTTATATTTTCAAATATTTTATTGTTGTTTACTTTTGCCTTTTTCAGCATTTCGTAAAAGTGACATAAACAAAATAAAAACTTTATCACAAAAAAAAATAGCAATTGCATTAAAACTGGTTGGTTTACTTTTTGTCGTTTTTTTCCCAAAAATGTTCATAGTTATTTAGAATTTTATTTGGCACAGTATTGAGAAAATTATTAGTAGTATTCTCTGCGAGTGAAGATATAAATTAGCGTGCAATGCCGCTGTTTGACCTTAATAGTCTTTGCTGATAAATTAAATTTGTCTTAACTTATTTTGGCTATATACACAAGATGTCCTAAAAGAAGTCGATTGAAAGTTTAAATGGACGGCAATGATTTTTTTTAAATGACTTTCATACCAATTTAGCAGACGTGTCGTAACCTGCGTAAACCGATGTTTAAAAGAAGAGCTCATTATAATTGAAAATTCGCTACTACCGGAGTTCGCTAAAAGCGTATTAACTTGTGCGAAATTTCTAAAACAAAAGGGTTGATCTTTATAAGTGATAATTCGTTGTGACCTGTGTAAGTTATAACCGAACTCCACTGTAGTGATGTAAATCAAAATAACTAATGTAAAATTCCGATCTACCGCATGATTGTGCTGTTGGCTGAAGTATTTGCTGCGTGAAGTACAGAACAACTAACGGTTTTTAAGGACCCGTAACGGTTTTTAACGGCTAGAGTCAGTTATATCATTATCATAGTCTACGTTAGCGCATATTTGTATCAATGAAGCGTCGGCGAAGTAAAATAACCAATAAAATGGCTACACAGCCGACTTAACACCAGTTCAATTTCTCTATAACTGAATTTGCACTTCGTCATTAAATTCTTAGCGGTTAAAGGTCGGATTGTCTAGCAACTGCGTAAATTCAAAGTTTTGCTAGGTCTGCCATTCCTTTAAGATTTTTAGAGATGAACTTCTTTTAAGTTCTACTCTTTGAAAAAAGGTACTTATGTATGTCGAAAAGTACTTTAGTTTGTGGAAATGTAGTTTTTACGGGAACAATTTGAATTCTTTTAACTTTTTATCGCAATTTTCGAAAATAGAGTTTTCATCATATTTCGACGTTTTGAGGTATGAAAATTTTCGAAAATAAAATTTTCACAAAATCTGTTTTTTATTAACAAGTTCTAAAGTACATACTAAGCAAATCAAGTTAAAAATCGAGTGAGTTCTTAAATCTAGTGATTCGTTCGAGAGATATAGTTGACGAAATTTTTCGAAAAAAAAAATGTTTTTGCCAATAAAAAGTCCTCGTCAAATCGGTTTTATATATTCACTGAGTTATATGTATGTTCATATTTAGTGTCGGTTGCCGCAAATTTTATCAAAATTTTTATCTTAGCGGCAAATTTCATTGATGTTCTGCAAAGCCAACGGATTACAATACTTTTTTCTCTAAATCGTATGTCTTTTTTCTTTTTTACTTTTGGGAAAATATTTTTTTTTGACAGAAGCTTGGAAAAGGTAATTTTAAAAAATAATCTGTTTTAAAAATAAAAAATAATTAAAAAAAATCTATTTAGAAACAACAACGCTGTGAGAAGTTATAAAATTGCAATATTATTGTGCAATAATTGATAAAACGAAATTGATTGTGCGTATATTACATTAGCAAATGGCACAATATAGTGGGCCAAATCAAATGTATCTCGACTTATATTGTGCAAAAAATATAGTTGTTGTAATGTGTTGACAACATTGTACAATTCGTATAAGTATGAATAAGTGCATAAGAGCTAAATATTATTGATAACATGTCTACAAAATAAAAGCTAGCATAACGATAATTTATTAATATGTACATATATTAAAATTGCCCAACCGATGTATGTGTATGTATATTTTAATATATTGTGCAAATTATTGAATAGTGTAGAGCACAGCGTAAGTAATAATAGGAATAAAGTACTCTATAATATGGTGTTGTCTCTGGTACATTCTATGTTTTTTTAAAAGTACTTATTTAGTAGCAAAATGTGCCCTTTAAATTCTTAGTATTCGCTAAAATTATTATTTTAAATTATTTTTGTTTGCTTATTTTTTTAAGAAAACATTTCTAAGCAAATTATATATTTAATAGTTCTTGAAAAAATACTGTCCGATCTTTAATATAAGAATATTATTATTTTAATCCATTGATTTGAATTTTCATAGTTAATAATACGAGCATTATTACAGATATTGAGACAAATTTTGTACTTTACTCACAACTAAACAAATATATAATTATTCTTTTTCATTGCAGGTATGTAGTACAAACTATGCATATATAAAATTGATTACGGGTTCAAAAGTTGTTTGTAAGTAAATAGTAAAGTAAATTTATTCATTCATTCATTTTTTTTATAACTGATTTTTTTTTCTTTCTTTACAATCAATTTACTTATTGTACATTACGGCATTAAAATCTCAATTTCTAAAAAAAGTGTACTAAGAGCCTTCGCATGTTGAGCCAGCGATATGTTAATTAATTTTGACATATTCTATGTTTTTTTTTTCAACAGCTGGTTTATGCGATTTTGTATAAACCAAGGTCGTTATCTGTTTCAAAACAGCATGCTGCCGTTTTTAAAAGAAAATAAAGCACGCTCTAATTAAAATTTTATCAGACGACTTTGTGTCTTTTACTTTTACAGAAGTAATGTTTTGAAGCAACTACGTCCAAACAAACACACATACTCTGATATTTGCATATAAGGTAAACAGCTTTGAAAGCTCTTGAATTTGTTCCTCTTTCTTTGTTATCGCCGTTGGAAATTTGACATGTGAGATGTCAAAAAAAAAAAAAAAAAAAAAAAAAAAAAAAATGTGTTGTGTTCCAGCAAAAAAAAATTTCAAAAAATTTAATTGGCTTTGGAATTAAGCATTTTTGGTGGAAGCTCTTACCTACTGGATTACCAACTTAATGATTTTAACAAGGCGTGAGACACAAATAATCGATTCTTGCGCACTATCAAAATAAAAAAAATAATTTTTCCCACCAGTCAAGTTCTACATCCTTTTTTTAAATTTTATATAATATGATTTGTAATACTACTTAAACGTCATTAAGGCAAGTGTTTTAAAAAACTAAACACAACCGTTCACATTACATTTGACATGTTTAAGGTTGACGTTTTGTCAGTAAATTATTGTATTTGTAAAAATTTACGAACAATTATGCTTTTTTATTGGTTTATTATATTTAAACAACAAATGTTTTTGTAAATAATTGAGTATTTTTTAACTAATTACTTGTTTAACAAATAATTTTTTTACGTGCTGCCATTTAATAACAAGACAAAGTTGCCAGAGTTACCAAAAAAAAAAAAAAACGGACTGAACATACTCCATTTGTTTGTTTAAGGAAGTGTTTAAATCTTAAACACTTCATTTGAGATGTTTAACATAACAAGTCAATGTATGGTAAAACATCTCAAAGTCGTCTATTTAAGCTCTTAAACACAAATGAGGCGTTAAACACGTAAGTGTGAACCTGGTATAAGCGAGTAATGAAATTAAGCAATCTGAAAAATAATTAATTATATAGCAAGTAGTGCTGACGGTAATGTCTAATTTTATGCTGTGTCATGGCAGGCTTAGGTGGATAGCAACGATCCGTTAGCTGCCAAATAAGGTATGTTAAGATTATGGTTTGTGTCTCTGCTATATCAATTCAAACTTTAATTCACACTACTTCAATGCAGCACTCAATCATTTTGCTTTGTTATAACAATAACTTTTTAAGCACTTCCGAATTGCTATGAATACCTACAGTTGTAATTAGAATACAAATACATATATGTATGTATATATACAAAAAGTTTACATCAAATATTGTCCACATTTATCATGGCGAAAACCTATCAGCTTTCAACTTGACCCTCAAAAATATTTCCAATAATTTTTTTTTTAAACTATAGTACCTGTTATATAAAAAAAAGCATCAACTATTATTACCAGGGAAACCGCAAATATGCAATTGCATGTTTTTTCTTGTGTGACGTATTAATGCGGGGACAAGATATTTATCAGTTTCAGATCTTTTTATGAATTTTGGCATTGATTTGTTAGTGCATATTTTTGCATATTTTTGCATATTTTATCCTTTAAAGCATATTTTTTTTTATCATATTTTTGCATTTTTAGAGCATAATTTACGCTTTTAGGGCATATTTTGGTAATTAAAGAATTTTTTTTATCTTGTCTGTTGGTCAACATTTTTAGTTTTATTTTTCGCCATCTAAGTCTAAATTCCACTGTTCAATGTATAGTAGTGTATAAATTGTTCTTATGGATTACGCAGTTATTTTCGTTACGTTAGTTTCAATAAGAATTCGCCCCAAGAAGACGGTGAAAGAACATTGTCAATGTACATATAAACGACAGCAACGATTTTTATTTGAAAATCGGGGTCAATATTTTGCTGTTTAGCAATAAAAATTATAAATGAAAATCTTGTCGTATTTATCCAAAATACAGCTCCAAAGTTTTAACTCTGAAAATGAAGCTAAGTTTTTAAGAGAGTATCCAAAAAAAAAAAAATAATTTGTATTAAATATTTGCTGTAGTCAAAATTTGTATCGCAATTTTGTTTTAACGCGGCACTTCAAACCCAAATTATTATGTTTAATACAGCAGTTATTCTAATTATTTTTTTTGGTTTATTCTATTTTTGTCTTATTTTATATGCAAATGTTGTTGAATTTTTTAATTAAAAATATATTTTCATATAAAAATAAACCAACATATTTTTAAGAGCATATTTTTTGGAAGTTTTAGTGCATATTTTCAGGTTTCTAGTGCATATTGAATGCGCATAAACACTTATTTTTAGAGCATATTTCTGGTTTCCCTGATTGTTACTAAGGCGTTAGGTTGTGTGTGAGTGCTTACATGCATACATACATCTGTATTAGTGTTGAGCGATGTTGTGATTTTTTAATAATGTTGCTCCTTTTGAACGTAATTTCTAAATCACTGTTCTTTTAAACTGTGACTGTGATCACAGTTTAGCAGTATTTTGTTTGCAGCAGTACTGTTATTTTGACAAAATCTAATAAGAAGATCAGGAGTGAAATTAAACTGCGACTGTGATCACGGTTTAACACATTTCAGGTCTTCTGCTTTAAATTATGTATTAGTATTGGTATTTTGATAAATACGAATAAGAAGAGCGACAAGAACAAACAATTAGCAATCAACCCCATCCAAATATTGAGAATTGTCGTATTGCAAATACAAAAATGTGAGAGCTATACATTGTTGCCAGAAAAGACAAACGGTGAAGGTATAAAAAAAATTCATGCGGTAGCTTTATTTGCTGTAAAGTAAGCATACAAGAATATTCACAGTTTGTATGAAAGAACTATATTTCCAAAACCTGTTACTTGATAAATTCGTTCATAGTTGTGATTAGTGATTTTTCAATCGCTGTGAAAAAGTAACAGTTTTCGTAAAATCGCTCATCTCTAATCTGTATATAAATAATTTAACAAGTAATTGTTTTTTGTTTACAAAATTGTTTATATATTTTTTTCTCTGTTAATAACTGTTGTTTGGTTCACAGTTAAAACAATTAGCAACCACAAAACAAGCGGCAACACATGATTCAAATTATTTAGTTGTTTAGTTTTTGTAGTGTGGCAACAATCAACAGCACGCGTGAACACACACATACACAATTAACAATAAAGTCGCTAAATAAAAACAAGTTCAATAAACTTTTGGAAAGAAAAAAAAACTAAAAATAAATTGTACTTGTTATTAGACACGGTGACACTTATAAAAATTTATAAATAAATATCTATTTCAAAAGGTGTAGGAAGTTATTATAAACGTCATGTTTATAACTCTTGACTAAAATTGCATAATTGCATTTTTTTTTATTAAGAAAAATAAATTGAATTAAATACAGTTTAACGATAAACCATATTAATAAACCATCAACCACATTAGCAGGAAAAAAAATTTGTTAAACAATTTCGCATATGCATAATTAAGTTGTTATGTTAAATTTCAATTTAAAATACTCGCGGCAACAAAAATGTCGCTGGCTATTAAAATAACAAAGCAGAAAAAAAACAATAAATATAAAATAGTGGGAGGTTGTTTTATTGCAGCTTTATTAAGAGAATACAAAATTTATATGACACACTTATATTTAAACATTTTGTATTAATTTATTTTGTCCATTTATTTATTTATTTTTATTAAATTTATTCAGTTTTTTTTTTTTTTTTGCTACCCGTTCTCAGTTTAAACACCTCCATTCCAAACAAGCATTTGGTGTTTCAAGCCTCATAAAATAATGAGCAACACATAAATAGTTGTTTGTTTTAATTAAATAAAATGAAATATTTTTCAATAATTAAAGCATAGTTTAAGATTAATTATGCTGGTTGTCAATTATGTGCTGCATACATGTTGGCTCCTTAACTGCTAAAAACACTTAAGCGATAAAAACATAATTATTTGTTTAATCATGTATGCAGCATAGCGTAAAATTGCTTTTGTTGCAATCAAATGCCGATATACTTACTTATGTATGTATGTAGATAGATATAGCCCTACCGAAAGGACTTACATATGTATTTTATTTATTCTGCTGGCAACACGTCGTTAGCCCATTATTGGTTTGACCCACCGGACATTTAAAAAAATAATGAGTTAGGTATGGGGTGTATATATATTTCGAATATCTCCTTTCGCTAAATTAATTATGGTTTCTGAGATATTTAGCATTCATTTTGTTCCAATTCAACTATTTCAAGGTTTCATAAGTATTGTTTTGCTGTACATGCCACAGTTTGGCGTTTGCGTCAAAGTCTTCATACCTACAAAAACATGAGAAGTGAAGTTAACTCTCGTTTTGCTTCATTTCTATAAGAAATGAATAATAAAAAAAGAAGGTGCCGTAAGAAAACAGCATCACCCAGGCGCAGCCAATGATTAAATGTTTTAATATAAACTTATTAAACACTAAAATAAAATAAAAGAAACCTTGATTATGCATGTTTGACTATAACAGAAGTCATTTAATTTCGTTCTTTATGTTAAATACACTTCACTTACTTAGTTTTCTTGTGTCAGTGTGTAAGCGAGTCGATAGTTAAAAATATTACGGCGGCGGCTTCTTGGTCGGCGTTAAACGATCGACTTATTTCTCTAGACAGCAATAAATATAAAGAAATCAACAAAATTCTAAATTCTCAGCATTGAAGTATACGTATGGAAAAAAAGAAAAGTGGAGTATGCGTTAGAAAATATATTTTTACTTTTACAATAAAATAATATTAACTTCTAACTTTATTCATGAAAGTTCACTAAAATTTACACATTTCTTCCAAACATGTGTGGGAAGCAAATACTGAAAATACAAAAAAACTTCATGTAAACCTTTCTCGTTTTTCTCCATTCCGACTTTTTGGCATATGCTCCAAACCAATAATGGGCTGACGACAGGTTATTTTTCTTTCTATTTTTTTTGAGGCATATCAAGTGGTACTTGACAATTGTTCAGACACGTTTGGCTTGCAATTAGCTACGTTCACTTAGATCAGCTGTTTATTGTCATCATCAATGTAAAAGAAGACAGTGATCATAGAAAATTGGCAAAACAGAAAAGCTTTTGCTTATTTTTTCATTTTTAATAAAAGTTGTGAAAAAATATTATGAGTTTTGGTCCAAATGGAAAGACAAAAACAAAAATATTTCCATATCGCAATTTATTCATCAAATACTCTTGCGAGCACAGCACACTTTTCTTGCAATATCTAGAGACGATCTCCAAGTTTGCGCAAAATGCAAGTGTTAGAACACGCCCGGTTACTTTTTTTTTGCATTTGGGTAATTCTAGAGTTGATTTATTAGCGATACTATGGTGCGACTGGCGCAATTTAATATTTCTTATATAAGGCCGCCTACCCAGCCCAATCCACTGTGCATCTTTATGACAACTTATTTAAACAATTAATGCAAATATACAACAACAACAACAACAACAAATGGCAGTTGCAACGAAATAAATAATATATAAATATTTCTAAAACTCATACTGATTTCGAATTTCCTCGGAGATTTTATTTCATTCTAATACATTTAAGTTGTTCCATTTTATACACTTACGTTGCCTCTCAAATCTCTATGGTATTATTTGTGTAGCTCCTCGTCAATATAGCGTGGAATGAAATAATGTTTGAGTTGCGAAGTTCGCCCATTTCTATTTTAATTTAGCTTTTTCTACTACTACTGTTGTTGCTACACACTGTTTTCCAACAACAAATAATAATAACAATATAAAAACCATTTCATGTGTAAAATACGGAAAAAACAAGGTGGTGCGCAAAGGTCTCACATTGAAAAATTTTTCCCTTAAAAAAACACAACACAGCATCAGAAACATTTACATACATGTATGTATATGCATACACACATACATACATATGTACATAGCAAAGTAAATAAATACATATGTATATCCTTTGTCGTGAGATCGAAAAAATTTTAACAAAACAAATAACAAATTCTACAGGGTGTTTTTTTAGAGGTATAGAACTTCGAATTGAAATAAAACACAAGAAAATCGTTTTAATGTCCATCAATTTGGCTTTATTGGAAGGATAATTTTATGCCATTAACGTTTAAATATGATTTCGGGCATGTGGCCGCCGCGGCTGGCTCGAATAAAGCCAATTCTACAGGTCCAATTTTCAACCACTTTTTCGAGCATATGGGGCCGTATGTTGGCAATAACGCCACGAATGTTGGCTTCCAAGTCCCCTAACGTTTCTGGTTTGTTGGCGTAGACGAGCGACTTCACATATCCCCAAAGAAAATAATCCAATGGTGTCAAATCACACGATCTTGGTGGCCAATTGACAGGTCCATTCCGCGAAATTATGCGCTCATCGAATGTTTCCTTCAATAAATCGATTGTGACGTGCGCTGTGTGGCATGTAGCGCCGTCTTGTTGGAACCACAACTCATCCACATTCATGCCATCCAATTCGGGAACAAAATAGTCGGTTATCATGGCTCTATACCGGTCTCCATTAACGGTAACTGACTCTCCAGCATTATTTCGGAAGAAGTATGGCCCAATGACTCCACCAGCCCATAGAGCACACCAAACAGTCAGTTTTTGTGGATGTAATGGCGTCTCAAGGGTCTCATGTGGATTCTCTTCACTCCAAATGCGGCAATTTTGCTTGTTGACGTAGCCATTCAACCAAAAATGAGCCTCATCACTGAACAAAATTTTGCGATGAAAATCAGCATCGAGATCAATCTCATTTTCGGCCCATACACCAAAATCACGACGCATTGCATGGTTTCGCGGCTTTAATTCTTGCACAAGCTGGATCTTGTAAGGTCGCAAGCCAAGATCTTTGCGCAAAATCTTCCATAAAGTTGATGGACAAAGCTCCAATTGCTGTGCACGGTGGCGAATCGATTCATTCGGGTCCTCTTCAACACTTTGCTCTACAGCGGCAATTGTTTCTTCGGTGCGCACTGTTCGACGTCTCTGCTGATGCGTATTATCACATAGAGTAAACGTAGTGCGAAAACGATCCATTGTTAACCGAATTAATTGCTCTGATGGACGATTATGTCGACCATAAAACGGACGGAGCTTGCGGTAAACTTCGCGAACTGAACCATTATTTTCGAAATAAATTTGCACGATTTGCAAGCGTTGTTCTTTTGTCAACCTGTTCATGATGAAATGGCAAACCAAACTAAATATTAATTACTTGACAGCTGACAAAATGGCCGCCAGTTAAAAAAGTGATGCCAACTTAAAGTTCTATACCTCAATAAAAAACACCCAATATTAGAAGGATTTTTAAAGAAAAATTAAAAGTCAAGTTTTGTGCTTTAGAACTGAATTTTACACAGTTAAAAATAGTTCAGCTATTTTGATTAATATACAGGCTTATCCATTTAGTGGTATCAAAGCCGCAAGTCTGGCAAGGCTGACAGTTGTTAAATATATGTCATCTGCAATTAATACAGCTACCATAAACAATACAAAAAATAAATAAGTATTAATTTTATTATAAGAATAAATTTTTTTTTTATAATTACCGTCATCTGCTTCAGAGTTTTCCGTGAAGACAGAGGTCTTACACAAAGGAATGCTATAAAATTCGCATTTATCAATATTTTCGGCAGAAAAATCTCTCTTAGGTGGAAAATGATGCGATTATACAAAAAGCCAAACCAAATAGAATTTGATTTTGAGTTCCCGACAATTCCCAAACAAATTTCATAACATCACAAAAATGGGATTTTTTGAGTATTTCGTCGGGCGCAGATAATATTTTAGGAAATATTTAAAAACATCAGGTGGCATGACAAATTTTTGGTTCCAGCTTTGGAATTTGAGAAAAAAGGCCTTACATTTGTCTAAGTCTATTTCGGAACGATCTGGTACCTTTAATAAGGAAAATTTTTAACAAAAAATTGCTGTGTAATGTTTCTTATAGTATTACCTTTTGAATAAATAAAAATATGTGATTGGTATTTTTGCTATTTTTTTTTTAATAATAGCGAACTATTTAACCCACTTTTTCTGCAAAAACGGCAAAAAATCGACTTTTTTCAAAAATTTAATTTAAATTACGTATATTCTTATTCTAAATTTTAAAAATTCTAGTTAATTTTAATTATTATTGTTCTAACTTCATTTGTTTCTATATTTATGGCTTGATCAGGCTAAAGTTCGTATTGCTTTGGAAGCCAAATTACATGTTATAATTATTAATGAATAAATAACACCAAAGTTAATTGTAAATATTCTGACAAACTCGTAGTAGAACGGAACAACTAGCTGTTTTCGAAGGCTACTATACATTCATCATCAGCGTTCTTTGTTATGTTGCATAACATAAAAATATTTTTCGATTTGTTCAAATGTAATCTACTAGATATCTCGACCAAAGAAATATATGACTTAGACCACTTTCATAATTAAGGGTGCCCCTGTGGCTGAGTGGTAGCGATGCTAACCTCTCAGTCCAGAGGTCATGGGTTCGATTCCCACCATAGACCCTGGGTGTTTTCTGCAGACAAGCTAAACGCATTGCAGTTTGTGTTTGTTACAAAAAAAAAAAAAAAAAAAAAAAAAAAACATATAAAAAATGTGCATTCTATCCTTGACATTTTGAAGTCGGTAGCGTGCTGTGGTGAATGTGTTTAATGCTTTACCGTCAAATTCAGAGAGCTATGGCTGTATGATAACTGGGACCAGAAAAGCTAATCGCTTGCCGGATTGTGTTTGTTAAAAAAAACCGAAAAATGGATTACCCTATATATAATTAAAAATTTATTCAATAAAATATACTCGCAACAAAATATACTATAATTTGGCTTACAAAGCGAAAAGAACTTTAGCCTGATCAAATCATAAATATAGAAAATATACTACAATTTTTGTAATACCGCAAAGCTCGAAGTTCAGCTTAAATCGATAGAATCCGGATTTGTGAGGGTTTTTTTTATCAATAGCTAATAAGTACCTATTCTAAATTTTGACTTATCCCCTGTTTAATTTTAGGCTCCTAACGCTCTTCAATTTAATGTTGTTTTCTGCAATTTTTCTTGATCCCACTCCTTGTGTAAATAAATGTGCAGAAAGACAATATTCACTAAAAAAAAATTTTCTATATTATTTTTGGTAAGGCAGCAAGCAAAGGCCGTTGGCAAATATGTTGAAATGTATATTTTTCAAAAAATCAATAACATATTTTTAAGGCATGAGTTGCAATGTATTAGGCAGCCAAGTGCCTGCTTCTACACCCTGATCAGCTTCCGCCCACACTTTCTATTTACGCAGCTAGGACTGTCAGTCAGTGTTAATGGTTGCTACAAGACTGTTCGATGAAATGACGGAGTGTAGCGGTGGCAGCAAGCAAACATTCGACGAAACGTAAAACTAAATCCTCAAGTGGTTTTTAATAATCATTTTTCATTTATTATAGCGTTGATGACGACGAAAATGATAAAATGAAAATCTGATGATTTTTTGTTATTTTTTATTTTATAAAGTTTTGGTTGCCGAGAGATTTGTCAGCGCAAAAATTATGTTGATTGTAATTAATATGTGTGCAAATTTATATACTACATATATACGAGTACATACATATATATTGGTATTGATAAAAGTTAAATTTATGGAAAATTGTAAACAAAATTATTTGAAGGAAATTTGAGAATCTGAATCTGAATTTTATATTAGAAAAAGGGTTTCTAAAAAAATATGAATTGCAAACAACCAAGTCCCGAAATCGCGCCCGTTATATTGTTTATGTGTATTGACTCTATAGTAATATCAAGTCTGTTTCCAATTTAAATAAAGTACTGTAGTGACCCGATGAGGCTTAATAAAGAAAGGGTGGGCAAATTTAAGGTTAGGAAGTAAATTGGCTTTTTTTTTTGATAAATTAAGATTTATTGATACTAATGTAAAGTAGAAATATGGGAATTAATAATGGAATATGATGTTGGGCAAATGTCCACCTCTATTACGTCGGCAGTCATCCGCTCTTTTCACAAAATTTTGAACCATATGAATTTCATATTTCAGAGCGTCAGTGGTTTCTGGTTTCTTCACGTAACCCCGGTCTTTTCAATTAAAATTCACAAATTTCACAATTAAAATTCTTTGTTCAAGAGTGTAGCGTTCCATAGATAAAATTTTTCAACTTTTTACTAAATAAATGTCAAAGGATGACAACTCAAATCTTGACTTTTCATCATTTGACAGCCAATTTACTTCCTAACCTCAAATTTGCCCACCGTTTATGAAAAAATTATTTTAATTTACATATTGCCACCGTGCACATGTGCGAGTCCTCTCACAATAATGAAGAGAGCAATAAAAGATAATTTGTATTTTTATTTAATATGTAGTCCCTTGTTACTACAAACAGGCCTTTGCAGGCTTTTAATCTCCGGCTATTCGTACTCGTATGTGCCGGTTTTGTAGTCGCATGTTGCTAGACAACAATCTGGATTCTTTTTATATTAGTTTGCTTTCAAGGTTTTCTATTTTTTAGAGGTTGTAAGATTAATATATATATATATTATATACGATTTTAAATACATAAAACGTGCCAGTATTCTCTTTTTGAACACGAGAAATTTACTCGAATAAAACTCTTAATTCAAGTACATATGACCCAAATATGCATTGGCAGCCCTGATGTGATGAGAGAAAACCATAATACACTCAAAAACGAACCACCAACACAAACATAAATGTGAATGGATGGGTGTGGTGGGGATCACTGCTCCATGGCAACTTTTATCTGAGCGTTACTGTATCTCTTAAGAGTATTTTCGCCAGACATAGATTTCTCTCATATCGTATTTGATATCTTGAATACTTACTTCTCGCCTAATAACTACGTTTTTACATTTGAAAAAAAATACACTTTTCAGCTTTCCAATTGGCCTTTTAAATGAAGCTAAACAAATCTGTCTGCCTAGCGGGAAGTTTCATTTCAGGCCTTCAAGCTCAATCGATTCTCATATATTTTTCTTCTGATTGAAATAGAACACTTGGAACATGTGCAAAAGCATAGAATTTCATTTATTCTCTTAACTCGGGGTAGATGTATTTCCATAATTTCTTTAACTTTTATTTGAGGTACGTAAATACTTCAAGTCTGCTTGGTTGCCATAGCAATTATTTATTATTTAAATTAAATTAATTTTAAATTTCTTCTAAATCACTTTATATGTATCAAAAAATTTTTTTTTGAATTTTCTAAACACATACTTCACTTGAAAATTTTCCCTTTTTTTGTTGTGTTGGCACAACCATTTTTGTATCCTAGTCCAAATCCAAATGTAATTGCACAGGTATTTCATAAAATACGAGTATACGAGTTCTTGCGTTTATCACACAATGTTAGCAATAATTTTTAAACAGTTTCTTAGCGAAATGAAATGCGATAACTTGTTTAAAATATCTTTTGCCAAATAAGTCAAAACTTACGAAAATCGATTTTAGTGAAAAAAAAAAATGAAGTTAAAGCTTTTTTATCGCGATTATGCCACGAAATGTCAATATAATGGTGCAAATTCAAAGTGTTTCTGAAAAATTAATTCGATTTGTAACTTTCAGAAAATCTGCACATGTGCTCTTTTAGAGCACAACCTGAGCATTAATTCAAGGCGAATTGATTGCAACTCTGCAAAAAATGCATGTATACTTGTTAGTGTAAAATTTCCTGCTGTCAGAAAATTTCCGAACGTTTTGCTTTGATTTGATACAAAATAAATTAACAGCTGATCACCATATGCTGAATTGAGATTACCTGCACCTGGATTCTATAACTTTTTGCGAACCGAAAATCTTAATATTTATCGACATATTTATTCGTTTTCGGTAACGATAATGTGATTATGTAATTTCTTTTTTACGATAGTCTCCATCTCTATTTTAATCACCATGTATTTCAATATTATGTGGTATCTCTGAATAGAAAATTGGAAAATAAGCGAAAAGCAAAAAGAAAAATAAAGAAAAACTCAATGAATTTGAGCTTGTCTTTTAAATTCCTTTTGCTTCAACCGACAGCGAATATCGTTAAAACATGTTACTGAGCAGCAAAGTCGATAAGTTTTCGTTATATTTATTATAGCGATAATATTGTCGTAATAAAAGTTACTGAATCCAGGTATTGATGTCATTTCGCCTTGCATTATAATTCATGACTACTGTCGTCCGCCCGCCTGAGAAACAAGCCGATCGGCTCACAGCCGGGCTCAAGAGCCGCCGCCGACTTTCAATGTAACTTCAAGCCGCCGATGCATGCGGCTAACCTCGGCTCAAAATTGCAGCCGGCTAAATGTTTTTTGTAGTTGCAAATTTGTACTACATCTTACAAATTATATGGAAGACATCAGGTGTCAGGGCTTATGAGCCGCCGCCGACTATTTTTTCCTAAGCCGCCGCCGCCGACTTTTTAAGACGGCTTGTTTCTCTGACGCCCGCATTGATTCCTTCCCCAAAAAATAAAACGGCTTGCGCCTCAAAAATCCCAAATCTTTAAACTGACGCGATAACTGGTTCAAATTTAAAACTGTTCAAAAATAAATTTATGGTTAATGATTGAGAAATATTTTGTTCATAAATCGGCATTAGTTTTTTTTTAAGTTAATTTTAAATGCATTAATTACATTTGTATAGGTTAACAGAGCCATGTTATCATGCCAACATAGCTCTGTTAAACAATAATGTTTGTGTCAAGGTTTATAAATTTTTACCCCCATATTCATAAAATTTAAAATTAATTTGAAATGTATTTTATTTCAAATTTTGCATTCAAAATTATCCTAAAATGGATTTCAAATTAATTTTATTTGTTTATTTATTTACGCATAACTGATATTTAAAAAAAAAAATTTAAAAAACTTCTATTTAAATCCTTTTTAGATATTTTTTTAATCTGTACTGATTGCTTAGAAACGGTGTAAATTGCGAAATTCTTTTGCAACACCAACAAATATTTAATTGTTTTAGCCAAATGAGTTTCAACTTGCAACATCAACAAAGTAACTCAACTTCCATTGGTGTCATTTTGTGTTATTATTTATTTTATTTTTATCGTATGTGCGCGGATTGCAAAGTTGTCTTTTTTTATGAAGACGAGGGAATAATTTATTTAATGGCATTTTCTAAAAGCGCAAACCTTGAAGTGAAGTAAAGTGTAGAGTGTAATCAGCAATTTCCCACTGGGTAATTTAGATTTAATTTTTATTTCTTAAAATCTCTTAAGGGTAAAAATTCACATTGAGGATTCAAGAAAACACTTGAGGGGGAGTTGAAAAGATTTCGATGAATTTTTAATATAAATTTATTAAAAATCTTATGTTATAACATTTTACATTAAATGTTATAAATTTAGAGCGTTTTTTTCTAGATTAATGTTTAATGTAGATTAATTGACAAAATTTCTATAATTTCTACATTGAGAGCTCTCTTCATATTAAACAATAAAATTATGTATAATAGAAAGAGAAAAATGAAAAATTAATTAAAACAAAAATGGCTGTTGTTATTGATAAAATTGTACAAAAATTAGTGTTTTTTTTTTAAAGTTTATTGGTTAAAAGAGGAAAAAAAGCTTATCTTGTTCATATATTTTCCTTAGAAATTATTTAGATAAGTTTTTTTTTGGTATCTCTTATTTTACGTGTTATCTTTTTAATGAATATTTACTTGTTGGCTCATAACGATGTGATTGGCCAACAAAAATGCAGATAACGATATAGTAATTGACATTATCTGTAGCAGCGAAATATGTTAAGATAAGAATTTTATAAAAAATATGGCTGTTAAACTCTGGAACAGCAGGAATTTTTAACGTGGTATTGGAATGTTTTATCGTATAAAGTACATAAAGACCCTCTTTCAAAAGCTGGGGAAGCATCTGCAGCCACCACTTTTCTTTCGTTTCATGGCGCCATTTTTGGGGAGAGAGAGAGTCGGTGGAGTAACAATTCTGTGGTTTTCATGAACAAGTTTCGAGTTTTTTAATGTCAAATTGCAAGACTCGTATGTGCTTTTTTAAAAAGGTCTAAGCAAATTTTGTAAAATATGGGCACATACTGTATACATATATACTGATTTATTTTTACACAGCAAATTCCCAAAATTTGGAAGCATTAAACTATTCATATACACATATTTACTGAAAATAAATGTTAATACAGCTTGGCATTCTCATGCAGCTAAAAAAGACACCAGATATTAATATTTTTATATTATTTATATATTTAGTTTACTGTTTTCATGGTTAACTTTACATGTACACACAGTTAAAAAAACTAAATCTAAAATTATAATGAAAGATAATCCAATGAATTTCAGTTGTTAATTTTGTTGTAAATAAGAGTTATTACGATTTGGAAGAAAAAAAAACTATTCGTTCGGTTAATCTAACCAATTTAAGTTGTTAATTTACTTATGCCGTCGATAGCTAGCCGTACAATCATTATTACTATTTCCTGATTAATACAATTGATAAATAGATGACAAAACGAAATCCTAAAAACTAACAACGATTAATCTAACAAGTTCGAGTTGTTAATTAAAAAAAAAGGAATTATTTTTATTTAGTTATATATCTAAATTTGTTCGAACTTATAACAAAAAAAAAAAAACTAAATATATATATATATTTGTTTCTATGTTTATGATTTGAAACGAATATATAGAAATATTGTTTTTTTTGGTTACCCTAATTAATTTTAACCAAGTCAAATTGTTAATTTACTGTAATCTTAGTTAAAATCTCGATTGCACTTAGATTAGCTGATATGATATAAAACACTTTAATACTTTTGCAGAGAAAGGAGCTAGAGCTGCAAAACTATCGATTGTCGCCCCACTCGATAGTTTCGATAGCTTGATAGAAAACTATCGATACTATCGAATGAATAAACGACATTGAGCATAGTTAACATCTTTCATTGACTCGAAAAAAATCCAGAGTTCTCAAGATTTTTATAAGTATTTAAAAATATATGTTGTTATGTAAGTATAATTAAAAATATGTGTAGATTTGTCAAAATATCGGAGACGATTGCCGGACGGCCGTCGCGATATCAGTACCACTGAAATTTATCTTTGTGTCGAACACGTCAAATTTATGATGATACTTTTGGCTACTGTTTGTCGAATAACACTTCGAGTTATAATTACATTTATGTACATATCGACGGTCACAAGTAGAAAGGCCCTAACTCGTATTTTCACAAAATTGAATTTTTCAGTGGTTGCAATACATTTCACACAAATACACCTCGTCACAAAAATTAATTGCAATAGTGTAAAAAATAACGCTTTTACAAGCAGTTGTACTGTTTATTATTATGTTTTTACGATCTCTTGTAAAGTTACAGTTATTTGAGTTAGGGCCTTTCTACGTGTAACCAACGATATGTATTTAAATACATATACAGAAGGCGTAAAGCAACTGCGGATAATTTGCTTCAAAGCTGCCGTCGACTACTGCTTACTGAGTTCGATTTTCATTTTATTAATTACTTCCCAGCAAAAATAAATTTGGTACAGTGCATCCCCTCTGCCTTACGAGGATGCAATAACGTAAGCGAATGACGAAATTTAACACAAACACTACGAAGTTGGTCGTCAAATTTTTTTATAGTACATCCTCTCTCGCTTACCTGGATACAAATTTGGATGCGAAGGAAATTTTTACTTCGAGTTTTGATTTTTCAATTGAACTGAGTACGAAAATAAATACATGCTTCGGTAGTTAAAATGCGCCGTATTGATAAATATTGTCATTAAGTTAATGACAAATATTATTGGAATTAAAATTTTTTTTAAATAACATCGTTTTGTTGAACATAATTCTTGTATATTTTTTTTCTGTGTATGAAATCTATCAACAGCTCGACAGATACCTTGCTCAGATTCTCGATTAGGTTAGGTAGCAAAGAGGAGCCATTACGCTCATGTCCGGGACATACACATACATAAGCCAGTCCAAGCCTGTTGTAAAAATCACAAAGTCGTCTATAAGTTGCGCCAATTTCTTGACTGATTTTCAAAGTAAATCTCGGTAATTTGGTAGCGTTGTTCCAGCGTTAATCTACTCATGATGATTGTCGGCAGTATACTGAAGGTATACTGTGTAATTCGAAACGAAAGAAAATGCTTTCGAGTTTGTATCTTTATAACATACAAAATCACAAGCATTTTCTTTCGTTTCGAACTTGCGCCAATACACACAACCGCGTAAATTTAATAATTATTAAAATAAAATGTTGTTTCAACTTGAAATAACTTTGATTCAACATGATTTGTCATTTGGAATATTAAATAAACATGAAATAAAGTTATTTCAAAAGAAAAAAATTTCTTTGAAGGTTACTATTGTAAATCATGTTGAATTAACATCATTACCGAAAATTGTTAAATTAACTTTGTTTTCGTGGATTTTAATGCGACATTTTTCTGTGTGGGAATTCGAAAATTCGTTTCAATAGATGAGTTTTCCTTTAAGTAAAGTTTTTTCAAAATAAAACTGTTGGACATTGTTTAATTATTTATGAAAATTTTTTTCTTTCCTTTTTTGCAGTGTGATTTATGCATATTTGATATTAGTTTCATTTTTAATTCCAGATCACCAGGTTTTTGAAACCAAACTGAGAATTTCAAATAATAATTATCGGCTTTTCTGCATTTGTATGATAATTAATTTTTCTGCTTTTTTTTTCGGAAAAAATTCTTTTACAATTTTGTACCCAACAAAGAAGACAAACTTTTCTACACACTAATATAAAATATGTATGCATACTTTTTGTCAGCGTGATATAGAAGTACATATCGTTTCTAGATTGTTATTTTCTCTTAAGAAAAAAATCTTTTGCCATATTTATAAGTATACATATAAATATTTAGATGGCCTTTGTTTCTTATAATTGGGAATTATGAACCAACAATTAAGCTTTTTATTGCCACAATTACCTCAAGTTTGTCTTAAACACAGCACATTGCAGAAAGGCTAAAAAGCAGTTTCTCCAAAATTAATAAGCTTTGCATACGAACAAAACAAGTCACATTAAATTTAATAAAAAAAAAAATTCATTTAAATATTGCATATTAGTATTTCCACACGAATGTCAACTTTGGCATCACTTTTTTAACTGGCGGCCATTTTGTCAGCTGTCAAGTGATTAATATTTAGTTTGGTTTGCCATTTCATCATGAACAGGTTGACAAAAGAACAACGCTTGCAAATCGTGCAAATTTATTTCGAAAATAATGGTTCAGTTCGCAAAGTTTACCGCAAGCTCCGTCCATTTTATGGTCGACATAATCGTCCATCAGAGCAATTAATTCGGTTAACCGGTCAATTGGCCACCAAGATCGTGTGATTTGACACCATTGGATTATTTTCTTTGGGGATATGTGAAGTCGCTCGTCTACGCCAACAAACCAGAAACGTTAGGGGACTTGGAAGCCAACATTCGTGGCGTTATTGCCAACATACGGCCCCATATGCTCGAAAAAGTGGTTGAAAATTGGACCTGTAGAATTGGCTTTATTCGAGCCAGCCGCGGCGGCCACATGCCCGAAATCATATTTAAACGTTAATGGCATAAAATTATCCTTCCAATAAAGCCAAATTGATGGACATTAAAACGATTTTCTTGTGTTTTATTTCAATTCGAAGTTCTATACCTCTAAAAAAACACCCTGTATGTTTTTTTTTAAGAAAACAAAAGTTTTTTTTACTTGTGTATATTTGTGTAGTCAGTCAGCAGCTCTACAGTAGCTTATATTTTAAGAATAATCGAGGCATATTGTTCCGAAATACAATCTCAATTGTTTGCTGTCGCACGCGACAAAAAAGTGGATTTTACTGTGGAAATGCCCATATGTACTGTTACTTCAGTATTAAGACAATAATCCAAGTATGTATACAATTGTCAGATATTGACAGAACGTACAATAATACATACATACATACACGCATACATACATACATAATTATTTTCATGCATAATGGGGAAAATTGAAGTTTTCTTCAGGCAGCACTGGCAAGACTGTTACAGACTGAAATCAAAACATCTAAACACACGTTTTGTCATAAAAACTTTATTCATTGTTTTCTTTGAATTTTATTATTAGGATAACTTTAATGATACGAGTATTTTTGTTCTTTTTGCTATTAATTTTTCAGCAAAATATATAATAAACAAAATTTATTATTGAACAGTTTTATTGTTAAGTAATAGGACACTTATTTTATTTATAAGTTTTTGATAAAGTGCAATAGCAAGACATTAGTTTTCTACCAAAGTTTGAATAAGAAATTATTTCTTGCATTAAAAAAAAAAATTCATTAGAGTTCTAATACAACAAATACCTATAATAAAATTTGCGGCTATATATAGTTTCTGCTACATTGTGAGCAATAAGACTATTGCATAAACATAATTTAATAAATGAATTAATCAATAATTAAAGTCACGTACAGAGAGAAAAAAAGTTATAGATAAATCTAATCAATGTCGAGGATAAAAATTACACCAATCAGCGAAATCAATTAAACCAATTAATGTGAAGCAGTTAAATAAAATTTAATTCACAGATTTGAAAGAACGCAGAGAAATGATTTTTTTTACTTGGCGCTCGAAAATCCACAGACTTTGGAGTAATTGAAAATAAAAATCAAAACACGATTGAGATATCTCTCAAAAAATTTAAACGATTTAGATCAAACTTGCGATATTAGATGCAGTTTTTCAAGTTAAAAAAATATTAAATGAATCCTAAACATCGCTTTGTCAAGAAAGTTTGAAGTTATTCAAATAAAGCGCTGTTTTGAAATTTTTCCTCAAGGAATTCTCTCGAACGAATCAATCGAGTTAAACTAAATTGTCAATAGGTAGTAGACGTTGCTTTTTGAGTTTAAGAGTTGGTAAGATTTTGTATTTCAGCGATTTATTAGTTTAAAATTTATTTGAGAAGAACTTTTTTCCAAAACATTAGTTTTGAAAATTCTCAAAATCTCAGGAATGAAATTTAGTTGAGTCAACGTCTTTAGAATGCCATAAATTTGGTTCAGATCGGTCGCAGTCGGGATTTTTTTTTATAATTACTACTTGTTAAGCTATAACTTTAATTTCTATAAATTTCATGTTAAATGGTCAACTAAATCATGTTGAATTAAAATTGTTGTGGCTGCAGTTCAAATTTTGGCTGGCGAAGCACGCATGCCTCTGTCAATACACACACCCCCCAAGGGGGATCTATTAGTAGATTACGGGTTAGGCAAGCCCGGAGCCCCAGCTGGGGTAATTAAGCTTTTTCGGTTGACGAACCTTAGGCTTTTTTACCCATAGAAATTATTTGCTACTACCCAATCACTGAAATAACAGAGCAACGGATGTGCACATATTTATAAAAAAAACAGGTTTGTGTTGTCAACCAGGTGCAGCGTCACCTGGAACTGCCCTGAGTTCAAAAGACGATAGACGTGGAGCCTTTCGTAGTGGAACTTCGAGGTCTAACCAGAGGCTTATATCTGGTGCCACGGGAGCCGGTTGCCCGACAACCAAGCTGCTCTGGGAGTTTGGATGTATGTTGCGGTCGTTATGATCCTTTGCCAAAAGGTCGATTCCATCCTACCCCAAGGGGTTAAAGGGATGATGTTGAGCTGTGTGGAGTAGGCACCGACTCGTTGGCGGCACAGGCATGTGTCTGGCTCTGATGAGTGGTTGAACTGTGCCGGCAGTGGTGAGGAATTCTCTTGGAGAGCTCGCTGTGGGTGTAAGCAATTACACTTGCGGCGTGAGAACTTGCAGAATCGTGCGTGCTGGCTGTGGTTGCTACCAAAAAGGCTGGAAGAATAGTCTTGGCTTCCCAGTGTTAAATCCATGCTAGTGATTGGTGTGACGCGGTCAGCCAGACACTATTCTAGCTGCTGTTGCCATACAAGAGAAGTACTGTTTTGTCATTACGGCAAAGAGTTTAGAAAGCTCTAAGTACCTCAGCAAGGTACTTGAACGCAGTACAGGGATGACTGTGATCAAAGATTGCAATCTATGTGCTCATGGAGTGACACATGGTGCATTTTAAAGGAGTATGGGGGCGATGGTAACGATGGTCTAACCTTCACCCGGTGTTTAGACCACCATGAGATAAGGCCGTAAAGGCATATGCTCACGTAAATCTGAGACACATCTGTCAATACACACAATCGCGTAAGTCAAATAATAAAATAAAATAAAATTACTGCTTTTTAATCAGGAATAATTGCTTTAATTTAATTCGTGGTGTTTCAACTAGATTCAACATATTTTTTTTTTCAGTGTCAAATTCACGTTACTTTAACTTGAAATAACTTTGATTCAACATGATTCTCATTTTGCTTTAACAGTACTGGAATGCCAAATGAATATGAAATAATCACGTTGAATTGACATGAAACACAATCATTGCCGAAAAATGTTAAATTAAAATTGTTTTCGCTGATTTTAATATGAAATGAGTATGTGGATGCTGACAGCTCTTTAATATCTACATCAAACAGTTGTAAAGAATCATTACTCGACAATTTTCATTTACCAGGACTCCCTCGTAGAAAATAATTAAAAGTCTGTTAGAAATAAGTCTTTGCTCCGTTTAATTTTAGAGACACCAGCACAAAACTATTGCTAATATAATGCCGAGTTTACGAGTTTACATCTGAATGCCATGTGGTCAAAAAAAAACGTAACCACTAATTATTAATGAAAAACTGTTTGATTCAATTATATATTTATTGATTTAAACTGTTTCCAATCATGTTGGATTTTATAAAATTGTCTATCTGTCAGTGATGTATGAAACTGTTTAACTTAATATAATTATGTGTCTGAATCACACAATTTTTCATTAGTAATTAGTGGTTACGCTTTTTTGGGCACATGTGTGCCAGATGTGTACTCGGCATAACAGGCATACATCGTAATAGTTCTTGTTCTTGTTGCTGCACACGCACCGGAAGTAGAAAATGCCATTTAAATTAATGGTGGAAGTCTTTAAACGAATTTATATACTCGTACAAGTATGTGAGCATTAATAAATTAATGGAAAATAATAAAAGGCAATGCAAGAATATTATAAATAAAGACAATATAAGTATGAAGATGCATGTGTTCGAAATATTAATTAAATGATATTCCAAGCGAAAAATAAAAAATAAAAATAAATGTTTAAAGAAAATGTTAAAGCGGAAGAGAACTATTTGATTAAGCGAGGACTGAAGTTTATTACAATTGAAATGAGTATAATATTAGAGAAGTGAAGGCAAATGCAAAGGATTTCCAACATGTTGCACTCCATATGGGGAGTTTGCAGCAGTGATTCCTTTAAGAGAATGATGCGAAAATTAAAAATGTTCCCCTTTTCACAAAATTGTCATCGTGAATAATTTTTCCCTAGAAATGTTTTCCCTTTTTTTTGATTCCCCTTATCCTGAATAATATTTTTAACGTGAATTTTTCACTTTTCACATTATTTTTACATCGAATAATTTCGATATTTTTCTTCGAATTATGTATTAAAAGTTATTAATATTTATTATTATTATTATTAGGACAAGATTAGTAAATAAAGTTCATGATGTGTAACAATAATTCCCCGCTACACTTTTTTTCATGCACAAAAAAATTAAAATGAGTAATTTTGTAATGTTAATTAAAATATTTGTAATATCAATTAAAAAATTAATTAAATTTTCACCTATAAGCAATTTGATAATATCAATTAAGTTTTTCAGCTCAAATTAATTAATACAATTATAAATTTAATTGAATCAGTAAAATTCTTAATTGAAAACATTAATTGGTGAATACATATGACTATGAATCTCTTTGGCTCACACACAGCAAATTTCATGCCGGTGCACCGCGCTGGTATACTAAAGATTTTTTTCCACTTCACCAAACAATATTTTCAATTAAGAATGTAATTCATTCAATTAAATTTTTAATTGTTTTAATTAATTTGAGTGGAAAAATTTAATTGAATCAATTAAATTTTTAATTGTTTTAATTAATTTGAGTGGAAAAATTTAATAAATATTATCAAATTGTTTATAGGTGAAAATTTAATTAATTTTTTAATTGATATTACAAATATTTTAATTAATATTAAAAAAGTATTAAAACAAATTGGAAATGAAGTCACTTTGACAAATTCATTTGAATTAGAAACGAATTGCAATTCATTCGAAATATTCATTTGAATTGGAAATGAAGTGCAATTCATTTTTAACAAATTCATTTGAATTGAAAACGAATTGCAACTCATTCTACAAATTCATTTGAATTGGAAACGAATTGAAATTATTTTCTGCTTAATTCGTTTGAATTGATTAAAATTTCATTCAATTCTTTTTTGTTGCGAAAAGAATTAATTCAAAATTTAGCTAATTCGTAACGAATTAAAATCAAAAAAGAATGACTCATTTACAGCTCTGACATGTGAGAATTTTTATGCTCAGTTTCATGAACGATAGCGTGGTTGATAAGAAAAATTACTGTAAATCAAGCGTGATCATCATGATTCACGCAAATCACTAGAGCAGTGCCCATCTCTACTTTGATCTTGCTTTATGTTGCTTGTTCGATATAAAATGTACGCTGGGTTGGACGTATACATAAATATAACACGATAATAAGTGTATCTGGACTTCATATTACATCAAAATCTTAGACAACAAATCAGTCAAAACTCGATATTAAAAATTATGATAATTTCAAAATCTGCTTCGAAGATAAAATTTGTGTTATTTATTTTTCTTAGCTCAAAAAGAACCATTATTCCGTTAACTCCAACTCTATTTATTTATTATCTCGCAAGTTTCAATAAATTTTGAAATCATACAATAAAAGACGCTAATAAATCATTAAAATTTTTGTTTACACAGTTCGAACCCTAAGGCCAAAACTACATACATACATACATACATATGTAAATTTATAGCTTTTATACTCGCATTATAGTCGTACGTACGCAACTAATCGAAGATTAGTTAGTGGCTGCTTAGCTGAGATAAATCTGGAAATTTCAAATATGTATATAAACGCAACTCTGCTGTGTTCGTATTGTACGCAATAAGTATGGGCGTGTATTTATCATTTAAAGTATCTTCTTTTATAAATATTGAAATCTTCATTTTGTATTTCCTTTAAGTTGTTTCTGTTTTTTTGGGTTTCTTTGTCTTAATTACGCACAAATATTTTATGATTTTTTTTTGGTTTGTTGTTTTTAATCATTTATTTTTTTATTATTTTTTTCTTTAACACAAAATCTTACATGTACTCGTATCTTTTTTTCTTATATTTTTAATCTAAAAATCGGTTAGTTCAAGCTGTTGCTTTGTTACCATTTGCTTAAATCATTTGTTTCCTTGTGAAAAAAATTTAACTGACTGACTTGAGACATTCGCACAAACAAACACTGTTAAAGAAATCTTAAAAAAGCGCTTTACACAAAATTTAGTTATTGTTTCCGTTTTAAATTGTGCACATACAATAATGGGGTTTCGAATAAGGACGAGTTGACATTAAAATATTTTTTATATTTATGATTTGATCAGGCTAAAGTTCGTATCGCTTTGGAAGCCAAATTACATGTGATAATTATTAATGAACAAATAACACCAAAGTTAATTGTAAATATTCTGACAAACACGTGGTAGAACGGAACAACTAGCTGTTTTCGAAGGCCACTACACACCTTCAGCATCAGCGTTCTTTGTGTTTCGTTTTCTGTGTGTGGTGTCAGAGCGATACGAACTTTAGTCGGATCCACTCATAAATATAGAAACAAATGAAGCTCGAACAATAATAATTAAAATTAACTGGAAATACGTTTTTATTTGAAAATTTTAGCATACATATATGATCAGTGTAACTTGGAAAACTACAAAGCCGTTGTGGAGAAGGATTTTTAAGGATTCTGGAACTTTACAATTTTAGATTAAGACGAGTTGTGCGCTACAGCTCGTCTTCTCTTTTAATTTAAATGTCGGCCTGCGCCAAACTCCTACGAAACGGCTAGGATGGGCCGTTGAGAAAGCTTTTGAGTATACTACACCGCCAAAAACACATAAAATTCTTTTAAGCCCAAAGTCCATACCATCCGTTCTATGCATATGCCTTGTAAGCATTTCTGTACGTCCTATGCGATTATATAAATTCGAGTTACATGCAATGCGTTTTGTGCGCCAAGTATTTTTGTTCTGATCAGCTGTAGTGTAAATATTTTGATCAAATAAACACAATGTTGGGGAAGAATGGAAAATGAAATTATGACTTTTTGTGGAATTAATTGAATATTTTGTAATAAAAATAATACATAATATTTTTCACAGCTTAAATATGATTAAAAAACATTAAACACAACTGAGGTGACACTCACTGCATAAAGTTAATCGATAAGTGAAGGCAAATTTTGTTGATGAAAGAACTATCGTATATTAAAAATTTATATTAATGTATTTAAGTCTTTAATATAGTTGTAAACTTTATTACGAAAGTTGTTTCTTTAATTAGAAACTTTTTTTTAATACTAAAAAAAAAAATTTAAATCCACCACATGATTATTTTTATTGATATAATTGAAAATGTAATATAAATTTGTCATCTTTGGATATAAAAAAACAGCTGAACTTTTTTCATGAGGTATGCGACGGATAAAAAAGTATAAAGTAAGCCATCTTTATACGTCCTATGCGTCTATACGTTCTGTGCGTTTTGCTCTGTAACTTGCCACATACAATTACCAAAATTCTACTTTTTTCACACATACATAAAACGCAACAAAGTATAGAACGGATGGTATGGATCTTCAGCTTAAACGTCACTACTCCGGTCAGGGGCACTCATCGTATCTTTTTAATTAAAAAGGCTTAAATTTAGCTTCTTATAAAAAATATAAGTATAAATAATGAAAATGAGAAAATATCTTGAGGCCGGAGCACAATGAATCCGTCATACGTTCAACTTCGCCTTTTTCAACTGACAGCTAATTTGAAATACATGGTTTCTTATGAGGTCTGGTACATTCAGTACGTGTGCGTCAACGCAAAGTACAAAAATGGGTCAACTTTTAATTGAGTAGTTGGTTGGTTTTTTTTTTTTGGTATGTTCTGATTTAGGTTTTTGTGTTTTGCAGCAGCAAAAAAATAATAAAAATTAACGATATAAATAAAAACACTTGAATTTAATTAATAAAATAGAGAACCAACCAATAAAGTACTCATTGTGCCAACCTTCTCCGCCGTTGCGTTAATGTCAGTTGCAAAAGGCGAAGTTTAACGTATCACGGATACATTATGCCCCGGCCTTTAGAAGGGAGAGATTAAAATGTAAAAGTACAATTTTCAAAGCATTCGACACTATTCTCGTTTGAGCATAATTTTAAAATGGCACCTAAAAACGACAACTTAATAATGAAATGGTAATACGGTATTAGGGTAACACGGTACATTTTTAATGTTAAATTGCCGTTCTTGGGCCCGTTTTTCAAAACTAAAAGTTACAAAACTACAAATAAAATACACACAAAACAACAATACAATTTGAAAAAGTGTTGTTGTTGTTTGTGTGTATTTTTTTTTTAAACTTGTATATTTGTAACTTGCAGCTTTGAGAAAAGAAACCCTTGTCTGTTGTTTTAAGACGACACTCAAACGAGAAAAGGTTCAAATATATTTAAAAAGAAAATGTGCTTTTCAGTTATATAAATTTTTTATACTTAATAAAACTTAAAAAAAAAATAACTTTTCATAAATCATTTCAATCAAATCAAGCAAGGCAAAGAAAAAGTACTTTTCTGGAAAAAGTACTGTTTTGGAAAGAGTAACTAGAGAAAAACTACTGTTTTAGTAAAAGTAACTTTAGAGGAAAACTACTTTTTTAGAAAAAGTACTTAAAAAAAAAGAACCTTTTAAAAAAAGTACCTTTTTAGAAAAAGCACTTTTTTTTAGAAAAACCACTTTTTTTAAAGGAAAAATTAGCTTTTTAGAAAAAGTACCTTTTTAGAAAAAGTACCTTTTTAGAAAAAGTACCTTTTTAGAAAAAGCACTTTTTTAGAAAAGTACCTTTCTATAAAAAATACTTTTTTAGGAAAAAGCATCTCTTTAGAAAAAGTACTTTTTTTTAGAAAAAATATTTCCTTAGAAAAAGTACTTTTTTAGATAAAGTACTTTTTTAGAGTATTTTTACTTTTTTTTTTAGAAAAAGTACCTTTTCTAAAGCACATTTTTGAAATAAGTATAATTTTTGAGAAAATATCACTTTCTAAATACAGTTTTTTAAACACTTTTAGAGCAAGTAACTTTTTTAGAAAAAGTATTATAGTTTGAGTTTTAAGACCAGCGTAGAAAAAGTGCCTTTTAACAAAATGTACTTTTGTAGAAGTGTCTTTTGGAAATTTACTTTTCATTAAAAGCACCTTTTACTCGCACATCCAATTTTTCAGCAAAAGTACGGTTCGGAAAAAATTAAATTTTTGAAATAAGTAAAAAAAGTACAAGCCGCGGCCGGTTACAAAATGCATATAAAGCCACTGGTATCTTTTTCTGGATCAAGGGATTTAACTCGTTCTGGTGTAGAGTTATTTGAAGTACATAATTTGATAATTTTACCTTTTAAGGATGGTGTTGCATGGCATAATTTTCCATGATAATTTGTCTTTAAACGTTTAGTAATAAACAAGCAGCAGTTTTGCCAAAAACGAAACCCGGTGTTTTTTGAAAACCCTTTTCTTTATAACAATTAACAATTATTTTCCGAGAACATTTCAAGCGCACACTGTGCAAAGAATATACAGCATAGAGCAACTGCATATTAATTTAACCTTGACATTTTATTACGCCAGTGTTGGCTCAAATTTTAATTGGAAAAAAAAATTTTAATTAAAAAAACTCAAAGTGACTTAAGCCAGCCTAATTTGTTTATCATAAGACAAGTTTGAATAAAAGAAGGGGTAAAAGAAGGGGTTAAAAAAACCATAAACTCAATTTGTTGTCACTGTTAGTACGCGGAAGTTTTCAGGGTAAATTGGTTCATATGCATAATACAAAGAAGATGTAACACCAAATAGACAAATAGACTGGACAAAATTGAGATATACGAGTACATACCTATGTATGTATTTATAAATATCTATTCAAAAACATTATTTAAAGCTGATTGATTTTAAGCAAAATAGCAAAAGCCTTTATATGAAAAACAAAATCTGTAATAATCAATCCATTCAATTTAATTCCTCTGCAAGTTTAAATCTTACAAAATAACAGAAAACTGTAATTTTAATCCCAAAGCTTTTTTGTTCGCAAGTCAATACATTTCGGTAATATTTGAAGATATTTCGGGCATATGGGCAACGCAGCTGTGCCTGACGAAAGGCATACTGGATGTCCTATTTTGGGAAGCTTTTTCGGGCATTTTTGGCCGCATGTGACAAATAACACGATCAATGTTGGCCCCCCACGCCGTTAATTGTCTCTGGTTTAGCAAAGTCAGTGACTTTATGTGACCGTACAGGAGATGTGTCAAATTGCACTACCTTGGATACCCTACGCTCGAAATTAACTTATCCCAAAATTTGATTTCAATAAGTCGATGGTTGTGGTCTCCGGAGGATGGCAGGATCCTGTTTAAACCACAAAACAAAACTTCATTGATCAGGGTGGGTAATCATCACTCCTCCCTCGACCATAAAGTAACCTATGACTTCATTCTTAAACAATTAAGGTTCAATTGTGCCAGAAGCGTGTAAATCGCAGCAAAATATGCATTTGAATGCAGCAACTTTGTTTATTAACAAACCCGTTAAGCCAAAAATGACGCTGATAAAACAACTGCTCTAGAGCCCAACCGGCGAAGAAACGTCGTGACTGATTTTAAAAGTAAATAAAGTAATATCTATTCATGGTGATTTGCCGGAGTATACTGATCTTCAGGGCTCGGAATTTCATGCAAAAACATGTTTTTTTTCAGTGATAGATAACACTGTGCAACAGTGAAAAATCCACACGGTCCTGACAGTATAGGTTCGATAGTACGAGTACTACCAAAGAGTAGTAAAACTCTATACCCAGTTGGGCGATTTTGGTTTTTGGACCTCCAAAGATTTCGAAAATCACTGCACCCTCAAAAAATGGTGTCAGCAGTTTTTAGTCAACAGCTAATTCAGATTTAGCGACAGCGCTTAGCCATATAAAGCAATAATGCAGCTAAGAGTCTACCAAACAAATCTTGTTAATATCTAATGCCAAAACAATTATTTCTTCGTGCACTTTTTTTTTTTTGCAAACATTAAGAAAAAAAACCTTTTTTTTTACTTGTTTTTAGAATAACTTAAAGGGACTCCGCAATTTTTGCTAACAATATTTGGGCAAAGTTGTAGCTAAGATAAAACTGAAGATATTTTGTGAACATATCAATAAAATCTGAACATGTCTAGGCACCCTAATAGCTCATAAAGACCGCTTTTTATCATTTAATATGGCAATATGGTCAGCGCAGCTGCCTTAAGGCATTTTGCGGAACAAAAGTTATTCGAATTAATTTATCCAACAATAATTTTTGATTTAAAAATTTTGCTCAGTACCGTTTTATATCGTTGCCTATTCACAAAGAAAATTTTTAGATGGCACAATGTTGCCACATTAAAATTTTAATTTAATTTAATTGTGAGTTCCCTAATTTTTTTTCTTCAACAAACACACAACTCGCGAAGCGATTAGCTTGTCTGCAGAAAACACCCAGTGTCTATGGCGGGAATCGAACCTACGACCTCTGGACTGAGAGGATAGCATCGCTACCACTCAGCCACAGGGGCTTTATCAATATTAGCCTGGTCAGACCACAATGCGTTATTCACTTAGATCAGCTATGTGCCTATGGCTTGGTACAATGTGAAAACTTTTACAAAAGAGCTTTTGTGCTGACACACCGACGAGAGCACAACAGCCAATCAGAGTCCGGTGACGGCAATGCTTGCTCTTACTTTGCAAAGAAACAAGCACAAATTTCAGAGCCTTCAAAGTTGTTTACCTCAAATGCAAATATCAGATATATATCGATGGCTTAATATAAGAAGAATATAAGAGAGGGAAAAAACTGATTAAAAATTAAAGCATTTACACTATAAAATAATTTTTTTAAATAGCCACAAATCCTTGATTTTCAACTGTAACGCACTTATTTCTTCAAGGAGGATGTAATTATACGTTGGCTACCAGAAAACGTTAAAAACGTAATTTTGAAAAAAATCGAGTTACGCCCTTTTCATATTAAGCTTTCGATATGTAAATCTTATATATATTAAATGCTATAAATATTCTAAGCAAACAAATATTTCATTGTGTTCTTCTTTCTATGCCTACAATATACTCTTCCTACAGACATTTACATGTAAAAATATTTCCGATGACACACTTGCAAAAAAAAAATTAAATGAAAATTTCCAAATATATATACATATATATATATATATATATATACATATATATATATATATAACTTAAATGCCCTAAATTACAATTTGTAATTGTTGGCATTTGCACTTGAAAATTTATGCGAATTTAAATGAAATTAAATCAAAAATTTTTTTAAATAATAAAGCACTGCAGTTACAAATTATTACAGTGACGCAGTAAGGCATTAAAAGTGTATGAAAATCTAATGAATGAATTGAATCATTTCCTGTACAATTTAAATTGAAAAATTTATTTTATAATAATTTGTTGCCAATCTGATAAGAGAAATTAACAAAACTAGTAATATGTATGTAGACATAATGGTTTTTTTTTTTGTAAAACAACAAAGAGATTTAGTTTAATGTCAGTAAGTCATGGTGACATCTATTATAAATAATTAAATATAATAAAGTTTACTAAAGCATAACAAGTTATTTTTATATTAAATATATTTTATTACTATTACTATTAGTTTTTTATTTAATGATGTGATTAGGCAACTGAAAATTATTGCAACTACTATAACTATAATTATGAGTGCGATAATAATTTTGAAACTTTTAAACTTGGCAATAGCCAGTAAATACGAGTAAATAGCAAATTAAAAATTAGTGTAAAAATATTAAAAAAAAAAGTAATGGCTAGTAGTTTTAAAATGTTATGCAAATTATTTTTATACGAAATATAATTGCCAACAGTTATAAAAGCTGTTCAGCGCATCACAAGCTGAGCAGGCAGGGGCGGGCAATAGCTCTTTTTAGAGCAGCAAACCTGTCGATAGTACGTACTGTTTATAGTATGGTCAGTTTTATTTTAAATGAAATATCGATAGTTTTTTCCACTATCGATACTATCGACAAAAAAACAAACCTGTAAGCAGGTTGGTAAGGGAGAGAGAGCACAACTCTCGCTTACCAACCTGCTGCGGTATCACATGATTTATGCTCGTGATGTCCCATTTAGTAGCTCTCCAGTTATGAGCTCTCTCTCTTAGATTAGCTTTTTTTTATATTTATTATATCTGTGGCAATAAGGAAAAAGTGCTTAAGTCATATTTTACTGTTTTGCAGGAGAGCACTTTTAAGCGTTCAAGTCGATTTTCAGAAATTTATTTCTTTTACAGTTAAATTGGGAAATTTTCTGTTAACCTTTATATTTTTAAGCAAACATCGTTCTACAAACTATAAGTAATACATTTACAGTCCAATCGGCTTTAGCGCAACACGCTTTACTGAAAAAAATCGGATTACTGAAATATACAAATACAAATCCCCGCACTGATTTTAAACGCAGCTAGTCTTATTCACTTCGCTTTAGCGCAACATCGCTTTACTGAAAATATCGTATTAGTGAAAACCAAAAGCAAGCCCACAACTACATTTTGTATGAAACTGACTTCGCTTTAGCGAAAAAATAAACAATGAAAAATTTATTTATTAGAAATCGATTGCATAACTTAAGGCTGAAAAAATTGTGCATGTTTTGTCCGTTAAAAAATTAAATTGCAAAATGTATTTGTCCTTTTCGCTCTTACGTACTTTATTATTAGTATTTTTCTATTATATTGTCAATGCAAGTGGCTAGACATTTTCGAGGAATTTGTGAAAAATTTCAACAACAAAATGTGCTCATATGCATGTGTATGGTTACTGATTTAAGGCAGTACGCTTAACTGTAACAAATTCCAGTAATCCGAACTATGTTTTAGAGAAAAAATCGGATAACTGAAAAAAAATTGGGTTTTGGTTATTTCCAGTAAAGCGGAATCGACTGTGAGTTGAAATATACCAAAGTATAACCTAGATTAATGTATTATTCCAAATGAAATTGAAAGTCTAAAAAAGATGAGTCGCAAGTCATAGTGCTATAACTTCCCGAAAAATTACACAAATCAATTGAGATTTTGACCAGAGGTACTTTCGAATATGCAGATTTCGGAGGTACTATTAACTCAAAATCAGCTCATCTCGGACTTGAGCACTTTTTCCTTTCTGGCACAGATATGTCCAGCCTTATTCGCGACAAAAATTAAATTTTTCAGGAGAAGGGTTTTTCCAAATATTTAAATATGTTTTTGTATGCAAATTGTCGCTTACGATAAAATTTTACAGACCGTATCTTAAAAGTTATCAACAATTTTGGCATTTTGATAATTCTAAACTATGTTAAGGCCCATGAAATTTTAATCTTAATTTCAATTAAAAAAGTCTGTTTTCGATAACATGCCGCTTACGATAAAATCGAAAATAAGGCTCGCTATTAAATACGATATCAAATCAAATACTTTTTGTTCGCGCGTTGAATCAGAAGTCGATCCCAGGATCCCGTATGTTAAACTAGAACACTCACTACCCACTTAAGATCCAGTTGCTGCAGGAATTGAAGCTTTGCTACCAACCCAATATGTGTCCTTCTTTCGCCGATTGGACATTAAACCAGTTAAAAACGTATCAAATATTTTACCGCAAAATTGTGTTCAGCGATTAATATGTAAAATGATTGAACCAGTCATTGGCTTAATTATATTGCAAACAAGGGCGGTAATTGCAAAAAAAAAAATAAACTAATTAATAGCTATGTGCTTGTGGCAAAAATTAAATAAAAATATACTTAATAGTAACATACCAAAAAAAGTTTTTTCTTAAGTAGAACAAAAATAAGCAAATTAACTAACATGTGCATAATTAGTAAAAGAACAAACGACAATGGCAAGATTGTTCTAAATTTAGAGATGGTAAAACTAAGCTTTCATTACAAAAAAGCTTTCAGAAAATTGTAATATGATGAATCAAAACAATTCACATATTCCATTTGCACTGAAAACTTGAATATGTAAAGCAGATCTCTACATCAACTGATACCACACACAGTGAACCAAACACAAAGAACTCTGATGATGAAGGTGTGTGGGTGGTGACCTTCGAAAATAGCTAGTTGTTCCGTTCTACTACGTGTTTGTCAGAATATTTACAATTAACTTTGGTGTTATTTGTTTTTAATAATTGTCACACGTAATTTAGCTTACAGAGCGATACGAACTTTAGTGTAATAAAATTATAAAATATAGTAACTAATGGCAATTTTATGTGTTTACTTTGACTCACTATGTTGCTTAGTTTATACTTAGTATTAATTCATCGAAACTATCACTCAATATACTTTCATTTAAATTTTTTAATCCTTTTAAGGAATTTTCTTTATAAATTAAAAAGTGAATAAAATCCTTCCATTTACACGTTTCGGTATTTTGTGGGTTATACGCGTAAGATCTTGATAAAATTATAAATGCGTGCATTTCGCATAAATACTGGTTAAGATGTTATTAAGTAATTCATGTCTTTGTGTGCTCAAAATCCATACAGAGAACCACCTACTCCGTAACATACTCCTAACTGAAATATCATTTTCCTTGAGGCAACTACATAAACATGTTCATGCAAGCTAATAAATGTATAAATGAGTGTGTGCAAGTTGCAAGTATTATAAGTGTCTCCATTTCCAATTCATTCATTTTCATTTTGCCGCAAACACTCTCCCATTCATTCATTCAAAATTGCATGCTTGCAATGCACACATGCACACACGCCTTTATTATTGCCTGCTGGTGTATTTGTTTTAGCCCGTTCCCAACCACTTTCACTCGTTAGTTTTAATGTTATACTTAAAGTTGTTGGTGTTTTCTGTTGCTTTTGCTGATGGTGATAGTCGTCTTGTTATTGTTGTTGTTGTTGTTGTTGTTGTTGTCTCCAATAAGTGTGTCTCCTTAACTAGATACAAGTATACAATTGAGTTCAACTTGGGAATCATGTTTCAATACTTATGCCTGAGTAGAAAGAAGTACGTACACAGAAACAGCATTTATGTTGAACATTTTTCCGAAATGAAATGAAATGTGTACGTGTGTGTTAGTATGCGTTGCTATGTGTAAAAAATAGGGTAATGCCTAAATTTTCAATAAACATATTTTCTTAAATAGGTTCATAAACTGCCAGGCAGACGATCAAATAAAACCATCAATCACATAGTTGTAAGCGGCTACACGCACGCGTTGCCGTCAGTGATTGCTAAGCATCGAAAAAAGAAGAGAGGCGTCTTAGGACATCCGGTTATAGCTATGCTGCTTAGTTATATACAACAAATTTCATGTGTGAAATATTAATGCAATAAAATTATATTATATGATGATGTCAAATTCTCTGCAAATATTTCAAAACGTTTCCATTTGTTTTCCATTATTTTTTTTATTATTTATTTTGCATTGCTTGTGGCCGGCTGTGTTCTCTGATTTGTGCTCGTGTGCAAAAACAAAACAAAAACAAATTGAGCAATCGTTCTCATTGTTTTCGTTTTTGCCACTTCAAAGAACGAAACAAAACAAAATCAAACAATTTGTTTAGTTTATTTTTGTACCCTGCTTTTAAGTAGAAAGAAATCAAAACAAAAGTATATTTATAACTGTCATAGTGTCGATTGTTTTTGTTACGAAAATCACATCCTAACAATAAATAGCATAGCTATAAAAATGTTGATAGATATATTTTACTGGATGTGTTCTGGATGACATTGTAGTTAGCTTTCAGATATTCTAAGAAAAATTGTAGTCAACCACACATTCTCCGACAGGGAAACAACAACATAACAATAACAAGTCACACAACTGAGGACAACAGTGCATTGTAGCTTTGAACAAAGCAAATACATACTAACACACTTAATCAAAATTATATGATTTGCAATCAACATTTTTTTCATGGTGATTTTACATTTTCATATTTTTCTGTGTGCATAAAACTGAGTTAACACCCCCCAGTAATTTTGGCTTAGCAACTTTTTGAGTGATGTTACGCTAGAGGGGAGCAATCATATTTCCCTATCTCGCTCATAAGCCCAAAAAATGCTGTGCGTGTAAACGCAGTCAAAACGACAAACTAGTTATACGATGGCAATAATCTGCAGCCCCCTAATAATATCATATACGAGTACATACTTATTTGTACATGTGGTTTTATGTTACGACATTTTACTAACTGGTTTCTCTTATTTTTTTGCACTTAGTTTCATCGTTTTTTTTACCTGTTTTATACGCACACATTTTCAAAATCATAAAAATATCTTGCAGCCTTGTCTTTTAGAAGAATTTAACCCAGTTTTGCTTTAAAAGTAAAGACAAACAGTTGCAGGCAATTGAAAAGCAGCGACACAGATTTTTTTTCAAGAAGCATTATAAAAGAACCGAACTGATGAACTTGTGACTTTTGTTAAAGGAAGTTTTAAATCTAACTCTCTTTTTTTTTTTTTTTTTCTTTTTTTTTTGAAATAAAATACGAAATTTATTTCTTTGATACTCTTGTATTGAACAGCAGTGTTTGCTTAAAGTGTTTTCCTAACTTCGTTTTATGAGTATTTTACGTTTAAGTTTTCCTTGTCTTATAAACTTGTGATTCAATAATAGATGTGTTGCATAAATTTGA
This sequence comes from Nowickia ferox, assembly GCA_936439885.1. Taxonomy (NCBI): domain Eukaryota; kingdom Metazoa; phylum Arthropoda; class Insecta; order Diptera; family Tachinidae; genus Nowickia; species Nowickia ferox. The sequence goes on along the minus strand of OW387024.1, from coordinate 95,648,215 downwards.
ATTAAAAGGATGTGTGTTTTATCTTTGCTTTGCCACCCTGTCGCCAGGCCTCCTCTCTTGTCATTCTCTGCTTTTACCTTCTTTGATAATTTTTCCATAATCGGCTGAAACTTTAATTCCTTTTAATTACTTTTTATAAAAGTTTATCCTGAATTTCATAACTGATAAATAATTTCATTTTCTTTTATTTCTTTTGCAGGTAAGTTTGTTTTCCAACTGCTGCTACTCGTAATATCTACAGAAATATAACAAATTCATACAACCGAAAACAAGCACGATAGACAAATGAGTAAGTCCGTAATTAATTGACTTGGTGTGGAAAATTTAATCGAGAAACAAATTTTTTGTGAAGTAAACAAAAATAGTTTGAAAAGAAAAAACTATTGAAAGGCGTATTAACTTTTTGCTGCAGATAAGAAATCTAATTTGAAACTCTAATTCTGAATTTTGATGTTTGAATTTATAAGTTATAGTTTTGAAAAAACTTTTTGTTCCCTAAACAAAGCGCTACGAATAAAAAATACAAAGAATGGATGCCCATTTAAGAAGCTGTAAAATAATTTTATTTCAAAAACGACTGTTAAAAAGTTACAGGAACCCTGTTCTCCGTAATAATATATTATAATGTAATCAGGTAGGTAGGGTTGGCAGTCAGAATCCCGGACACACGTAGACACTTCTATGAGACTCTGCTATGCGGATTCCCCACCGTCGAACCAACTCAAGCTCAATATAAAGCTACTAATTCGTTGCAGTTCAGCACTGGCAACTTAAGAAAGTTTCCGGAATTTTAGAGCGCCCATAGTGGCCATTTTTTCCCTTGCTCGTCCATTGCAGTGACACAGAAAATGTTCTACATTTTCCTCTTCATCCATGTTTTTTGGCAGCTACGGCAAAATTCATCGTTTTCGACCTTTAACCTTTGTGCATGCCTATAAATACGAGACAGTGTCTGGTTATCACGGCTACTACAGGGTGTCTGGTGGCAAATTTATATTTTTAAATACGATTATTGGAATTATCGATAGTGCGGATTTGTTAGTCACGATGTCGCAGTGGTCGAGTGAGTATCGCGCGTTCGCTGTGGATAAATTTTTTAAGAGTAATGACTCTTACGTAATTGCTCGTCGACAATTTTGTTCAAAGTTCGGTATTCAGCGAATACGTGGTGGACCGAGTGTAAATTTAATTCGTTCGTGGGTTCGGAGATTTCGCGCAACTGCTTCGGCTATGAATGTCCCACAGCCAGGGCCCAGTCGATCTTCAAGGACTCCCGCGACTTTCAATACAGAAAAGAGCAGCCTCACTGGGACTTCCAAGAGCGATGAATGAATGATCTAAAGTTCCATTCTTTTAAAATTCAAATCGTTCAAGAACTAAAAGAAAGTGACTTTGATGTACGCAAAAATTTCTGTGAAACGATGTTGTAGCGTTTTCGCACTGTTAATACCATTTTTTTTTTTGAGTGAAGAGGCTCATTTTCCTTTAAACGCCCAATTCAACAAGCAAAACTGCCTGTACTGGTCTCCAAGAACCCGCAAACCTCCATTGAAATACCAAAAACCAATGCATTGCCCCACGGTAACTGTTTGGTGGGCCTTATGCACGCATGAGATAATTGGACCTTTTTTTTCGGAAATTCTCGAGGCCAGGCAACGAATGTCAACGGTGAAAATTATCGACGCACGATTACGAAATTATTTTTGCCAAACCTGCGAGCTCGTCTATCGTACTCTTCGCACACGTGGTTTCAACAAGATGGGGTGACTGCACACACAGCCATAGCTTCGATGAATTTGGCTTCGGGAAAATTTCCCTCAAAAAATGATCAGTCGCTTTAGGGACATCCCATGGCCACCGAGGTCGCCGATCTAACTCCCATGGATTTTTTTTTATGGGGCTACCTCAAAGAGAAGTTTTATAATGACAATCCGCAATCTCTTGTGGCTTTAAAGGAAAATATTCGTGGAGAAATCAGCTCAATTGAACCAAGCTTACTGCAGCGTGGGGCGCAGAACACAATGCTCCGTTTTGAACAGTGTGTTCAACTCGACGGAAGACATCTGGATGGCAACTCTTAAAAAAATAAAATCCGCATTACCATTCTATCGTCCAATGCTCTTAATAAAAATTTGTGTCAATTATTACGTTTTTTATTTAAGTTTGAAAATATAAATCTGCTGCCAGACACCCTGTATTAGTATTCATTTGTATAAGAAACCGATTGAAGTTCGGCACTCTGGTGTAACTTTGGCCGGCTATGATGAAAAAGCATTCAAGTTGCTGTTTGTGTTATGAGTGTGAAGTTAAATTTTAACATTTATAACTCTTGGCACAAACCTTGTGCTTTAACAGAGGTCTGTTAGTCTGTTAGTCTGTTAGTGTCTTAACATTTTTGTGGCTGGCATCTGCATTGGCTTATGTATTTGTGTGATTGTACATATAGAAGGTATAACATTATAATTTTTGTTATATTTTGAATGTTTACTTCAACATAATCTTGTATGTTTCTGCGCTTGTGTATTATGTTCTTTAGCTAATAAAATCTACATCTTTGTTATTGTTTCCATATATATATATATATATATATATATATGACATATATATATAATATTCAAAGAATTTAATAATTAGGCTTCCCAAAAAGTATTCAAACATACGTTTGCTTGAAATAAAACTTAGTTTCAGTAAATATTTCTTACTGTTCCAGTAAATAGTTTGTTTCAATTTTGTTATCAGAAAAAAAAACTGTATAGAATGGAAAATTCTAGAAAAGATTTAGAAAGAAGATTTCTGTTCCAATATCGAAATTGTTGAATTAGACTTTTTTCAAACAAATTACTAAAAATTTGTGCATGCGAATTCACAAGTTTCTTTGTAGGGCTTGAATTGAACAAATTAATATTTGATTCAGAGCATTTTGTGTTTTAATAGGAAAATGAGTTTTTTCTGTGCAATTACTTTTTAATAACGGCTTTGAAAATTTAAGCAGTCCATATTTATTGCCGTTTTGACCCACTGTGTTTTGAAATTGCTTATCTAGCAGAACAGATAACCAGGTGTTTTAAATTGTTTAATATTGCACTATTAATTTTGTGTAAAAATTGCCTTCAGTGAATGCTTTTAAATGCATGCCACTACATAGATTGTGCAACTTACGACAACATAAATTATAAGCATTAAAACAAAAAAAAAACAGTAATAAAAGTGCTTATAAAAGTTTTATTTCAAATAAATTTAAGTTAAAATCTTTATAGTTAAAATGATGTTTAAACATGTACATACTTGTACATACTTATGGCCTCTAGGAAGAAGATAAACGAAGCAGAAAACCATTTTCTTGTTTGCTCAGTAAGGTAAAATCAAAATCTCTGCTGTATCCAAGCAAGGTGCAGGTGTTTTGCTAAATCAATTTTTTATATTATTTAAAAGCAAATGAAACTCTAGGTTTTGCTAATTACTGGTGAATCCTTAAACAATTCTTAACATTTTTTCTCGTTCACTTCACCTTGAATACTTAAGTTTTTGCCTTCTCACTCTAGTCTGACTGCAGCAAAAAATATTAAAATATTCCGACCTTTTGAAACAGTTGTTTATATTTGTACTCGTACAGTTTTTTTTTCAATATTACAAACAACTTAAAATAAATTATTTTATTTTGCAAGGGGTCAAGGCCTATTTAAATGCGTTTATTTTTCTAGCTCATTGCTTTCGTACCTTCCCTATCATTCTTTCTCCTGCAAACTTTTTAAATACACAGACTAACTAATGAGTTCAAATTAATTAAGTAAGAAAAATATGTATGTACGAGTACATTTATATATCTTTATATATATCTCTGTATGTTGTTTGTATCATATGACAGAGAGACGATGATAACTGCATTTTAAATGCTTCTAACATTTCTGCATTCTCGCCTAAACAACAACAACAACAATAAAAAAGAGGCAACAAATTTTTTTTTTATAATTTTTGCCAATTTTAGACACGCAACGTTTACTTTGCAAAGTCTCAATTCAGCTGGGAGAAAGACAGAAAGAGATAGTATTCCTTCCTCCGTCTTTCACACAGCTGAATTAAGACTTTGCAAAGTAAACTTTGCATGTCTAAAATGGGTAAAATTATAAAAACAAAATTTGTTGGATGTTGCCAATTAATTAGGTTGTTGTTTTTATTACAATTTATCGTATTTAGTTCTGTTGTTTTTTCGCTCGTATATATAATCTTGAAAAAAAAAAACAAGTGAAATGAAATAAAATAGCACTCGACTAGGGTTGTCAGATTTTTGTCGACCTATTTCGCCAAATTGGTTTCAAAAATCGCCAAAAATCGCCAAAATCAATTTTATATAACACTTTTTTAATGTAAATTTTAATAAAATAATTGTATAGAAATTTTGCAGAAAATCGCAAAAAATATTTCTTGTAAATTTTATTCATCCAAAGTCAAAACACATCAATTAAAAAAATCATCAAAATTAAATTGTTTTAATTGCATGCAGGCGTGTTTTGGTAGGATTTATTTTTGAAACTTCTTCTTCAACAAACTCATTTTTCTGATTTACAAAAATTTTGAAGTTTAATTTTGTTAAAAGAAATACCCATAAAATCGCCCACAAACTTGTTTATCGCCATGTCGCTAAATCAAAAATTTTGCCACCAAAAAAGTTGAAAAATCACCACGTTTGGCGAGAAATAGCCATACAACAAAGAAATAGCCTGACAACCCTGCACTTGACTGCATTTAGCTGAACATTTTATTTCTAAAAGCAGTGAGGCCAACTTTTTTGGCACTAAAACCACATCAAAATATAAAAAAATCACTAAAAAGCGTAATTTTGAAATCTAGAAAGCGTAAAGCTCTAAAGTGAAAAACGAGTGAAGTTTAATAATGTTTAATATTTTCCAAGCTATTCTGTATTTCGGCAATAGTATCATCTTTAATGAAATATATCAGACGAAAAAGGTATGCTTTACACTGAAAAAATAAATACATCAAGTTTTTATTAAATTAATTTTAAGACAAATTACACAAATTTCTTAAAAGCACTACATAGTGCTTTTTCTTTTTTTTGTTTGGCACCAATGCTCAAAATTTGGTGTTTTGAGTATTCAAAAAGCACTAAAATAGTCCCAAAAACACCAAGTTGGCATCCCTGTCTAAAACTAGAAAAGAGAGAGAGAGAGAGAACGAGAGTGAGATAAAAAAAAAGAAAAGTACTCTGCTTAAACACATTCACCACATTCAGGCTACCGACTACAAAATGTTAAGGATAGAATACACATGTTTATATGAGAGTGATTCTTTTGAAGACAGCAAGGGAACAGGGCTGATTTTGTCGTTGTAGTCCAACTAATTTCTATTTTTTTTGACTAGAATGACAAAATTCAGTGTTGCCAGTATAATACAAAATGTTGAACGAATGATATCGTACAATTATTTCATATTATGTAACAGAAACAATATTCAAAAATTGATGTAAAGCATAAATTGATTCATTTTTATACTTTTACGTCCTATAAGTAAGTAAGTATTTTGAAAAAGTAATTTAATTTTTATAAATGGGAAATATTTGAAGGTGGCAATACTCAACTATGTATTTATATTTAAATATGAGGTGCAGATGGTGCTGCTGCCTTCTCCAATCTAATTAAGTAGCTGGCTACGAGGCGTCGAATGCTGCATTTGAAGTCTTGTGTTCGTGTAGCCTGCTGTGGTGAATGTGTTTAATGCACTACCTGTGAATCAAATCAACACTGAAAACCCTTTTGTTACAATATTTCTGAATGAAAAACAACGACCCTTGAAGTTTTGTTATACTTTATTTATTTTTATTTTATTTTTTGTTAAGGAACAAAAACTAAGAAGAAACATCACAAAAAAAAAAGAAAAGAAAAAATCTGCCAGCAAATAAAAACGACAGTTCAGGGCGACACAAATTTAAAATGAACGTTTTATTTAGAAGGAGACACCATCCTCTAAGAACTTTATGGCAAAACAAATAAAAACAATCTATCTTAAGAAGAGAGAAGATGAGATCATGAGTAATTTTTACACTTACATGATTATACACTGTTGTATTTTCCAACTGATTATTCAGATTTCCGAATTCACTGATGCAAGCGAATTGATGTTTCTCTCACTATAACCAAAATATTTATAAAAAAAAATTGTAATGTCAAGAAATTGTTTTTGCAAATTGTACAAAATAACAAAATCTAGGCGCACGATAATAATGTGCCAGGCCAAGTTCCGGCCATTGCACCCAGTATTTACGCGAAGACCTGCGTCGTGTTTTTATCCCCCTCATAACTTTGTTCCCGGCAATCGAAAAATTATAAAACTTAAACCATAATTAATGTAACTTCATAATAAACATGTAAAATACACTTACCCGAACTTTCGCCAAATCTCAACAATGTACAATATTCTACTCAAGTGCTAAAAAATTTCACATGGCACCGATAAATTAGCGGGTATTTGAACTATATTCTAAATTTTTCATTGATATAAAGCGCAACTAGTTCACAAAAATTATAAATTTAAAATTATTTTATTAACATTTTACGGTTCTTAATTTTTAGGGTTCTGAAAATTGTGTCGCCCCTAAAATCATGCTGCTCGTAAATCCACCACTGGGTGTTAAACACGCCCATAAAATTTAAGCCTCCTGTTGCATGTACTTCGGCTTAGCAGCTTTAAATATGCATACTTTTGATGTATTTATTATTATCCGTTTCCAACGAAAATTGACACGAATGACAAGTACTGGTCCAAAAAAATCTTGAGTTTGAAAAATGTGGGCGGCGGTGCTGCACCCATAAAAATTAAAAGTTGCGCTAATGAGCTGAAATTTGATACACTAGAATACAATTACTTCAAACAGCCAAAATTATTTATTTAAAAATTTTTAACTTAAAGCTATTACAAAAAAAATGTTGTGGTTGGTAAAGTCGACATTTTGCGTAAATAATTTTTTTCCGCAGTCGTTAAGCAGCTCTGGGCTGAAGAACAGCTCTCGCGTCATCGTAATTATTTCTTAAGTGCGGTCAGGCTTGTGTGTGTTGTTTGGCCTTCGAAAGTTTTTCGTCTCGCTCGCACTGGTTGACTGATACGCCACGGATAACCGTATAATTTTGCGGTTCTTTGGTGGAATTTCGTTGAACAGCCACGTTGCTACTTCCCATGTCGAGGCATAGGGCGTGTATATTCAGTAGGGCGGGTCTATTTGTATGGAGACAAAAAAAAAATCGCTCAAATTACAAGGAAAATCGTATTCTAAAGATAAAATAAGAAACTTTGCCGAAGGAACCATACCTCTAAAATGTATTTTGATGTCCCGACTTTTGATCCGAAGGCTCAAATTTTGAAAAATCTCACTTTGACCCATTTAGAGTTCCTCAATCGAGTCAAAATGTATGATCGACCCCCACTATTTTTGTAGGGCCGACCCATCTATGCCAGTGGTACACCCCCTGGAACCACCCCTGGGGAGTTTCCCATAGAGAGCGTGCGAAATTGCCCAGACTTGAAAGCAAAAAAGACTTCAAAAAATATTTTTTTTTTATTTTCTTTTCTATTACTAAGTAAAATTAATTTTTTCATTTCATTCTGACTAAATAAATTTCTAAAGAGAAAAATAAACTCCAAAAATAAAAAAACATAGCCATTTCCCTGATTTTTTCTTGTAAAAATTTGACCCTTCGGATCAAAAGTCGGGACATCAAAATACATTTTAGAGGAATGGCTTCTTCGGCAAAGTTTCTTATTTTGATGCCTAGAATACAATTTTCCTTGTAATTTGAGCGACTGTTAATAACATCTTGGGCAGTTACCCCGCCCATATTTGTGCAACAATAATTTGCAAATTTATTTTGTATTTATGAAATAAAAAAATAAATAAATAAATTTTTTCCGTGTCAAACAGACCTGCATTTCTCTCACTCCCTTTTCTCTAACAAAAAGCTCATCATTTATTTCACTTTTGCTGCATTTGAATTGCAAAAAAATTTTGCATTGAATCTAAAAAGGTCATGCAATGAAAAGCTAAACTATACTGCCAAGGTCAGGTGCAAAACATTTTGATAAATAGTTTTCTTTTTTTTTTAATTTCTCATGCAACTTTATTTTCATTTTAATTTTCTATTTGATTATTTATCTGGCTTTTAGCATTTTTCTTTTTTTTTATTGATAGAAAAACAATTTTTTTTCCTAAACGAAATGCTCAACTCAACTCAAAAAAAAAAATACATCAAATAGACAAATTCTTTCTATTTTTATAAGAAAAAAATGTTCACTGTAATCACAAAATTTTAAAAAAGAGCTTGTGTGTTTGAAGACGAATGAAACTAAATATAATCAACTTCTCTATTTTCCTTTTCCAATTACAAAAGCTGTTTCTTCTTAAGTGTGCGATAGAACAAAAAGGAAATGAAATAAATAAATCACAGATGTCAACCATGATAAAGACTTTTATAGATGATTTATTTAATCAATACATACAAATGTTTGATAGGAAAATAAAATATCTATTTAGTCGTCTATCAAGCAAAATCTCTGCCAGCTGATTTGTTTGAAATCTTACTTGGCAACGCTGCATAAAAGTGTTACTCGCACTTAAAACAGTGTGTTGAAATGTTTGGCAGTTACCACACACATATATACATACATACATACATACATTATTTTAAAAAAAGTATTAGGTTTAGATAAAAAATATGATGAATGATTTTTATGAAAATTCTGGACAGAAATATTCCAAAAATTTTTTGTTTTTACAAAAAAAATTTTATGTTTTTTGCTAAAGAAATTTTCTATACAATAATATTCTGATTTTAAGCAGATAAATTAATTTTTCGAGAAAGAATTGCTGGACTTGTTTATACACCCAGAAATTTACTGGGTTTTATACAGTGAAATATACCATAGAAAATTGTCGACGCTTTTACACCGGTAAATTTTCTGTACAAGTTTTTTTTACACCGAGAAATATTAAATAGATATTTTTTCTGGTTTATACTCGTATACAGAAAATTTTTCTATACAAATTTTCAAGGTTTAGTATACAAAAAACTTTTTATATTTTTACACCGATAAATTTTCTCTGGAAACATTTTATGTTTTTACGCAGAGAAATTTTCAGCGGAAATTTATTTAATTTTGCACTTAGAAATATTCCGTAAAAAATTTCATATTTTTTATACACAAAAATTTTCCATAGACATTTTTTGCTGTTCTCACAAACAGAAATTTTCAATGAAATTTTTTTTTCTGCTTTAACATCGAGAAATTTTCTATAAATAATTTTAATGTTTTTTACACAGAAATTTTCTATAGAAAATTTTTATGTATTTACGAGGAGAAATAAATTCTCTGCAGAAAATTTTCGATACGAAAATTTTTCATGTTCTTGCACCGAAAAAAATTTCGGTAGCAAAATTTTTAATGTCTTTTACAGAGAAATTTGCCATAGAAAATGTTTTTTTTTATTTTTTACATAAAATATTTTCTATAGAAAATTTTTCGGTCTTGTACTAGTATACTGAAAAGCTTTTTTGTAGAAAATTTTTTTTATACCGAAAAATTTTCTATAGAAAAACAAAAACATTTTTACAGAATTTTTTTTCAGAGAAATTTTCATTAGACAATTTTTTTACGTTTTTACACTGAAAATTTTTTTATTTAAAATTTGCTTTTCACACAGGTTTTTTTTTATTTTCTAGGGAAAACTTTTCTGTTTTTTTTTTATTGGAACAACTAATTTTCTGTAGAAAATTTTTCTGTCTCTAAATCGAAAAAATTTCAATAGGAAAATTTTTCTACTTTTACATGGAGTAATTTTCTTTAGAAAAATTTTCTATAGACTAGTTTCCGGTTTTCGTGCACAGAAAATTTGTCTATAGAAATTATTATTATTATTATTATTTATTAAATTTTATAATAAATCACAAATCTAATATAAAAATTCAAGGAGCACTAGCTGCTAAGACTATCGGCTCTTCTCTCTCTATAGAAATAGTTTTATGTTTTTACACAGAAATTTCCAAATTTTTTTTATTGAGAATTTTTTTTTGTACAAAAAATAATTTTCTATAGAACTTTTTCGGTTTTGTACACAGAAAAATTTGCTATAAAAATTCTTTGTACACCGAAAAAAAATTTTATAAAAAATTCTGTATGAAAATATTTTGTCTATTTTTCGTTTTTGGACATTGATAAATTTTCTATAGAACACAGAGAAAGTAATTTTTTATAGAACATTTTTTTGTACACCGAAAAAAATTAAAAAAAAAATTTCTGTATGAAAATATTTTGTTTATTTTTCGATTTTGGACATAGATAAATTTTCTATAGAAACTTTTTCGGTTTTGCACACACAAAAATTTTCTATAAAAATTTTTTTATACACCGAAAAAAAATTTTTTAAAAATTTTTTTTTTTTTTTTGTGCAGAAAAATTTTTGTTGAAAATTTCTCTTTATGCAGTGCGGTTAGAAAATTTCTGCAGAAATTTTTTAATGGTTTTAGTCAGAAATTTTCTGTAGTGATTTTTTTATTTTCTTAAAAAAAAAAATCTTCTATAAAAAATTTTTCTTTTTTTTACATCGAGAAATTTTCTATAAGAGATTCTTATGTTTTTACACAGAAATTTTCAACAGAAAATGTTTTATGCTTTTATGTTTTTGCACAGAGAAATTTTCTATAGAAAAATTTTTCTCAGTGCACAAGACTAAAAAACTTTATTTTTTCATAGAGAGAAATTTTTTATTTAAAATTTGTTTGTCACACATGTTTTTTCATTTGCTAAAAAAATGTTAGTTTTCAGTGAAAAATTTTTTTCCTGTTACCGAAAGAAAACAAAAAAAGGGAACTTTATGTGTTTTTAATACAGAGAAATGTTCTGTTATAAGTTTTTCCGTATATTTTTTTTACAGAAAAATATTCTATAAAAATTATTGGCGGCCTCTTATGGCATTTGCTTTTTGTAGGAACAATTTTTTTTTAGTAAGTTAACAACAACAAAATATATATATTTTTAGGGGACTTGCACTTTTATTTCTAAAGCGTTGTAAAAATAAATTAATGATCATTGCAATCATAAAAGTTACGAGTTTTGAAATCAGCAGCTTTAAAAATAAAACTTACAATGAAACGAACGCAATAGAAATAAACTTTCTTTAGCTGTAAAAATTTTGTACTGACAAGTAAATATAAAACTTATTTTTTTTTTTTGAAAGAAAAAGAAAACTTGTTGACAAACATCTACTCATGGTTTATTTGGTTTTGCCATACAAAATTTACCAACAATTTGAAAAGAATACAACAAACAAATTTTAAAAATTGTTTGCTAGAACTTGTGCGAACTTCTAAGTGAAGCTTTTAATGCTAAACGTGCAATGTGTTGTTGTGTGTGTTAAAAAAAAACGAAGCAATTTATTATTTTCCTCAGTTGAAGCGTAGCCATGAATAAGGTTGTAAAAGAAAATTTTTACAAAATCAGTTTATTTTTCACAGAGTATCTTGCGTTGTTCAAGCATCAATCCATCCAAAATTATGCATTTCATCACCGCCAAAATACAATTACAAACAGTCAGTCAGTGGAAGAACTTTGTAAGTAACTAAGAAAATCATGCAAACGAAATTGTCGAAAATAATTGAGAAATGTAACAGAGTTACAAAAGGAAAAATTAATGCTAATTATCATTACTTTCGATGAGATAAAAAAAAATTAAACGAAAAAAATCAACTTGCTTTAAAATACGTTTTTTGGCTCTCCTGAAAAATTATTATTTTGTCACTTACAACGTTATTCGCGGCTAGCCTTCAATTGTCAAACAAAGAAAAGAGAAAATATTTAGAATTTTTATGGTTGAACACAAGAAGTTAATGTGTCGCTTAAAGATTTTTAATATTTTTTATTTCTCTTTGATTTTGGTTGTTCGATTTTTTTTTTTTTTTGAGTTAAGGAAGTAATTCAAAATTAGTCTTAAATTAAACTGATGGTATGATGTATGATTGTTTTGTAACTGAAACACTTTTGGCTTTGCTGTACTAAATATTATTTCAATTTCAAGGCTTTTAAATGTTGCTTCATGTCTACTTCCATTTGTGGTTAAATTTTATGTATTCTTCACCTGTTTTTTCTTTCTTTTTGGGTTATAAACATGATTTAATGCCTGTTATCTTATGGCAGTAGCATTTAACTTTCAAAATTATAAAAATAATGGCCGCAAAAGGATTTTTATTTTCAAATATTTACCAACAAATTGCCACGCTAAATGAATTGCCTAAAAAAATAAACACGCAACACTTTGAAATGTTCCTTCTTAAATTTGAAGGTGGCAGGATGCTAAACAAATTTTTTTACATTTCATATAAAATTGATTTATTGATTGGTAGTGTCTGGAAACTTGAACAGAAAAACAACTTGAAATGTCTGAGAGGTATGAGAATTTATCATATTATCGTTTTTATGTTGAGGTGTAGTTCTGGTGAAATTATTTACTTTTTTTTTGCTTCTACGCTTTTCATTAACGTTTTAAAGGTTGTTTTTAGAAAATTTACAAAAGTCAAATCGATGCCAAAAAGAAATTAAGACAATCTGCATATTTATATTGAAAAGAAAGACAAAAAGAAATTATTAAATTATAACTTATTTCAATTTCTGGCTGTTGTCCTCGATAGCAAGCTCTCCTGGAGGGAAAATCTTCAGGCAAGAGTAGCGAAAGCCACAACGGCAATATACGTCTGTAGAAACGCAATTGAACCTACCTGGGGAATTAGTCCCTAGGGAGTCGGTTGGATATTAGAGACGGTTATAAAACATATACTTTTTTGTGGAATTTCAGTCTGATGGAAAGCACTAGACTCAGCGGTTAATCAATCCCGTATAGAGGGAACTCTCCGCAAAATGGCACTCATGATAACAGGTGCTCTAAGATCAACGCCAACAAAAGCGCTCTTTGCTGTGTTGGGTTGGCTTCCAGTGGACTTGGCGGCCATAAAGCTGGCTCTACGTACCGCCGTTTGACTAAACGCAACAGGCGCATGGAACTACCGACCTTGGGGTCATGCAAGCATTTTAGATATAGTGGATAACATTCCGGATATTATCGACTACTGCACTCCGAAACCCTACTTGAATAGGAATTTTCAAATTTCATTGATAGAAGTGTTTCCCCATTGAACGGAGCCGTACAGATTTTCACGGACGGTTAAAAAAAGGGGGAGGGTTGGTGGGGGCGTTTATATTCCAGAATATGGAATTGAAATGTCCTTCAGACTCCCGGACGAATGTAGCATATTACAGGCAGAGTTATCTGCTATTAAAAGAGCGATTCCCTGGTTAAGATTCTATCGAATCTCGAACAGAGATATCCATGTCATAACTGACAGCAAAACTGCTATTAGGTCTCTCATAGGTGTGTACACCACATCTATTCTCGTCCAAGAATGTCGCAAAGCCCTCGATGGAATTGCACAGCACTCAAATATTCTACTAAGTTGGGTGCGGAGACATGGTACTATCTCAGGTAACATAGTTGCGGACGAACTGGCAAAGAGGGGAAGCACACTAACAGAGGTTGATATTGACAATTTCTGTGGTCTCCCACTCTCATCCTGCTGGAGACGCTTCGATGTTACCTTTCTTGAAATAGCCCAAGATATATGGCGCAACGAGCCAACCTGTGCAATAGCGAGAACCCTCTGGCCTTGCCTTAACTCTTATAGAACGAAAAACCTCATGAACTTCAATAGGAAACACTTGAGAAACCTCGTGGCCACGTTGACTGGTCACTGTAATTTCGGAACCCATGCTAAACGTATGGGTCTCCCTTATAATGACTACTGCTATAGTTGCAATGACGAGGAAGAGGAGGAAAATGTCCTGCACCTCCTGTGTCATTGTTCCGCTCTGGAGGATCTGCGGCTGCACCTCTTTGACAGAATATCCTTCGGCAGCCTATCTGAGTTATTGGAAATTGAGCTGAGTTATCGGAATAGTGGGTGGTATAGCCGCTAACTCTCCCCCCCCCCCCCCCTAGCCAAACTAGGACCCACTCTCACCTCACCTAACCTCTATAAATATAACTCATATCTTTTCACCTCTATCCCTCTCACCCTCCTTTCTCTTTCTCTCTCGTTCTTTATCCTTTTAATACAGGTAGCACAAAGGGATCATTATAATGGACCCAAGTGAGCTGGACTCTATCTTTCAAATCTTCCTTACCAGCAGCCTGCTAACCTAACCTAACCTAACCTACTTTAAAGGCTCTTTTCACAATATACTATTGAAAGCTAACAGGAACTTTAACGGCAAGTTTTGTATTCAGGTTAACTCTTAATTATACATTGTGAAAAGGGACGTAAATAAATAAATTAAAAAATTTCAGTATTTTATTTATATTTAAGTCCTCTCAAAATGCATACGAATTTAAAAATTTAATTTATTTGCTGGCTTAGCGCGTTTAGATGCATTTCGTTGCTGGTAAGTAAAAAAGTTTCTTAGCGTACTAAGATTGTAGCTTTTGTACTTCTCAATAATTTTTTCTGAGTTTCCCCCTATAAGCACTGGGTATTTGTATAATCTATTTAATTGTGGTTGTATTCTACTGGTGTGTTGCTTAGATTCAATGAAATGCATCCGAACATTCTAAACCAGCAACAAACACACCCACAGTGCTTATAGAGAAAGTCCCATTAAATGACTGAGAAGTACAAAACTACAATCAGTGTAGGTATCTATCTACTCGCTTTGCACATGCTTACATTACATCGCGTTTCATGAAAAGTTAAGCCGTCACGGACTACATATGTTATGCAGATTTTAACTATATAATTAGAATTTTTTATCAGCTCTAGTTTTCGAGATATACCGTTATGTCAAAAATGAAAGCACTTGCAGGTCATATATTATCATAACTTGAGAAGGCCATGCTCTATTCAGTTAAGTAGAAAGTTCAAAACTCGACAACAAAATTATGTTTAAGCCGTTCAAATATTATTTCTAAATCTGCACAGCAGTTTTGGCGATATCGTAAAAGTTTGAGAAAAAAAATAATAATTTATTCCCAATAAGGGATTTTGCTTGAAATCATTAAATTGTCAAGGGTTGAACACATTAAATTGTCAAGGGTTGAATTAGGCTTAGAATCGACTTTTTCCTTTACAGTGCAGTTTTTCTCGTCTATGGTAGGTCGAAAGTTCATTTTTCAAAAAAGTGCATTCTAAAACTGAAAAAGTATACTTTTTTGTTGACTATGGTTATGGCCCTAAATGTATATTCTGGCTCCTTATGAATAGGAAAGGCGACGTGAAATCGGTTTTCCGAAGCTCCCAGAAGAGCTAGAGACTTCGGTCTCAGACTGGTGTATCACAAATAGTCCGAAATGTATTGGTATTGAAAATCAGCAAACTCCATAATCATGTTTCAGAGCTGAAATATTTAAACTTTTTTTGTCATACGTGTTCCTTTTTTGGTATATAAAAGTAAATTCGTTCAAATATATATTTCCATATTTTTTTTCCTTTTTTCTTTATAAATTCAATAAAAATTCAATAAATAATAAATAATATTTTATAGATAAGAAAGAAAAAGATAGTTAGTGCGCATCACAACACTTTAAAATAGGCCCAGAGCTGGAAAATTGAAACTTTTTTGGTATTTAAAAGTAATTAAATAAAACAAATTTTTTTTTAAATTTATTTTATATTTAAAAAAATTAAATTAGTATTAAAAATAAGAAAAATCAAATATGTATGTGGTTCCAGGGTTTTATAATTGAAACTTTTTGTTATATAAAATTAAATTAACTTAATAGTTTTTGGTTTTTTTATGGCAAATTCTTACAATTAAATTATGTGCCAATTTCACGATATCGACAAGGATCGTCTTGTCGCACACTTACATTTGAAACAACAACAAAATATGAGGATTTGTTTTTGTTTTGAAGGTAAGTGTGCGAGAAGTCGAACTTTGTCGACATCGTGAAATTGGCCCTATATATTTGTTCCTTTTAACTCTTACAAGGAGCATAGGGCCGGAACAATAAAATTTAACATTTGTTAATTACCCCAATGTATTTAAAAAAAAAATATATATATTTTCCTCAAAACCAATCTGTATGTATATATTTATGTGTACTTATGTATTTATGTACATATATACCCAGACGTACGTCGGTTTTAATGTTAATTCCTTGGAAGCAGTGAAAATGTAGTTCCTTTAAAAATTACCCTAAATTTTTTCGATGCTTTTTTATGACTTCGACAATGCGTATTTTTTTGGAAGGAATAAAAATAAATTGAAGAAACGTTACATAAAGTAAATAGATCTCAAAAGAGATGGCGTTGAAAAATAAAATGATATTTTATCCAAAGACCTACATGTGTTCCATTAAAAAAATTCACGGTCGTATTGAGCCGCCTTCGTATAATACACTGGAAAATAAATTATATTGTATTTGTTAACATATTGATTGCATGTAAGGCAACAAAAAAAAATATGTAATAATTTATCTGCCCTTATACCTTATATATTTTTTATTTTTTATAATACGTTTGGAAAAAAAAAATTACTTGGCTTAGATTGTAGTTAAATATTCCCAGTGTACCTATTTCGTATAACAATGCGTTATGAACATTATTCGTTTAAAGTTCCTTTTTGTATGTTGTTTTCTTTGCTGATAAAATTTTTCGAAGATGGTGTTGTGTACGTGTAAATACCCGAACATAAGTATTTCCAGGCCCAAGGGTCTAATTGGTCACCTTGATTTTAGATACATGAACAAGTATTAGCAGTGATGTACGGAGATTAAAAAATATTTTGCTTAAATTCATTGTACGTTACCTTGGCGAAGGCTGTGTGTGTTCTTGGAGGGCAACATGCAATAAAAGTGCATAAAAAAAAGAAACACGCAAAGTAGCAATTTCGAAAAAGGCGCAGATAAAAGCTAAAGCAGAATTGGTATGAATTTAAGTTTACAGGTCTATTTAACTCAACACAACAGACAAATTAGTTTAAGAAAATACACATTCATTCAGACACACTCCGAATTTGACTATAAAGAAAGAAATAAAGAAAAAAAGAGTTAGGCTACAAATTGCTTTTCATGTTACCAAAATATTAGCAAAATTATTATTTGCTAATAAAATTTGTTCACACGATACAATATTGTAGTTTGTTTAGTTTGTTTTATTTTTATTGCTGTTGCCAGTGTTTTGTTTATTATTTTGTTATTTTTTTGTGTTGAACAATTTTGTATTCAATAAAGTTGCAAACTACATTTTCAATGTATTTGTTGCTTGATGTTATTATAGTTGTTTTTGTTGCCCCCCTTTCTGGATGGTTTTTGTTTTGTTTTGTTTTTCTCCTATCTATCTGTCTGTGCTGCCCTATTAAATTTAATAAACAGACAATTTGTTAAATTACCATGCCGGCATTTGATAGACTTCTGTTTGTGTGTGTGTGTTAACTCATTCCAAATAAATATGCCCTGTTTATTTGAGCATATTTAAACCATTTCCCTGAAAATCCTGTTTTGGGTTAAGTTATAAATTTTTAAAGTGTATTAATCCATTTAAGTATTCTTATGACTTGCATCTTAGATTACTTTATTAAATTTAAATGTCCTTTTACTTGGAAATATTAGTACTCGTATGTACATTTAATATACTGCATAAACACACATATTTTTCTACTCAAGTTCAGTCTATTTTTAACTGACTTTAAAAAAAAAGAGCAGATTATCAATTTGCTTGTATTTTTTTTTATTGTTGCTTCATAACTCGTTACATTTTAGACTGATTGTAAAACTTTTTTTTTTGTCTGAGAGGTTATAGCTTCCAATTGGCCCCATTGTAAAAAAAGTAGGCGGGGACACGACCACAAATATTTTTATTTGATTTTATGATATCCTACTTATTAAATTGCTGCGAAACCTAGCAAACACCTTTGGTTCTTGTAATTACACAATTTAAAAGTACAAAAAAAATGGGCAAGGCTACGCCCATTAAAATTTATTATAATGTTTCACGTGGTTCTACTTAACCGATCTCTACGAAGCTTACCACACACCCTGAGCTCTAAAATAGACACAATATTGCATTTTAAAAAATGGGCAGAGTTACGCCCATTAAAATTTAATAGATTATTTTAAGTGGCTCTACTTTACCGATTTTTACAAAACTTAACACACACCCTGAGCTCTGAAAAACACACCATCTTGCATTTACAAAAATGGCCGGAGACACGCCCATTAAAATTTAAAATTATATTTCACGTGCTTCTTCTTAATCAACAGATTTAAAAAAAAAAATTTTTTGAGAGAATTTACTTCCAGTTTCGTTCCATAAATTTTTTTTCGAAAATTTTCTATTTTCTATTTTTTTGTTTTTTTGGCAGAAATATTTTAACCCCTGTTTCCTCATCTACTTAAAGTTATTAGGAAATGAAATTTGTTATAAACTCTTGAAAATATGACTTAGCAGAAAATATTGACATATTTTATTGTATTGGTTTCTATGAGGGATGTGAACACTGCAGCGAATCAGGGTCAAAGAGATTTTGTCGGCCGCGGTGGTTCTTATAAAGATTTTCGGCGGCGGCCGAACACTTTTAAATTTTCATTCGTGGTTGATAATTTTCTGCAATTGCCCATATGTAAGTGGAATGATATTTGGAAATTAAAATAAGCTAAGCTGGTTAACAGTGTCCTCACTAACTCCAAAATGATTTATGCTGACAGCAATGGTTTGTGTCTCTGCTATTTAAATTCGAATCAATCAATCAACACACACTACCCACATTTATTTCTTTGGTCCTACAATGTTAAACAATAAAACTAATAATAAAGTTTAGCATTGATTATCTGTTTGTCCAAAAGTATTATTTAATTGTAAAAGTATGCACACACTATCATCATGTAATAATAGTTGGCTGATTTATTTGCTAGTACCGCCTTCTCATTTATTTAGTTTGGTGCAACTTTGTTTCTGTTCATAACATGCATTATTTTTTATTTTCAATTTCCTAAAGCTTTTACAATGTCATGTTTATTTCGATAGAGGCTTTGATATATTTTTCACTTGTTTTGAATTTAATATTCTTTTTGCAAAGCGCCTAAATGTATTAATTTTGTGCTTGATTTAAATTTTAGATTATATATTCTCTCTTTTTTTTTTTGTTATAAAAATGACCACCACATCAACAATAATACTCGTGCTAATTCGCTCGGGTAAATTTTTTTCTACTGAACTTTTTGTTTGTACAGCAATTTTTAGTGTATTTGTATTGCGTTTTCTTTGTTTTTGTTTTTTTTTTGCATTAGTTTTACGTGCTCTTAGTTGATTTCCATGAATTTTCTATTTACTGAATGACATGGCTGCATTCGTCACTGCTTTTGATTGTTTTGGGCATACAAAATACTTTTAAAAAAGTTTCCAAAAGCCAAACTGAGCCTCTTATTTGCTTAATAAAATATCTCATAAAAATAGAAAATTAAACTGGTTAAAAAAAGTGAGTAGTCTAAAAAATAGACACTAAGAAGTAAAAAAAAAAATAGTTTGTCCTACAGTAATCCAACGTGGGTTAATCGCCTTTTAGCTCGACTTGAGGTATTTAAAAATATTTCTCGAGTTCTCTTCTAATTTATGCTTCATCACAAAATCCTATCGCATGTTTAATAGTGGCATTGAACTTTAAGTTGGCAACACTGCTTAATAGATACGCTATTTTTAGGGCCTGTCCCACGATGTTGATAACGTTCGACTTGTCGCGCACTTACATTTGAAACAAAAACAAAACTTTAATGCAAGTGTGCGAGAAGTCTAACGTTGTACTTTTTTTTTATATAAATTTGGTTTATTATATCATCATAATGCTAGGAACACAACTGGAACGAACGACGAATTTTTCGGTGCGAACTTTCGTCATAAAAAATAAAACACATTTGTGCATATGAAAATTAACACATTAAATTAGCCATTGAACGAAATTCGTCGTGCGTGACGAACTCTAAGATATGTAATAGATTTATTTCTGTTTCTCTCTCTCTCTCTCTCTGTTTTTGCACACACAATAAGTTCATATTTACACTATGCAAGTCTTATTGCTAAGCTGATTAGTTTGATGGATAGAGAGACGAGGGGAACAGTAACGTTTCTTTTCCCCTCGTCCCTCTTTCCTAACAAACTAATCAGCTTAGCAATAAGACTTGCATAGTGTAAACTACAACTTACCAACTTGATCAAATATGAAATAGGAATTCGCTGAGGTAATTCGTTGTTGTGCTTCACACGACTAATTTACGCAGCGAACTCTTATCGACGATTTCGTCGACGTGGACGAAAGTCGTCGTTCGTCCCAGTTGTGTTCTTAGCACAACTTGGCTGATACCTAAGCAACGTCTATAAATTCCGCTCAGAGCCTGTTTACGGCCGGCGCAATCGTCCGCCATAGCGCTTAAGTCGAGCAGCTTTTGATCGTTTCGGCTTCACGCACTCAACAGGACATTAAGCATCCTCAGAGACGTCATACAGTTCATAGCGAAAAAAACTGTTGCTTATTCGATGTGTGATTCTACTCAGCCTATGCCTAATGACGCAATTGATTCCTTGAATAAAACGTTTTGCCAATTGATCTCCAAGATAATACGTCTATATTCTGGCTTCCACATCGTTTTCACATGTTTTCTTGTGAGTTCGGATGTTACAACACATGCTACGCCTATTTAAGTTGAAATTTAGAACATACAAATTAATAGTATGTCTTCTAGCATCTGGATTTAGAAGAAAACAATTTGAAAATGGACGGCTGTAAGCCGGCTAACAGCCGCCACCGGCCGTCGGCCACAAACAATACATTAATTTAATTGTACGCCACTAGAAAAGAAAATAATGGGAAATAAATGGAAACGTTTTGAAATATTTGCGGCGAATTTGAGATCATCATATAATATAATTTTATTGCATTGTTATTTAACACATTAACGGCCTGGCCCACGATGTCGACAAGAAAGTTTCTTTCGCTTACTTATATTGAAAACAAAAACAAATTCTCTTATATTGTTTTTGTTTTCAATATAAGTAAGCGAAAGAAACTTTCTTGTCGACATAGTGGGCCAGGCCGTAAGTTTGTTTTATATAACCGAGCGACTGCGCGATGCAAAGAAGGGTATTGTGTTTATCAGCCTATGTACATATGTATGTATGTGTGTTCTTTTGCGGCCTTATATAAAACGAACGTTTGGACCGATTTTAATGATTTTTACGTCAATCACGGTAGTGTCACTAAAGATATGACAGTAGTAAAAATTCAATATGGCGGCCAACAGACGCCATTTTGTAAATACGAAAAAAATAAAAAGTCGGCAAACTATGGGTATCATTCGACAGGTATTTTAAAATCATCTTTAGGTTTCTCTTGTGATGTTTCATTTCGAATGACCGTTTAGGATATTGAACAGTTGTTTTTTTAATTACTATTTGTTTATGTTAAATTAGTGTTTAATTTCATTTAAGATTTTAATTTATATCATAGAATCCATTTGTGAGTAAGATTTCTTACTTTTATCATAATAAATACGTATTTTATATTACAATATCAATATTTTATTTAAATGAAAATAGCTTAAAAACTAGATGTGATGGAAACAGATTTGGATTCAGCTCACAAAAGTTCACTGAAATCGCATAATAAAGTTCTTGCTCCCAACTTTACTTTTATTATATTTTTTTTTGCAGAATAGTGTTATTGAAGGAAGTCTGCAATTTATGTATATATCTGATGGTAGAAACACTTTTGAATGCATTAAATTTGGCTTAGCCTTCGATGCTTTTAATGTATCTTTCTGTGTGTGTTTCGGGTGTATGCATATATACGAGTATATGTATAAAATATTTAAACCTTTTAGCTTAAAGTGTATTTATTATTTATTATAAATATATGTATGTACATACAAATATTGGTATGCAATAGTTAATGCAATTTAAAAAAGAAGTCCAGAAACTATTTTGTTTGCCACAGTATTTGATGCAATATTTTGGAAATTGTACTCGTAATACTGATAATCAGGGAAACCGCAAATATGCAATTGCATATTTTTTCTTGTGCAACGTATTAATGCAGTGCTAAGGTATTTATCCGTTTTGCCATTGATTTTTACTGCATATTTTTGCATATTTTACACTTTAAGGCATATTTTTGCATATTGCAGTCATACGTGCATGCTTTTAGCATTTTTTTTTCGAACTTTTAGAGCATATTTGACGTTTTTAGGCCATATTTTGAGGCTTTATAGATTTGTTTTTAATTTTAATAGGCTTGGTAGTGTACAGTGTATACATTTGGATTATTAATTACGCCATACATTTATTCAACTGTTGACGGTTCAACAAAAATATTGGAGGTTAATTTTAATAAAAATTTAATTTTGCTACTTGTGACGGGCGTTGCCCTGATTAAAATCAGTAGAAGTTGAAAGGAAACTTTTAATAAATGAAAGTTTATTTATGTAGATGTGACAGGCAACGATTTTTATTTGAAAATCTAAGTGAATATTTGTTCAAAATACAGTTCCAAAGACTCAATTCTGTTATAAGGATCACTTTTCAAGTTGAAGTAAATTTTTTTTATTAATTAAATTTTTAGTTGGTTTTTTTATTTATTTTATTTTTGTCTTATTTTGTATGCAAACGTTATTGCAGTGTTTAATCAAAAATATAAATTTTTATTATTATTTAGAACATATTTTTTTTAATTTTTAGGGCATATTTTCAAATTTTTAATGCATATTAAATGCTCATAAAACACTTTTCTTACAGCATATTTCAGGTGATCCCTGCTGAAAATTTATTTCTGTATAAACCTTGTGCATATATGCATGTGTGTGCTACATGCATACATCCATACATCCATACATGTAGTGGGCTAGAATGTAAAACGTGCTATTTAATAAAAATAATAATAATAATAAAAACTTACAAACGATAGAAATAGAGTTTCTTAACAAATTCTTAAAACCCTAACCACAAAATTTGGGATTGCAATCAAACTGCAGAAATTCTTGGTTGCTAAAATGCCCAGATGGCCAATGAAAAAAATATTTCTGCATCAACACCTTTAATTGAAAAAAAAAAAAAAAAAAATACCAAATGCGAATAATCAAAATTAAATTTAATTTTAATCAGGAATAATTTCCTAATCGGGCTTAAGCTCCGTATTGAAATATTTTTATTAATCAATGTGATTTTCTAAAGAAGAGAAGAAAAATGAAACTAGACTTTTTAGCCTGGGGGAAATGCGCATTTTTTATTATCAATGCAATTTAATTGTATCAATTAAATCTTTTATTAAATCAAAGTTTTAAACAAGCGTTTAATTGACTAAATTAAATATTTAATTGTCAGTAAACCTTTAATGAATTAAATTTTTAAATAAAAGTTTCATGGAGACTCCAACTAAATTTTTAATTGATTTTTTGCATTGTTTTGAAATTCAAGGGTGTTAATTGGTGAACAATTTTTTTTAAGCTACCATACATTTTTAGTTGCTATAAAGCACCAGTTATTTATTGAAAATAGCAGCTGTTATTTTCTAGTTTTACTCGGTAACTTAGTTTTCAGAAACTGAAGTTAGATTGCAAATCATAATGGCCCGATTTGCAAAGTAGTATTTAGTTCTTGCGTTTTAGCAGCCCATATATCTGTGGCAAAAAGGAAAAAGTGCTTAAGTCAAGATAAGCTGATTTTGACTTAACGGCACCTCTATAATCTGCATATTTGGAAGTAGCCCTGGTGAAAATCTCAATTAATTTGTGGGATTTTTTCAGGAAGTTATAGCACTATGACTTGCGACTCATCTTTTTTAGACTTCTAATATCATTTGGAATAATAGCTTAATTTAGGTTATACTTCGGTATATTTCAACTTAAATATATTACTTATAGTGCGAAGAACGATATTTGCTTGGTAAAATTAAGGTTAATAGAGAATTTTTCAATTTAACTGTAAAATATATAAATTATTTGAAAATCGACTTGAACGCTTAAAAGTGCTCTCCTGCAAAACAATAAAATATGACTTAATCACTTTTTACTTATTGCCACAGATTTATTGTGCCTTTATATGTTCAAAGTCAAAGTACATATTTTATTTTATTACACATAGTTCAATTTGTATTTGTAGTCTATTTAAAAATTCAATTTTTATTCTACAACTAATTTGATTTAATAATAATAAACAAAAACAAAATATAAATAAAGTTCTATATATTTTTTTTTTAAATAAATTTATGTACACACTCCTGCAAAAGTTTACTTACATATTGATGAGAATTTTTTATTTATAGCTTAGTTCATTTTTAGACTGAATCTTAAATAAAATAATAAATAAAAATAGAAATCTTAAAACTTGAAAAAAAAAGAAAATATCATACATAAAAGTACCTTGGGATTAGCGCACCCAAGTTGTAGAAACCCTTTCTTACGTTGAAGTATGGAAGTAGATTTTTCCTAATCTTGTGGAAACTTTTGTAAGCGAATGTGTGTAAATTTATAAAATAATGCAGAATATATTTTTGCTTCATTAAGATTTGTTTATTTTTGAATTTATACGCTTGAGTGTGCGAATCAATATTTTCTTTGGAAAAATAATAATAAAATAAACTTCAACTGGGCAACAATAAATTAAAGCCCCATAAATCCTGCCACACGAACAAAAGGGTTGAAGTGTTTAGGTTTAGGTTACAAAAGTTCTCAATACACTTGTAAAATAAGAAAGCAAAAGTTGTTAAAATTTCATGAGAAAAATATTGGATTTATTTATGAAACACTTATTAGCAGAGAATCTTCTTAAACTGAATTTACACATGAATTTTTTCTCTCTTTAAAATAGGTGCATGATATATTTTATATTTATGTATCTGTAAGCAGGCGTGTCGTAGCAAATGGGATTAATCATGCTAAAGCATTTGCTTCCCTTTTCACCCGTTTTACCCACCGTTTTTATTTGAAAATATAAAAAGTTTTTAGGCAACAAATTTTATAAATTTTCTTAAAAAAAATCATGGTGTGAATTCTTCTGGTTTCGTTTTCTATATCGAAAATTTTAAACTTTTTCTTATTTCAAATATTTGGGATTTCACAAAATGTTTGACTTCCCGTGAAACCTCAGGTAAGAGGGGTGCTGTAGTTACTTCCTAAATTGTTACGGCACATCGGGGTATAATCATGTAAGGCAATAAATGTGTTCGCCAGGCAGATTTTTGTGCAGTATTTTAACGTCCTAACTTTTCTCCATTCTCTTCCATTAAGTGCTCTCTATCTTTAAATTTAAACAAAACAAAATGTGTGTGAAATATAATCGACACTTTTTATTCGTTTGAAAGACCTATTGATGTCATTATGTGTGGAATATAACATCGAGCACCGATTCTCTGGGTGGAGCGCATCCGAAATGTGAAATTTTCCAATGACTCCACACATTTTGTCATTTACGTACTGTTCAAATCAAAATGAAGAATTACTTTGAATTAAAGTTATTTCAATTTGGAACAACGTTAATTCCATAATAAAATAAAAAAACAGCGTAAATTCGTTACTGAAATAACACGAAGAACAATGTTGTTTCAAAGTTATTTCAAGTTGAAAGAACATGAATTTAATTTAATGTAGTAATTGTATTTTGTTAATTATTTAACTTACGTGTGTTTGGCACAGGCATCAGAAAAATGTTAGTTTGTATATATAGATTGGCTTCCCCGGCCCAGATTTGAATTCGGAACCCATCGCATGTTAGTCAACGCTCTTATCCCTGCAGCCACAACAATTTGAAATATTCCTCAGCGGGAACGAAATGTATGTATATAGACAATTGCTTAACCATAAAAATAAGTAAAATTTTCAGATACAACATTATTTAATTCATCATTTAATATTAAATTTATTTAAAAAGTTTTAGTTAAAAAAAAAATACAAACTGTGAAGCTCCTTTGACTTTTCGCCAGGATTCGAACCTGCGATCCTCCGACTACAAGACTAGTACACTGTCTACAGCTATCAGCAGTTTGTCGGCTATTTACAAACACCAAACTAAACAACAACAATAAAAAGCAAGTTACACAACTAAGCACAACGTGTATTGGAGCTAGGTGTTTGCCAGGCTAACATATGGACCGATGACGTCGCACGAAAGCCATAGTTCGTATGGCTAATTAATTTTTCGGGATATTTTGCATGCTCTTGCATCTCATGTGAGTTGGTACTCTCACAAATTCGATAATTTTGTTTGTTGACGTAACAATTCTTCCAGAAATGGTTCTCATCGTAAAATAAATGAAGCGCGCGAAATGTTGCCGAAGATAACACACATATTTATAAAACAATTTTATCATTTGTACATGCTGATGAAGCCTACATACGTCCATGGAGATTAGGCAAAATGGACTGAATAAATGACAGCTTATTTGACAGACGTAGCTTCAACAAGATGGCCGTTATCAACTGTCAAAGTTCGTAAGTCCCTGGGTTGGAGGACCCTGTAGTTCATCTAACATAATACTTTTTTTTTATAAAAGTGTAATAATCTTATGAAATATTGATTATTTCTTGCTTTTGATTATTTACAAAAGTTTAATATTTGTGCAAATATGTACGCAAGAATTTAACATTTGTGTAAGAGTTTGGCATCTGTATAAAACTTCTATATCTGTGTAAGAGTTTAAATGCCCTGTGCTGCTCATTATTGGCCCTAGGCTACTTACTCGTATAGGAAATATCAGGACTTATATTACATTCTTTATTTTTTGTGACTGTTAAGAATTGCCTGAATTGCGGGTCTACGCTCTACTTCGAAACGAAAGAAAATTCTTTCGAACATTACAATTCAAAAGGATTTGCTTTAGTTTCGAATTACAGAGTAGACACACTGAAATAATTCGACCTTATATCAGAACGTTTAGGTTGGAATTTTAATAATTTGTAAAAAATATTTATTTCCGTAATAAAATGATATTTTTCTCAATTAATGTTTGCTTCAACATCATACAGTAGCATATCAAATACTTGTTTTAAGTATAATTCATTTTATAAACTTTTATGCTATCCCAGCAAACACTAACATTGCAACGTAGTGAGTGAATAAGCTGATAAGCCAACTGTAGACTAATATTGGCAGTTAAACTTTTTGCAGGATACATTTAGTCTATTTTAAATCCTTAATACTTGATTTTCGTTCTGCAGACTTGTGGCTTCTTTAGAATTTTTTTTTTCACTTTCGAAATATCTTTAAAAAATTTAAATTTATTTTGCATTATTGTTTGGTGGGCGCTTTAAAATGTTGCATAAAGACGATAATTATACATTGAAAAGATACTGTGTTATCCGAGTACCGCATTACCATTTTAATGTAAAATGTTCGTTTTGTTTGTCGTGTTCAAAACGATCAGCCCCCGTATTCCGTACTTGATCGCTAAAATGCTGAACAAATACAAAATTAAAATTATTTTGGCAATGAAATAAAAGAGTACAATTTCGACAGATTATATTTCTAAGCCATGTTGCGGAAAATCAATAAATTGACTTTATAGATGCTTGGCGATAGAGATTTAGCTTTAGCAAGTTGCTTCGAAATACGAGTACGGTGATGCCACTTATTAATATTTTTCGTTCCCAGGGAATTCATGATTTTTTTCGAGAAAGTAATTTTCGGTGAGAAATAAATTCCAAGGAAATATTCATGATTGGGTAAATATACAAACGGGAATATGCACGAGCTTATATTTCCTTGTAATTTGCAAGATCTTAACTCTAAATGGAAAATTACATGCAATTGAATATTTTCTTGTCTCTTTTAGCACTTTTTAACATCATTTGTCTTCTTTTTGTGCTGCTCTTGACTACTTCTACACGGGAAATTGAACTGTAACTGTTGTTTTCACCAGAAAAAAATTTTTTTAATGTTCTGGGGCCTGTTTCTCAAAACTTACAACTATAACAAGTAAAATTGTTGTGAAATTGTATTATAGAGCTTAAAAGCTCTTGAAAGAGTCTGATTTTCGTTTCATTAAAAAATCGTTATGCAATAACTAAAGGGTGTTTTTCATAGAGTGACACAAGTTATAATCATAATAAAACAAGTAAATATATTTTTAATGTCAATGAAACGGGCTTTATAGAAAAGAAAATTTTATGAAATTAATGTTTAAATATGATTTCTACCACGTGGCCGCCACGGCTGGCATGTAGAGGGCGCAATCTGGAACACCAATTTTCAACAACTCTTCGCAGCATTTATAGCCTTAGTTCGCCGATAACTCTTCGAATGTTGTTTTGCAGGTGTTCAATTGTTTGTGGTTTATCGACGTAGATAAGTGACTTAACAAGATCTTGGTGGCCAATTAATTGGGCCATTACGTGAAATTATATTTTCATAAAAAGTTTATTTGAGTAAATCAATTGTAGCGCCCGTGGCATGTGGCTCCGTCCAGTTGGAACCACATATCAGCAAGATTAATGCCACGTAATTGAGATACGAAAAAATGTCGAATCATCGTCCTCTACCGTTCATCATTGACAGTAACAGTATGGTCAGAATCATCATCGTTTTTGAAGGCATATGGGCCAATGACTCCGCTAGCCCATAAAGCGCACCAAAAAGTAATTTTCTGTGGATGGAATGGTGTTTCGACAAAAGCTTGTGGATTCTCTTCACTCCAAATGCGACAATTCTGCTTATTTACGTACTCTTTCAACCAGAAATGGGCTTCATCGGAAAATAAAATTTTGAGTGGAAGTGCACAATGTGTTTGACGAATAGAACAATTATTTTGCTTAAAAATTTTAACAATTCCCACGCGTTGCTCTGGTGTAAGTCGATTCGTAATGAAATTTTTAAGCAAACTAAACAAAAAGCAACTATCAGCTGTTAAATGGGTGCTCAAACAAAGCAGTAATGCCAACTCAAAGTTGTGACACTCTAAAAAGAAACACCCTTTACTTGAACACCAAAGTTTGTTGTTATTGAAAAAATGTTTGCTGGTTCTTTTAATTCTATTGTACAATCAGGCATTATGACGGTGTTTGTGTGGGAGTGTATTTTAAACGACAGTTTAGTTGCATCCAAGCCTCGATATGCATACAATTTATTAAACTAATTAACAGTGTGTCACTAGCATGCAAATTAATAACGTACAAGTGGCATCAAATAGAAAACAGTAGGGGCAATATTTTATTTTGCATTTAAATTTAATATGATGCATATTTCATTCAGAAAATATTGTTAAAAAAAATATGTTAAAAGAATAGGGATACATATTAAATTGTAGTTGATTTACAATGAATTTTAATCGGGAATAATTTCTTAATCGGGCTTAAGTTCAGTATTTATTAATTAATGTGATTTCCTAAGAGAAGAAAAATTAAACTAGACTTTTTAGCTGGAGATAATGTGCAATATTTCATTCAATAAGAATTGAAAATACTGAACTGAAGCCTCATTAAGAAATTATTAATGATTAAATGAATAATTATTCGTTAATTTTAATGTCTAGGAGTTCGCAAATAAAATAAAAACTTGGAAACATTTCATTTTTAAAAGGCATTTCGGATGTCCTCAATCCTTTTAGAGTTTTTGTGCTTGTTAATTCAGAACTTCGTCATTTGTGAACTTATTTTAGGTATTAGTCCTTTGTGTAAGAGGGAATAATTATCGTTTAAATTCTTTGTTAAAACAATGGATGCGGGGGCACGTGTCTTTAATAAGATCATTTTCAACCTAAACGATTAATTCAAAATTTCTAACATCCCTTGGTAACCTGTAATTAATATAATTTTGTGTTAAAAAGTGGGCGCAGCCACGCCTATTACATTTCAGCCTTGTATTTCGTTCCCACTTACATATATTACGATTTTTATGAAATATCGCGTAGATGAAGCTACGATGGTCGAACGGAACTTAAGAGACCTTTCAAGCGATAACATTTTTTGCATTTTTTTTTCTTAGAAAAATATGCATCAAAATATATTAAAAGAAACCTTTACGGCCAACTCTTCAGGAAAGTTCTTACCAGAGAAAAAAGCCGGCGAAGTTATCGGTGGGGGCGGCCCAGTAGTTTTGTGACCAGCGGTGGCGCTCCGTGAGAATTTTGGTCGTTTCAATTAAGCATATGAAACTTGAAGGAGAAAACTAAAAATTGGAACTGAAAACCGATTTTCATAAATTTTTTCTACGCAATTGTATGCTTTTGTCCTTTTGAGCAGATAAAATTTTGGCTGGTATTGAGCCGATGCCAGCCGCTGCAATAAACGGCGGCGAAATGAATAAAAAAATAACCGATGGCGGCGCACCATCGGCTCTTTTCTTTTTTCTTTTACTTGCTGATAATGCAATGAAAGTTCTCTTTAAGTTGATAACTTTCTGTTTTTAATGCAATTAGAATCTACTTAATAATAAGTTGAAGTATTGGTTGTATGACACAAGCTATGAATATTACATTATGTCATTTCTGCTAATGTTTTTGCTTTTTATTTTGCCCATAATTTTATTAATGATACATTATATTATTTTCTAATGCCTTTTCATTTCTCTATTCTATTCTATTTGCAGGTAAGTTGACAACGACAGCAAAACTAAAGATATTTGTATGTATGATAAAATTGCACATAGAAAATTAGATAGAGAAAATAAAAGGAAACTAATGGATCTTGTGCCCACCATTAATTACTGCAGGTAATGTAAGTTTGCAAAAGGGTGATCCAAAATTCCAGTAGCTTTGAAATAAAAACGAAAGGTATAATATTTTCAAATGTATTGAGTTTGCAATGCATATATCGAATTTGAACAGCAGCGCGAGTCATAAAAAACTCTTCTAGGAGAGTCGCGGCTAGGGTATCCTTTTCTCCCGAATGAACAGTCATTTTCTACTCGAAAATTAGCGCATAAATGATTATTTTAATCGCGCGGAGCAGTCGAAAAAAATTTGGAGTATGATTATTAATTTCATAAAGCACCCCATACACGTTTCAATTCAATTGTCAATTGAGTCTTTCAATTGATTCTTGGCCACACACTTCATGAACTGAATTGCAAGATTGTCATTCAACTGTCAAATTTACATATTTTTCACAATTACAAATTTAAAAATTTAAAACTCCTATTGCATTCATTCATTGATATTTATATTTTTTATTTAAAATTCAATGAAATTAAATACAATTCTAAAAATACATAACTTTTTCTATACAAAATAAAATTACAAACACAAATTTTGACAGCTAATCAAGAGACTCGAACACACACAGCACAATCGAATTGAAAGATTTAATCTTTTGATTTTTCTTCAAGCAACTCGACAGCTGCCAATCTAATCAATTGACAGAGCCATACACGCTTTGATTTGAAGAACAACCGACTCAATTGACTATTGAATTGAATCGTGTATGGGGTGCTCAAGTCAGCATTTTAAATTGTTAAAACTATTTTTGTATATCTCACTTGGTCCGCGTTAGCTTGAGGGTGAGTGAGACGAGGGGAACATAAACCTTTTTTCCCCTCGTCTCTCTCTCTCTCCTAACAAACTAATCAGCTTAGCAATACGACTTGCATAGTGTAAACTAGGACTTATGTATGTATTCATGAAAAACATTTTTGGATAACCCTTTCCTTGCTGTAGTCCTATTAACATTTTCTGTGCGATGGCTTCATGTACTCGTAACTTGCGCCCTTTAAAATGTCAATTTACAGTGAATGCAGGGAAAAGATAACAAAATAGGGTAATATCCGGTTATGCAAACTCATGTTAATGTCAACTAAATTGAATTTGCTTTTTGGTGTTTTTATTTTATTTTGCTCTGCACCATCGCTTTTAGTAGAATAGAAAAATAAATCTATTTATATCTGTCAGTTTTAGAAAAAGAATATTTACAAATTTAATTTGTTTTTTGTTTTTTTTTTGTTTTTTTTTTTGTTCTTCTGCTCGTAATATAAATATTTCACTTGACTTGTTTTTCGTTGGGTGTTGTTTGTTGTTATTGGTGATGTTTAAAATATTTAGTTTTTATTTATTTTATTTCATTTTACACCGTGACTGCGATGTTTAATTTAAATGTAAAACTAAATTATACCAAAAGTCTAGAAAATACACATATTTTTCGAGAGAAAAAAAAGAACTAAATTCTTTTGAAAACTGCAAAAAGTAATTAACGTTTGAAACGTGTCATCTGCATGCGCCCAATATTAAGGAAAATTGTAATAAGTAGAAAAGCAGGCTTTTGCAGAAGATACTCTATTTTAGGCTATAAGAACTGGGTAATACTGCAGGAGCTAAGTGGAAAATATGTGAAGCTACGAGTATGTATGTTTAAACACACATACTCCGGGATTTTGCTCAAAGCTTTTTGACAAAGCTCTCATGTCAAAGCAAGGCACATCAATCAACTACTCTCAACTTTACAACAAATATTACAAGAGCCAAACTTGTCTGCCACAAAAGAATTTTTCGACGCTTAATTTGTTATTATAGAAATTTTTTAAATAATTTTTAATTAATTATTTATTTATTTTGTAGAACAGCTACTTCGAGTCGTTTCTGCTCGCCCGCATTTTTAATTTTTGCATCAATTTCATTTAACAGCAATTTCTGCTTCATTGCATGTATTGTTTTGATGTCTAATGAATGATAGAAATTTAGATTTTTTAACGCCGAAGCAAAAATATCTACATTAAACTATTAGGGAGGGTTCAATGTCTGATGAAATTTCTTTTAAAAATAAATGTACTAAAATTTTTAGTGTATTTTTCTTTTGACTCAGTTTAATTTTTAATTGTTTCAATTGCTTGGAGCTTTAAAATTCCGAATTTTGAAATCTTAAATTTAAAAATCCCGAATCAAATCCCGAATTTAGCTAATCTTTAAAAACAAAAATTTAAATTTTTTGTTTTTATTTATATTATTTTTGTTTTATTTACATATTTCAACTGATGTCTAAAAGCCAGTATTTAAAAAACTGTAATGGTCTTCATTTCATTTGATTTCAATCAAAGCAAAATCACAAAACGAATTGTTTCAATTCCCTTTGAATAATTAATCACACAGCTTGTTAGATTTATCTTATTATAGTCTTTTCTTTATTTCCGTCAGACGAGGTTATACATGTGCTTACAACAATTTAATAATGCCTCTCCATCTTTTTTTTTTACTTATTTTCTATGTATATACTTGTCAGTCAATATTTTTAAGAGTTGCCATATTGGCTACAAACTGTCTTGTAACATGCTCTTTTTTTTTTTTTTTTTTTTTTTTTTTTTTTTTTTAATGTATTTAACAATATAATTGTACTGACTAAATAAATCTATATCTAAATATACTTAGTTCTATTTCCCCTAAAAACCTTCCCATTCCCCATAATGTTGGGGTTTCTGAATCACCCTGCCTGCACGCGTTACCAGCCTAGTTGAACCAGTAACACCTCCAGTTTGAATTGGACTAGTCACATTGTTGGTCTCTTCATAATTTAAACTATCAGACCCATTTATATTCTCTTCATCCTGCAATACAACTCTAGCCTGTCCCTCATTGACTGTTCCCCGTACTGTTTCCCCATTCTCATTCTCCTTCACATTCGGCCCGCTTCTATCCAACGCTTGCCCCTTTTGCATTACCTTTCTCCCTCCTTTCTGTTCATTTCCCTCATCATCGATATAGACAAAATTATTACCAGCATCTTTATTCCTTGACTTACATAACAATCGCCTATTCCTTCGATATCTATTCCCCTGCCAATCCTGCACTATATACGATCTGTCATTATAAATTAATACTATTGTCCCATGCTGCCATCCACCATCTTTCAAAAATAAAACTTTATCCCCAATTCTAAATTTATCCAATAGCCTGGCTGACCTATTATAATAAAACTGTTGTTTCACCCTCTTCCGCGCTATCCGTTCCCGAACTCTGTGTACGTCTTTTTGCCTCTCACTCAATATCCCGCTAGACACCGGATGTCTTGTCTTTAATGTCCTACCCATGAATAATTCTGCTGGCGATAAAAGCATATCCTGCAACGGAGTAACATTATACTCCAGAATTTGGTCCTGGTAATCGCACCTTCCACCAAGAATATTTTTTTTTTAAATGTCCTTAGCAATAGATACTGCTTTTTCCGCCAGTCCATTACTCTGTGGGTAGTTAGGGCTCGAAAATTTTATTTTGAAATTATAATAATCTGAAAATTGTTTAAACCTATAACTATTAAAAGGCACATTATCTGATCTAATTTCAGTGGGTACACCAAACCTACAGAATATTTGCTTCAAAACAGTAATAACGGCATCAATTGATTTATTTTTTAGTTTTTCTGCAATCAGCCACCCGGAGTAAGAGTCAATAATAGCCAAATAGGATTCCCCTGAATTTTCAAAAATATCCATTGCCACCTGCTCCCAAGCATATTTGGGTTCTGGGTGTTGTAACAGTGGCTCTTTCTGGTTCTGCCTACGCCTCCTCTCGCAAATCACACAACCACTAATAAACTGTTCGATATCTGTCGACAGCCCGGGCCAATAATATAATCCCCGTGCACGCATGCGCGTTTTTTCTACTCCTAGATGAGCAGAGTGTAACAGACGTATTGTCTGTCTTCGCAGATCATTCGGAACAACCAGTCTTTCTCTAAAAAATAATAATCCGTCGTTACAACTCAGCTCATCTCTGAGCGCATAGAACTTCTTCTCCTCACCTGTAATTTTTCTACCTATTGGCCACTCCCCTTGAATGTACGACATTACCCTACTCAAACACTTATCAGCACTAGTAGCATTAATATATGTTAGTCTATTCCGTTCCGACATGCAAGTTTTCCTAATCATTGCATGTACAACTGACGCCAAGGGCAACTTGCCTGATTCAGTGTGAGGCAAAAATGCCCTTGAGAGGCAATCTGCCACTAACATTTGCTTTCCCGGCACATATTTTATCGTCAAAGCCGGATATTTCAAAAGTTGCATAAACATGTTCTGGAGCCTTGTTGTTACCTTATCTAAGTCCTTCCTAATCAGAGTTTCTAGCGGCTTATGATCCGAATGCACCTCTATCTCTCGCCCGTAAATAAAGTAGTGAAATTTTTCACATGCAACTACTACTGCGAGTAACTCTTTCTCTATCTGTGCATATCTTTGTTCACACTCATTTAAACTCCGAGATGCAAAGGCAACGGGATAACCTTTTTGCAACAGCACACAACCGATACCATCCTTTGAAGCATCCGTTTGAATAACAATTGGTAGTTCTGGGTCATAAATTCTCAATATGGGCGGGGTACTAATTATTTTCTTTAATCGCTCAATCTCCCTATAATGATTCACATTCCAATGCCATTTAACATTATTGCGAGTCAATTCTCGCAGATTAGCAGTTATTGCCGACAAATTAGGTATATACCGTGCAAGAAATTTGCACATTCCCAATATCCGCAATACGTCCTGTTTGTTCTTTGGCATTGGCATGTCTTCAATTGCTTTTATATGTTTCCTATCTGGTTTGATTGTCCCCTCCGAGATTACCTGTCCCATAAACCGCACTTCTGTTGACCTATACTGAACCTTGTTTCCATTAAACCGCACCTTAAATTCTTTTGCCCTATTAATTACCCTGATTAGCCGCTCGTCATGTTCCTGTTTAGTCCGTCCGAAAATACATAAATCATCAAAATACACTTCAACTCCCTCTAGGTCACCAAATATTCTTAGCATATATCGCATGAATATTTCTGGAGCACTACTCAATCCGAAAGGCATACGATTCCATTTATACAATCCAAATGGAGTCATGAACGTTGTCAACTCTGAGCACTTTTCATCAAGGACAACCTGCCAAAACCCGTTTTTAAGGTCCATGACTGTGAAGAATTTCGCGCCCCCCATCCGACTTATTATTGACTCAGACGTCGGTATGGTAAAACGTTCCCTCTTGATGCATTCATTCAATGGTTTGGGATCAAGGCATATTCTTAATGACCCATCCGCCTTTTCTATAATTTGCACATTATTTACCCATTCTGTAGGTTTGTTCACCTTACTTATAACACCATCCTTTATCATTACCTCCAACTGTTTTCTTAGTCGCTCATGTAAACTAAATGGTATTCTTTTTCTATAATTAAGTCTAGGCTGTGATCCCTCTTTTAATTCAATTAGGCACTTCTCTGGCATACTACCAAGTCCATCAAAAACTTCAATATTTTCTCGAACAAATTCGTCTTTGCCATCAGGCAAAACACGTATAATTTTTCCAGTTGTTGATGTACTTATAGCCTTTCTACCATTTACCATTGCACAACAATCAGTGATGTCAATTCTCTTAATTAGCCCTAAGCCCTCACACGAATCTCTTCCTAATATTGGCTGATGGTCATTACCTACTACCTCAAACACAACGCTCACTGGCTGTCTACTACCGCCAATAGTACATTCCAATCTGATTCTTCCCACTATTTCTATTTCCGTATTGCCATAGGCAAACAAGCGAGTATTCGAATTACAAATTTTATTCTCTAAATTCATTTTTTTCACATATTTCAAAGGCAAACAATTTACATCCGCGCCCGTATCCATTTTAAATACCACTTCATAGCCATCCAATTTTATCTTCTTAAACCAACCACCACCACCATAACTTATTCTACAATCAGAAATATTTCCAATTAAACTTATTATACAGTTCTTCTTATAATTTTCTTCAAAACTATTACCTTCATCAAAATACTCTGTGTTGACTGGATTCATCTCTTCTCCCTCTATGGAGGTTGATAACACATTTACACGCCGGTCATTTATTCCACTACCAGACGACTTCAACCGACACATTACCGCAAAATGCCCCGGCTGCTTGCACCTGTTACATTTTCGCCCATTTTTTGTTGCTGGGCAGACTTTCGAATGTTCATACGTCCATGTAGAGCCACATCGGTAGCACAGTGTTTTTTTCTGTTGCTTCAGATTTTTCAATCGTTCATTACAATGCATCGCATCGATTCGGACATGATCTTTTTCTTCCAGTGTCTTTTTGTTTTTTTCAGCTAACTCTGCAACTTTGCACTTGTGAATAATATCATCCAAACTACTTTCTTTGGACTCTAAGAGTTTTGTTTGTAGATTCTTATCAAACACACCCAGAATTATTTTATCTCGCAGTATCCGATCTTCAAATTTCTTACATGAATTTTGGCAAGTAAATTCACAAAATTTAATTTGCTTGCGTAGGGCCGTCTCAAACTCACAAAATGGCTGACCTTGTTGTTGTGTGATATTGAAAAATTTAAAGGTTTCCATAGTCACATTTTTCTTGGGATTGCAGTACTCATCGAATTTGCTCAAAATGATTTCAATAGTTTCTTCCTCCTCTGTTAAATTAAAGGAGTTATACACATCTAGCCCCTTTTCTCCAATGTAGTGCAGCAGCAACGCAACCTTTACATCGTTTGCTTCCTTCTTTTTTCCTGATGCCAACAAATATATATTAAATCGCTGCTTCCATATCGGCCAGTATTTTCCGGGATCGTCAAACTGCATTGGTTCAGGGCCACTAATACCCGCAGGACTGACGTTTGCATCCATCACCCGCTGATCCGCTTCCAATTTTCCTTGTACTGATTTCTGTGCTAGCTCCGTTCTTTCAGAATTCATTCCTTTCCTTTTTTTTTTTTTTATTTTCAGTTGCCTTTTTAATTCCCACCTGACACCATGTTTCAATTCCCTTTGAATAATTAATCACACAGCTTGTTAGATTTATCTTATTATAGTCTTTTCTTTATTTCCGTCAGACGAGGTTATACATGTGCTTACAACAATTTAATAATGCCTCTCCATCTTTTTTTTTTACTTATTTTCTATGTATATACTTGTCAGTCAATATTTTTAAGAGTTGCCATATTGGCTACAAACTGTCTTGTAACACGAATTATGACAAATTGCGCAGTACTTTCAGCAGTCGAGGATTTGAAAAGTTTTAATTTGATTTGCTTTTGGTTAGTATCGCAAGTAAAGCAGAAGCAGTCTATATGATTTTGGAAGTCGCAATCAGTCACAGTTGAAGAAGCAAAAACTCTTGCTTTTAGAAGCTTTTAGAAGCAGAAACAACAACAAAAACATGACAAACACCACAAAATACATACATAGTTGACTGAACCTGCAGAACACTTCGAAAAGCAAAAGCTTTTGCTTCTTCGACTGTGACTGTTTGATACTTACAAAAGCATATAAATAGACTGTTTATGCTTTTATCACAGAAACTAACCAAAAGCAACAGCAAATCAAATTCAAACTTTTGAAATGGTCGACTGTTGAAAGTACTGCGCAATTGTTCATACTTGGTTTTTTGCTTCTACTTCGACTGCGACTGTTGTTGATTTTCACAAGCACAAGCAAATGCATTGGTTGATTTTAAACAGTTGGAAAAAGCCAAAGCACCGAAAAGTAAAAATTTTACGAATTTTGCTACTGCTAAGCAATATTAATTGCAATGGCTTTTAAACACTCTGCTTTATCCACATATTCTTTGTTTTTAAACGCGGACGGAGGAACTGTACTCCCTGATTTTACTTTTTCGGTTGCTGTTTTCTAATTTTTTCATATTTGAACTATGTACGTACATATCGTTATCTCAATATAGAAATAAAATCGAGAACATCTAATGTATCGAAAAATGCATAATCGATTTCAAGAAAATAATGAGTTGGGGCCCTTCTATATTAAGGTAACGATATGTAAGTGAACTAAGATTGAAAAATGTATTTATTGATTTTAATATCCCGAATATCCCGAAGAATCGCGTGATTTTTAAAATCAAAACTGTACAATTATTCGGAATGTTAAAATTCGGGATTTTGCAATTCGAGATTTTGAATTCAGGATTTTAAGTTTTGGGCATGTGAATCCCAACCCTTATTTATCGTATGTTCAAAAATTAACTAACAATAAGTATTCAAATCTTAAGTGTAGATGTAATTTTTAAGCCCGACCAGTGTCGGACATAAACTTATATAAGAGTATTTTCAAAAAGTTTCATCTGGAGTGTTGAGTTTTAGAGCCGTAGTGTCCCTCAAGATGTTGCGAGCAAGAGGATTAGGATGTGACTCAAGTTTTGTTAAATACTTGCCGGCGTATTTTGCAAATTTTTTCAGTCACTACTGCCAAATTTAAATCACGATGTAAGTTGAACAAAAAAGGGGGGGGGGCGATACGCCCATTAAAATCTATTATTAAATTTTATGTGGTTCTACTTAACCGATTCTTACGAAACTTACCACACACTTTGAGCAAAAAAAAAATTTAAAAAATGGGAGGAGTCACGCCCGTTAAAATTGAATAAATTATGCAAAGTGGTTCTACTGTACCAATTTTTACAAAACTTAACACACACACCCTGAGCTCTGAAAATCACAAAATCTTGCTTTTAAAAAATTTAATTAAAATTTAATTTTATATCCCATAAATTTTTTAAATTAGAATTATTATTTTTTATTTTAACCTCGTTAAACCGAAAACTGGTTAAATCGAAAAAATGGCTGGTATTTTGCAATTACGACTTATCGTGATTCTAACGTATTACAAAAGTTTTAAAGAAAATTTAATTATAGTTTTTCTGTGTTTCAATGAGTTTTTAAACGGGTTAAAAATTTTTTGCTTCGATTTGAAAATTTTTATGCTGTTTTTTGAGGTGTGTAGCCGTTGCCCAAAAGTGTAACATACTCAAATATTTTCGATCTATTAAATTAACTCTTTTTAACATGTTACTCGTATTGGTGCTTTGTTTTTACAAAGAAAGCTGTTGTGATAGATGAGCTGAAATGTTATTAAATTTGTGTTGTTACTTAGAAAGTATGTGTATGTATCTTGTGCTACCCTAATAAACACAAAAAAAAATATCTAGAAACGATTAGCTAAGAAAAACATTTGCTTCTACCGATTATTTCATATAATTGTCAGAAATTTTTGGCAAACAGAGAAAGAAATTGTTTCTTAATAACTAATTTTTAAAATTTTTGTTACAAAAAAAGATTCAAATATGAGGACAGTGATTAAAGCTACAGAGTGAGCCAAAAGTCACCATTCACGCTCCAAAAAAAAAAGAGTGTCATTGTATCTCGACATTGTTTTTTCTTGTCGCTCTTCTTATTAGTCCTTATCAAAATACCAATACTAATAAATACTTTTATGTGTTAGAGCGCGATCACAGTCACTGTTTAATTTCACCGCTGCTCTTCTTATTCGATTTTGTCAAAATAACAGAACTGCTGCAAACAAAATACTGCTAAACTGTGATCACAGTCACAGTTTAAAAGAACAGCGATTTAGAAATCACGTTCACAAGGAGCAACATTATTAAAAAATCACAGCATCGCTCAACACTAGTTTCCACAATGTAAGCAAGCATAAGAATCACTCAAAAATTTTAGTGTTTTTCATATATTTTTTCTATACAAATCGCTTGCTTGCATTGTGTAAACTAAACGCAAGTTACATTTCTGTATGTATGTCAAATATTATCCCTTTATTTCTTTATCTATTTCATTTTATTTTTTCCATTTAATTTTTCTTGTGCAAAAAAAAAAAAATCAAAAACATTGCGCTTCTCGTAATCATAATATTTTATCCTGTTAGAACATGATTTGTCAAACTTAAAATGTTTCTAGAGTTTCTGCTGCTCAAAAAGTTGCAGAGACTAAAAAAGAAAAGAAGAAGGAAGCGCTTTAAAACGAACGCAATGATTTACTAAATACCAGATACTTTGGTTGCTGTCTGTCTAGTAATGGCTGCTATAGACTTGCACTTGCACTTGCACTTCGTGTTGGCATCAGTGCGAAAAGTTGCCAAAGCAGAACCAAACTATTTCTCTCCATTAAAAAGCAAAACGTTCGCGACTTTGTTACCATATTAGGAACAAATATACTTATTCGTACATACATGCATATGCGAGTATGTATGTACATATGTATGCACATATAAACACAGATCTGTGAAACATTTGTATCTTCATATGGTTAAGTTCCATGGTGTGTGCCGGGATTGTCAGAGTGTTTGCTTGCAAAGTTGAGTGTAAACTTTTGGCAGACACTAAAATAGAAAGTAATTGTCAGCCAGTTTAAAAAGAGTTCTTGTTGTTATTGTTTTTGTTATCGTTTTTTCCCATTGTTGTTATTGTTTTTGTACGAGAGTGAGTATTAACACTATTGCCTTTAACACATCAGTGCAAAAGTGTTCTAACAACGCTACGCTACATAACAAAAACTTTTCAAATTCACAGAAAAAGTCTTTAAAATATAAAATGTAAAAAATATAGAAACCAACTTTAAATGGAAAACGGAAGTGTTGCCTGAAAATTGTGTAAGTAACAAATAAATGTTTAGTTGCCGTAGTCGGATATAAAATAGTGCAACATGCATTTGTGTCGGTGTGTGCGTGTGTGTGTGCGCTTGGCAGAGAAAAATTGAAATTCTATGGGTGTGTGAAAATGTCAAGTTTACACAGCTTAATATTAATGGGCATCCAGAAAACCTCTAAAATTTGTCATCAAACTCATTCTAAAATGAGAAAGATAACATTCTCATTTATTTCAGTTGATGAAAGTGCTTAGTTATCACAAAAGTTATTTTCTCAAATTTTCTCAAATGTAAATTGTGACTAGCTAAATGTGAAACATAATTGGAAGCCAACTTATTTTATAACAGTGTACATTTTCCATTGTTTTAAATAAAACAGCCATTTACAATTTTTATTATTTTTATTTTTACTTATTTTATTATTTTGGGGTTTGCATAGAGCTTGAGAAAACTGTTTAATATCAATGATAATAAAAGTTGGCGCCTTAGAAGTGTAAAGCCAAGAGAGAGTTTCATTAGTAATTAGTGGTTACGCTTTTTTGGGCATATGTATGACATTAATCTCTATCTCACTTTAAATTTATAAGCTGTAGGAGTGGAAAACTATCGATGACACTATCGAGATACTATCGATAATTAATTTTTTTGTGACGATCAATGTTTTAATTCTACAATCGATTAATACTTGAAAACAATCAATATTTTTTAGTCACTATCGATAGTAAATGATACACCACTAAAGCAAAAAAATTTAAACATGTTGCTTTTCAAAAACAAAAGTAACTGGATGTCGGAAAATTTCTTCCACTGATCTCACTTATTTTTCATGCAATTATTTTAGTTTTGTTATATATTGAACTGACAAATAAAATTGTGTTTTATTTTGTTTTGTTTTGTTTGAAAATATTTTGTTTTAAATTTTTAGTGTAAATAAATATGTACATTAGGCGGACTCCCGTTGTATGGGGGTGAAAACCGCGACTTTGTTACCCCTCTTAAATCAAAGATTGGTCTTATTGGTAATAATTAACACAAAGTTTTATTAAGAGCATCATTAAACGATAGAATGAAAATGCGTATTTTATTTTTTAAAGAGTATGTCATCCAGATGTCTTCCGTCGAGTTGAACACACTGTTCAAAACGGAGCCTTGTGTTCTGCACCACACGCTGCAGTAAACTTGGTTCAATTGAGCTGATTTCTCGACGAATATTATCCCTTAAAGACATTGGGAGTTGTCATTATAAGCCCTCTCCTTGAGGTAGCCCCATAAAAAAGTCCATGGGAGTTAGATCGGTCGACCTCGGTGGTCATGGAATGTCCCCAAAGCGACTGAACAGTTTTTGGGGGAAATTTTCCCGAAGCAAATTCATCGAAGCTCTGGCTGTTGAAACCACGTGTTTGAAGAGGACGATGGATGAGCTCGCAGGTTTGGCAAAACGAATTTCGTAATCATGCGTCGATAATTTTCGAAAAAAAAATATGGTCCAATTATTTCATGCGCGGATAAGGCACACCAAACCCTGGGCAATGCAATGGTTTTTGATGTTTCAATCGAGGGTTGCGGCTTCTTGGAGACCAGTAACGGCAGTTTTGCTTGTTGAATTGGTCGTTTAAGTGAAAATGAGCCTCGTCGCTCCAAAAAATGGGATTTACAGTGAGAAAACGCTCCAACATAGTTTCACAAAAATTTTGCGTAAATCACAGTCACTTTCTTTCAGTTCTTGAACGATTTGAATTTTAAAAGGATGGAACATCAGAGCCTTTTTTAAAATTTCAAGAATAATCGCTCTTGGAAGTCCCAGTGAGGCTGCTCTTTTCCGTATTGAAAATCGCGGATTTTCACGTAAACTGCTTTCAACTAGTTCAATGTTTTCGGGAGTCCTTGAAAATCGACAGAGCCCAGGCCGTGGGCATTCATAGCCG
The DNA here is from genome assembly GCA_936439885.1 of Nowickia ferox. Lineage (NCBI taxonomy): Eukaryota > Metazoa > Arthropoda > Insecta > Diptera > Tachinidae > Nowickia > Nowickia ferox. The sequence goes on along the minus strand of OW387024.1, from coordinate 95,604,919 downwards.
AAGCAGTTGCGCGAAATCTCTGAACCCACGAACGAATTAAATTTACACTCGGTATTCATCGAATGCAATTACGTAAGCATCATAACTCTTAAAAAATGTCTCCACAGCGAATGCGCGTTGCTTACTCGACCACTGCGACAACGTGACTAACAAATCCGCACAATCGATAATTCCAACGGTGCCGCCTCCCTCTGCACCGTTTATTGCTTTTTGAAATAATTGTATTTAAAAATATAAATTTGCCATCAGACACCCTGTAGTTTTCGCAATAGTTCGCGTGAGATCTTTGATTTGAGAGGGGTAACAATTTTTATTTTGTTGAGTCGTTAGAATGTACATTATATATTTATTCCTTTAATTCCTAAGGGGAACATAGGGCCGTTATGTTTATTATACCAGAACCATACAACTTTGATACTATCACGGTAGTATCGTCGATATATGGATAGTTTTTCTAACTTTCGATAGTCTTGAATCGATGTATCGATAAAGTTTTTTAAACTATCGAAAACTTTTGATCATGACCCGCCCACCCACACGCTTGCATTAAGCGCAGTATTGAGCGGATCGACTTAAAATTGTTACCAAACATTTTAAAATCATTTGAGAGACCAATAAATAAACAATTATTGAACTATACGATTTTCCAAGTGATCTTTTTCCCTTAAACTTACTATAAGATTCCGCTAAGAGTAGGGCGTGGCACTGACATTTTTATTAAACTCTTTGAAAGGTTGTACAAAATTTCAAGTGTTTAGTTTTAGTTTAGTGATTTACTGGCCCAAAAACCTGTGAATGGGCCTATACTGCACTATTATGTACTTTTAAATGCACCCTCGTTATCCCGCCTTTATTTAGCAGTTTTTCAATTGAAATATTTTTCTCGCTTGTTATTTTTATATTTTTATTTAAAACAAAAAAAAAAAACACACACATTTTCCACTTTAAGGAACACATATGCGCTCGTATGTTTGTATTTTTGTATGAATTAGTCTGGGAATACATACTCGTATGCATTTTATGTACACTCACGGTTTTATTTCATGGAAAATTACAAAAAAAAAAAACAATTGGATGATAGTGAGTATATTAAATATTAAAGTTATATAATTTTAGGAATTCATAGTTTTTCGCAACTAAACTTTTTGGCTTAGAGCAGCAGCGCATGGAAAAAGAAAATCGTAATTTTTCCGTTTATTTGTCATGTTTATTTTTTTTTTTTTTATTTTTACAAAATTTCAATGTACCAAAAATAAACTTTAGTTGCTATTTGTTTATTTATTTGTTTTGCTAGATATTTTTTTCGTACGTTTTCAACTTGCCCGGGAGTTTGTTTCGGCATCTCCGCCCGTATTTTATTTTGTTCATATTTTTAGTTTAGTTTCTTGTGAAGTTGTTTGTTCATGAGTTCTTTCTTTTTATGATTATAGTTGTCAGTTTAGTTGGATAAAGTTTTTCCACAAGTAATTGACAAATACATACATATGTATGTGGCGTTGAGAAATTAATTATGGATTAAAAGCTTTTTTTATATAATAATAATTAGTTAAAAGCTGGTTTCAAGCCATATCACTCACAGTAGTCCCAATGAGACAAATTTAGCGCGAAAAAAATCGTAACCTAAAAGCATAAACATTTTTGTAAACAAATGGCTAAGCATGTCCCAAAATGGGCGAATTCTACTGAGTGGGTGTGGTTCGTTTCTTATAAAAATTAACTGACATAAGACCTGCAAAATCATTTCATAGGATGACTTCTGTGTTTTGAATAATCAAAATATGTAAATATTCACTGCTTACACAAGTTTATTGTGAATTCAGACGTTTCGTATTTTTTTAAATAATTAACATTCGGCATTTCTAATCTATAGTTCTAATAACGTCTAAAGCAACTCGTTTACCTGCCTCATAACGATTACTTACAGCAGCAAATGTTAACTCTTCTGTAAGAGTAAGTGTTCCCAAGAGATTAAATTTTCGATTGTTTCGATCTAGGTCGGCCGTGTTTCGATGTTGAGGGTCCGACCGCCTAGTATTCTTCCAAAAACATACACGAGGCTTTACTGGGAAAGAGAAAAATATCATCCAGCCAACATTTATAAGTAGACTCGAAAACATTCTTTGTTCGATGTGCTTCCATCCACTTCTTCGACAGTTTGCTAACGAAATGTCGATCTGCTTGCTTTAGTTTATTTGTATAGTCGTCATTTTCTTCATTTTGTATAAGCACTTTTGATGAAAATGTAAAATATATCAGCATCATTTTCCTTTTTTTTTTTTTTTGATCCTTTTCAGCATACGAAACATAGAACAAACATCTTTTAGTGATAGACATTGCAAACTAAATATTCGATGTGAAGTGTTTAGGCAAATATCGTTAGCTGAATTTTTAAATTTTTAACAATTTACATGTTACAGAATATAACGTCACAAAAATTGGAGGAAAAAATCTGGTGAAATTCACTTTCAAAAGTCTGACACAAATCCCCATTCAAATACAATTCCACAATTAACGAATACATTTTAATTTTCATACATCTTTTTTTAAATGGTATGCTAAATCAACTGGACATCAAGAATTGAAAAAAAAATGCATGCCTCTATTGTAAATATAAAACACGAATATTACCGAAAATGTGTTTAACTTATTTTATAACCTCTCAAAACCACACAAAATTATCGACTCGTTTCTGATTAAAAACAAAATCAAGCAATTATTTCTGTTTAAAACAAAATTGCAGTGATAATATTGCAAATATACAAAAAAAAAAGTTATAGAATTCTGCACGTGTGGCTTTGTCATTAAAAAACTATAAAAAATTTCACTTTTGTACCATTCAAAAAAATTATTTTTTCTCGCTAAATTTTGTATGGGGACCATAGTGCGTCTTGACAAAAGCTGACTGACTATAACAACTAACATGCTTTTCAGCTAGTTTTGCGGTTGCATAAAAAGAAATTTATTTGCCAAAATTTTAATGTGTAGAAAGTTAGTCAAAATTGTATTTGCTCGCATTATGCAAGTAACTAAGTACAAAAAAGTGTGAAACAAACTCTGAAAAGGCTGCCGCTTTGCATGTATTGTGTAACGTAGTTTTGTCGCCGTCTGGTTAACTTACGGATCCACAAAACCTTATGTAATAAAGCTATTTGTTTACTCTTCCTGGAGTTTAAAATATATTTGTATCTTTATTTACAATTCGAGTAAAGTAAGATATAATATTGTTTAATTGAGCAATAGCTACAATGAAGAACAGGTTTAATCGGTGGCACTAGTGATTAATCCTAGACCTTCGATATAATTATCCTCATCGGCTTAATGCCAGCAATCGATTACGATATTTAGGGATATTGGTGGCGCCTACGACAATGTTGGAAATCGGTATGTGGCACTCGAAGTTCTGGTGGGAGGGCTAATATGATTTTTATAGCTTTGCTATTTATTGCGCGATACGTGACAAAAATAATCTACACTATTACGGTTATAAATTTATTTTTGTTTTGATTTCTTTGTATTTAAAAGCAGAATACGAAAATAAACGAAACAAATTGTTTAATTTTCGTTTTTTTGTTTCGTTCTTTGAAGTTAGAGAAACAAAAACAATGAGAACGATTGCTCAATTTGTTTTTGTTTTGTTTTTGCTGACGAGCACAAACCAGAAAACACTTCCGATCGGCTGTAAGCCGGCTAACAGCCGCCACTGGGCACAAGCAATACACTAGCTTCGCATCGGTGCAGCCAGCTAGCGTAAAAGCGGCTAAATATTTCGCGGTAAAATATACACAATCAATTGAACTTTTTTGTTGCAAAATTATACGAGTATTATATTTTCTTTTTATACACTTTTGAGACACGTTTATATATAAAATTTTTCAAAAAAAATTTTTCTCTGTACAAAATATAATAAATCAAAATACACAATAAATAGTAATTAAAAAAATCAAAAAACCTGACTGCGACCAACTTTAAACCATTAAATATCCTAAATGCTCATTTGAAATGCAAAATCATAAGAGAAACCTGAAAATGATTTTAAAATACCTGTGGAATGATACCCATTCGGAAAATGTTTCTGAAAAGCACTAACTTAAGGCGAGGTCTCTAACAAAAAAAATTATCACAAAAAATTTTGCACCACAAAACTTCTGCATCTGATTATTACTTCTGTGAAGCACTTTAGTAAAGCAAAAAATTCATGGCTTTTTGGAATCTAAATGTATTGTTTCAGCTGGTTCTTCTCGAAAAAAAAATGCCTCATTCATGCGCAACAGCAAATGATTCTGTAGCATTGTCTCCCTTACAAAAACGCTTCTGGGAAGCAGTAATTTTTGCTGGGAAGTAGTCATCCGGAGTCGCTGTTTAAAGGTGTTATAGAATATACCCACTGCACGCTCTCACAACGCACAAAGGGCAAATTCTTTTCTTGTTTGAATTGTTGCGGTTGCTACAAAAAATAAAATAAAAAATAACTTCGCATGCTTATTGAAATAATGTTTCATACTAAATGAGAGTTGTATGCTTATATTTGTTGGGTTTGTTCGTGACTAGTTAGCTGTCTACATTATGTGATGTGTATACATATATGTATGTATGTATTTTGTTGTGATGTGTATTGTCGGTGCTGTTTATACTTGTTGCGTATGGTTTATTTATAATGAATCAAAAATTGATTTTTAAAACAAGAAATTTGGCATTTTAAAATGATTAAGTTTTATTTTTATAAATTAATATACAACATTGTTATTTTTATAACGAAACAAAACTTCGTTTTATTTCATAACCGTTTCGTTTAAAAAAAAATTGTTTCTTTTTAATTAAAAAAAAAAATTTTTGGGTGTAGATATTAATTAATTTGTATAAAGTTTTTATGTATGTACGACGTACGTAGTACACGTTACAGGTTAAAATAACACAATCTCGATCTGATGTGTGCTATCGCGTAATGAGATTTTTAAATCCCCTTCATGCTAAAAACTTTTAGTATTGTTTTATATTTATGAGCCATTAGTTTTTAAAAATTCATTAAAACTATAAAAAGCAATATCTCAAATGCCATTTTGTTCCACCCTGCTTATTACAAAATTCAAATTTTCTTCATTCTCTTAACGTCTTAAATACTTAGAACCAATTAGAAAAAATTACTTACAACAAAAAACCAAATACTTGGCATACCTGAAGGCGTTGCTGTTATAACAAAAACAAAGCCGACTTTTAAGCTGTTGAAATAATAACTTCAAGTAGACACCCGGCGCAGATGGCGAGGAAAGAATTAAAAGCAGAATAATAATTTTCTCTTGACATAATTAATTTTATGCATACTATAAATGTCAGAATTATTTTCTTATCACTAAGATCCTTTTTGTACAACAGTGCGTGGTTTATGAATTTGTTTACAAAACTGTGGAACGATTTGAATACTAACCAAAACAAAAATGCTAATGACTTAATTTATGCCTTAAAAACACATTAAAGCAAATTTAACTTAAAATAAAAATCGGAAAAGTACCATAACAATATTATATAATGTTACTGTTTAAACAATTGCTCCGTCTTCGCTTGGGCGGAATAAGTGTAACAAAAAATACCTCACAAATTATAAGAAGTTGGTGAAACAAATGAGCCAAATGTAATATAAAAAAAAGAACTCAAACTGCTTTCCCTACTCTTCGTTTGAACAAATAACGACTGTAACCCTTCTTAGCCAACCAACCAAGCACAAATAATACAAAAAGCATACTTTAATGCAAAAATAATGAATATTATTTCAGCAGCTGAAGGAACAGAATAAACAAATAAAAAAAATACAAATACGAATATTATGCAAAATATGTATACACTGAATAAGAGTTGCAGTAAAAAAAAAACAAAATAACAAACAATCATTACAATGAAACACATCTACTAACGGAAAAGGAAATGAGGGAGACAGAGAGAGAGAGTGAGAGAGAGAGAGAAAGATGTAGCAGTGCCAGCAGGAGTTTATAAGTAAACAAAACATTGTCGGGACAATGGAGTGAGTAGTTTTTTTTTTATACAAAAGGCTGGCGCAGAAATATGAAAACAAAGTAACAATTCAAGAAAATAAATTAATAGCAAAGTTGTTTCAAGAAATGTCGAATATCCAATATGCATTACAATAATTTTCTTTTGTAAATATATTTTGTAGCTTTTTTGTACTTTATTATGGTGAATTGGAGTAGAAAACCAGGGAACCCTTGCATTTTAGTTTAATAAAGTACTCAGCAATTATCTTTACCCTCAAGCTCTTCTCGGTATGGATCTTTCTTTATCTCTTTTCATTTTACGACCAGAGAAACAAGCCGTTTTAAAAAGTAGGCGGCGGCTCCTAAGCCGGCTGACACTGACAGCAGCTTTTAATAAGTTTTTTAAACAAATTTCTATAAAAAAATTTCAAGCACCTGATGTCTTCCATATAATTTGTAAGATGTAGTACAGGGTTTCTGGTGGCAAATTTATATTTTTAAATACGATTTTTTTTTTTTTTTAAACAAACACAACCCGCAAAGCGATTAACTTGTCTGCAGAAAACACCCAGGGTCTATGGTGGGAATCGAACCCACGACCTCTGGACTGAGAGGGCAGCATCGCTACCACTCAGCCACAGGGGCACCCAAAAAAAAGCAATAAACGGTGCTGAGAGAGGGTGGCGCCGTTGGAATTATCGATTGTGCGGATTTGTTAGTCACGATGTCGCAGTGGTGGAGAGAGCATCGTGCGTTCGCTGTGAAGACATTTTTTAAGAGTAATTTTGTTCAAAGTTCGGCATTCGGTGAATACATGATGGACCAAGTGTAAATTTTCCGAACTCCCGAAACACACTGAACTGGTTGCAAGCAGTTTACGTGAAAATCCGCCACTTTCAATACGGAAAAGAGCAGCCTCACTGGGACTTCCCAGAGCGATTATTCATGAAATTTTAAAAAAGGATCTGAAGTTCCATCCTTTTAAAATTCAAATCGTTCAACAATTGAAAGAAAGTGACTTTGATTTACGGAAAAATTTTTGTGAAGCGATGTTGGAGCGTTTTCGCACTGTACACTCCATTTTTTTGAAGCGTCGATGCGAATTTTCACTTAAACGGCCACGTCAACAAGCAAAACTGCAGTTACTGATCTCCAAGAAGCCGCAAACCTCGATTGAAACATCCAAAACCATTGCATTGCCCTAGGGTAACTGTTTGATGTGCCTTATCCACGCATGATATAATTAGACCATTTTTTCGAAAATTCTTGAGGCCAGGCGACGAAGGTCAACGGTGAAAATTATCAGCGCATGATTACAGAATTCATTTTGCCAAACCTGCGAGCTCATCCATAGTACTCTTGAAACACGTGGTTTCAACAAAATGGGGCGACTGCACACATAGCCAGAGCTTCCTTGGATTTTGCTTCGGGAAAATTTCCTTCAAAAAGTGACAGAAAAATAGTAACACATCACAGGTATTTTTTTTTTGTTGTCACATAGTGTATGCACTTATTATAATAAATGGATCTTAAGTCTGGGGACCGCGGAGCGTATTGCAAGATGTGTTAGTTGCTTATTTTTCGAATTATGGCTAAAACTGCTTTATTGAATCTTGAAAAGTTTCAAAAAATCTCATTACCTAAAAAAAATACAAACAATTGTTTTCCATATTATACCCACAACTTCGAAAGATATGTGAGAGTGTAGAAAGGAAGGAGTATCAATACATACAGGTGTGAAGTAGAGTGCGCTAGGCTATACTTAAGTATGAGAATAAATAGATATGAATATATACGAGTATCGAAAATTTTTAAATATATACTAGAGCATTAGAATTCTTTTGTATTCATTGTCTTTCTGTGATACCTACCAATATGTGTCTAAAATAAAAAGGCTTGATGAGAGAAGGTTTAAAGAACTAACACAAAGAGTGTCCCCGGAAAGAACATTCTCAAAATAGAGCATAGCGTGCACACCTTACCTTATGAACTTCAACTGCAACAACTTGGTAAGCACGTAAAAAATAAAGTAGTAGGCAATACGCTCTAATCCTTTTCATAAAGATTATACCTGGCTTTGTTTAACAACCTTAGGGTTACTCTGTATATTCTTAAAAAAAAAAGGCAAAAATATATAATATTACAAAGTACTCAGTACTTTAAAATAAATAAAATTATGACTGCAAAAGGAGCATTTATTTTAACAGGAATAAAAAAAAATTACACAGGAACTTAAAGCGTGATGTCGAAGAGGAAAATGGAGCTAGACAACAAAAAGTTAAAAAGACACCATACACATACAAGCACACAACACATTAAATGCCAGATAGCCAGCACACAGCAGCAAAAGCATCAACATTTTAAAGCCCCGTACTACGAATGAAACATTCAAATACCACAATATGTGTATATAGTTAGAGAAAAGTTTGGTTTATACAAAGGAGTTCGGTTATAACGAACTGTGTGGGATAGAACAATTTTGCATCATCAAATAATATAATTTTATTGCATTGTTATTTAGCACATTAAGTTTTTTTTGTATAACCAATTACAACCGGGTGTCCTAAGACACCAAGATTGGTTTCTTTTAGTTTTTTAATTGAAAAATTTCCATGCAATTTTATTTAAAGGAGTTGAATATACTTTCGTTATTAGCAAAGTTTTTTTTTTAATAAGATAAGTTTGCTATAAGCCTTACTAATTTGTATTTAAAATTTATGCAAACTTGTTGAGACCGTGAATACACGGTGTTCGTCGTAGCCGAACTGCTCTGTATTATATTTTATTTTCTTGTGCAAATATATTTAAACAGCAACTAAAACATGTTTTATGAGCCCGCTTTTTCGTTTTCTTTCCAAAATCAACGATTTGTAACAAACGTTTGTCAAATTTAAATTCATGCTGCCATAAACGCCATAAAATATACTCGTACTTTGTTAGTCATTTACTATTTCTACTCCTTTTCACCGCTTCATTTCTCGCATCAACAATCCCCCCCCCAGTAATTTGAGGAGCTATGAAAAAGCTCTGTAACAAATATATATATTTTTTTTAATTATTAAAGATTATGCAATTAATATAATTAAGTGTAATAAATGTTAAAAATTCAAAAAAGAAACGAATTTGAGTTTTAAAGAAGTTTACCGAATTAAATCTAATAATAAGGGGAACATGTTTACCAGGGCTTTAAAATTGAGACTTTGAATAGCTGCTTATTCGATTAAAGCAAAAAGGTTTTCTTTAGTGTTTTTTATGGCAATTGTTACAATTTAAGTTAAAAATTTGTTAGCGCACTAATAATCCCATATTATTAATTTACTTATTAAGTCCATATTTACACTATGCAAGTCTTATTGCTAAGCTGATTAGTTTGTTAGGAAAGAGAGACGAGGGGAAAAGAAACTTTACTGTTCTCCTCGTCTCTCTCTCTCTCCATCAAACTAATCAGCTTAGCAATAAGACTTGCATATTGTAAATATGGACTAAGTAAATTTTTTTTTTTTTTATGAAAAATACATTGAAATTCAATCAATCAAATCGGTTTCAATGCATTTTTAATAAAAGAATATTTTACTTAATAAGTAAAATAAAAATTTAGTATTATAAGTGCGTTAAAAATGTTTCTTATTATTATTATTATTATTTTTAAATTTATTATAATTAAAATTACAATAAACTAAACTAAAGAAAACAAAGCACTAGCAACTACTCGCTATCGGCTTAAAAATGTTTCTTAATAATGCTTTCTATTTCAGTATTTTCATTTCTTCTTCATGTGAAATAAAAAAAAACACATTTTCTTAAAAATATAATTAAAATGAATTTCGACTGGTTGGGGGAAATGCTGCTAATCTGTGCCACCAGGCACTTCAGCCGCACCAACGTCTATCTACTTGGTTGAGAATCAGATTTTAACACCAGTTATTTCATATAAATTTTGCAAAAGAAAAGTTATACGAGAATTGGTTTTTGGAGCTATGCTTTTTATTGCGCGATGCAGGAGTTAGTATGTGATTTTCGTAACAAAAATAATCGACAATATTACAGTTATAAATTTATTTTTGTTTTGATTTCTTTGTACTTAAAAGCAGAGTAAGAAAATAAACGAAACAAATTGTTCGAATTTGTTTTGCTTCGTTTTATGAAGTGAGTGAAAAAATAACAAAACAAAAACAATGATAACGATTGCTCAATTTGCTTTTGTATTGTTCACATGAGCACAAACCAGAAAATGAACCCCATGGGCTGTAAGCCGGCTAACAGGCGCTGCCGGCCACAAACAATATATAAATTGTACGCAGTTAGAAAATAAATAAATGGGAAATAAATGGAAACGTTTTGAAATATTAAATTTGACATCATCTTCTAATATAACTTTATTGCATTGTTATTGAACACATTAAGTTTGTTTTATATAGCTAAGCAGCATAGCTATAATCGGGTGTCCAAAGGCACTTCTCTTCTTTCTGTTTCATATCAAAAGCTCATACCCCGTGTTAGCGACTGGTTTCTTTCAATATTTTTTAAATCAATAATAAATTTAGTTACTTGCTGAAAAATTTACATCCAAACCCATAAACTACAATAATAACCAGTGTTGTTAGATATGGCGATTTCTCGCCAAACGTGGCGATTTTTTAACTTGTTTGGCGTCTAAATTTTTAATTTGACGACATGGCGATTTTTCATGCGATAAATAAATTTATTGGCGATTTTTGTGGCTGAAAAAGTTTTAACAAAATTGAAATTAATTTTTTTTTTTTAATTCAGGAAAATAAGTTTGTTGAAAAATACTTTTTTCAAAAACTAAATCCAATAAAGCAATTTGATTTTGATTTTTTTTTTTTTTTTTTTTACTATATATAGTAATTAATGTGTTTTGAATTTGGATGAGAAAAATTTACAAGAAATAATTTTGGGCGATTTTATTTCTACTTCAGCTAGATTTTTTTACGATTATTGTATAAAAAAAAATTTTGTATAAAAACAAATTTATTATCAAATCTACGTTAAGAAAAATTGCATAAAATTGATTTTGGCGACTTTAGGAGATTTTTTAAATCAATTTGGCACAAACCTGATCACAACCCTTCTAAATATCATTACGAACGAGTGTAGCCTATCCTTAGGCAAACAAATAAATGTTAAACAAAAACAAAAACAATAAATTCTGTGTAGGCTGAATATGAATCCTCCTCTTTCAACTTCTATTATTATTTAATTTCTTATTCCTTTTTGTTTGTTTTTTTTTTGTTGCAAATTATGAAAACGAGATGTTCAGCAAATTAAAATAATTGCATTGCGCTGCTTTTGTTACTTTCATTCCTTCCTACCTTCACAGGCTTTCTATTGCAAAATTTTTACTCTCAAAAACAGAAATGGTCAGCAAGATTTGCTTGTTCGCTCCACAAGTACTTAAAAGAAGGGTTATACAATAGTGGCAGCAGATAAATTCATCCATTGCTTTTGTTATTTTTTTATATATGGCATATTTGTCTTTTTGTCTGTCCTATTTTTTTTTTTTGCTTAAGTAAGTAGGCAGCCGAATTTAATTTGTTATTTCCTGATTTTGATTAAAAGAAAAGCACTGCTTAGAGCAAATGTAATTATTGATGCGTCCAGGCCACAGCTGTTTTATATATTTTTTGTAACAAATTTAATGTTGCAAAGCTTGGAGATGAAATCTTTTATTTCGAACGTGTGTTCATTACACGAAATAATCAATATTACATTTATTTCATTTCTTAATGTAAGTATGTACATCACGTACATACTTGAATTGTACACATGCTATTTAGTCAAATATTTACACAGTCTGACCGTATCTTTGCTTACAATTGTCTGAAAATAAACATAAGCAAATGCAACAAAAAAAAAAAAAAATGAAAAATCTTTCACATATCTTTGAATGTTAATGCAACAAAAAAATCTGTAGCCTACTTTAAGGATTTGGAAGTGAGTTGTGCTCTACTTGAATTGCAAATAAAGTATTTTTTTGTTTTCTTTACAAAAAAATTGTTTTAAAGATTCATTTGTTTATCTTACGTTGTTTTTTTTTGTATAATATAACACGTAATTTTTCAAGAATATGAAAATGTAGTGCATCATGAGAGCAAAATGTTTCAAAAGTGTACAATGTTGTACGAGGGTTGTTTGGGGACCATCAAAAAGCGAATTAAACAAGCTGTTGCAAGACTTTAATTGATAAAAAATATTCATGAGACTCATTGTATATTTAAATACTAATTGAAAAAATTTGGTATCAAATATAATTTTAATCCGAAAGGGATGGGGTCAATATTGATTGGTTCCTCTTTCAGCCCTACCTAACCCAACTTAATTTTAACGAAGTGATCTCCTTTTCCTTTGGCTTCTATAGGGTGGCGTTGGCTGAGGTAGTTAGCACGTTGACTACAAAACCGGAGGTCCTGGGTTCGAGCCCGGTCTGCAACAGTCATTAAATAACAACACCACGCAGTTTTTTTGGCGCGCATTAGTTTATCAGTTGTTATAGGAAAGTTCAAGGGCTCCCTGCTTCGTCGGTATTGTGTAGCAGAATCATCGGCGAAGTAAAAGAACCAATAAAATGGCAACTAAGCACAGCTTTTAAAATTTAATACGCCTCATTGACACCAGAGGCGCTGCAACTCTGTCTTATTAAAAACGTGCAAAAAACAGAGTTGTAAAAGAATTAAGATTCCCCTCACTCTCTTTCGCTATCTTCTATTCTATCACTATCCCTTTCCTCCAGAAGCTAACAGCTAGTAATAGCAGTAGGCATGGATTGCCTGATGGTTACGGTTTGTCCCACACCAGTGCCTTTAGTTCGTTCCACGTTTTCCCCAGAGTGTTGGCTTCCACTTTAATTTAACAGCGCCAGATGTAGGATTGTCCTGGGGATCCCATTCGACCTCCTGCCTGGCTATGTCCTTAGTGTGTGGACCGGCCTTTGCCATATACTTTTACTGATCTCGATGTATATGGGGCCTTGGTTGCTGTCAGTCCATAACCTTTCATTCGACACAGTTACTGGCTAAAATATTTCCATGATCCGGTGGAGGCAGGCATTTTCAAATACTTGCAGTAACTTTTTGTCCTTGCGTGTGTTAGACTTGGATCGAACTCATTCAGTAGCTCGTTTTTGACATAAACTAATAATCAAACCCATGCAATTTAAATTGGTTTGATCATAAGTTCGTTTCAAGTCTAGCGTAGGGAGTTCCAAGATACAGGATCATTTATTTGTTGCAAGAATTTGAGTTGTTGTTCAATGTTCTAACATTGAAAATCTAAAATTGGCAAGAGTAAGCCGACATTAGTTACGCCCTAATAATATTGAGAGCATTTTGTGGTCTTAAGGTTTAGTGATTTTGATGTCTGTGAATTATTTAGAATTCCAACAAAATAATTTCTTAAGGGAAACTGATCGTAGTCTAGTGTATTCTAGTCTAGTGTGTTTAGCTTTGTCTTGAGTAGTATAATCAATTGTAGCATAATTTAGTAAAGTCTAATCTACGCTACTCCAGTACAATGTAGTTTAGTTTATTATACCTAGAGTATAATAAATCTACTAAATATGGTATATTCCATAAATAGTTATCACTTACTATTCAAATATCTATAGATTAAGTTCAATTTTATAAGTCCATCTCGTAAATATAAACGTTAGTTAAATTATAAATTAAATTAATACAGGCAATCACCAAATGTGTTCACATTAATTTGGGTGCCCCTGTGGCTGAGTGGTAGCGATGCTAACCTCTCAGTCCAGAGGTCGTGGGTTCGATTCCCGCCATAGACCCTGGGTGTTTTCTGCAGACAAGCTAATCGCTTTGCGGGGTTGTGTTTGTTAATAAAAAAAAAAAAAAAAAAAAAAAAAAAAAAATAGGGGTATTAGAGGCGTGCATATAGCTATCTTTTCCGATAGTCAGGCAGCTCTTAAGTCCCTTCTTTCATGGGAATTTCGTTTCAGGCTGGTTTTAGAGTGCTTTGACTCATTACAAAAGCTATCCATACCGAAAAAGGTTTCCATTTATTGGATACCTGCCTATAGCGGTCATCTGTGGAATGAGAAAGCAGATGAACTGGCCAAGAGGGCCTATGCTATTCCGTTTATGGGCCCAGAGCCGTTTGGTGGAGTAAGTCGGTCGACTGTAACATCTCTGATCAAAGAAGATGACACTTCGACCGCTAATGAAATGTGGCTGGCTTCTTCTGGTTTAAGGCAAGCCAAACCATTCATGCAGCCATTTACATACAATGGCATCCTGAACCTCAACAGGAATAATTTATGGCTGGTTACTGGTTTTCTTTCTGGTCGCGTTGACTGAACTATTCTCTGTGGAAAACTAACCAAGTTCGTTCACCCTTGTGTCGTTTGTGCTTGGAAGATATCGAGACGACGGCACACATTCTTTGTGAGTGTATCGTCTTCTATAACCGTAGAAGGCGTGTTTTTTAATCGGAGTTTCTGTATTCAGAGGATATTAGGCGGGCTTCTCCAATATCTGTGCTGACTTTCATAAGGAGAGTAATACAGAGATTGATTTAATTTAATTTACAGATCTATGGCACAAAAGATCAATAAGGTATCGCAGTGCCGGTCTTTGGACCAGATCTTCCCCCTTTTCTAATCTTCTAGTTAAATTATCTGTATGTAGAAATTACAGGCATTAGTCCAGTGTATCTTAGTGTAGTGTAGTTTGGTTTAGTCTTATGTCTAGTATACTTATATGTGACCTGCTCAACGAAAAGGGACCTCTGCGCCGAAAAGAAGTTATTGAGAAAAACGCGTTTAAAAAAATCAGGCAAAGGTGAAAAGCATTATTATGTTCATCTTTACAGGTGATTTGTAAAACAAACTAAAAGACATAGAAACTTGCGGTTTGCGGCATTTGAAAGAGCGTTTTTTTTCCTATAAGAATCACTCAAAAAGTAAAGAAAAAAAATTTCGGCGCAGAGGTCCCTTTTCGTGGAGCAGGTCACATATAATGTTCTTGTTTAGAATAGTACAAAACATCTAGTTCTGTCTAGTCCAATTTAGAGATGCCTACGCTGGAATGTATAAAGCAATCTAGCGTAGTCTATTTTTATTCTGGTGTATTTTAGTCTAATCTAGTCTAAACTATTATTGCTTGGTATATTCTATTATTCTTTAGTGGCTGGAGCACATCTGTACCTGGATGCAGTAATTTCTATTATAATAAATATAACGAAAATTTATCGACTTCGGTATTCAGTAACATATTTTAATGAAGTAAAAAAAAAGTAAAATATCCAGCTCAAATTCATTTATTTTTTTTTTAATTCTTTTTTCTGCTTTTCGGTTCTTATTTTGACATTTTGTATGAGGGGATGCCACATGATACAACATGTAGACCAAAAGAAATTACCCTATTGGATGATGCTCTTATTTTTGCAAATGGCGGCCAGTGTCAAATCTGTTTTTTTTAACATTTGTGAACTAGACAGATGCAGAATACAAGTGAACAAGCCGTAGAGCGTACACTCCCCAAGAACGCCTCATCTCTCGTTTTGGCGATTTACACTGGCCCGCAAGATCGCCCGGTTTGACCGTTCCACACTTTTTTGTGGGGTTTTTTGAAGTCCCGTGCTTACGTGAACAAACCCGAGACCCTAGAAGCCCGCAAGGACAACATTCGACACGAGTGCGAGAATCTGTCGCTCGAAGTTCTCGCCGAAGTGATGAAAAATGCCATAAAACGAGCCCGTATAGCAATCAATTGTGACGGCGCCCATTTGACCGATCATCTTCATCATCATCTTCTCGACTTGACCAATAAAATTCTAAAGATTCAAGTAAACATAATTAAAAAACAGAATCGAAGTTTTTCATTTACATAAGAAAAAAAAAATGAGAGCCAAACAACATTGGATGACTTCTTTTGGCCCACCTTGTACAATTAAACGGCGACTAAGACACAGATGTACACTATCGTAAAAACGAAATTACATAATTACGTTATCGTTACCGCAAACGAATAAATATATCGACAAATATTACGATTTTCGGTTGGCAAATTTTCGTAATTTTCATACCATATCCCTCGTAAAGACCAACGTAAGAAGCGAAATTGCTTACAACTATCATACACTCCTTGATAAATAAAACGTACACGAATAAATAAAATGTTATTGAAAAAACAAAACAATGTCTGATTTTTTCTCCAACATTGCTTCTTTTATTGCTTTTATTTTAACTCTCATAGAAAGTGTGTGTCGTTTTTATTTTTCGTATGATGTGTTTCTTTCTGTGCCCTAGTAAAAATTCTGTATGCGAATATATGCCTGTTAAAAACAATTTAAAGTTTCATCAGAAGTTTCGTTATCAAGTAGTTGACACAACTTAGAAATAATGATTTCAAACAATAAGTCCTAGTTTACACTATGCAAGTCTTATAGCTAAGCTGATTAGATTAGTTTGAGGGAGAGAAAGACGAGGGGAACAGAAACATTTCTTTCCCCTTCCCCTAACAGTATGTTATCAGCTTAGCAATAAGACTTGCATAGTGTAAACTAGGACTAACTATACTAGATATGTTTTATGCAAACTACTAAAAAAAATAATGAAATACCAGCAAACTAGCTCTAACAGAATAACTACAAGAAAAATTAAAAAGACATAAACCTTAAAATACAACCAACCAACCAACCAACCGTAAGGTTGAATAAATAAATAAATAAAAAAAAAAAATTAAAACGTATATTCAACTTGTCACGTTTAGTTTACATTCTATTTACTAAAAAATACATTTATTCCGTATTGCACATCATCTAATGAAAAGTAACTCTATCAAACTTGAAAGCAATAAAAATTATGAGTTTAAAAAAAGGAATAAAAGACATGTCTACGAGTAGATATGTTTCTTTTCAAACTAGTTCATATTGCATTTCTAAATCCTTGGTAATGTTCTGAAAAAAAAGGAGCATAAAAAATAAGTTTGTTTAATTTTGAGAACATGTTTACTTTTCTGAAATGATTTTTTTTCTTTCTCTTCAACTGCGTATTTTAACCAAATGTTTGCCATTATGGCCCACATTTGCCTTCTTTTATAGTTGCACTCGAACAGAATGTGGTAACACGAAACTGTTAAATGTTTTGCTTTATAGTGTAAATTCTTTTGTCAGTCTCTTCGTTTTATAAGTACGAGTATGTGTTGGTTTTTAAGAAAAGTTATAAATCAAAAAGAATTAAAAAAAAAAAATTAGCTGCTGGTTTATTTGACGGTCTGTAGGAAATTCACTAGCTTCTCCATACTGTGTTTAGTCGTCCGAATGCTGCTTTTGCGTTATTGGGCCTGCTATTTAAATTTGTTTCTGCGCCACCATTCGTTGCCACAGTACTGCCTAGATATCAGAAGCTATCTACTTATTCGACTGGTTGAACTTGTGACATGATGTTATTGTTGTTAACGTTGTGAATTCTAATAGCTTTTGTTTTCTTGGTATTTATCTCAAGTCCAACATTGCTTGCTAATCTTTTCAAGTCTTCTAATTTTGCTGGCATATTAAAAGATATTGTGCGAGAGTACACAAATATCATCAGCATAATGCAAATCCTAGAGTTGGCATGAGCACACGAAATTCATTTTTATCGATTCTCTTCTTAAATTATGCGGTAGTCTGCTTTTAATGGCTGTCCAACACAAAATATATGACAGCAGTCAGCTGTTAGTTGCCTGTTGACAGGAGCAGTGTTGCCATTTCAGTTAAGAGCCAGGAATTTCAAAAAGTATCAGGACATAATGCCCTGTGTAACCTCCATTTAGCATAATTTTTACTTTATTTTTTAAAAGAGGCAAAAAGACCCCTTAAAATGTTCCGCAACACAGTTGCTGGTAAATGTATGCGAAAAAGTGCTGCACACAACCAATTCTTGAATTATTTTCTCATGCCAATTTGCCATAACTATATGCAACAGCTGTAGGATTTGGGGTTTCCCGGACTTTTGCACTTCCCGGGCAGCGGGAATGAAAAAATTCCCGGGAAAAGCAAATTTTGCAAATTAAGTAAATTTATTTAATGAATGTTGGCGAAATTTTGATTGTTTTATTAATGTAAACATTCATTTTACCTAAAAGTTTATACAAAAGCAGTCCTAAGACAAATTTTTAAGTGAATTCAAGCAGATAGAATAAAATCATTACACAGTAAGAGATCATATAAAGACTGATTGACGACTGTTACCGCAATTAGTAAACAATTTTATAATAAGGCCTGAAAATAATTTTATTAAGAATTTGCTTTGCTTGTTTCTCACTCTTCTTGAAAAATGTCCAGGAGGATTCTTATTCAGCTGCCTCGAATTTTAAATACCCTGAGCCACAGTCTGTCCAAATGTCTTTAATTTTTCATGTTATTTTTCCTAAAATATTTCATTCAGGGTTTCAATAGGAGCATCGACTCATAATAAATTTAAATATTGTCAACTCAAAGTTATTACAGCTTCTAAGAGCTTAAAATTTCCGCTGCACTTTGCTAAATTTCTTCACTAATTCGGCGAAAAATCTCAAAAATTCCCCGGGCATATTAGGCAGACATTTCACGAGATTTACCGCCCGGGAATTCCCGTTTCCCATACCCTAAACAGCTGTGAAACTTCAATCCGCCTACTGTTATATGTACACACGGGCATACAGACATTTGGTTTAGGTTCCCTGCTGGTATGCCTCGTTAGATCCTTCTTATTTTGGACAATATTGAATTTTATTATCAGTGTTTATTTTCTATGTCGGATAAATCATCTTTAGGATAACTTTGTGAAGTGTGTAAAAGCTTGGTATAAAATATAAATTACTTGAAAAGTTAAACAAGTATTACTTATGATTCTTAGAGCTGTCCTGACACACACACACACACACACACGCATGCATAACTTCTCTCATTTAATTGCCGTTCAGCATTAACTTCCGACTTGTTGAATTTTTGTTTGTTTTAATTTTTCCTACTGGCCATTAAAAGTGTGTGTGTGTTATTCTTATACTTTTGGCCAAAAACTACTTTGCAAAGCTTAAGAAAATTACTGCCATATATCTTTTCCTATAACTTTGAATCATAAGAAACTTGTACTACGTATACGGCTGGCGCTGTAGTGCCATAAAAATATACATTCATTTTCCTTTCACCTGTGCAAAAAAAAAAAAAGAAAAAAAAAATTAGAAGCAACGTAACTACTTGTAGTATTAAGAGCATGTTTTCTATTTAGGAATTCTGTTAAGTAAAATATAAAAAAAAGTTATAACTTTTCTTTTTTAAAAGTACTTAAATCAACATCTCTCAAAAGGAAACTGAAACAGGAAAAACTTTTGAATTATAAATATATAAAAAATTTTCTTGCTTAGGTTTAGGCAGCTCTCACCTTTAAGGTGTTTAATTTTGGGTGTTTCTGTTTGGTCATAACCAGGCACAAGTCTTCCTTTTTATTTGTCTGCTTTACTAACTAGATAGAAAACACAGAACCAGGTAGGAAATATGTACTTGCTACATTTCATGCTACATTTCATTTTGTAGTTTTTTTCTTTTTTTTTTTTTTGGGAAATTTTAATTTTCTAAAATGTAAATCAATCTTATGACAACTAAATAATACCATTGGCGAAACGTGTTTAACATATCGCTTACAAGAAAATTTATGTTAAATCTGGATTTTCTTTTCAAGGCCACAAACTTAGCGTCAATTAGTTAGTTGCAATCCACAGGGAGTGTTAAAAATTTGTTAGAATAAAAAATATCAAATAAGTAGTTGCCTAAATTTATACATGCATATATTTGAAAAGTTACTAACTATTTTGCTTTATCATAGATTGTACTTTAAGTGTGCTAAAAATCAATAAGTTGAGGGAATTTCAGAACGATAATGTTAGGTTAGGTTAGGTTAGGTTAGATTAAAAACAGGGCAATTAATATTGAGCCAATCTGTTGCGAATTACTCTTATGTTTTTCTAGCATCTTGTGTTCTTCTTGTCAGCTGAAGTATGCTTAGTCTGTCCAGGTTATTCAAAGCTGTTGTTTCTTTGCTAGAAGTTTGCCCGGCTGGTGGTGATGATGATAGGAGAATGGCTGGAAATAGAACATGTAACTGCCACATAAATGTGTTAGAGAATCCCAACTAGATGCTTACACACTAACTGCATCACTCTAATACCGGAATGGAATGCAATGAACGAAAAGGACAATAATCCATTAACCGATATGTATACAGACGGTTCGGAAAATGGCGACCGATCAGGAGGCAGGCGGGCTCCATGGCAGGAGTCCGAAGGTCAAATGCTTCTGTCTGACGGATAATAATACAGTCTTAAGGAATGAAATCATCCTTTGCACATCCGGTGTTACTCTGTTATTCCAGAGATTGAGTAGTAACACATAATTAAATGCATGCTTCAAACGAAACCTCCTTTACCCCAGCTGGCATCCCCTAGATGGTCACACCCGTCATCTCTGATGAGATCCCCTTGCGGGTAAAATATATTTGTTCATCCTTATAACAGTTGTCAACATGGACTTCACGTCAATACAATAATCAAAAATTTGAGGTTTGTCTACCCGTTGTATGTTATTCTTGTATCCAATTACTTGTCAGATGTAATACTACGACAAGAAGCTACTGCGATCTGACAAGACCAATACTTCAGCTCTAGTTCGGTTCCGTTCGATATACACTTATGTATGTATGTACGGACAACCTGCCAAAATGGACATAAGGGTAATTCTGAAATGAGATTGGGTCAGGCGGCATTGGTTGCCCCTCAGTTTAAACCTCACCATTATACAGAAAAGTTATCTCTTTCTAACTCCTTCCTCCTGTTTGTAGTCAAACCGTTTGTTTCTTATGCTAAATAATACATGTACACATTGAGAATTATTAGCTGCATTCTGTAGACTAGTTTACCTCGAGTAAACATGTATGCTTGACTGCTTTTTGGATGAGATAGTTGTTGTTGTTCTGTTTTTTTTTTGGTTTGTTACATTAACTAAGGGTATTAGTAACTGTTTTGTTTGCACATATGTACATATATTTTGATATATTCTTATGATAGTTACATCTAAATATTTTTAATGCATTACAATATTATATCATCAATGTTGGAACACATTACAAAGCAAATTCTACATGTCAGAACATCATATATTATTCAGTCTACATTTGTCCTTTGCGCATTTTGTGTAGCCTTCCAATTGCTCAGTTACAACAGTGCTCAACTATACATATCGTCAGCTAAAATCCAAAAGCCCGTAACGAACAAAAAATTAAAAATAGACTTTTTGATTGATTGATGACGTGATTAAGCAAAATACATCTTTCCTTAAGATTTTACTCACATACAATGTTCAAAAATACAGTTCTTATTCATTAAATGCAAAGGAGCCTAACATATAAATAGTCTTAAATTTATAAGGTTTTTTGCTTCTCCTGTAAAAAAGTGAATAGTTTACGGCCTTTAGGATTCTAGTTGACGATAGTTACTTCCTTTTACTACCTACTCTTCCGGTACAAGTGGTCCCTTAATGAGGGAGCCATCATTGTCCGAAAAGATTCCTAAACTGAACAATGTTTTCCAAATAAATTTGGTAATAAATTTGTATGCTTTGAACTGCTGATCCGAATGCAAAATCATGGATAGAAAACAATTAGAAGAATTTATTTATTTATTTATTTTTTTTAAAGAGAAGTAACACTCAGGCAATGAATGCCTACTACCTTAAAGAAGGTGTTACCTTCTTTAAGGAAAGGGATAGTGATAGAGAAGACAGGTGGTAAAGGAAGAGATAGAGGAAAGCTTCATTCTTTTACAATTCTGCTTTTTGCACGTTGTTTTTAATGCACTGTTGCAGCGCCTCTGGTGTTGAATGAGGCGTATTAAATTTTTGAAGCTGTGATTAGTAGCCATTAGGAGGGCGCTATGATGTTACATTAGGATTATTATCTGACCATGCCGATTGTAAATACATTTCCAAGCTCCGTACTCGTATGCATATGAAACGATTTTATTTTATAATCGGGTCATTAGTTCAGAAAAATACTTATTAACGTTGTATGTATATGCTCCTATTCCAAATTATTAATCCATATTTGCTGTTTTAATGCCCATACGAATAGCTTATAATCATTAAGAAGCCATTAACAGATTTCGACTAGCAGGCATTTCAAAACAAACAAAAAAACTGATGTTGCATACAAACTTTTTTCACAATCCCATGCTGGAAATAACTAAAATCATCTTTTACTTACTATTTATTGTTACACAAAAAAAAGAACATTTTTCGCTAAGTCACATTTCTTGTTAAAGAAGAAGAGGAAAGCTGTCCTCTTAGACATTATAAAGAAGAGATTTTACCGGAAACAACTTACTATATATTCCATCAAAACACCCTCATACATCTCAGAAAGTTAAGACTCTCGTTAACAAGAATACACTTCCCATCCACAAAAAGCCGCCATATTCCCTGCTGTCATTATACAACAATGAAGTTAGTAACTGCAGTAAGAGCTGCAGCACCAGCAGCTAAAACTAAAAAGTACTTTCTGGGAAATAAAAACCAGTAGAATGAGGTTAAGTTTCAAAATGAGTGAAAGAAAGAAAAATTAAAATAAAAAAACGCTTCTAAACATCCAACACAATGGCTGACGGAAATAAAATTAAAAAAAAAATGAAGAAAAAAAATAATAAACCGACAACGAATTGCATGTTAATATATGCGTGCTGAATAAACGTTTTAACAAGAATTTAAATGCAAACGGAAATAAAACTTTTTAGATTGTTTTCGTTTTGTTTTTTCTTCGCCTGCATGTCGTTTCTGCTCTTGCAAACAACACAAGGAAGAAACAAACAAATACAGGAACAATAATTCACAAATAAAAATAAAATATATGAGACACTTACACAAGCAAACCTAAACATGGCATGAGATACGAAGTGAATGACATGAAAAATGAAGTTGTAATAAAAGGCAAAGCTTAAGAGATCAACTGCAAATAAAGACAGGCGATTGCAGTTGAACATTTAGCAAGCAAGCGTCATGACCTACAATTCCTCCGAATACTGGCTAGTCAGTCGTTCAACAAATGCTAAGTAGGGTGCAACTGAATGGATTTGTTTTTTTCTTTTATTACACTGTGCAACGCCAACAAATTTCTAACATCAGGACCTCTGTTAAGCCGAGATCTCAAATAATGTAGTTCATTTTAGATGGAGGGAAGATAAATTCAAACAAAAACAAAAAATTTTAGTACAGTCGATTTTCCAGTTAACAGCGCTGTAGTTAATTTGCTGACTATTACTCGTATTTCGGAGGCAAAACATAAGAATGGGTCACAATTAAGATATAATTGATAAAATTGTACTAAACAAATAGGACATACGAAAATATGTTAAAGTAGTGCTTAAAAAAACCAACAAACCCGACTGCGACCAACTTCGTACCGTTAAATATCCTAAATCGTCATTCAAAATGGAAAATGATAAGAGAAACCTAAAAAGGATTTTAAAATACCTATCAAATAATACCCATCTTGATTTATTTTTATTTTAATCAAACAACCCGCGAAACGATTAGCTTGTCTCCAGCAAACACCCAGGGTCTATGGCGGGAATCGAATCCACGACCTCTAGACTGAGAGGATAGCATCGCTACCACTCGGCCACAGGGGCCACAGGGCGTCTGTTGGACGCCTTATTGAGTTTTGACTACCGTCTTTAGTGACACTCCCAGTATTAAGACAAATCGATTGATGTAAGAGTTATCAAAATCGGTCCACGCGTTCGGTTGATATAGTGCCGCAAAGGAACACACATACATACATAGACTGGTAAACACAATACCCTTCTTTTCGTCGCGCAGTCGGGTAATTCATATAACTAAGGGTCTTCCAGTATAGACTTCCGAACCTTGACAGCTGATAGCGGCCATTTTGTTGCAGCTATATCAGTCGAATTGGCTGTCAATTGTTCTGTCTGTATCGCCAAATCACCATAGTGATTTCGCAACGGCGGCAGCTGCTGACCGAAAATATCTTCGGCGATGGCTTAATGTCTACTTGCACTGAAGAAACCAAGGTGGAGTCTGCCGACAAATAAATACGTCGGCGGCTAGTGTATGTCGGCTAAAAGTTGGTTAATGTCAATCAATTCTATTAGCTTTTACTAATGTCAGAATCGGGCACATACAAGGGGGAGTTTTTAAAAAAGCGGTTAAGCTGAATCCAAAAATTTGCCGCAGAAGTCGGCGGCTGCGATTTATAAAAAATTGCCGCAGGCGGCTTCGTTCTCTGGACAGATATAGCGTTCAACGAAGCAAGCAAATGATAACATTTTTTTTTATTTTAATCGAGAATAATTTCTTAATCGCGCTTAAGTTCATTACTTTCAATTCTTATGGAATGAAATGTTTTTATTAATTAATGTGATTGTCTAAAGAAGTGAAGAAAAATGAATTTAGACTTTAGCGGGGGGAAAACGCTGACATTTTTCTTTGCCGCCAAGCACTTCATCAGCACCCCTGTCTATCTACTTGGGCAGAAATTACTTTATTTTAACTAAAGTAGCTGTTCTGTGCTTTACGCGCTTCGCTCAATATACGATCGCCATAATCATCCCATCGAAAGCACTATTCGCATTGTGGTTGATAAATGCGATGGAATTAGTTCAGTAATGGCCACGACTCACTATCACACAAAGTCGTACGATCTACGAAAAAATATAACTCTGATATAAGGAATTGTTATTGTCTTTTGAAAATTTTCATAAACACCATCATACCAGGGTTGTATTTTCTTTGTATGATAGTGTATCACGGCTTTAAGCAATCAACCAATAGCCGTAAGTCGACGAAAGGCAACATCTAACGAAAACATCGCCACTATCCGCTAGAGTGTGCAGAGGAAGTCGACTGTGACATCTGTCTTTCGCAAGCCGCTTGGTGAAATTTGCGTGACTTAGGCTATACAAAATTCAACTGCTCCATTCGCTGAATGGGACCTGAAGCAAATAGAAACTGACTTTAGTTTTTAAACAAAAATTATCTTCAGCGAAGGCCCATTTCTAAATCAAAAGGCATATCAACAAGCAAAACTTTCGAACTTGGAACGATAATAATTAATCCAAGATCCAATAACCTTCAATTTTAGGCGAAAAAGGAACTATTTGTTGTTGCTTTTGGAAACGGTCCATTTTCCGTTGAGAACAACATTGGTCAGGTCTGTGAAAACCAACTTCTTTTTTGGCCAGCATCGTATGATATGGACACCAGCGACATGGTGTTTTAACATCTAATTGTGGGATTCATTTTGCTTACAAGCAGCCTGTATAAAAATCAAAGTTTATTATCTGCTTGATTCGATCTTCGTTGGCTGACAAAGACAATAGTCAGAGTTGGCATGAAATATCATATTTTCGAATTTAAAAGTTCTCTTCCACAAGGTTCGCATGTCTTGCCAAAAAAAAAGTACGAAATTTTTAAATTTTCAACAAACAAAATGAAAGCAGCATATGGTTATGTATTAATCCTAAACGTGTGCTGACATCGAAAACGACAACTGCTTTGTCTTCGAATAAATCGTAGTGCTTCATAACGGTACAGTACAATGTACACCTTTGCAAACGTCGGCGGCAAGTATTGAAAACCCCGCAAAGATGCAATCAGCTCATCGGATACAAAGTTGATGCTCATGGTTACAATGTTTCGCAACCTTGTATCTGTTTCGTAGAATGACAATGAGTACTCAAAAAATATACATATGTACAGAAATGAAAAGTCCTAATTTTAGATTGCGCATAATCCTAATTGTAGCGCAAACAATTTGTACGCTAACATATTTTCTCTCAAGCAAATATGAGTAAACATACAAGAGCATCTCTACTTCGTTTATGGGAAAAACTAAAATATGCTGCAACTACAAATAAAAAAGCTTATGTGTATCTGGCGGATTGACTCTCTCTCTCTCTCTCATACTTATACCCTGATTATGCGTATACTCATGCTATGGATATTTCATCGGATAAAAAAATATACCCATGATACTCGGGATATTTATGCATCATTCGCCACCGTATATTGTTATTTGTGTATATAAAATGGAGTGGAAAATGTGTGGGTGCGTGTGTGTGGCTGTTTGAATGCATGCTTTGTGTGTTTGTGTAAATAAAATAGCCCTGTATATACGCATATGTAGCCGATTAATAGTCAGAGTATTTTTATACGCAAGCGCATTATTGTAGTTCAGGCAGCCTATAAATTTTAGTTGCTGTCGTTTGTGCTGCGTAATTTCAAAAATGTGTATAAACAATTGTTGGATGTTTATAGTGATATAGTATTCCGTTTAAAATGAATGCGTCTGATTGCATATGAGCGTGTTTTTTTATTTTTAGCTGCACGCATTCATAATTGTTTGACGGCCAATACTCAAAGAGTACTTAAAACTATACTTTTGTAATTTTCTGCTCGGTATACGATATAAATCCCCCATTCGAAAAGTATAAGTAAAAGTTTTGCAAGTCAGCCGCAAAAAACTGTATGTGGTGCTCCTTTTGCTCCTTTTTTAAGAGTGTTTAGTTTTTGTAACCATGCGCATTCATTTTCATTTTGTTACGGAGTTGATTTCAATGTTGCTGTTGATTAGCCTTAAACTATGAACACTATAAATTATTTGTGTTTATCTAACATTTGTCCCACCTGACCTTATCTGTAAAAGGAAATATTTTCAGTTTGGAGGTGCCTGTGTGTACAGTGTTTAAAGCTAATTGTGTTGTAATCAAACATCACATACATTAATTTTATTAAATCTACAACACGAGCTGACATTATCACAAATCTCTAAATAATTAACTAATCCTATTGTTTCTTTTTTTCCTCAATGCCTTTACTTTCGATGAATTTCTTAATACCCATAAAACTGAAAACAGCAGCAAATAATATTAAAAAAAAAGAATGCAGAAAAAGCCTAAACAATATTAAACATGAAAAGGAAAACATATTACGTGACATTTATTTTTTTTAGGTAGAGGAAAAAAGATTACACTTTCAGCCTTATAAATTATATTAAAAATCAATCTATCTCTTTTATTATTATTATTTTTTTTCTGTAGAAATAATGATAAATATTTTAATAATGATGAAAATGCTTGACGTGACATTTTTTCGGCTTATTGATGCCCAGAGAGGAATCAATCAAATCAATAAGTGGTGGAAAATGAAAGTAATAGGAGCAGGTGGAGAGGAATGCGAATGATTTGGAATATTGTACAGTAATGTTAAAAGTCTATTGATTGTTCAATGTTCGAATGATATTTTATTTGCTTTTTTTACGACAGCTCCTTTAGGGAATTTCAAAGATGTTAATGCTGTAAAATTTGTGGGCGATTTCCATTTTCCCTTTCCTTTGGAAATGTGATAAAATGTTTTATACTAAAAACGCAGACTTTTTTTCAACAATGTCTTTTAATTTTGTGACGTAAGAGTTGACTTTTATAAAAGCAAAATACTCATACAGGAGAAGAAAATTCATGGACACTAATGCAACTGAATTTTTATAAAGTAAATTAACACAAACAAACAATTATCGTTTTCTGCTTTAAGTGCCTTGGAGACGATCAAATAAACCCGTCAATAAATGCATACATACATATCTCTCCTTTAAAAAAGCTTGTTTTGCTGGAAAAACACTTAAATTTTGTTACATCTCAATGAAAATATAAAAATATTTTCTTTTCTCAAGATATGCGTGTACTAGTGTTTTATATAGGGTGATTTTTTAAGAGCTTTCGGCTTTGGTTAAAAAACAAACACATGAAATTTAGAGAAATGCAAAAAATCTTTATTTGAGTCGTTAGAACGATCTATATAATTCCATGTTTAAAGATGATTTCATGTAAATCTTGACCGCGGCTACTCCTCAAATGGCTCATACACTGGGTCCGATTTTGGCCTACTCTCTCGAACATATCGCCCGGTATCTCACGCATAAATTCGTCTATATTGTCTTCCAGTGCGTCAACCATTGCGGGCTTGTCCCTATAGACATGAGCCTTAACATAGTCCAAGAAAATAGGCCTTTGTTTTTCCTTTTTGCCACAGATATTATATTTTACGTGTTCCTACCGAATTGATTTTCAAGAAACTTGGCACACTCCCTGAGTTTTTAAGAAGATTCAATGTTTTATTTAAAAAAGTGGGCGGAGCCACCCCCATGAAAGGCTACTTTTAAATTATATGTACTTCTACTTATCCAATTCGCACCTATGGATGCACTGGAGATGCTCCTTCACCTACTACCATTGGACCTAGGGAAGGAGATGGCAACAACCTCGGCAATCCGTCTTCGTTGTACCTCTCTGTGGAATGGAAATGGAACCGGCCACTGTAGAATACTCGATGATGAAGCTTGGGGCTGGAGGATTGACCAAACCTCCCCTCCTCTACTACACGAAAGTCTTTATAAAACCTGGATACCATCCACAGAATTGTGGATGAATGGAACTCCAGGAAGAAGAAAAAAATATTGATTTTTATACGGACGTCTCCAAAACACAAGAAGATGTGGGTTATTTCAGGGGCTTTAGGTCTTCGCGACTTCCGGATCACTGCAGTGTCTTTCAGGCAGAGATCCTTGCTATAAGAGAAGTTGCTGATTGGTTGAAAGTGAATGTCACTACAACGACTTTGATTAACATATACACCGATAGTCGAGCAGCTATTACGACCCTCGAATCTCCGCTTCTAAGAACAACAACAGCCCTCGTCTGCCGATCATCTCTAAATGAGATGGCAGAGCAGTTGGATATTAGGATCATCTGGATCCCGGGGCATAGAAGCTTTCAGGGGAACTCCAGGGCTGATGAGCTTGCTAGAACTGAGATAACCTTACCAAATCCACCGGATTTGAAATGTTTGGCCTTACCCCTACTCTCTGACAAACTCAGACTTAACTGCAAGACAGAAGATGAAAAAAACAGAAAGTGGGTCTCAAGAAATGATTGCGTGACCACAAGGCAGTTATGGACTCATCTAAATAGGAAAAATACAGCTTCTTTAATTAAAAAAAAAATAGGAAACAAATCTCGATTCTAGTGTCCATGCCAACCGGACATTGACTCATAGGCAGACATGCACAAAGTTTAAAGGTCCAACACAATGATTTTTGCCACAGCTGCCAGCATATATGGATGAAGAGGAAAGTGTAGAAAATTTTCTTTGTCACTCTGCTGGACTTGCAAGAAAGAGAATGGCCACAATAGGCGCTCTTGAGTTCAAAGAACTTTCTGACGTTGCTAGTGTTGAACTGCAACGAATGAGTAGCTTTATATTGAGCTGAGTGTGGACTCCGCGTAAGCAGAGTCTCCGTGGTATCACAATGGACCAAAACGGTCTAAGTGAGTCCGAGTATCTGACTGCCACCCTTACCTAACCTAACCTATCCAATTCGCACGAAACCTTGCAAGCAGTTTCGACTCTTAGAATGGCATAACTTTGTATTTAAAGAAGAGGGTGGATCCATGCCCATTACAGCTTAATATTATATTTCGCGCCCTTCTGCTTGATCGATTTTTGGTACACAGGTCGAGCTCTGAAATTGAAGCGGTGTTGAATTTAAAAAATATGACGGATTAAAAAACAGCAATTAAACATTTCAAAATAAAACTGAAAAAAAATTTAACCGACTTCAAAAATAAATAGTAAAAAAGCTAAAAATTATATAGATTCAGTTAAATAAAATATTTTTATACAAAAAAAGCTCCGTTACAATACTTTTGGATTTGATTTTTTTTTGTTTCAAGTATTATTTGAAGGTTGTGTTATAATATTGCAAAGTTAATTTTTTTCTCTATCAGTTTGTTTTCTAAAAAATTAAATAGTTCTATCCTGTTGAACCGAATCGAATGTCTCGGAATCGAAGACAGAGGCTCTCTCTTTGTAAAATTCCTAAATTCCTCACTGAGTATTAAAACGCCAAACGTCTGTTACCAAGGAATTGAACTTTGAATGCTTTATTTCATAAAAATAATATAAATCAACATAAAATATTAATTTAAAAAATACATAGAAATATCGTGCCATAACCTCCAAAAAAAAGCTTAAGCGACATAATTTTCGAAGTTAATTTTTTTTTTACCGAAATCTAGCATTTGCGATCTTAATTAAACGACTTTCGTCAAAAAAACGAGGTCCACAATATGCGTCAGTTAAGACTCGATATGTACGAGTATGTGATTTAAATGAAACATTTATTATTCATAACATTTAGAAAAGAAAAAGAAAATAAAATAAATGGTAGCAACATTGTTTATCTGACGATCCACTCGCATACACAAACATGGCAACAATAAACTGCAACATAGACCGGAAATAAATGAACAAATTTCTCTGGCTAAAAGAGCGTGTGGAAGGAACATAATAAAAAAGCAACATCAAGCCAACGACTATGAAATGCATATTTAAATATATATATAAATAAAAACAAGAGTTCTTTTAAACAAAAAGAAAACGCAAAAAAAAAAATAAACCAGTTGTAGAAAGAAAAATTACCTTTAGCTCTCATTTAAGTCTTTGTTGGATGCTTCGTTGGTTCTTGTGTTTAAACTAAAATTCTTGTTGTTTTGCAACATTAGCGGTTGTAGCATATTTCCTCATCTCGTATATGAAATTTGTACGAGTAGTGACTCCCGTGAGTTCTACTATTCTACATAAGTCATTAGGAAGAACACACGTTAATGCCTGTTGAAACATGTCCTAATAAATGCGACATCATTATTCAAATACTCATTAAAACCAAAATGAAATCGGGCGGACAGCTTATACTGGTAGATGTAAGAACAGGAACCTCCTACAACTTTCAATGAATAATGACTGTGAGTGGTTCTAACCAGAAAAAAGTAAAATTTAAAATAATAAAAATAGCAACAAAGATTAAAGAATACCCATATGCAATCTCGTAGCTATAAATTAATATCCATCTGCCAGAGAACAATAACAAGTTTTGCACATGAAAAAAAAAAACTAAAAAGACAAAACTCATTGCAAAACCCAGCAAAAAATTTGTTTTAAGATTGCAGCTCTTATTGTGATTAGTTAATAGTTTCAGTCCCAAAATTTAAAAAAAATTTTAATACAGTGAACTCGCGATAAACAGCTGGGGAAATTCCCAAATTATTATTCAATTGAATCATAATTCAACCACTATTCTGTAGATTAAGATTTCAACACTGTAAGGATGAAATCCATTGGTTGGTTGGTTGGTTGGTTCACGTGGCTGCCTACCACACGCAGGCATTCAAGTAGAATCTAGATGATTCCTTTTTGAAAGAACCACTACACTTATCGGTGTCAAACTATAATACTAGATAGTTACTATATGATAAGGCCACTCAACCCAATCTCAGCTAAATCTGAAAGTACATGACTGCCTAAAAATTTGTGTCTCGAGAAATGCAAAGCTGGACATTCGCAAAGAAAGTGGAAGATCGTCTCTTCTTTGCTTTCTGCTCGACAACTTGGACAGAACTCATTATAGGACAGACCTATCCTACTAGCATGTCTGCCGACCGTCCAGTGCCCCTTACTGACTGCAACGAGCGTCGAAATGTCCCTACGTTTCCTATTTCGTCAGCCCATTATTGGTTTGACCCACCGACCATTTAAAAAAAATATGAGTTAGGTATGGGGTATATATATTTCGAGTATCTCCTTTCTGAATCCAGAACGCGTTTTGCGAAATTAATTATTTGTTTCTTAGATATTCAGCATTCATTTTGCGAAAATCGAACATACGTAACTCACGAAATTTGAAAATAACGCTTATTTTTTGATCAGACCTCGCATCTCTGCGACAATTTAAACAATTTGTTAGAAACACTTACTTGGTTTTTTCCTGTGTGTTCTTTTTATTTTCTTTGATTTTTGTTTTATAAAAAAAAAAACTCGCTCTCATTGTACTTACTCGTATTTTCGCCTTTTCTCCTTTTATTTATTTTTTGTTCTGTTTCATAAATCCTTAATTTATTGTTTAAATTCTTTGTTTTGAAAACAAGAGTACTACCACTTGTCTCCACTTAAATTGCATTTTTAACTTTAATTAGTAACAAGAAATGAATGAGTTTTATATGGATGGCATGGGCGCTATACGAGTATACACAGAAAAAAATATTACAAAAAAAAAAAAACTTCAAAAACAAAAAATTGTTGACCATGGAAAAAGAGTTCAAGAAAAGTCTGTATTTGATTCAAACACGTTGTTTATGAAAATTGCAAGCAAGCATTAAACTGTAACAAGAAGTTGTAAAAGTTATCACTGAAAATAAAATTTTTCTCAATAAACTTTTTCTTTGATTCTTTAAATTTCTTAATTGGCGGAAAAAAATATATTTTCAATAAAGATGCACACAATTTTGTTTATCAAATAAACAAAAATCGTCATCACAGAAAATAGAATAATTTTGTTTAATGAATCGGTGGTTTTTGTATTCAAATATCAAAATTAATTTTTCTCTGTGTACGAGTATGTTGTCATACAATTTCTTGACTTCCATATTCCATATTCCTTGACTTCCATGATACAATGTGGAATGTTCAATAGAGTTAGTTGAAAATCAAAGATATTGCAGTGATGCAATTTTAGTCTTTCAAACTTGCACCCATTAATTTTTGTAAGTGTAGCATCATGGCCACTTCTAGGCCGTGATTCGTTTCATATATGAATATGATTTTATTGAATTCACTGAAGTTAATATTCTAAGGCTGTTGTTTATATAAAAAATTGCTCAAGACAATCTTTTAAGCAAATATCATTCAGTTATTTGCATGACTTCCTCCGTCCTATGAAAACTGTGTGTTAAATGCATTGATGTTTCACCAGAAATGGAACTACTTGGACCTGAGTTCATCAATGCAATAACTAATGATTTGTATTGTCATTTTTTGCTGGGTTTATTATGACTAAATTTTTTCTTAACAACCTGCTGTGAATAATGCTTGTCTTTTAGTTTGATTTAAAAATTCTCGAATTCTTTTTCAGTAAGTAAAATAGTTACGCAAATAAATAAATTTACTTACTTATTTTTTTTCCATGCTTAAGTATATGTGCGTGGTTAAAATAAACTTTGCTTACGAGCATAATACTGATACTCATCATGAATTAGAAACGTAATATAAATATTTCAAACAGTTGGTAGACAAACCTGCATTTGCGCCCTCGGCTGATGTCAAGGATTTTCATCTCTATCTAGTATGTCCAAAACGGGCTTCAATTAGCAAAGTAATTCGAAATTCCCGCACTTACTCCTCAAATATTTATGCCTTTGGGACATATTTAATATTTTTTTGGATTTTATGTCATTATGAATTATTCCATTCTTCTCTCTGACAGTTATTTCAGGCGCTATGAAATAAGACCCCAGAAATAGCGGCCAAATAAGAAATGAAATAAGCCCGAATGAAATAAAGCCCAAGAAATGAAATAAGGCCTAAGAGAAAATTTACAAAAAACACCCAATAAAAATTAAATAAATCCAAATTAAAAAGCTCAATGAAATAGTAACCAACCAAACTCAAGATGATAATGTGATCCAGGCTTTACAATAAACAAATGAATAAAAAAAAGTTTAAAATTTAAAATTTGTTGACGCATCCCAAAATTATTTCCCAAATTATTATTTTACTTGTTAAGTAAAATATTTTTTTTTATTAAAAATAAATTGAAATTGTTTATTGAGGGGTTTAGCTGGATCCTATGCGCATTTCACTGTTGCTAATGCAAATCATCAGGGAACATTTACCCAAAATTTTTTTACAACAACTAGAGTTATTATGTTAAACTCTCATTTAAACAACTGAGAAGCTCAACAAATAACGAAGCTGAAAGAAGAACTCAATAACCAACAAGTTTTTTATTTTCTTACTTTACCATTGCTACATTGGCTGACTTTTTTTTCAGCTTCAAATTGTATTTGTAAGAGTATATGACTAAACAGAATGCCGGCATAA
This sequence comes from Nowickia ferox, assembly GCA_936439885.1. Taxonomy (NCBI): domain Eukaryota; kingdom Metazoa; phylum Arthropoda; class Insecta; order Diptera; family Tachinidae; genus Nowickia; species Nowickia ferox. The sequence continues at coordinate 95,570,945 of OW387024.1, read as the reverse complement.
ACACATTTTCCATACAAATTGACACAAAAAAGCAACCGCAGAAAGCAGTCGTGAGATAGAATCTATTTTATTTTGAGAGCGTTTTTTCTTATGCTTTGACATATAAGTACTCATTCTCTCAAAAATGTGACCATACTTTCAATAAATTTCATACATTTTGTAAACAAAACTACAAAGAAAAATAAGCACAAAAGAAAATAAAACAAAAATTAGAGAGCAATTGAAGTTACTGTCGACGATGGGCTTTATTAATTTGGGAGCGAGTTTCCTGAAGTTGCAGACTTTATTCTGTTTCTTCATTATGTAAAGAAAATAAATGTAAATAACAGCAGCAGCTATTCAAGAATAGAGTGTTGCCACACAAGTATTTTTGTGACAGGGTGCTGTCTAGTTAATAATTAGTGTTTTTTATGGGAATTGTTACAATTTAAGTTTAAATTTTGTTAACGCACTAATAATCACAAATTATTATTTTAAAATAATAATTAATTAATAAAAAAATTTTTTAAATAAATTTAAGCAAATAGTACCCACGAACATTGTTCTGAATTTTTGCCTTGCAAGTTCAGTTCATCTGAAAATCGCACCAGAAAGTACATTTCATGTTTATTATATAATTAAAAAAAAAAAAATCAGTACATTCGCTCATATCTTATACCTATATATAAGCTTGAACAACTTTTAAGTTTAAAGTATAATTCCCAACTACACCATTTAATGAATTCTTCCTTGTCTTTTTTAATGTATTCTTTCTTTTTCTTTTTTTCCAGGTATGTACCAAAATATTTTTATTCTAAAACTTATTAAGTAAGTATGAGTAACGGACGGGCTCCTTAAAAAATCAAACCTTTTTATGAAATTAATGCAAAATTTTAATTCACTTTTATTAATGCCTTAAAGGCTGCTGTAATCGAAGCAATAAGAATTTAACAACATTTTTATATAAAGCATGTATAAATTATTAAAGCCTTCTGTTAGGTGTTGATTATTAATGCAACTATAGTGCATACCTTTAGTATATAAAATTTTTGAAAATATCTGTTTTTCAATAAAGCCCTTTGCACAGTCCATAAATATGTTTAAAAATCTAACAAATGTAATCAAGCGAAATGGCTCATGGCTTTCTTCTCATTTGCCTCTTCAACTCCGCTAAAATAAAAATAGCATTATTAAATTAAAAACAAACTCATGGACGAACTCTAGTATGCACAAAAAAAAAAAAAACACAACATTGGGCGGAGGGTCAGCCCGTTAAATGAATAGATATTGAAATTAAAAAAAGGGTAAACTGATAATGAAGCACAAGCATGTTTAAGCTTATAAATTTAAATTTTTCTCTCTCTTAATTTTAATAAGTGTTATTTTTCTTCTTTTTAGTATTGTAAATTTTCAATGAATGTGTGTGCTACTCTCTCTTTTGCTTAAAAACAATTTTTTTCAATGAATAATTACAGAGTATTAAGGTTTAAATCCTCAAATGCTTAAGTGCTTGTAATTAATTATTTAAAAGCCACACAATTTAACAAATATGTTCAAATGAAAAGTTGCTAAATATTTTGCTGTTTTGCATATCGAGGTATAAAATTGTTTGAGTAGCAGCAGCTGAATTTTTTTTAAATCTTATAGCCCCATAAAGTGGGCTTATAATGCTGATAGCTTAGTTTTATATACGAGTAATAAATTAGTTTGTTAGTGATAAAATCATTAAATTTTTTTAAATGATTTAATTCCTTAATAGCCCTGCATAAGCTTACATTTTTCGCCGTATCATTTACCCACCATGAGGATTAGATGTATGTACTAGTTGTTTTCAATTGTATCAAAAATGTTAAAAAAATTTTTCCCCTCAATTATGTCATTTAAGCCAAATTTATGGTGTTTTGTTTGAAAAAAAAAACCGCATTATTGAAAATATATGTATGTATGTGCGAGGGTGAATTGAAAATTAATAGAAATGTGTAACTACAAAAGCAGATGTGCTATGCATACTATGTGCTATGGGGTTTTGGACATCGTGAGGGTTTCATATTCTAGGCAACCTGTTAATTGACAACATTTTTGCAAACATTAAGAAGTGAACAGATATCAATGATATTCTGCGGTATTAGAAAGGTACAATTAGATGACACCCTGACGGGGATAAAATATAGAACCTGTGCCACGATGTCGACAACGTTCGACTTGTCGCACACTTACAGTTGAAACAACAACAAAATCTTTAAATTTGTTTTTGTTTTAAGTGTAAGTGTGCGACAAGTCGAACGTTGTCTACATCGCGCTTAAGCATACTTTGCTAATTTTTGTTCTACTTAGAATAAACTTTCTTTGTTTGATACTTCACACAGCCACTTTAAGTTTGTATCTTTGTTTATTTTCATACAAGTACATGCCAATAGCTATTAATTTTAGTTAATTTTAGATCGAACTAATTTTTTTCTGTGTTTGGTTTTGTTTAGGAATATAAAAAAGAGATAGATAATTTGAGCTTTCATTGCAAAAAAGCTTTCAGCAAACTAGAATACGATGAATGAAAATAATTCACATATTCCATTTACTTTAAAAAAATATGTATATAAAGCTGAAACAGCATGTTGTTCAATTCTACAAGTGTTTGTCGGAATATTTAGAATTGTCTTTGGTGTATTAAAAAAACGCTCGATGTGAAAAAAGTACGCTTTTTCGATGAACGAATCCGTGATGTGCATTGTAAAACGTAGAGACTTCCGTGAATTGGCAGTGGTTGGCTTTTCACAAGAAACCAAAAGCTTTGATTACACCAAAATAGCTATTCCACAAATAAAACGAATAGCAAAACAGGCAGAGTAGTAAAGCTTTTAATCCATATGTCCTTCGTTTAGAGATTATTTTAGTATTTTATACATATCGACTGTAAATGGCGAAGACATAAAGAAAAGTTTTATAAATGAAGACACCTACATACATTCGGGTAGAAAATAAAAAAAGTATACTAAATTTTAAACCATAAATTTAAAGCTGTTCTGCCAAAATTATGGAAAGATTTCCTTGACAAAAGTTTGATGTTTTTTGCGAGCTTTAATTTTCTGGCATTAGGGCGGTATATAAGGATTATAGGAACTGATATCAAATGGGTCAATACTGGAATGGGATATCTAAGGTCAGTGGCCCATTGAGTAAAACATTGGTCTCCGCGAGACAAAAACATCGATGTATCATATTTTAAGATACCGGAGTTATAACAAAAACTGTAAAAAAAACGGCCACACCCCTACGTTCGGCAAAAAAATTAAATTAAAAACAAATTTTCAATAATTGTTTGCAATAATTCTTGATATGCGAAAGTGAACGTACGGCACACTTTATTTTTTTTTCCGCCTGAAAGACGGTACGCTCTAGTGAGTAGGTACATATGTTAAAACAAATTCCAGGCCATTTACTTTTTTCAATGCACTAAATTCTCAATTTAGCCACGTCTATGTGCAGAAGCGTGTTTGATTTTAATCTAAACATTTATACGGTTTAACGAAATCCCCATTTCGCCAGTATAAAACAAAAACAAACAAAAAACAGTTAAAAACGGTAAATACATACATACGTACGTACATACGCAATATATGCCCACTTACTCATACATATTGGCATATACATACATACATATTTACATACATACTACTACTATCTGGAATGAATATTTAACGTACATTTCCCGCGGCAGCCTTCTAACAAATAATAATTAATTATTCTATAATTGGCCGAATTTACATACTAAATAGAAAATTTTCATTGTTTCACTTAAACAAAATGAAATAGTGGCGTTTAACAAAGAATTAGTGTGTTTGTGTATGTAAGTATTGGTAAATATTAAGGTGACGCTGTTCGTTAGATGAATAATAATTATGTATAAAAAATCAAAAAATATTTTTATTTTTATTGAAGCCTTTGCTGTGGCATTTTCAGAGTGGAATAGAGAATTTGTCTATAAAAACAAGAGGCCTAAAAGCTTAATAAGTTTAGCAAATATTATATAAGCCCAATTCACAATGTGGTTTTTTTGAGATTGCAAATTTATGCAATTGTAAATATTTTCCATCAACCGTGAATGACCTCTTTTGGTTTAGTTGCAACAGCTGATTTATAAAAAATATTTATCTAAATAATTCTACTAAAGTTTTGGCCAAAAATTCATAGTTATGTCTGAAAAAAGCTTTAAAGATATTATTTCCGGAGATACTAGCTAAAAGTTATCATCTAATACCAATTATTTTTATGTACAAGGTGGGCCAAAAGAAATCATTCGATGTTGTTTGGCTCTCAATTTTTTTTTCTAAATGAAAAACTTGTTTATTTGAACCTTTGGATTTTTATTGGTCAAGTCGCGAAGATGATACCGGCCAAATGGGCGCCGTCACAATTGATTGCTATACGGGGTCGTTTTATGGCATTTTGCATCACTTCGGATAGAACTTCGGGCGTCAGATTCTCGCACTCGTGTCGAATGTTGTCCTTGAGGGCTTCCAGGGTCTTGGGCTTATTCACGTAAACACGGGACTTCAAAAAACCCCACAAAAAAGTCTGGAACAGTTTAATCGTGCGATCTTGCCTTCAGAATATCGGTTGTGGCTCGCGCAGTTTGTGCCGTTGCTGCGTCCTGTTGGAACCACATGTCCTCCAGTCCTAATTCGTTCAATTGCAGCAGAAAAAACTCGGTTAAAATCGCCCTAAAGCGGGCACCATCCCCTGTTGTCGTTTGACCAGCTGCGTCCTCGAAAAAAAAATGGCCCAATGACTTCTCCAGCGTGAACAGCGCACCATGCAGTCACTTTGAGCATGTGTAATGGCTCCTTGTGCATCACTCGTGGATTTTCGGTGCCCCAGAAACGATAGTTTTACATGTTCACGTACCCGCTGAAATGGTAATGAGCCTCATCGCTCGTTATGATTTTGGTCGAAAAATCGTACTTTTCGTCCTCTAGATTGAGGATGGCTTGGGCGTAGGTTACATGCGTTTGGCGGTCGACAGGCAGCAGCTGATGCACGAACTGGATTTTGTACGGGAACATGCGCAGGTCTTTGACAAAAATTCGCCTTAGGGACGACCGGCTGATGGTTAATTGCGAAGCACGGCGTCTGGTCGATGTTTCTGGCAACAGCACGACATCCTCGGGCGCTCCGGGGCCGGTCACTCTTGGCAACGTCTCGTGTGGTTCCATACTCTTCAAAGTCGGTGGCCAAACGGCGCAGTGTTTGCACACTCGGTCCCGGACGACAGGGGAATCGGCGACGGAATTCGCGCTGCGCCAACACCACAGACGAATTGTTGTTACGCAAAAAAATAGACACGATTATTTCGCGTTCTTGGGGAGTGTATCGCTCCATGGCTTGTTCACTTGTATTCTACATCTGTCTATTTCATAAATGTCAAAACAAATTTAACATTGGACGCCATTTGCAAAAATAAGAGCATCTTCCAATAGGGTGATTTCTTTTGGTCCACCTTGTAGATACTCGTATGGAGGAAAATGATGACGCAGTAGAAAAAGTTTCAGATGAGCTGGCATTAAGTTGTTTGTAGTGTTGACACATTTGTAGTACTTTCCCTAAAATTTAAAAATGCTTAAACCAACTCTTACATTTTTATATGGAACTCACTTGCCTTCAACGCTGGATGTTCCTGCATCTGACTCAAGGAGTCCAGCACCAGTAGACTTACGCCAATCGTTGGCTTTTTTGAAGGATTCCCTCAGGTGCCATCGGACTAGCTCCCATGTGGCCTCAATTTCACTTCTTTCTATGCGCTTTTTGTAGAAAATTTGGGCCGTTGGTGCCTATTATTGCTATGAAAAGAATACCTGTAGCCGGCTTTTTGCTTGGAAGCCACTTACTTACTTATCACGTCACTCTCACTCCACTTTTTATTGGGCTTATCGCGTTTTATTCGTTTATTAAGTTTTATATTTTCCATATCGTTTATTTTTTCTTTTACTTTTTCTATTCCATTTCAGTTTTAGTTTGTTATTGTTAGCAGAATGAACCAAGCCTATTCACTTCAATCGGCAGAACAAGCAGCTTTTTAATCCGGCTCACTTTAAGCCAAACAAAGTGAGAATTGACGAGTGTGAGTGGCAGATAAGCGACGACGTCTAGTCACCGATTGCAAGTCAATCGGCTGGGTTCACTTAGTGTCAGCTGTCGGTTTGCAATTAAGTATTGCATACGTAGAGTGCAAATATATACTACTACCTTTAGGTGTTGCTTATTTACACAAGAGTATTTTATTAGTGTAGAGTAAAAATATGCTACAACTTTTTGAAAATGCTATGATGCAAGACCATCTGCACAAGATTGTGAATTGGGCTATAGTATCAGTTACGTTCAAGCCAATGCATATGGCTGATGCACATCAATGAACAAACTTTTACAAAAGAGCTTTTGTGCTTTCAGACCGACGAGAGCTCAACAGCAAATCGGATATCGGCAGTAAAAACGCTTGCAATGAAACAAGAACAAATTTAAAAGCTTTCAAAGCTGTTTACCTCAAATGCAGATATCAGAGTATCGTTACCTTAATATAGAAAGGCCTTGAATTAATATTTTTTATGTGGAAATTGCGTTTTTTGCATATTTCGATAGAAGAACATCTAATGTGCCGAAATAATAAGTTAGGGCCTTTCTATATTAAGGTAACGATAGGATATATGTTCATATCTATATATATTCGAATATTAATGCAATGAGAGCAAAGGAAGGCTGTAATAAAATATTTAAGAAATTAAAATAAAAAATTTCATTCAGTGGCTTAGCCCGATAGCTCTTTGTTGGAGTTGTATCGCTTTAATTTAATTCGTTGATATTTGTTTTTATTTGCAGCTGTCCAATGTGAAATTTAATTTCATATCTAATCAAATAGAATTTATTGTATGTTTATTATTATATTTAAGCATTGTAATTAATACATATAAAATATGCAAAATCAGTTATTAGCTTGAATTTATAATTTCTTTGTAATGAATTTAATGAATAATTTTGAAATTATTCATATATTTCAGGGCTAAAGATGACTTGCCACAATCATATGCAAATAGAAAAATAAATATTAAAATCTCTTCCGGTCATTGAAAAGCTTAACGTATCTGAAAAATACATACAAGGACGCATGAATGTCAGCTTTTCTTATGGCGAGTACACAGTATGGCATTTTGTGACATCGCAATAGTGTGTACTAGTAGCAACGTTTGTGTTGCACATATTTTGAAAATGACAACACAAGAAATGCCAGATGTGTACTCAGCATTAAATAGCATAAAAAAAATTGCCAATTTAAAGTAAAACAAATTTAAGTTATTAAGCCCCCTTCTAGGTCAGGTTAGGTTAGGTTAGCAGGCTGCTGGTAAGGAAGGGTGAAATTATGAGTCCATCTCACTTGGGTCCAATACAATGATCCCTTTGTGCTGCCTGTTAGTTGAAGAGAATATAGTCAGAGAGGGTGATAGGGAAGAATAGTGATAGAGTAGACAGGTGATGAAGGAAGAGATATGGAGGAGGAAAGCTTCATTCTTTTACAACTCTGCTTTTTTGCACGCTTTTTTGATAATGCAGTGTTGCAGCGCCTTCTGGTGTTAAATGAGGCGTATTAAATTTTGAAGCTGTGTTTAGTAGCCATTTTTATTTTATTGGTTACTTTACTTCGTCAGTGATTCTGCTACACAACGAAGGAGGGCGCTCTGATGTTACATTAGGATTAGTATCTGATGAAGTCGGTGTAGTTTTTAGTAACCAATGCCTTATGCCTGCATCACTAGAACTTTTTCCTACAACAACTGATACAAAGGACACTAATGCACATCAGAAAAATGCGTGTTTATTTTTAATGACTGTCTGAGACCGGGCTCGAACCCAGGATCTTTGGTTTTGTAGTCAACGTGCTAACTACTTCAGCCAACGCCACCCTCTAAGCCCCCGTCTAGACTGGCAATAAATTCATTAACATAACGTCAGCCCATTATTGGTTTGACCCACCGACCATTTAAAACAAAATTAGTTAGGTATGGAGTATTTATACTTCGAATATCTCCTTTCTGAATCCAAAACGCGTTTCGCGAAATTAATTATAGTTTCTGAGATATTTAGCATTCATTTTGCTCCATTTCAACTATTTTAAGGTTTAATAAGTATTGTTTTGCTGTACATGCCACAGTTTGGCGTTTGCGTCAAATTCTTCATACCAAAACATGCGAAGTAAAGTTAAGTCTTGTTTTGCTTCATTTCTATAAGAAATTAATAATAAAAAAAGAAAAATTAAGAAAATTTCAACGGCTACTGTTAAGCAAAAACATCATGACCCAGACGCAGCCGCCGATTAAATGTTTTAATATTTTTTTTTTTTTTCATGCGTTTATTTATTTATTGTATCTTCAAAAAATGAACTAACAATAAGTTTTCAAATCTTAAATCTAGATATAATAATTAGGCCCAACCAGTGTCAGGCATAAACTTAGTGATAGTAATCAATAATACATAAATGTCGTATTAAGCACAAAAATATTTTCAAGCTGTTTCATCTTGAGTGTTGAGTATTAGAGCCATAGTGTCCCTCTTTTTTAAGCGGATGTGTCCAGTAAAATTCAAGATGTTACGAGCAAGTGGATTAGGATGAGACTCGAGTTTTGTTAAGTATATGCCTGCGTATTTTTTAATTTCTTCAGTCACTAGTGGCATATTTAAATCACGATGTAAATTTGAATTTTTGATGTACCATGGAGCCGATGTTATTAGTCTTAAAATCATGTTTTGCCTTCGTTGGATTCTCTCTATATTGGAAGCTGAAGCAGTGCCCCATAGCTGTATTCCGTAGCACCATATGGGTTTCAAAAGCGACTTGTATATTAAAAGTTTACAATCTAGACTGAGTGTTGAATTTCTACCAATCAGCCAATGTAACTGGGTTAATTTTAGTTTCATTTGTGTTAGCTTAGAGTCAATATGGTGTTTCCATGTAAGCCGTCGATCAAGGTGTATACCAAAAGGTATTCTACATGTGAATGTTGAAGAACAACTTGAGTAATGATTCGAATGGGGGAACAATTATCTCTTCGCAGGGTAAATGTTAGCTGAACACACTTTTGTTCGTTAACTTTAATTCTCCATAAGTTTAACCATAGTTCCAGCTGTGTAATATGTTCTTGTAGATATCGGGAAGCCTCGTGAGGGTTTTCGTGCATACTAAGGCAGGCTGTATCATCGGCAAATGTAGATGTATGGATATTGCTGCTCAAAGGCATATCACAAGTATAAATCAAATACAAAACTAGCCCCAATATGCTCCCCTGTGGCACACCGGATGATATAGATTCGGGCACACTCAAATGTCTTAAATGTTTTAATATAAACTTTATTAATTACTAAAATAAAATAAAAGAAACCTTAATTATGCAAGTTTGAGCATAACAGAAATCATTTAATTTCATTCTTTATATTAAATACACTTCAATTACTTGTTTTTCTTGTGTAAGCGTGTAAGTGGATCGATAGTTAAAAATATTACAGCGGCTGCTTCTTGGCCAGCCTTAAACGATCGACTCATTTCTCTAGACAGCAAGAAAAATAATAAAAACAACAAAATTCTCAATTTACAGCAGTAAACTAAACGCATGGAGCACAAAAAGCTACTTTTTTAAAATAAATTAAGAAAAGTGGTATATGCGTCACAAAACGTATTATTTACTTTTACAATACAGTAAAGTATTCGTGAAAGTTCACTAAAATTTACACATTTCTTCCAAACATGTGTCGGAAGCAAATGCTGAAAATACAAAAAAATTCTATCGGGTATACTTTGAGAAAACTTCATGTAAACCTGCATTGTCGTTTTTCTCCATTCCGACTTTTTGGCATATGCTCCAAACCAATGATGGACTGACGATATATTGCAGCCAATGTCAAAATATTGATATTGCCAATGGAGACAGACAGCTCATTGCCAGTGCTTGCAATAATTGCGGCAATAATTGTCAACAGTTTTTCGTTGACAATTATTGCGAACATGACATGTCCAACTCGGTTTTAATTTATGTTCGACTTTTCTGTATTGCGTTTGACATTTAGATAATATTAGTGAAATTGTGAAAATATACATATATTTATGTATATTAAAAAAGGAAAATAGTTTCTTAAAAACGTGTGCAGTGAAATAATTTGTGTTGTTATAAGTTTATAAAAATAAAAGTTTGTTGGATTAAGCAGATATTTACAAGTGAATGATATTTTTGTTCTGCACCTTGCTTTGTTGACTTTTTCCATATTATATGGCTACGATTTCCCACAACCTTAACATAACTAAAGCAATCAGCAATATTGTTCCGCTATAGTGCATATTTATTACCAATCTAGACGGGGATAAAAGCTGAAAATTTAACAATATGTTGCCATAAAGATGGCAATAGGTCAAAGATAACCATGACCAATATCTTCAATAGATTTATTTATTGTATAGGTCTTGTTAATAAAACAATATTTTTCATTTATAAGAGGCTTACTTAACAGTTTTTATACAAAGCTTGTTTTATAAAAGCCCTTTAGAAAACAAAACATCATTTCAGGAATAAGGCAATAAATGTGCATCAAACGTTTCTCAATTTACGTCCTAAGCAGATGACAAATTAATACTCTTAGCCAATTCAGAGCTTATTTTGAGTCCATCGACATCCAATTTTAGTTGAAGTTATTTTTTATTAAAGTTATTGTTCATACAAATTCCTGTTCACTGACTTTAGTTGATTATTACCTTGTGTGATTCATTCAGTTAAAGTCTAACGATTTTTTTATTATTAAAAAATTAAAAAAATTATGCCTTCAAATAGTTAAGATTGAAAAACTGCTGCTGTGATATTTCACAGACATAGTAATTAATGATGCAAATATTCATCAAATAAGACCAACGTAATAACCGGAAGATGGTGATAATTTAGATTTATGATGTCTTAACTATTTAGTTTGTTTGTTGTACAACCTTGAAAATAATAATATATTTTCAATAAATGTAAATTTTTGTGTTCAACACAAGCAGTTTGCTTATTTTCTTTCTCTATTAAAAAAAAATTCGAATTGGTTATTTTATTCTGTTCTTGTTAACATTATTTAAAAGAAATAAATTTTCCCTTCTAAAATAAGGAGCAAAAAGTTTCCACAAACGGTCAAATCACACAGCTCAAATTGTTAAGTCTCCGAAATTTAGCTCGAACGTATAACGTTGGTATTTATGCGACCAACTGCAAGCAAGTGCTAATATATCTCTAAATATCTAAAATTTTATTATAAGTTTTGACTTTCATATCTAAACTTTGAGTTAAACTTGCATCGAACTCGTTCACTAGCTCAGTTTTAAAACAAAGCGATAATCAGAGCTACTGAACGAGCTCTATCCAAGTGTAGTTTGAATTGAATTTTGAGCTAGAAATACTGAAAAAAAAAATTCATACTAAAATCTACAAAAACAAGCTTAATTAAATTTTTTTTTTTTTTTGACAATTATTTGGCTTCATATGTGTTTCATGTTAATTCAACATGATTTGCAGTAACTTCCAAAGCAGACTTTTTGCCTTTTGATATAACTTTATTTCATATTGATTTAATATTCGAGTGCTGTTAAATCAAAATGAAGAACCATGTTGAATCAAAGTTATTTCCAAATTGAATTAAAATTGAAGAGAACGGAAAAGTATTGCAAAAACCAAAATCAGAGCGACCAAATTTATTTAGAGGGGAAGAAAACCTGAAAAGTGCTAATCAGCCTCTTTGGCGGTGATCCGCAAAATAAAATATGTTTGTATTGGTGAGAAAAATGAGAGTAACATAAAGTTACACTTGAAGAAAAGTTTTGTAATTTAAATTACATGGTGTGGTTATTTACTGTTTAAATATTTTTTTTAATAAACAATATACAGGGTGTTTTTTTAGAGGTATAGAGCTTCGAATTGAAATAAAACACAAGAAAATCGTTTTAATTTCCATCAATTTGGCTTTATTGGAAGGATAATTTTATGCCATTAACGTTTAAATATGATTTCGGGCATGTGGCCGCCGCGGCTGGCTCGAATAAAGCCAATTCTACAGGTCCAATTTTCAACCACTTTTTCGAGCATATGGGGCCGTATGTTGGCAATAACGCCACGAATGTTGGCTTCCAAGTCCCCTAACGTTTCTGGTTTGTTGGCGTAGACGAGCGACTTCACATATCCCCAAAGAAAATAATCCAATGGTGTCAAATCACACGATCTTGGTGGCCAATTGACAGGTCCATTCCGCGAAATTATGCGCTCATCGAATGTTTCCTTCAATAAATCGATTGTGACGTGCGCTGTGTGGCATGTAGCGCCGTCTTGTTGGAACCACAACTCATCCACATTCATGCCATCCAATTTGGGAACAAAATAGTCGGTTATCATGGCTCTATACCGGTCTCCATTAACGGTAACTGACTCTCCAGCATTATTTCGGAAGAAGTATGGCCCAATGACTCCACCAGCCCATAGAGCACACCAAACAGTCAGTTTTTGTAGATGTAATGGCGTCTCAAGGGTCTCACGTGGATTCTCTTCACTCCAAATGCGGCAATTTTGCTTGTTGACGTAGCCATTCAACCAAAAATGAGCCTCATCACTGAACAAAATTTTGCGATGAAAATCAGCATCGAGATCAATCTCATTTTCGACCCATACACCAAAATCACGACGCATTGCATGGTCTCGCGGCTTTAATTCTTGCACAAGCTGGATCTTGTAAGGTCGCAAGCCAAGATCTTTGCGCAAAATCTTCCATAAAGTTGATGGACAAAGCTCCAATTGCTGTGCACGGTGGCGAATCGATTCATTCGGGTCCTCTTCAACACTTTGCTCTACAGCGGCAATTGTTTCTTCGGTGCGCACTGTTCGACGTCTCTGCGGATGCGTATTATCACATAGAGTAAACGTTGTGCGAAAACGATCCATGGTTAACCGAATTAATTGCTCTGATGGACGATTATGTCGACCATAAAATGGACGGAGCTTGCGGTAAACTTCGCGAAATGAACCATTATTTTCGTAATAAATTTGCACGATTTGCAAGCGTTGTTCTTTCGTCAACCTGTTCATGATGAAATGGCAAACCAAACTAAATATTAATCACTTGACAGCTGACAAAATGGCCGCCAGTTAAAAAAGTGATGCCAACTTAAAGTTCTATACCTCAATAAAAAACACCCAATAATAAAAATTTAAGAAAAACGTAAAACATATAATAATACATTTAACAATGTAGTGTATAAATTCCAAATTATATTTATTCACAGCTCAGAGAAAACTATTAAAATAAAAATTCATACATTCGTCGCTTTCTGAGTGACTACTAAATGAAAGAGCATAAGCATGCGTGTGATTTTCTTGTCCACAATTGTGGTATGGCATGCGGTTTATCATTATACCGCATTTTACACAAAGACAGACCTAAGCTGCATTCTTATAAGAGCCAAATGCATAGTCAGAGTCTTAAGTCATAAAAAGCTGCCATATTTTGAATATTTAAAAATCGTCAGTTTTAAGAGAAAAAAAATCGTAAGATTGTTATTTGGTATTTTCAGAACCAATAAATCGACAAAATGGTGATAAATCGTCAAATCTGGCAGGAGTGACATAAATAAAAAGCTTAAATAATAAACCTGGATGCTTGACGCGTCATAAGATATTTTATTGCGCGGTGAAATGAGTGCCGCTGCTTGGATAATACGAATGCGGATCAATAAGTGTGTGAATTTTAAAAAAAAACAGGCTGCAAATTACAACATTCCATATCGTACAAGTTTTCATAAAATTTTAGTTGTGTTTGTATCGAATGCCGTAATTTGCCTCTAGGTTTTTGGATAAAAACAAATCATATTACTTTTCGCTGTAAATATTCTTCTTTGAGCTCTATACAATTTGTCAAACTAACAGTTGCATAGAAATAAATCCCAATGTAAAATCAACAAGCAAAAGATTTTGATTTCAAATCATATTAAATTTACAAGAAATAATATGTTGTGTGTGTAAGGGTTGGTGTTTATTTGCTCTGTTCATAGCTCCAATACACTGTTGTGCTTAGTTGTGTGACTTGTTTTTTGTATTCTTGTTGTTTATTTTGATGTTTGTAAATAGCCGACAAACTGCTACTGGCTGATGGGCAGTATACTAGTCTTGCAGTCGGAGGGTCGCAGGTTCGCGTCCTGGAGACAAGTCGTAGTATTTTTTTTTGTTTTAACTAAAACTGTTCAAGCAAATTTTATGTTAAATGATGAATTAAATAATGTTGAATTAAAATTTTATTCATGATGGTATATACTTATTTAGTGTGTATCTAAAGCAGAGGTAAGCAAAAGGCCGTCCGTGGGCATTTCGTTATGCTCTTATTTACACTTACACACGTACGGAAGAAAACAACTCAATCTTTCATAAGCATTCGACACAGCATACATTTTTACTGCCGCGCGATGAGTTCCGAGCTCAAATCTTAGCCGGGGAAGCCAAATATATTATATGCAAACAAATAAAAAAAATTCTGATGCCTGTGCCAAACACAAGTGGGTTAAAAATACAATTACTACATTAAATTGAATTCATGTTGTTTCAACTTGAAATTACTTTGATTCAACATGATTCTTCATTTTGATTTAACAGTACGGGAATGTTAAAGCAACATGAAATAAAGTCATTTTAAAAGCAAAAATTTTCTTTGAAAATTACTCTAAATAATTTTAGATTAATATGAAACACATATGAAGCAATATCATTGCCGAGAAAGGTTAAATTAACTTTTTTGCGTAGAAATGTTTAAGTTGAAATTCTTCTGTATGCAGTTGAAATGACCAAGTGTTCTCCTTTCAGTTAAGAGGTGGGTAGTGAAAAAACTTACGGGTTTATTTACCAGCCCTTGTTTTATTTAAAAAAAATAAATTCTCAAATTGTGTATATGATGAATGAATGATGAATTATTAAGTGAAACGGGAAACACAGGACACTACGACCAAAGTAGATCCATTGTATCCCTTTCCAGGTGCTAGAGCACCTCATACAGACCTGCTATCCTGATGAATCTCAGGATTGCCTGTGGGTCTAGTGTTGGCAGTTCCCAATCCTCCAATAGGTGCTTGCCCAAGTGGATATATCTTCTGTGGCATAACGCTTCACAGTCCAATTGTGTATATCAATACAATTAGTAATAAATTTTGCTTACTTGCTTATTTTGTAATCGATCCATTAAATATAAACTTTCTATTGCGACGCCCTGTGTTAGAGGGTCGAAAGAAAATGTAAGCGTTTGTTAAAGCATAAAAATGCGTTAAACCGTGTTTCGAGATACCGCTTTTTTGTATTTTTGTGATTGGTCAATTATATTCAATTGCACACCAATTTTATTTTTCAAGTGTTCATTTTCTTGTTGTTCATGTGCACTGCACATACACTTGACAATTTAAATATGAAACCGTGTTTTATGTTTTAGGTTTTTTATAACCGAGGAAATTTTTTAACACAAAAATGTGTTATTTATATATAAAAAAAAGTAAAAAAAAGTAAAAAATAAAAAATAAAAACACTAACACTGTTCAACAGAGATTTGTTGAGAAACATTTTTGAAGAGCCAACTGCTTGCTGGTTGGGTTTGTCAGTGAGGTACTAGTAGAAAAAAATAAAAAAATAATAATAATGGGTTTCTTTGAATGATAAAAAACACATACATACGAGTACATATGTACATATAAACTAAGCACTCGTACAGGGTTAGAACGTATGAAAAAATAATTCCATAAATTAATGTTGTGTGCCTCCATTAGGGAAACTGTGATACAATCAGAGCCGTAGAAGGCGAAAATTCCAAAGAGGAACTAAATTCCTGAAACACCCCTATATTCTAGAATTAAGTTTATAATAACTCAAAAATCCCTTTTGCTCCCTCCAGAATTTTACCTTCGCTTGCTTTCAAAGAATGCCTACACATTCCATGATGATTATGTCATGGTGCTCTGGATGGATGTTGAGTGTGTTTATTATGAAATATTACATTTCGTTGCGTTGTCGCATGTGTATACTATTATGCCTTTCGTTGTGTTGTGTTGTGTTAGAAACAAAAATATATCTTCATTGCATTTGCTATTAGTGTTGATGCTGCCATAACTGTTCTTGCTAACATCATTGGTCTTTCGGCTGCTCAGTTTTACAAGCAACATACATAAATAAATGGGCCACATATCCAACTCTAACTTCCTAACATATAAAACTTGTGTGTGTGTGTGTGTATGTGTGTGTGTGTGTATGTGGCTGTGTGTTGGGCCAACAGCTCTATTACATTTGTTTGTGCCACAGGCATAAAATTCTAATTTTATGTTTGCTTATTCATATTAAGTCGAGAAAATAAAATTTAACAAATGTACATTAGGGAGCTGCAAATAACTCTTTAAGGAATTGCCCTTCGAAATAACCCCGCAATTCGAAATTTAAAGTGCATTTATTGTGCCTCCCAAACACTTACATCTCCAACTTATGGGACACTTAAAAACACACCCAAAATTGTATAGTAAAATCGTCGAAAACAAGGTTAATTTAACATGTTTCGGTATTGATATTACTTCATATGTGTTTCATTTTAATTCAGCATGATTTTCAGTAACCTTCAAAGCAAATTTTTCCTTTTGAAATATTTTTTTATGTTGATTTAATATTCCGGTACTGTTAAATCAACATGAAGAATCATGTTGAATAAAAGTTATTTCAAGATGAAACAACGTGATTTTGATACTAAAATAACACGAACATGTTGTGTTTAATCTACGTTATTTCAAGTTGAAACAACATATTATTAACTATTTTACTTACGTCATGTGTGACTTTTATTATAAGTTGCATTCGATTTTCGATCTTCGCTGGCTATCGAACATCGAAATTCGAATGTTCAATTCATGTTATGAGCATCGAAAATTTTGTTGAGCAACGAATTTTCTTTGGAATAGAATTAATCTTTCGTTTGATTTTTAGTTGAAGTTGTTGCAAATTTTAAAAATCACTTTGAGTGATATTCACAAAAAGGACATTCTTTGTCGAATGCCCGTCATAATACCAAATGAAAATTCGTGCGATCAGTACTCTCGACTACAGTCGAAGATCATAAGTTGCTCATAATAAGGGCCATTATTTCTAATAAATTTAATATGAATTCCAATCAATATTGCGACATGTTGATTTAACATCGGTACTTTTTTCTCTGTGAATAATCTTCAAAAACTCTTCAAACATATACTTTTTGGCAAATTAAAAGTTTGTTGCAATAAAAACGTTTGCGAAAAGTGTAAAATTTAGTTTTTAGTATCCTGTAGCTGTCTTATATAATTTACCTACATGCATATACAGAAAATTATATTTACTTACCCTCGCATACATTTGCGCTTACATTTACATGCATTTTATGCCGGTACATTTTCTGCTTCTTTTTTAAACTAAAAGCCTTCCTGATTGCATAGAGTTAAAATTGAAATATATTAAAGCTTTCATTACACTCATAAAAGTGTTATCCGTCAACGAGTTACCGTACAGTATTGGGCTGCATATGGACTTATTAAATACGATGTGTCTTTAATTGGAAAAAATTATCTTGTCCTTAACCATGATAACTTGTATTCCAACTCATAGAAATACTGCATTCAACAAGAATACAGACTCCGATGCAAGACCTGTCTAAACATATACGAAGTGTGTTCAAAAAGTATCGCGAATTTTGAATTTTCGCGAGTTACGTATATTCGAATTTTGATTTTTTTTTGTGGCGTTATGTTGGTACTCATGTCTCTTACTTATGCCGACAATTTCGGCCATTTTGAATGTTCACAGCTGCTTTGCTTGCACGTGTTTTGCTCGTCTTCGACTTTTTTTTTTTTTGGTTCGTGCGGCGGCTTCCATTGAGATGATTGAGCTTTGGTTTCCACGTCATAACCATAAACCCACGATTCGTCACCAGTTATGACCCTCTGGATCAAATTGAGGGTCGTCGCGGACAGAGTCCAACAGCGCATTAGCAATGTTCATGCCATGCTGTTTTTGGTCGAAATTGAGCAATTTTGGTACGAATTTCGCGGCGACCCGTCTCATGCCCAAATCATTGATAAAACCGAATGGCACGAGCCAATCGATATGTCAAGGTCCTCAGCAACTTCTCTAATGGCGATTCGACGATTGGCCAATACCATTTTCTTCACTTCATCAATTTTTTTTGTCTGTTGTTGAAGTGCTCGGGCGTCCGGCACGCTCTTCGTCATTCACATCTTCTCGGCCTTCTGAGAACATTTTGTACCACCGATAAACGTTGCTTCGGTCCAAGGTAGCTTCTCCGTATGCCACAGTCAATTAATTTCGTTTTTCAGACAAAATTTAATACAGGTTCTGTGTTCCATTTTTTTAATGGTAAAAATCGAAGACGAGCCAAAACACGTGCAAGCAAAGCAGCTGTGAACATTCAAAATGGCCGAAATTGTCGGCATAAGTGAGAGACATGAGTACCAACATAACGCCACAAAAAAAAAACAAAATTCAAATGTACGTAAGTAACCAACGAAAATTCAAAATTAGCGATACGTTTTGAACAAACCTCGTATATAGCATTCCATATTTGTAATTGATTTTACCGAATTATTCAGCAATTAATAATATGTTAATTTTTACATAAATTTTGTTAATATTTTATTTAAAAATTTGCCTTTCAAATTAAAGATTTAAAAGTTTTATGAATTATTAGATTTATGTTTTTCTAATCAATTCAATGGAGATATGCTTTGTGAATTATTATGAACTATCGAATTAATAATTTAATGAATTTAGTTTTCTAGGTCTGTAGTTTCGACTGGAATCGTGACTAGTGTCTAGTGCAAAATTTCGTGAGTTAGTTTTTTGCGATTACTGTATATTTTTTGTTAGCACGAAAAATGTTGCATGTTAAATTTTTGGTCTACCAGGGATGCTGGCGATTTAGGTTGGATTATGTGGAGAAGAGGATTAATCAATATTGACCCAATCCATTGCCCATTACACTTATGGCTTTTTAGGGCCTCGTTTCGAGACATTCTAACTTAAAAATATGTACATCAAAATCTTGAATTTTTAATATATATTGTATTATTATTGCTCTGTTTTCTGGGTGTAATTATGCGTGTTGCTTACTGCTTGTATTTATTGTGACAATTTAGTATGTTTCGTATAAATTCTTAGCCGAAAATGAGCCTCTGTGAGTGTGTGTGTGTGTGAAATAAAAAATTTACGTATGAGTTTTGTGTGAATTGCCGGATGTTAAATTCATATAAAAAACATTAAATTTCTACGCTTGGTTGCATTAATACGTTTTTGTCATTTTTCATTTTTGTCATCGCCCATCATGAGAATCCTCAACACACCAGCAGCAGCAACAGCAACAGCAACAACAGCCGCAGCTGCAGCGTCAACAGCAAAATACAGCATCATTATCATCACCGTCATTGCCATCGTCATTACTAACATCATCTAATATTTATACAACATGTAAATTTATGCGAAAAATTTTCTTAACAACATTTGGGACTCTTTTAGTATTTCTTTCTTTTTTTCTCTCGCTGTATTTCACTCTTGCCTTCTCGTCATCTGCTTTGGTGCTGGAAAAAATGCAAATGCCTTTTGTTGGCACAAAGAAAAAAAATGTATTTGTTGCAATATCAAAGACTTTAGCACTTTAGCAACCAGCAGCAGCTAGTGTTATGGTACTCGTACTCTTTATCATTTCAAAAAAAAAAAAAAAAAAAAAAATCCTTTGAAGTGTTGAAAACGCAGTTAAAATTTAATTAAAAATAGATATTTTCATCTTGATGACAAACAACAATAATGAAAAAAATAAATAAAAAATTATATACGAGTATATTTACATACTCTTTTGCCAAACTTGTATTTTAAATGAACTTCTTTCTAAAGTCAACACAAAAATTAATTGAGATACAATCAACAGAATATTACATAAAGTACATATTTTAATTCAAGGTTTCCGCAAAATTTAGTTTCTGCTTGGATGGGTTTTTGATGATGTCTTGGCGGGTGTTTTGAAACCTTCTTGACACATTCCACGTTGCCATTTATGCTGAGGAGGAGAGACACACTTATCCGTAAATGATAAAGTAGGCCGTTCTTTGTTAATGATGAATTTTACTAAGGAAACAAAAATTGTTATTGGAAAATACAAAATAAAAACCAATACACATTGTAACGCAGTTTGATTTTTAAGCAGGTGTAGGCGTCAGATTATGAAGGTCCTTACCAAAGCTATGCTTCCTTTGTTAATAAAAAATAAGAAGGTGTTGGATGTTTTAATATTCAATAAACACAATATAGCAAACTGTATTTATGAAACTTAACTTTTTTTTACTCTTAATTATTAATTATGTTTGTAAGTCCCGCTTCACACACTTCAACTTTTGGTGATCAACTCGAAATTCAGCTGTAAGAAAAAAGGAGATGTTTGTATTTCCTTCTCCATCATTCTTACAGCTGAATTACGAGTTTATCGACAAAAGTTGAAGTGTGTGAACCGAGACTAAGTATATTTGACATTCGGGTAACGTACTCCTTGATTACAGAAGTGCTCGGGCCATATATGAAATATTTGTAGCCTCCTGTCGTTGGCAAAATACGTGTTATCTTGAACCTTCTTTACATTACAACCACACGAAAGATTCGGAGGTTCCTATGTCCAACTAAATATGTTCGACAGCACACGATAAATTCAGAGGTTTGTGTAATCGGCTAAATACGTCTTACATACCTTCATGTAATGCTAGAAACACACGCAAGATCCGTAGGTTCGACTAAATACCACGAAAGATTCGAACGTGTTTGGGATGTGGGCACTCAGAACGACCTTAAATCTCGTATTTTTCTGCAACAAATGTCATCTCCAGAAACTTGACACAAGCTCCCATGTTTCATTCCAGGTAGGGCTTGCAAGTAATCGCAGATTTTCATAATCGCGATTACGATTAAAAAATATGCGATTAATCGCTATTAACCGATAACCGCGATTAAGCAAAAAAATTATACTACTCGCATCATAAATTTTGTTAAAAAAGTCAAAATCTTGTTTTTCTTATTTTTTTATTTGGTTTCGTACTTTTATCGATTCCATTATATAACGAGGGCGGATCAGTTGACCATAAACGTAAACGTGTGACAACTTCAAAGGATTGTTTGGAGTTGTTTAACCGCAATCCGAATGAGTTTTTGCGGCGTTATGTAACTGTGGATAAAACACGGATCCATTACTGTACTCCGGAGACTAAGCAGCAGTCTAAACAATGGGTTTCTCCGGGTGAACCTGCTCCGAAGAAGGCCAAGGTAAGTCTGTCCGCCAATAAGGTGATGGCAACAGTTTTTGGGATGCACACGGCATAATCCACATCTATTACCTTCAAAAAGGAAAACCAATAAACGGCGTATATTATGCCAACTTATTAGACCGATTTAATGAGGATTTAAAAAGAAAACGACCCCATATGGCCAAGAAAAAAGTTCTTTTTCATCAAGATAATGCACGGCTGCACACGTGTGCAGTCTCAATGGCAAAACTCTATGAATTGATCTGCGAATTGGTACTTCAGCCGCCATATTCTCCGGGTCTAGCCCCTAGTGACTACTTCCCATTTCCAAACCTAAAGAAATGACTCGGTGGAAAGAGATTTATTGACCAAACAAATGAATGTCTTTGAACTTATAATATCCCTAAGCAAATTTATAGTATCAACCCACGTACATACTTAAAATATGGAAACCAAAAAAAAGATAGGCAAATCAACCTTATTTTCATTTCATTGGAAAATATTTTGTTTGGCTACCAAATGAGTGAAAAGTTAAGATCCAGTTGGCCATAAAACCTTTAGTTAAAGATAGACAGAATCTAATTGTATTTGTAAAGATATTGTATGCGGTTTGCAGACGGTAAAACCTTGTCGTACGTGGTCTCTTACACTATAAGCAGTTTAATTTGATTGCAATATGAACTGAACGTTTATTATATATTTTATATTTAAACTTTAAATTTAACATTTTTATGAGTTAAACTTGCCCTGTATGAAAATTTACAGAGTTTAGAAGAATCTTGGATAAGAAAAAAGTCTATTGGCGAAGGCTTTTGACATAAAATCGTTGCTTGAAAAAAACTAAAAGTTTAATCGCTTCGATAGCGATTACGATTAAAAGGTGCGATTAATCGCGATTTCGATTACGATTATAATCGCAGTGCGAACCCTAATTCCAGGTCACAGAATAGCATACAAAATATGTTATTCTCTCAAATTGAAACGAAAAGGAATAAAAACTTTTTATTGGCAAACTTGACATCAAATGTTAAAATTCTGGTGAAAAAAAACAACAATATTAAACTAAACAAAAACTCCAAAAGAGAAAAAGAAAAAATTCTTTTGTTGTTGCAACTTGAGACAAACGATAGGATTTGTCAATGAAAAGAGAATTGTAAGAAAAATTTGCAACATAAAATGTGAAAGATTGTTGCAACTCTCAAGTTGCAAAAGAGCTCATCCCTTTCTTTAATTCTTGAACTTTTTTTTTGTTAGAAAAGCAAAAAAAAAAATTTTATTATGGAGCAGCAACAAGAAATTTAAAAAAAAAGTTCAACACAACACATGCATTCGTTCAATTTCTGAGAGATGCCAAACAACTAAAAAGAAAAAAAATTAATAAAACTTTCAAATGTTTCCGAAAGAAAAGCCTGTTTTGTGCATTAAATGAATATGTCGGATGAAAGCAGACATAAAAAATAATTTAACTATTGCAAAATATATTGAAATATGTTGTAACCAGATGTAACAAAATGTCAAAAGTTCGATGCAAAAAATCCTTCTCTTTTCTTTGGCTTTTTAAACATTCAACGATGCGTTCGAAGAATATTTGCCTTTTAGAAGAACAAAAAAAAAACTATTTCTCTTCAAAAGAAGTTGACGAAAAAGTTACTACTAATTTACCGACAGTATTTCCTTTAAAATTTTTAACCCATCAATACGCGAAAAACTACAGTAATTCCCGCTTAGTTGATTTTTCAAAAATTCATAGTTTTCGATGCAATTAATCGTTTTATCCCATAATTTGTTAATTCATTCGCTATGGCAATTGCATGCTTTTTTTTAATTAATTAAGCGTGTAAAGTGATTGAACGTAGACCCATTAACCGTAAACTACTGTACTACTGAACAATATGAGAGGCTTTTTTAAAATTCATTATCTACTTTTTAACTCACTAAAAATTTATGTATATAAATAAATTTATATTAGAAAATTCTTTTAACAGAACTTGTGTACAAAATATAATATTAACTTTTACTACACTCAATTTCCTGTTGCTTGTCGTTTCCATGCTCATCAGTAAAATTTTACAAGGAACTTTTAACAGACAATAAAAACTAATTCATTTAATAATACGACTCTCCTAAGACCGATATACCAGATAAATGCACTTTATTAACTGCATATGACTACAGTTTGTGTGTGTGTGTGTCTGCATCTACGAAAGCTCTTTGTTTGTATTTAAAAGAAGAGAAGCTTTTTATGAGTTCGAATAGGGCGCTAAACTTCATACATATTGGTTTGTGTTAGGGTTCGCACTGCGATTATAATCGTAATCGAAAGCGCGATTAATCGCACCTTTTAATCGTAATCGTAATCGTAATCAATGCCATTAAACGCTCGATTGCGATTAAAACTTTTACCCTTTTTCAATCTAAAAATGTATGTCAAAAGCGTTCGCCAATGAACTTTTTTCTAATCCAAGATTCTTTTAAACTGTTTCAATATTCATACAGGACAGGTTTAACAGTTTCGATACACAGACACACACTACAAACCCTGCAGTCACACAGGGACCAAGCCAACACTCAAATTATAATGACAATTTTAGTAGTTACAATATATACACGTTTTCTTCTATACGTCAGTATAAAAGAAAGAGAGAAAACAGATATGGTGTAGTTGTGGTAGAATTGTCAACAACTTGTCAATATACACACATTTGTATGTAGTACGTAAATTATAGAAATGTACCAGTAAATTTCTGGTGGGTATGTCTCCATGTTCCCATAAGAACTACGTAGTCACTACCTAGTCAATTGTTTTAGTGTTTCTAGTAGATTTTCAATGGCAAGCACATACTAAATGTCTATAGCAGAAAGTATTGTATGGGTAATAATTATATGAGCAGTATTGGTGACAAAATCAAAAGCGGGCAGTACATTTTCACCATCGACATTTCCTTCAGGGAACTTATAATACCCCTTTTTTGGTCGGGATTTAAAAACAATACCTTAACTGTTTTAACAAAATGTATGATACGAGTAGTACAGGGTGTTTTTTTAGAGGTATAGAACTTCGAATTGAAATAAAACACAAGAAAATCGTTTTAATGTCCATCAATTTGGCTTTATTGGAAGGATAATTTTATGCCATTAACGTTTAAATATGATTTCGGGCATGTGGCCGCCGCGGCTGGCTCGAATAAAGCCAATTCTACAGGTCCAATTTTCAACCACTTTTTCGAGCATATGGGGCCGTATGTTGGCAATAACGCCACGAATGTTGGCTTCCAAGTCCCCTAACGTTTCTGGTTTGTTGGCGTAGACGAGCGACTTCACATATCCCCAAAGAAAATAATCCAATGGTGTCAAATCACACGATCTTGGTGGCCAATTGACAGGTCCATTCCGCGAAATTATGCGCTCATCGAATGTTTCCTTCAATAAATCGATTGTGACGTGCGCTGTGTGGCATGTAGCGCCGTCTTGTTGGAACCACAACTCATCCACATTCATGCCATCCAATTCGGGAACAAAATAGTAGGTTATTGCTGTGCACAGTGGCGAATCGATTCATTCGGGTCCTCTTCAACACTTTGCTCTACAGCGGCAATTGTTTCTTCGGTGCGCACTGTTCGACGTCTCTGCGGATGCGTATTATCACATAGAGTAAACGTAGTGCGAAAACGATCCATGGTTAACCGAATTAATTGCTCTGATGGACGATTATGTCGACCATAAAATGGACGGAGCTTGCGGTAAACTTCGCGAACTGAACCATTATTTTTGAAATAAATTTGCACGATTTGCAAGCGTTGTTCTTTTGTCAACCTGTTCATGATGAAATGGCAAACCAAACTAAATATTAGTCACTTGACAGCTGACAAAATGGCCGCCAGTTAAAAAAGTGATGCCAACTTAAAGTTCTATACCTCAATAAAAAACACCCAATATATTTTCTTGCTTAATCGCTATTATCGTTTATTTGCGATTAATCGCATATTTTTTAATCGTAATCGCGATTATGAAAATCTGCGATTATTTGCAAACCCTAGTTTGGGTGCTTATAGTTAGTTAACAACTGCAAAGAAGGAAAGAGAGGGTGTTTTAGTAAAGACAACCCTTACATGTGGGTCGTCTATTTAAATTAAAGTAAAATGGTAACTAAGGCAGTGTTTTTATTAGGACAGAACTATTTTTTAAGAAGAAATAATTTCAGTAAATTGCAATGTACGAGAAAATTAAGTTTTTCCGTATTAACAAGGTTTCAATAAGTGCTTCTGCCAGAGGAAAGTTTAGTCCAAACCTTTTATACCAGAAGCGTTGAAATTCACACAATTTTGCTTATTTTTATGGTAATCTTAAATCACTTTAGAAAATCATAAAAGCTTCGCATTTTAGCTAAAGTATGTAAGTGTTCATCATAGTTTTGTAAAATATTTAGAGGAACCTTAATGTAGAACATTTTAACCCTCTTACCCTTCTGTGTCGGAATTACAGGCTGTGAACGTACGAGTCCTTCGGAAGCCCTGAATGCTATAGTGAGCATTATTCCTATAGACCTACACTGCTCCAAAGCAGTGCTCTAACTACGCGCACACAAAAGTCTTAAGTCGGCTACCTCCAGAACCCAGTAAGGCCTCAGATTATATGGTGTCCAGAAAGCAATGCAAAAACGGTGCAAGAGTAAATGCTTATGAAACCAGGGTTTACATTGATGGATCAAAAATGACAGGGTGCCCCTGTGGCTGAGTGGTAGCGATGCTAACCTCTCAGTCCAGAGGTCGTGGGTGCGATTCCCGCCATAGACCCTGGGTGTTTTCTGCAGACAAGCTAATCGCTTTGCGGGGTTGTGTTTGTTTATATAAAAAAAAAAAAAATAAAAAAAAAAAAAAAGCTTTCTTAAGTGATCTGGTGGTGCAGCTAAAGTACCGTATGATGGTACAGGCATGTATGTACATGTTCAGGAATGCATCACTGCTCTGCATCATACCAGCAAACTTTAATTTAAAGTGCAGTACAAGTTCGCTGATGATATTTTTTAACAGTAGTCATATTTGTACCGCATATTTGTCATTAGTTTGTGCCTTATCTACTTCAGCGAAGAACTTTAGGACATTTAAATTTCCATTTGCAGGAGCTGTGTTTCCGTAAGGCTTTGTAATCTATACACTTAAGTAAGTAAAAGAGAGAGACAGTTAATATACTGTGCGCAAGAAATGCTCGGAAGAAATGGGCATCTTTTATCAAAAAGACAGGCAGCACTCCGTGTGCCAAGATCACTTCTAAATTCCTCAATTTCAGTTCATAAATGTAAGGATATGCCATCCATACTCTGCGGTCAGACCTTTGGCTTTCTTAACTAAGTTACTGTATATACCCTGAAGGAAATGGAACTCACTCAAGACTAGTTAGGTGATCGGACCCCAAGTGATAGGGACCAGTTCGGTTTCTAACACCCCAGTAACTTTTACATGGGGATGGCCTAGGATTAGGTTAATTGATACTTTGTATGCACCTTGTGACTTGTCTCTGAACTATTCCATAGGGACCTATTCGGTGTAGAATAATATACATTATTTAAAACACTTATAAATTTTTTTATTGCTACAAATGCAATGACATTTTATTATTAATTATCGAACCGACAACCTCCTGCATGACAGGCTTGCACACTACCCATTTGACCACGGGGCCACTCATACTTCAAAAGTTTAAATACCAGTTAAGCTGAGATTAATATCTAGGTATAGTTACGGGACTGGTTGGACGAAACAATTAACATTATGTTTACACTATTTGATGGGTCCTGGATTCAACCACATCGACCATGTTCAGTGCCGTTTACTACAATACTAGACCGAGTCCCAATAAAATTGACTCAATATTAAGACGATACATCAGGAAAATGGCGAATATGTAACCATTAAACACGATTTGTCTTTTTTCACCATACACTACGGCGTACTTTTGGTAACACTCGCATTTGCTCAAGTCATATGACGAGTCCGTCCGTTAAATGGAAAATAAGCTGTTTTATAAATAAAAACAAGGGCTTATGTTTCTCGCTGTTCAAGTTTGTGTTTATCTTTCCGCTTATACCGAAATCAGAATTGTGTATGGATTTCAGGTGCTTAAATATTTGCTGCTCTTAACTCAACTGATTGAAAAAATGCCTGCAAAATTAACCGACACATACACAGACACATGCTCAACCAAATTCACCCCCCAAGAAACTTATTGGAGCAAGTAACCCCATGATCAAGAAAAGAGAAAAACAGAGAATATGTAAACCAATAACAGCAAAGTTAGCAACAAAAAAAAAAAAAAAAAAAAAAGAACTATAACTTTTCACAAAACTAGTCTAGATTTGAATCGAATCGTATCGTATCGGAAGACAAGAAGACGAATTAATTGCCAACCTACTAAAAGTAGACATGGACGTGCATGAGTGACTCTGCAGGCATAAACTCTTGACTGTCGACGAACAAGCAACTCGACTCAACCAAGCAGCCAACCAAGCAACCAACCAACTAACCGCCCACCCAACAACCAGCCGAATGTGGCAACAAGCGTCAGGTACAAATTGATGCCAATTTAATGCCTGCGTTTGTACAACTACAATAAGAAAAAAAAAAATAAGGAAAAAGTAAAAAAAGCCTGACACAATAATGGTGTAAAGGAAATCAAAAGGATGGCAGCATATCTGTTGTACAAATGTAGGGTTGTGTGTTCTGCATGAAATGCGTAAAAACTGTAAAGGCTTGTAACAAATAGTTTTTTCGTGTTGCTAGTTTGCCTTTTTCTCCAAATTAGTTTTCGTAACAAGAGTTTTGCCATAGATTTCAGCGGGGGTGTATGTAGTTTAGCGCGCCCTGTTGCGTAGTTAGAAGTGCCTGCTTTGGCTTTATCATTTATTTATTTTAACAAGGAGTTAAGTGTTTTTAGACTTTGCTATTATAAATACTCGTACTATACTCGTACATGTAGTTATCAGGGAGACGTTTTAGTAGAGATTGCTAATGGGACAACGTTGTGATTGTATGTATCATGCTTTTGCGAATATCTAGATTTTAGATAGATTTTAGAAAACTTTTACAATTAATTTTTGTGGTTGTTTTTAAAATGCTGAGTAACACGAGTGAATGTTGGCGTGCACATTTTGCACGCGCAAATGTATGTATAGGGTGTTTTTTATTGAGGTATAGAACTTTAAGTTGGCATCACTTTTTTAACTGGCGGCCATTTTGTCAGCTGTCAAGTGATTAATATTTAGTTTGGTTTGCCATTTCATCATGAACAGGTTGACAAAAGAACAACGCTTGCAAATCGTGCAAATTTATTTCGAAAATAATGGTTCACTTCGCGAAGTTTACCGCAAGCTCCGTCCATTTTATGGTCGACATAATCGTCCATCAGAGCAATTAATTCGGTTAACCATGCATAACCTGTCAATTGGCCACCAAGATCGTGTCATTTGACACCATTGGATTATTTTCTTTGGGGATATGTGAAGTCGCTCGTCTACGCCAACAAACCAGAAACGTTAGGGGACTTGGAAGCCAACATTCGTGGCGTTATTGCCAACATACGGCCCCATATGCTCGAAAAAGTGGTTGAAAATTGGACCTGTAGAATTGGCTTTATTCGAGCCAGCCGCGGCGGCCACATGCCCGAAATCATATTTAAACGTTAATGGCATAAAATTATCCTTCCAATAAAGCCAAATTGATGGACATTAAAACGATTTTCTTGTGTTTTATTTCAATTCGAAGTTCTATACCTCTAAAAAAACACCCTGTATATAAAATTGGGAAATATTTAATATTAAATTGCTGCATATGAATTAAAAAACAAGATATAAAAATATAATATATTACACCCACCCCCTCCCTCCTTAACGCTTTTTCCAAAAACTTAAGTATATATTATCTAATCCGTAACAAAAAGTTAAGCTACTCCCCCCCCCACCTCACGCACCTGGGGCGTTACGTAGTATGTGAATAAGCCCTTATACGTATATTTATCGCTTAGTAAAATTATGTTTAGTAGATTAGGCCTTAATTTGGGGCATCCCGCGTTTTGGCTTTCGAAAAAAGGAAGCCTTTTGCATCATAATTTCAAATAATTAATCATTTAATTCGTATGCATTTAATTCCAAATACAAATGACAAAAATGCAATTGTAATTTACAAAATTTTCAATTGTACCCCCGGTGGAACTCCCCCGTGGATCTCACCGGAGCCTAAACGAGGTGCAGGTTGTCCTTAATGGCAATTACTTAATCCATTACGAGCTTCGCCAATTTAGATTCGATGGCACCATATTCCGTTTTTACATGTGCAATTATTTCTTCATTTTTGTTCATCAGAGCCACTAGCAGTTGGTCTTTAACTACATAATTAAAGGGCCTTCTCGTGGAAGATGCTATGAGTGGAGGTTGAGTGGCCGTCCTCGATGAGGCCTTTCTTCTCTTTGGCGACTTTTCACCCTCAGCCTGGGAGCCGTTGCGTTTTATATTGGTGGCTTTGGATGTGCTGGGAACCGAATCCTTAACCTTTAGGTACTCGTCTACCACAGCCTGATACTTCAGCTTATCCGCGGCGCCACGCTCATGAGCAGGGCAAGTTATTTGTCTCATATGCCATTTTTGTCATATTAGCCATTCCTTCAATCATTGACATAAAAAGCCATTATTAGTCCACTTTGCCATAAAATATCCTTTTTGCAACGTAGAAGAAATTTTTATATGTCAGAGCTTTTTGCCAGCCATTTGTAACCGTTCCCCGTGCCACAAAAAACTTGCCCTGCTCATGAGGTACTCCGTTTGCAGCATTCTTGGCAATCTTGTCCAGAATGAAGACGGCCTTGAAGTATTGTGATTTCAAGAGGTCTTTCTCACTCATTTTTTTCTTATGTTTTCCCTTCCACTGGCTCTCGGACTCGAGTGCCGGTATAGGGGTTTTTTTTGTGTTTTTTGACGACTATTGTCTCCTGTCTGGAGGCAATAAGGTCATCCTTTGAAGAGATATCCTCCCTTCTGTGTTCTTGTTGGTTTTTTGTTTGTTTTTATTAAAATTTTCCATAAGTTGTACCCACGAGTATGCCAGTAAGAAGGCGTAAAATAGACAAAGAATTACTACTGGGTCGGGGAGGGGGGGGGGGGGGGTAGGGTCGGCACACCACCTTGAAATTACAAGTGCGGGAGAGAAGGGTAGGATAGGATATATGGGTGAGGAATTGGGAGGAAAATGGGGGTATTTAGTTAACCTTTAGTCGTGAAGACCTTAATGAATTCTTACCGCAAGCCAGGCGATGTATACACAGCACCTGGACTGGGATATGAGACTCAGACAGCACTTCGCGACAAGATTGTTAACCATGGACGAGGATATTATTATTTTACTTTTCTCGTTTAGTGTAATTACTTGTAAATGTTATCTTTAGTAGCTTATAATTTCAATTATAAGTTAATATAATAATTAATAAATAAAATTATAAAAAGAGAAATTCTTTTAATATGCTAAAAACTCGAAATCTATCCTGGGTTTAATTAACCCTTTTAATTGCTTGCTCTGGTTAATATTATCTTATAAATTTGTTGTGTTGTTCAGTTCAATTCTCTTGTTACGCTAAAGTATAAAATTATAAAAAGGCAAATTTTTTATATTAGGTACAAATTTAAACTCTGTCCTGGGATTAACTTTACGCTTGCAATTGCTAAACCCTTTCAAATGCTTACTATGGTTAATTTTATCTTATTACATATTTTACTTGTTGTTGATTAGATATCTTTAGTTGCGATAAAGGTTTACATTTTATAGTTATACGCCTTTGAACGTGTGGCATTCTAGCCAGCCCCATCCAAACTTGCGGAGCTCAAAGGAAAAATTATTTCGAAAAAATTATTTAGAATCGATTGTAAGTTTGAGATCAGAAAATTCAACTCCACAAAATTTCAAAATTATCCTCATACAATTCTTAAAATATTCCTAAAAGAATAATATATATATTTTTAAATTTTTTTCAAAAATCACAAAAAATAATAAGTTTACGCTTTAGCAGTTTTGGTTTCTGAAAAGTTTTTTGATGAACTAAGGGCCACTGTTTAGTTTAACTGCTTTTTCAACTTGCATTTTAATATTTCTTTTTTGTGTCAGTTTAAGGTCCTTTTTTATTACATCTTCGTCAACTTCGGTTTTAAAAGCTTTTTCTGTGTTTATATTTAAATATACACATTTACTTATATAATATATCAGAAGGTTTATTACTTTACTAATTAAAATTAAAATTATACCCCACATATTGCTCTTGCTTTTTAAGCAAAAAAAAAGCCGAAAAATAATATGTTTTCGTTCTTTAATTTTCTTTTAGCAAATTAAAAAAATTTCTTGCTTATGAAATAGTAAGTTCAGGGATCCACTAACTTAAATTTGTATACGTGATAAATCCCTCGAATAATTATTCGGAACAAAGTGTCAGCTCGTCCCTTTTTTTTGCTTCACATGGAATTTCAAAAGTACTTTTCCCTTAAGTATTCGACAATATTTTTTACTTTTTTTAACTTAAGTTGCGGGGGATTTTTGCTTAATTCTTATTTTAATTTATATGCATTCCCCAGAAAATTAAATTTTATTTGAAACTCAAACAGAAACCTAGCAGAAGAGGGGACCAGCAAGAAATTTAAAGTCAAGAATTATTGCTGTCAATTATGCACAGTACATAAAAATATAATTAATTTTAATTTTTATTTTATAATTTTATTACATGTAGTAGCAATAAAAAATTTTAAATTTACAAGCTGTTGCTTAAAGTTTGTTTGATTTGATGGTTCAGCCAATGTTCAAATTTCCGTGATGTGGAACAGTGATGCCACATTATTCTTCCACATTATGAACTTTCCTTAGCCAAGAACTGTTTTTAATGCTTTTATAGTTTTGATGTTGAGAGAAAAAATAAAGGCTTAACGTATGATCACATTTGGTAAACATTTGCCCAAAAAAGCGTAACCACTAAATACTACTGAAACCCCTTTTTTTATTCAGGCACGTGTTCATTAAGTTAAACAGTTTCATACATAATTAATAGACAGTGTCATAGAACCCAATATTATTGGAAACTTTTTAACTTAATGAACACGTGTCTGAATCAAAAAGTTTTTAATTGTTTTGTAGTAATTACGCTTCTTTGGGCAAATGTTTGCCCAAGTGTGACCATACCTTAAGCAATGCAAACAATGGTAATGTGTTTGTCAGCCTAAGTATGTATGTGTGTATGTATGTATGCATGTGTTTTCATTTGCGGCCTTATATAAACCGAATGCGTGGACCGATTTTGATGACTCTTACATCAATCTTCCTCCTGGGAGTGTCTCTAAAGATATGACAGCAGTCAAAACTTAATATGGCGGTTAACAGACGACATTTTGTAAATAAAAAAAAAAATTAAATTATAAAAAATAAGTTTTTGGGGATTTTTTTTACTTTTGACGATTTTTTTTATTTTTGGCGTTTTTTCGTTTTTGGAATTTTTTTCGGTTTATGGCGATTTTTTTTATTTATGGCATTTTTTCGGTTTTTAACAATTTTTTGCAGTTTTTGGAAATTTTTAAAATTTTATGTGTTGTTTTTTAATTTTTTTATTTATGGCGTTTTTTCGGTTTTTGGCGATTTTTTTTCTGTTTTTGCCAATTTTTTAAATTTTGTGTTGTTTTTTTAATTTCGGCGATTTTTTCGCTTTTTGGCGATTTATTTTAGTTTTAAAATATATTTTTTTAGTTTGGCGCTTTTTTTAGTTTTTGCGATTTTTTTCGTTCATTGGCGATTTTTTTTTTGGTTTGGCGATTTTTTAATTTTGGGATTTTTTAGTTTAAGCGCTTGTGAAAATTTCAAGAAAACAGCATGTCAGAATAACAGTCAAAATTACATTAACTGATAGAATAGCCTTTCACTTTAATTTTTTAAATTTTAGTGTTTATTGTTGTTGTCTCTATAAAAATATTTCAAATTTTAAGGGTCTATATATAATTTGGGATTTTAACATATATCGGTGCTCGTTTTAGAACACCCTTTAATTTTTAACTGTCATATATTTGTTGTTGTAGCGGCTAAAGTTCTACCTATTCTTTCGAAATTTCAGGTCCGTAGCTCTTACGATTCTTGAAAAAAAAAAGTATGTGACAGACAGACATCAGATGGACAGCGTAGGGTCCATATTTTTGAAAAATTTCTTAGAACATTCTACAAACATTTAAAATTTAACAATTTGATATCATAAACTCGAAATGAGAAAATCACAGAAATAAACTCACTTTCACATTTATAATATTAGTAAGCATTTTATTGGCCTTTTTTTATAAATTAGTTCAAAAATTATTTTTCTCATAAACTTCTTCAGAAACATGGAGATTTCACGTAAATGTGAAGCTTTGTTTGTAGAATTTTGTAGCATATATGACTCGGTTTTATCATAATTCGACTTGTTCTGTTATCGCTTATAAATAAACACAGAAATATAACCTCGCAAAAACAAAACAACCGAATTGAAAAGTCGATTAAAAACCAAAGGAAAATTAAGAGAAAACAAAAACAAATTTTATTGGGTTGATTATCGTTATATTGTTGTTAGTTTTTAATTTTTCCGTTGTACGTGGGTTTTCTTTGTTTTTTGTTGTGTTTGTAAAGTTGCCTAAAAGTGCCCATTTATACCCAAACAGGCGATTACACACTGACACAACCACCCTGGCGCTCACACATTCATACTTTTGTCTTTCAACGAAAAACTAATTGAATTGAGCAAATTGTTATTGAATTGAATTTTGTGATTTCTGTTTCATTTGTAAAGCAGTTTATAATCAATTTACGTACATATGTATGTACTCGTATATAAAAAAATTTAACCGAAAAAACCAAAGAGAGTGGAAAGAGTTGTAACAAATATTCAATTCAATTGCACGAGTTTTCGTGGTGCTTACATTTGCAAAACAACTAGATGTGAATATCACATGTGTTTTTTTTTTAATTGTTTACTTACCTGCCAACCCGGTCAATATTAACGTCGATTTCATTCCATTTTCGATGGAGTTTTTTATTTTTTTCTGCTCCCACAATTGTGTTTTTGATTGTTGTTTTACGTTTTTGGATGTTACCCGGTGTCAAAGCAACCATTCGTCTATTCATTCACCTGTTCATTTATTTATGTATTTCATATATTTATTCAAACGTATGATGATGTGTTATATTTTCTTCTATGACATGAATAGTTTGAGTTAACATGTCAAAATGAATAATACAGGTAACCCTCGATTTACGAGATCTGGTGGGACATAACATTTAATAATGATTTAGTATCAAAGGTTGAATTGATTAAAAAAAGTTGTAGTAAAACAAAAATAGGCAACACATGCTAAATAATATTACATTATCAAACAGAATTGCGGCATAAACACATTTTCCATTCAAAATTGACA
This sequence comes from Nowickia ferox, assembly GCA_936439885.1. Taxonomy (NCBI): domain Eukaryota; kingdom Metazoa; phylum Arthropoda; class Insecta; order Diptera; family Tachinidae; genus Nowickia; species Nowickia ferox. The sequence goes on along the minus strand of OW387024.1, from coordinate 95,536,137 downwards.
GAAAAAAGCAACTCCAGAAAGCAGTCGAGAGATAGAATCTATTTTATTTTGAGAGCGTTCTTTCTTATGCTCTCACTATATATGCTCATTTGCTCAAAAATGTTACCATACTTTCAATAAATTTCATACATTTTGTAAACAAAACTACAAAGAAAAATAAGCACAAAAGGAAATAAAACTAAAATTAGAGAGTATTTGAAGTTACTGCCGACGATGTTATTATGGGCTTTATTAATTTGGGAGCGATTTTCCTGAATTTATTCTGTTTCATCCAGTGTTGTCAGATATGGCGATATATCGCCAAACGTGACGACAAAAATTTCTGTTTGGAGATGAAAATTTTGAAATGGCGATTGGCGATTTACTTGGCGATATTTGAACTCCTTGGCGATATTATTGGCTATTTTATATAATGTTAAAAATATGAAATTTTATCTAAAGAATTTTTTCTACATAATAAAATATTTCGTGCAAGAGATTCTAAATGTTGTGAATCTTTATCTCAAACAAAATTTTCTGAAATTCAAGAAGTGTTAAAAAAATGATGGACCACAAAATCTCATTTGGTGTTTATGAAGCACTGTGGGGAAAACTTGCTTCTATAAACATTTTGATAATGAAGCACCAAAAATTTGTCTTAAACAACATAATTTTTATGCCTTACGATCGACGTTACCTACTGAATTTAAAATTTAACAATATTTGTAATGTAATTACAAAATAAAAATATATTTTGTAGCTAAAATTTAATGTTTTATTATATTGGCGATATTTGGCGATATTCGACAATACATTTGGCGAGGAGGCTGAAAATAAACCTGACAACACTGGTTTCATCATTTATTTTGACAGCGTTTTTTATTATGCTCTCACTATATATGCTCATTTTCTCAAAAATGTTACCATACTTTCAATAAATTTCATACATTTTGTAAACAAAACTACAAAGAGAAGTAAGCGCCAAAGAAAATAAAATAAAAATTAGATAGCATTGGAAGTTACTGCCGTAGATTTTATTATAGGCTTTGTTAAGTTAACAGCGATTTTTCCTGAACTTGCAGACTAATTCTGTTTGAACATTATTTGTTAATTTTAATTATAATTGTTCGAACTTCATTTGTTAGAAACAAATTTATGATTTTATCAAATTTATGATTTATCAGGCTAAACTTCGCATCGCTTTGTAAGCCAAATTACTGGTGATAATTATTAATGAAAAAATAACACCAAAGTTAATTGTAAATATTCGTACAAACACGAGTAGAACGGAACAATCGGCTGTTTTCCAAGGCCACTACACCTTAATCATCAGCGTTCTTTGTGTTTGGTCCATTGTGTGTGGAGTCAGTTAATTTCTGTTTTATATACTCAAGTTCTCATTGCAATTTTACCTTCTTTCGAACAAATTCGGTATGAAAAGAAATATGAAAAAATCGAATAAAAAATCTAATGAGAATTTTAAAATGTTTTTTTGCTAAATACAAAAAATCTACTATATATCTTTTCTTATGTATATATTTCTTTTTTTTTTCCTATAAATAGCTTAAATGTCCTTGAGCACTTGATTAAATGCATTTAATGACCAAAAACATTATTTTAGCTTCAATTTAAAGATATTTTTAAATAACTTTTTAATTTTTTTAATAAAAAAAAACAAAGTAATAAAAAGTCCCACCCCGTTGAAAAGTTTTAAACTGTTTGGTTTTTTAGATTTGTTTTTTTTTTTATATTTTATAATAGTTTTTACTATTATTAAAAGTTTATTGCTAAATGCTAATGACAAGTCGAATCAAATGCAATTTTAAGCACAAATTAAAAAGCATTTTAGCCAAGTTTTGCTAGAGATAATCGCGGTGGCTATAATTTAAACTTTTAAAATGTTATAAACATTTTTTATTGCTTTCTGAAATTTACTTTGGTGCAATATTTGTTAATGAAAAAACTTTTCAAATTTTATATTTCCAACAAAATCAAGGTGAGTGGAAAAACTATTAAATACTTGTACCTGTAAAAATATGCATTCGTTGCTATTAATTTAATAAATATAAAGAAATTTCTGTTATCTTAATTAATTTTTCTGCTTCGTGTTATATTTGCATCAGTGTTTCTTCTCACTATTGAAGTAGGCCAATAGGCCAGGCTATAAAACTCACAATTTTTTATGCAAAAGAAAAACATAAAGTGACGGAATGAAACGCAAGGGGAAACAGTTACATCGCCGTACATTGAATGAGTTTTCAAGACTTAATTTATGTAAAACAAAAAGTTATAGCAGAAAGTTTGATTCAGTTTCATCTTGATTTCTTTTACTACAATATTTTGCTGCAGACATCGTAACCTTCACCCATTTAATTTAACGCGGTTGTTTGTACATTTTTATGTAATTTTTTGTAATTTGTTTAGCTTAAAATCAATACATATTTTTATATTTAGATGTTAGTCTTAGAGGTTGAAAAATAATAGTAATTTTACTGAAAAGTAGTTTATACTAAATATTTTTTTTTTTATTCTTTTCAGGTATGTATTCATTGACTTTAACATTTCGCAATCTTATTTCCATACACCACGAGGTCTACTGATAAAGTCCCGTAAGTAAAATATAATCGTTAGGAATATTATGAAAAGATACTTGCTTAAGTCGACGACTGACTCCGGAAGAGAAAACTAGAAAATATACATGTACCGGAGTCTTGGAAGTATGCTGGTGTTAATTAGCGCTCCCTTTTTTCTGTTGTTATGATGAATCGGCATAGGAAACCATGAAACTTTTTGTTTTTTAATTATATTAAATATTCAGCACTTTTATGTAAAATCTCGTTAGGAATATTTGAACCCTCCAACTCTTCTCCGTACGGATCTCTTGTTTTCTTTTTCTTGTAAACTAATATAATTAAATTGCAGTGTTAAAAAAACTGCAGCCGAAATAGCAAAAGTCGTAAAATTGTGCTATTTCTGCGACTTTTTCTTTTTTGACTGGCCAATCACAACCTGTTACTCATACTTCTGCCACTGAAATTCAAAGAGTCGCAGTCAAAGTTAACACAATAAATGAATAAATATACACAACAAAGAGCTCCAGCAGACATGTTCGTACAGCTTTCGGTTTGACAGTCAAACTTTGACTGACTGCTGCTTTAAATAAATATGAAGTTAACGAAGCAGAAATGTTTGTGTGTGTATGTGTTTGAATGGATATTCTGTAGCAGGGATGGAAAAGTTGGTACAATTGTACCATTTTTAGCACTATTTGAATGCCAAAAGTACCGTAGCACCCCAATGACCATTTTAGCGCTATTGAATTTTTTTTCCTATTATGTAATATAAATACAAATAGCATTAAAAATATAGAATATATAATTAACCAGTTTCGAGCGCAGGTTGATGTAGAAGTTATTAAGTCCTTAAGAAACGACGGGATATGTATGTACCTTTTGCTCGAAGGTACTAGAAATGAAAAATTAGGTAAATGGAGCAATGTTTTCCGATATTTCAAAAATATGTTGGAGGAATGTTATCTATTCCAAATTCATCTGCAAATGTAAAAAATACATTTCCAAAGGATGGAAAAGTATGTCCTAAATGTTACTTTTATATTCAGATCTCAGCAACTAATAGTCTTTTTTTATACGTTCTGACATTAAAGTATAATATTAATTAATAGTATTAATTAATAATATTATAATCATTGAACTTCAAAGTGCCTTTTTGTCAATTGTTAAGCTTTTACACATATACTAAGTGTGCCTTTTTAGTTAATTAATAGAAGTATTACAAAATTAAAACTAAAGAATTTGGTACAATCGTACTGAAAAAAGTACAATTTTTCTTGAAAAATAGTACAATTTCTAAATCTGATTTCGCATCCCTGTTCTGTAGACTTGTGTCCAACAGCTCTTTTGAACTAAAATGAGCTGTTGGACACAAGTCCCACAGGGTTTGAAACAACTTTTGATTCGAACGCTCTCAAACTAGTTCAAAAAGAGCTGTTGGACACAAGTCTAATATTCTGTGTGTGTATGAGTGTTTTTTCCTGTATGTTCCCGTTCACACACTTCAACAGTGTTGCCAGAAAATGATGATGAGAGAATGCTAAATCGGTAAAAAAAATTCTCATAAAATGTTCTGGAGAAGAAAAGTATAATGCCAGATTTAAAAGTAGAAAAAATTATTGAAATGGCTTTGAATTTCATGTTTATACAAACTTATTAGTATTTGCAGGTATTTTTAGAGCACATACAAATATAAAATGGTAAATAATTGGTGTTTTTTGGAAATGTTACAATTACGTTTAAACTTTTTTTTACTCACTATAATTGCAAAATATTATTTCACTTATTCAGTCAAATGTTTTTTTTAATTATAAATGCATTGAAATTGATTATTGAGGGCTGGATCCTATGCGCATTTCACTGTTGGTAGTGCAGATGATCAGGGAACCTTTAGCTTGCAATGCATGTACAGTTATGAGAAAAATCCTCTATACAGAAGAATTTTTTTAACAAATTACAATTTTTATTTTCAAAAAATTCTGCCAGAAAGCATCTAGCAGAATTTTTTGGAAGTTGAATGCTGTTTAGCTAATGAAAATGCCAGATCTGGCAGCGAAAATGCTAAAATGGCAACAATGAGGAGGAAATACAAATAGCTGTTTTTTTCTTACAGCTGAATTGCGAGTTGAAGTGTGTGAGCCGGGACTATGTACAAATATAATAGTAAAAGAAACAACAACAACATTTCTTCCAGCAGCATTCCAGCAATTGAAACTGCAAAATCCAAAGAAAAGAAAAAGAAAAACACACAACATCTCTACTACGTTAAGTCCCGGTCCAGCCTTGCAATTTTTGTTGCAGCAATTCTTGAATATGTGTGAGAGTGTTGAAATAGAAATATATACATTTTGTATTCCTCTCTTGCTCTTTGCACTAAAAAATAAAAAGTTGCAGCAACAAAAATTGCAAGTCTGGGCTGGCACTAACTTCCGAATTTATTTAAAGCAGCATTCAGACAAACAGAAAACTTGTCGAACATGTCGACAGCTGAAGCTCTTCGTTGCGTAAAGCTATTTGTTTATTGTGTTAACTTCTACTGCGACTCTCGAATTTTCAGAAGCAGAAGCAAAAGAAAATACACAAACAGAAGTTTTAAACGCTGTTAAAATCATGAAAATCGTTTTAGTTAGTGATGGCTGATGGCCAGTGTTTCGGTATTACACGTATTTTTTTTATTTTATTTTTAACAAATAACCTTTTAGTTTTCCTCCAGGCAATAAGAGCAGAAAAGCAAAACATCCTGTTGTCCCAGACGGCTACACTTTAACAACCCGCTGCAGTGCGATAAGTTTGCAAGCACCATAGAAAATGCAAAAAAGTCTTGTTCCCTCGTACTTAATACTTTTCGTATTATGGAATTTTTCGTATCCCTTAATTGACACTTGCATGTCGCATATTAATGCAGATTGATTGATTTCCGTGAAATTTATGTCAAACATTTTCAGAGAAAAAATTCTTTCCTCATGTTTTTCTTTTTTTTTAAGAATTTTGCTGGCGTCTCTTTAATATCTATAAACAAAGTTTGTTTGATAAACTTATGTCGCTTGCTTGATGTTTCCCATGTTTGCGTGTGTCGGTTTTTTATCCCAAAAACCGTTTGCAGTCCAATTAATTACTCAACAAGATTTTTTTTCTTTGTTGCTTTTTTTTGTCCTTAAAAAATCTCTTCTGTCAACACTTTTAGGCCAACTTGACACATTTGCCCAATAAAACACAAACATATTTCCTTTTTCGCTTGTACTGGTGAAAAAGTATTATTTGGCTGTAAGTGGCTGTTAGAAACAAAATTGTCAGAATTCGCAAAAAAAAAAAAAACTTAAAAAAAAAATATGGATCTTGTAGAGAAAGTTGAAACTTTTAACTTGTATATTCTGTAATTCGAAACGAAAGAAAATGCTTTCGAATTTGTATGTTAATTCTTTGGAATTACAGATTAGATCCCAGAAGCTTGGAGGTCATTAGAATTATTTTTAGCTGTTTTTATGAATTTGTGTTTGTATGTTTTATGTTAACATCTTCTATTTTAATAATAAATTAACACATCGTAACCGCACTTAGATCTTGTCATATAATAAAATAGTCGGTTTTGTAGATTGCAAAAACTTAAAAAATCTTTTTTATATATAATTTTTTTTTTTGGGAATTATTACAATTAAGTTTAACATATCCCTGTTGACCACGTCTTTCAGACATCCTTGACGACGGATACAAGACAATGGTAAGTCGTAAAAGACATATTGAAGACAGCTCTATACAAATCGTCGACGAAATTTTCATACAAATGGCGGCGAGGTCACACAAGGCGAGATGAGCGAAACTGTTGCTCAGATTGTCGTCAACACGGCATTCTTGAGAACAAAGCGAGGGACATTCTTACTCAGACTATCCTCAACAAAGTTTTATTTAACACAAAACGTGTGACATTGTCGCTCAGATTCTAGTCAAGACGGCTTTATCGAAGACAAAACGTATGACACTGTCGCTCAGTTTGTCGTCAACACGGCTTTATTAAAGACAAAAGGAGAGATATTGTCGCTCAGATTGTCCTCAACAAAGTTTCATTGAAGACAAAACGTGTGACATTGTCGCTCAGGTAGTCATGAACGACGATTTCCTTTAAATTGTCGATTAGAAAACCTGATCGATAGGAGACATGTGTAACATTAATCATCGAAGACAATGTCGTCTGCACACTGGAATGAATGTCTTTTGGGTCGTCGTAAACAAGAGACTTCACATATCGATTTTAAATTGCAAAATCCGGCGGGCCAGTTTGCGATTTTATTATATGAAATTATTCATTACCTGAACGCTTCTTTCAATAAATTAATTATAGCACAGGCGGTGCTTTACAAAATCATCATATTTGACAGGCATAGAATTGTTTGGGTTGCTGGCATTATTGCTTAGAAAATACATACAAACATTATTTTTTTACAAGTAATTTTGCTTCGTTTTAAAGTTTGTAAATTTTTTACAATGACAATAATGAAGATGAATGGATGAATGAAGATGACAAAGTATGGAAATTGTGAATTTACGTGGGAGGGTCAATAGGTGCGGGACACTGGTTTTTAGATAAAAAAAATAATTTTTTTTTTCTGATCTCCTTCAAAAAAAGATAGATTTTGAAGGTGTCCAAAAAAGGACTTTTTTAATTATTAAAAGGAAGTATCAGTCAAGCAATGAATGCCTACTACTATTACTAGGTGTTAACTTCTTTAGGAAAGCGATTGTGATAGAGAAGACAGGTGGTGAAGGAATAATAGAGGAAAGCTTGGTTATTTTACAACTCTGGTTTTATGCACGTTTTTTTCAATAATGCATTTTTGCACCGCCTCTGGTGTCAATTAAGCGTAATAAAGCTGTATTTTGTAGCCATTTTATTGGTTATTTTACGTTGCCGAGGGTTAGTTACCTCTGAAGCCGGTGCAGCTCAGTGACCAGTGACTATGCCTTCATCACTTGAACTTTCCTACAACTACTGATACAAAAACACACTAACACACAACAGAAAAATGCGTGGTTTTGTTATTTTAATTACTGTCTGAGCCCGTGCTCGAACCCAGCACCTTCGGTTTGGTAGTTTACGTGCTAATTACTTCAGCCAACGCCATCCTCAAAAAAGGCATTTGTTTGTGAGATAATTTCATCAACAAAAAAAGTTTTGCAATTGATTCGAGTGTAGAGACCTTTACTGGGTGTCCAGAATATTCGGTAGCAGACACAGCTTGTTAGATTTTTAACATGAGTCAACTAACAATTGTCTGTTTGTCAGCCATTTCAGTTAAGAGCCAGGAAATTTAAAAAAGTCATGGAACTCTCCCCCATCCCCACTCCCCATTTCCTCGCACTTATTAATTACGCAAGATAGAACAATTTTCTTTGTCTCGTTGTTTGTAACTTACTTAACAAAGTGCTCCAAAAATATGAGTCCAAAAGTGTTCAATAAAAGTTTTTCCTCAACCTGTCTTGCAATATGTAGCACGAGAACAACAGATTTTTAATTTGCTATACATGATTTAAAACAAAAATTTCATTTAAAAGTTTTACTCTGCCATATGGAATACAAAAGCAATAGTAATAGCAAACATTTGGTTTCCAAATTTTTGCCATTGATTAAACAACAAAAGCAAAAACAGAAAACGAACTCAATAATACTTTAGTGTAGCAGGAAAAAAAGTCAATTTTCCGCATGAATTTCCTTTTGCTGTTTGAGTTTTAGTTTTTTTATGTTTTACCCGATCTGATACGGAAAATAGTTAAACTATTGTTTCAGTAAAATATTTAAGAACTTGGGCCGACAGTCTTTGCTAAATGAACATAAAACTATTCGCATTAAGATAGAAGTTTTTTCCTATATGTACTCGTATGTATGTATGTATGTATATCCATTTTTATTATTAGATTTGCAAATATATTTTCAAACAATATACAACTAAGAATATTTGATTACAATTTTTGTGTTTCTCACTTTGTTTCTGTTTCCTTTTCAAATAAACACAATCACAAACAAGGTGTCCTTTCAGGGCAACAGTTTTATTCATACACAAAAACATATGGGCATTTCCACCAACAGTATAAAATTAAAAGCTCCCAAAAGTACTTTTTATTCCCATACATATCGTTACATCGTTACATTAGTATAGAAAGTTTTTTCAAACCGAGTTTTTTTTTTCAAATTTCGACTTATTAAATATGCAAAAAAAGTCGATTTAAAAGAAATAATGAGTTATGGCGTTTCTACATAAAAACAACAATATTTTCATGAATCAGTAAAATTAATAAACCAAGTTCGTTCACCTTTGTGTCGCTTGTGCTTGGAAGATGACGAGACGACGACACACATTCTTTGTGATTGTATCGTATTATGTGACAGTAGAAGGCGTGTTTTTCATTCTGAGTTTCTGTGTTCAGATGATATAAGGTGAGCTTCTCCAATATCTGTACTGACCTTCATAAGGAAAGTCATACAGAGATTGAATTAAATAAACTCATAGATCTATGGTACAAAAGATCCATCAGGTGTCGCAGTGCCGGTCTTTGGACCAGATCTTTCCCCCTATTCTATTCTAGTGCATCGAAAGTACATTCAGAAAGCTCCTCAAATATTCAGCACAAACAGAGATATTCAAAACAAATTAAATTAAAAAAAAAAACCTTGCTGAAAAATATAAATATTTGTTATCGTGGTATGCATATAAAGTTGGTCACGTGCGACAAGAGTAAGTGTAAAATTAAAACAATTTACATAGTTCTAAACTGCTTAAATTTAAAGTAGCAAAAGTGGCTCAAAAAATAGAGAGAGTTGCAAACAGTGCACTGTAGGTCAAATCATCCCTTTTTCTGTGCGAAATTAAAAACGCCTACCAAATTCTGAAAGAAGAATAACTCTATTAAAAAAAATTAATTTCACCCATTAACGACCAAAAACTCACCCATTAATAAGAACTATACATACATATGTATATGCATTAATTAATTTGAATTTTAACAAAATATTAGCGAATTATCTAAATCTTGTTCATATAGTAAATTTAAATAAAAAAAAAATTCTCTTCATTTTCATTAAACATTTGTTTTGATGCAGATACTAGCTGATCTGACAAACGTTGTTTTGCCACATGAATTATTTTTAGGGAATTTCTAGGGTAGAAAATAATAACTAACTCATTTTAAGTGTGTGAGGATGTGGCATATGAGTGATAGAGGCAGGGAATGCTTTGAACGATGACGGAATATAAAAATAACAAAACACCAAAAACTGTTTCAAATTTATTATAATTCATACTTATATTAACTGTTTTCAAATTACTGCATGAAGTAATAATTTGAAGACTCTTGCTATTATAGCTTTCAGGATATAATTACTTTGTATGGGGGAGCTCCTTGCCCCAGTCCTATTATACCAATATTTTAAATTGCTTCGCATCTCGTTTTCAAAATAGTCCATTATAATTTTTAAAACTCTTGCTATTATAGCTTTCAAGTTATAAGATTATTGCTAATTACCCCCGGTCCTATTCTACCAATATTTTGAGTTATTTCGCACCTCGCTCTCAAAAGAATCCATAGCAAATTTAAAGACTCTTGCTGTTATAGCTTTCAAGATACATATATTATTTCGTTTGTATGGGCGTGGCACAGCCCACGTAGGGGTATCAAAATAGATTACAACCTATTCTCAGACCTGCCGAATACACATACAAAATTTCATAAAAATCGGTCAAGCCGTTTCGGAGTAGTACAATTACAAACACCGTGACACGAGAATTTAAAAAAATTTTAATTGCCAACATTGTGTTGTTGCTGTGTCAGTAAACTATTTTCTAATTTTGCTCACCAGTTTTTGTTCACGGGAAATATTTCACGTGCTTCAGGTTTCGCTGCGTTTTAATCTTTGGCTACAACAGCAACTTTTGTTTTGTCACATGCGAATGTCCTGGGGGTCTACTCTGTAGTTCTAAACGAAAGTAAATGCTTTCGAATAATAATGTTAATAACATATAAGTTCGCAAGCATTTTCTTTCAATTTGAAATACAGAGTAGACACCCTGGTTGTTTGCAATTACAGTGCAAATTCGGTTAACGCAACCAATAAAAATTTTGGGTTGTTGCGTAAACTGAGTTTGTTGCGAAAACCGAGTAAAAATGTCTTTGCCTGTTTTCCACTAAAAAGCTTATTTTAAACCTGAGCTTCCGAAAGTAACACCAGAGTGCCGAACATCTCTCGGTGGCCAGCTCGGTTTTAAACCAAATAAAATGTTTATTAAAGAATCAAAGGTTAACTTTTTAAAATAAATGCATTTGCCACGAACTTCGTTAGTAGTTGTTCGTTTTTTTTTTAATTCTACATACTGTTGATTTATGAATTTTGTATTCATTGCAAATCGTTTTCACAGGTATGCCACTTTAAAGTTTCATCCGAATTTCTCTTTTTTATTTCAGTGTTAAATTAACAAATTTTGTTGCTACAAGCATTTTGTTTATTTTACTAAAAAATTGCTTACAATCAAAGATTTTTTTTTAAACAGAAACACCGCGCAAAAATTCTTTGCCATTCCTAGAACAGTGACAAATCAAAATGATGGTTGTGCGTTAGCATAAAATTTCATGCACAAAGGTTTATAGTTTGAATTTATTTATAAAAAACTAAAGTTAAAAAAAATAAAATAAAATAAAACGAAAGAATCTTAACTTTCCGTGCAAAGTTGCATTAATTAAGGTCTTGTTTTTTGATAAGTTGCGTTAACAAAGCCACCAATGTTAAGAATTTGGGTGTTGCGCGTATCCAGGGTTGCGTTAACCGAATCTGCACTGTATTTTGAAAACAAACAAAAAATTCTCAAAATCATGCTTGGGACCAATTGTAGAACTAATTAAGTGCTATAGAGGGCATTTATGAATAAAATTCCGCGAGAAATGTTTCTAACAATAGCAAGTAATAGGGAAAACAAAAAAATTCTAATTGGAAAATTATGAAATAAAAATCCGTTTTATTTTGACATTTGTCTCACTTTAAATGTGTACGATGGTCACGTTCGACATGATCATGGAAATGCCCATATGTGTATTTGTACATTTATGTATGTATGTTGAACTTTAATAATCGTAAATATTAATTTTATATTCGTGATTACTTTTCATGTTTCAGCATACATTTTTCTCTTTTGAGATTTGTGTGCTCTGCGGTTTATTTGAAAATTACAAAGTTTATCTCATAATTTATAGCACCAGGAGGTAAAACAAACTAAAAGTTCTTTTTGTTACATTATTTCAATGACAGTTATTAACTTAATAGGAATTGTGTTGGTATGAACTCTGCTTCTACCATATATTCTAGAGAATATATGGTAGAAACATAGAAGAAGAATGTTTCGGCAAGAAAATGTTCATAATTCTAGTTAAATGTGACGCAGAAAAAAATTCGAAATGCTCGGAAGGAGGACAAAAACTGTTGATACAGCACAATCAGTGCAAATAATATAACAAATATATATTTTTTAATGCTCTTCTGTTTTTATTTTTATTCATTTTTTTTTATTTATACATTTAAGATTTAAATTGTGATCCGATTAAAAACTTTTTAATATATTGTTGAAATTAACATTCGCAAACAGACGACGACGCACATACATACTTTGAAAGCAGAGTTCATCCAACCATTTATCCTTAAAACTACCGGCAAACAGGCAAAAATAACAACGAATGTACGGAAACACTTAAAAAATCACAAACACTGTCATATATTGTGCGTGTGTGTGTGTGTGTGTGTGTGCTTTCGCCTGCGAGAGTGTGTGATACAATATTTCATGGTTTTCTGTCGCGATATTATCCTGCTTGTTTATCCGGTACATGTAAACAATTTTCTCACTGCGCACGAGAGTGTGTGTGCGTGTGTGTGTGTGTGTACGTGTGTGCGTGTATGGCAACAATAGTATTCGTATTGGTTACCGGCTGGTCAATGAACAACAACTGCTTGGCTTTAAATGAGGAAAAACAAATAAACCGTCGTTGGAAAAACTCATAAAGTTGTCCTTTGGAAACATTTGTATACTCGGGCATGTGTATTTAACTTAAAATAGCCATGATAGTTAAAGAATGGATGTCCATGTCAGGACCATAAATCCATTGCTGCATCCAATTTTACCGCAGATTCATTAAAGCCATGAACGTATAAACACGAAACAAGGAAATAATAAATTATTTTAATTAAAGTCGTTCTTGGCGGGATTAAAAAAAAATATAGTTCAATGTTTAATATAATATTTAATAATACGGATCATTTCTATATAATTTTTTTTATAAATTTTTCTAAAATTTAAATTATTCCATGTTGATAAAAAAATTCATATCATACATTATTTTTCACGTTATTTACGAGATTATTATAGATAAATTTTATAGATAGAGATAAAATTAGAAAATATGTTTTATATATTTTTCTAAAAATTTTTTTTAAAGAAAATTTCTTTCTTTATAAAATTTAAGGATATTATTATTGTCTATAGAATATTTTATCGTTATTTTGGGTACAAAATCTGCTCAATGTTTTCTTATAATTTATTTTTTATATATTTTACAAACAAGATATTTTGGCATTGAATTTTTTCTATATTTTCTTTGTAAAAAATTACGATATTTTTTATAGAAAATTTTTACTTAACATCTTTGCAATATTTTCAATCAAAACAATTTTACTTTATTTGCTTTAAAAAATTTTATGTCATTTTTTTAAAGAAACTTTTGCAAAATATTTTTCACATAAATTTTTTACAATATTATTTTTTTATTTTAACATATCGTATCTTCGAAATAATTTTTTTTACGTATAAAATTTTCTTGCGACACATTCTGTATAAAATTATGCTGATATTTTCCAAAAAAAATTAATATTTTTATGGAAAATATATACAATTTGCTTAAGAAAATTTTACTGCGCTGTTCGGATATTCAGATGTACGAAATATTTTACAAACTTTTGAAGGAATGCTTTTATATACATATGTACTTCCCAGCAGAAATTACTGCTTCGCCGTAAGCAGCTTTGTAAGGGAATGTCAAGCTGATATTGGCTTACAAACCTGCTAACATATGACATGATATTTGGATACATGGAATGTTAAAGCTTCCATAAATACACTCAAACAAAATTTTAACTAGATTTTAGTTAGACATGAACTTAATATTATTAGTTCATGAAATTTTCTTGAATTAAGTTCAAATCGTAGTGCTTATGGAATAACGCATTGCTAATGCTACGAATGGTGAAGTTTAATACCGCTTTGAAAGCGGCTTGAAAAAATCTTTCGGATGATTTACTTTTTTTTAATATGTTGTCTTGAGACAAAATACGAAAATATGCAAAAAAAAACTTCAAAAATAGACATTTTTTAGACACGCTCCAGCTCACGAACGGTCATCGCTAGACCCCTCAAATGTTTTGGGAGTCCATATTAAAAAGACCAGTCTTTGATTTGAGAGGGGTAACAAATTTTTTGTTTCCAGTGAATCGGTCTAATGTACATAAATGGCAACACTCTTAGTAGTTGTAGCACTTAAGGGTTAATCGTGAAAAGCGTAATAATCATGAAACGAAAACGAAATTCATACGCTTGACTTAAAACATGTTGCATATACTTTTCCATTTACGGCAAAATAAAGTGAAAATAATATTAAAAATAAAAAAAAAAACAAAAAGTGCACATTCAACAACCAAGAACATGACATAAAAATAGGAAGTAAAGGCTTAAACTTGATGACCAACACTGCAGCAGTAGAGTACGGCTGGAGAACAAAAGCATTGTAGAGCACACAGTAGTAATCATGGGTAGTTTCAGTTATATGTTGTAGCCACTGATAACGGTCTCGGTCAAAACCACCGGTCCTGTGCAACAGATAATAACAACAATAACAACAGCAACAGCAAACAAATGAAAATTATTAAATCATACATATACAAACACTCGCAGAGTATTTTATTCGATGCTGCGGGATTGCTTGTGTGTGTATGTACACTTTTTTCAGTTGATTTAAACGTCAGTGGTTACTGGCAAATTTGAGGATTTCATTTGAGTCATGACTCATGAGATGCAAATGAAACCAACAACAAAAGTTTTACTATTACTGTTCTCTCCCTCATGAAAGCAGCAGCATTTTTTACGGTTTAAAGCTTAAAGAACACAACTGGGGCGCAACGATGAATTTCGCCCAATACGAAGAATTCGTTGGTAAAAACTTTGCTGTGTAAATTCGTCGTATGCAGCACAATAACGACGAAAAAATAGCAGTGTTTAAAATGGATAAAGTTTATAGTTTGCTCACAGAAAGAAAAATAGATTAAAATAAAGTTTAGCAAAGAATTTCCAATTTAGTAAAAGTTTTTTTGCTTGCACATAAACACTAACAGATATTAAAAAAAATCGTTTTTATAAATTTAAACATTCACCCTTATACCATTTGTCGACATCGAGATCACGTCAATACAATATCAAAAACTTGGGGCTTGTTGACTCGCTCTCTGGAACAATTTTGTGCTACTGACAATGTATTTCCGTTCTCTAAGGGCCAAGAAAATAGCATAAACCTGCCTGGGTATACAAGCCCCAATTTTTTGGTATGTCGATGTGATGGAAAACGGAATTGTATAGTTTTTGAGTTTTAAGATCCAGTAAAATGGGATTTCAGATTTGTTGCATATTTGAAATAAATATGCGTTCAATAATTTGTGTTAAAACTTTTAAAATGTAAGCAAAATTCTTTAAAATAGATTAACAGAAAAAGAAAGATTAACAGATGCCACATAATTATATACATATACATATGTAAGCGGCTCAAATTCGCTGCCGCTAACGTGGCCAATTTTTTCGCGAGACTTTTCCATTGTTTACAAAACGAAAGTTAATTTTTTTACTTTATTTATTAAATGTTACGAATACAATTACAAATTATATAGATAGTTATTTTGACTAGGATATTAACATAAACCTTTACCCGTTGTAGTGAAACAGACCAGAGTCGTTGGTGGGAATCGAACCCGCGACCCCAGCACACTACCCATTCGGCTGCCGGGGCACCCAAAATAAAATTTTTTCAATATAAACCAGATATTTAAAATAGGGAACAACACATTATAAAACTTGCTTCAATAGACCGCGATTAGACGAGATCGTTGTCACCGAAAATATCTTTGACAACCTGCAGGCGGTGCAGCATTATTGGCTTCTACTTCTGTTGGTAGCAAATAAAAATAAAGAAATGAGCTGATTTTTTTTGCATCCAACTGAAGAAGAAAAAAGTTAGAATATGAAATCGATACATCTAAAACTGTTTTTTACGTTTGGAGGGTACGATTTCATTTCAAATCGAACCGATTTCCATCACATGCCTGTATGAGTCGGACTTTGTTTTAGTTGAGCGCGAACAGTTTTATGTAACATTTTAGCACATTTGGGGGGTACTTTTGCACTCTTTCTAAACGGAAGGTTCAAAGAGGCCCATACAGAGGAAAGTAAAAGCTGATACTCACTATCCTGCATAATCGCTCGATTTCTGAGAAATTTCAACCCTTATCTAATGAGTTGTTATTGTGGCTTGAAAATTTTCATAAACTCTGTTAGATCAGAGCTGCATTTTCTCAAAAGTCGAACGATTATGCAGGATAGTGAGCATCAGCCTTTAGTGAGTTAACATCCTTCTTAATAATGTTCCTCGTAACGACGTCCTAGATCCAAAAACCTACAAATGCGCTAAAGGGGAACTACAGGGTCCTATTTTAGCCATTGCAAATGTATGGTTTTTTCAGATCCTCCTTCCAGAACCAACAGCTTGTGATATTTTTGGTTTATAAAAAGCAATTGCTAATATTAGATTTGTTACTACATTTTATATGTATGTATGTATGTATGTATTAAGCTTACATGTACGAGTAAACTTGTGCGTTTGCCTGTGTATGCGCGTGTGTTTGCAGAGTGTTACTCCTTAATATGCTGTAAAAATTTTGTATTCAAAGAACACAAATAATGCTGAGTACACATCTGTGTCATTTTGAAAATGTGTGCAACGCCGTTCACATTATGTTTCTTATGTCAAAGGCAGTGTTGTCAGATTTATTTTGAGCTTTGTCGCCAAATATCGCCAATATAATAAAACATTAAATTATAGCTACAAAAATATTTTTTCATTTTGTAATTATATTACAAATATGTATTGTTAAATTTTAAATTCAGCAGGTAACGTCTATCGTAAAACATAAAAATTATACTATATAAGAAAGATTAAGAAAAGTGTTTACATTAACATATAAATAGTGGAATACAAAAAATAATTAAAAATAACTTATTCCCAAAGATCAATCCGAATAGGATAAATTGAACTTGGACACCAAGATAAAAATTATTATTCATATAAATCTTGTGATAAAACTGAAGTAACATTTACTTAAATGTGTATTTAAGTACACATATCATGTCCTTGAAGTGGTAAGTACCAGCAGAATCGTTGTATTCATACACTCTAGTGCCAGCCATACACTACACAAGTTCACTGCACACGTCTGGCACTATACAGTGCGTTTGTGTAGTGTATGGGGGTGGTTGTGCTATTTACGTAGTGACCTGACTAAATATCAAAACGATTTTGATATTTCCTCAAGTTTGTAAAACTGTACAGTGAACTTGTGTAGTATATGTTGCAAACGCTCAGTTGTGTCGTGATTTTTTAAGAGTTCAAAACTAGAAATGAGCGCCGAAAAAATATTCTGGACAGAGGTCCTAGAATTATACAAAGAATCGCCTGCATATATATATTATATATGTATATTATAGAGCATTAAAATAAAAACTGCACAGTTTACTTGTATAGTGTGTGTCACAAGCTTATTTTACTCAGTGCCAGACTTGAGCACTGAACTTGTGTAGTGTATGGCTGGCATAGGCGAGAACTCGTGCAGGCTTTTTGGTGCTTCATTATCAAAATGTTGGTTCTAATTAATAAAACAAAGTTTTCCCCACTGTGTTTTATAAACACCAAATGCGATTTAGTGGGCCATATTTTTTAAACTTCTTGAATTTCAGAAAATTTTGTTTGAGATAAAGAGTCACAGCATTTAGAATTTCATGCACGAAATATTTTATGTTGTAGAAAAAATTCTTTACAAAAAAAAAATTTCATGTTTTTAACATTATTCTATTTTATTGAAATCGTAAAAATATCGCCAAGGAGTTCAAATATCGCCAAGTAAATCGCCATTTGAAAATTTTCGTCGCCACGTTTGGCGAGATATCGCCATATCTGACAACACTGGTCAAAGGCAATGCCACACAACGAAAAATATTGGAAATGACAAACGTTGCTACTAGTACACACTATTGCCATGTGACAAAATGTCATAGTGTGTACTCGGCATAGCAGTGAGGATGAATGTAGTTATTGTTGTTGTTGTGGTGGTGGTGGGTTTTATTAGATTATTAGTTATTTAGTTACTGTTATTTGCTACACATGACTGCTTTACTAATACTAATGGACACAGTATACCAACTCTGCATCTTTCGCAGAGCAAAATAGAGCAATTTTGTTCTGAAAATAAGTACAGCGCACACGTAATATGCAAAACCTTAAATGTAAAGCTACATTACATAACTGATCTCATTGGTTTAAGTATTCCCAAACTCTTGGCCAACTTTATTCAAAATGAAATCATCTTTTGTTAAGCGAAGTTTACAATATAGTGCGCTTACTATATTATTTACCCACCGTAGGTACATAGTGACGCTAGAGTACAATTTTAAAGAAAGAAAAAAAATTAAACAAATTTCTACATTGTAACCAGACCTGCCAAATTGACTTTGATATACATAATGATAAAATTAAAAACACATTCTGAATTTTGTACGGGCGAGTCAAAAAGTCCGCGGCTTTTTAAATGAAACACTGGTTTTTGTTTAAAAAAATAATTTTCTTTCTCCTTTCAGCTCTATGCTGTTTGTTAAGCATTTCTCCAATTTTTCTATCTCTTCCAAAAAAAAAATAAGATTTGACTAGATCATCATCTTTCCGCCGAGCCATTTCTTTAAGTTTAGGAATAAAAAATAGTCGGAGTCTTGGGATCAGGGCGAATAAAGAAGCAATTCGTTTCCAAATTCATCGATCCTTGCATTGTTCTGGTCGAAAAGAACTTATTTCTTGGCCAAATAGATTCGTTTTTTCAAATGCTTATTAAATTCATCCAATCACCTATCATAATATTCGGCATTGATGCAAACCAAAAAACGGTCGCCACGACTTCATTGGCTGACAAACATAGCTTGTCCATCGTTGGCGCCGATGTGCCGCGAGAAACCCATTGTTTTGGCTGCTGTTGGGTCTCTGGGTTCTTGTGGTGGATTCACCTTTCGTCCACGGTTGCGAAACGTCGCAAAAAATCGGAATGGAAGAAGTGCATGATGAGTTTGACGAATAGAACAAATATTTTGATTAAAAATTTCAACAATTTGCACGCGTTGCTCTGCTGTAAGTCGATTCATAATGAAATTTCAAAGCAAACTAAACAAAAAGCAACAGCAACAGCTGTTAAATGGGTGCTCAAATAAAGCAGTGATGCCAACTCAAAGTTGTGACACTCTAAAAAAAAACACGCTTTACTACTGTTTCTCGAGTGAATTTTTGGGGGATAACGAGAAAGTTGACATCTAGAATTGGAGGGATGAAAATTTTCAATTTGGGAATTTCACTTTGAAAAAAATTTAAAGCTCAGCCGCAGTTGTCTCCTCATTTAAACAAATTTAAGATGTTCATAAAAACATGCTCTCTCACTTTCAAAAATGGCTAACGTAACTGTGTGTGTGTGCAATGCAAGCAAAGTTTGGTTGCGATAGCTCATGGTAGAATTAGTCGATTCGTATCGTGAGTTTACAAATCAGCTGAGAAAATCTGTAACATAAATAAAACATGTTGCTGTTTATTTTATATATATCGTAACGTATGTGAAGTAGAAATCTACAGAAAATAGATTTTTACGGAGCAATCGTTAACTTCGCTCTTACATACAAACACACACATGTATAGAGCAAAGAGAAATACAATAACAGCTGACTCGTTCGCTTGTAGCCTCACATATGTGCTAAATAACAACCAGATTTAAACGATACGACAACTTCAAAAGTATTTAACACGATACGAATCGACTAATTCTACCATCAGAGGGCAAATTACGGCACTCGTTATCGAATGAAGTAATATTTTCAAATTTCGAATCGTATCGAATGGCGTAATTTGCCCCCAGGTTTCGAAACTTCGATTTCGTACTGAGTGCGCACTGTATACATATGTGTGTACAAATGTGTATATATGTATGTACATATGTATATATAATGACATTAAACTGGACTTCTATCTTAAATTCGATTAATCTATTATTATTCGCATTAACTTTAATTTTAAATTTTATAACTACTAAACGTACATAATAGACTGCCAATCAAGCAGATACTAAACAATTGAAAATTCATAATAAGTACGAAAATATAAATAAATGTTAATGCCACTTCGGTTCGATAACAACAACTTCTGAGGATGTGGTGCATAAGCTTTCAAAACGTACATACGAGTACGTACGTTAAGCTTAAGTTCATAAAGAAAAACGCAGAAAAAGCACAAACTGAAAATATTTTCTAATATTAAATTCTAGTCACGCATTAAATGAAACGTAATATTTTGAAAGCAGAAAAAAAACCAGCTAAGAGAAGACAAAAAATCAACTAAAATTGAATATTGGCAAGAAGAAAAGAATAAAGAGAATCAGTCGAGCAATTCATTTGAAATATAAATGAATGTCTTACGTACGCATAAACTTTAGCAAGAGCATAAAATTAAAAGTAATAAATTTCAAATATATGTACTCGTATGTAATGGCGAATGGGGAAAAACCAACTGGTTCGAATTTGATAAAGATTAAATATGTTATTATCTAAGTATATAAACTTTGTGATTCTTAATTTATCTAAGTAGTAAAATTTTAATATTGAAACAACAATCAATCCATGTAATAAGTGATCGTTTAAGAAATATTAACGTATAACATTATTTACTTCCTGGAAACAAAAAACAAATTTTTCTTTGAAAATCTTAAACGAAAATGTGACGGTTGTGACCCACTATAAAAATACGAAAAGTTTTAAGAATTAAAACTTTTCATTTGATTCAGTCAATTTTACTTTCATTCTATTTCCGTTGTCTGCTCTTTCGGTTTCTTTATCGATTGCATTTTCTTTTTCATTCAATGATTCTTTATCCACCATATTTTTTCTTAGCATTTCTTTTTTTGTACCTTTCTTTCTCTCTCTTTCAGTTTATATGTTTCACTATTTTCTTTAATTTTTTTCCTTCGCTGCCCGTTTTCAATGTTTGAAATCCATTGAAAAAATAGAACTTTAGCGTTTTGCGTAGGACGGGTGTGACCAAATATCTCTCATAACTAAAAAAAATTTGTATTAAATTATTAATTTCGCATAATTTTTCGTTGCTGAAAAGTGTCAAGTATTTATGATGTAAAGTAAAAATGTTATTAGGTTGGGTTAGGAAGGGTTCATGCTACAACCCACCTTCATTCGGAGTCTATTGTGATTCCCTTCTGGTGCCCGTTAATGGTAATATTTACCCCCCTGAATTCCCATGATGAAGCACCTGATATCCTCTAGCTTATACTTCCATATATCACTATGACGTTGCAGCTTCGGGCAGTGGTGGACAATATATTCACTTACTGACTTCCCTGTAGTAATAAACTCAGTAATTCGGTGGACAGTAATTGGGCAGAAATTTTAATTAACTTTGAAATTCTTAGTGCGACAGACGTGACCAAATATATCTCATAATTAATTAATCGAATAATAAAATGGATTTTCACAAAATTTTATTAATTATTTTTTCTTTGTTGGAAAGTATCAAGTGTTTTTTGTGTAAAGTAACAAATTTATTATCTAAGTTTTTTTTAAATTTTTAGTGCGCCGGCTGTGACCGAAAATTTTAATATTTCAGTTAATCCAAAAAAGCAAGAGTATAGCCTTTTCCAAGATAATGTTTTTTTTTTATAAAAATGAGAAAGGGAATAAAATAAAATAAAAAATAAATACCAAAAATATAAAAAAGGAGAGCAGAGTGTTCAGTATACGAGTACAGTCCATTTCAAAACGTTTTGCAAATTTATAGAAATATAAAACCTTGTGTAATTTTAAAATTTAGAGTGGAGTTGGCTGAAGTAGTTAGCACGTTGACTGCGAAAACGAAGGCCCTGGGGTATAGCCCGGTATCAGACAGTCATCATATAACAACACCACACATTTTTCTGATGTACATTAGTGTCCCTTTGTATCAGTTGTTGTAGGAAAGTTCATGTGATGAAGGCACAGTCACTGGTCACTGAATTATACCGACTTCAGCAGATACTAATCCTAATTTAACATCAGAGCGCCCTCCTTCGTTGTGTATCACAATTATCGGCGAAGTAAAATAACCAATAAAATGGCTAATAAAACACAGCTTCAAAAAATTAAATTTAATACTCCTCATTCAACACCAGGGGCGCTGCAACAGTGCATTATTAAAAAACGTGCAAAAAGCAGAGTTGTAAAAGAATGAAGCTTTCCTCTATCTCTTTCTTCACCACCTGTCTTCTCTATCACTATCCCTTTCCTAAAGAAGGTGACACCTAGTAATAGTAGTAGGCATTCATTGCCTGAGTGTTACTTCTCTTTATTTAAAAAAAAACCAAAAAAAAAAAAGAAACTTGTCCATGATTGTCACTCCTTTGTGGATATCAATTTAACTACTTTTTGTTAAAAATAAGTAAATTATTATATTTTTTCCTGGGTGGAGTGTTTTGCGTGGAATTTGCTCATCTGAATTTTATTTACTAAATTCTATTCAAGAAATATGTTTTATACATCTGCTGAGGTCCATTAATTTATTAAACAGCACAAGTAATTATTTTATAAACATTTTTGAAACATTCAAGAGATTTATTATTCGACATATTGTCATAATTATATTATAAGTGAAATTTATTTGCTGGTGGTTAAGCGATGTCTATATGCATTTCATGCATAAGATAAGAGGTTTGTGACTGTTCAAAATGTGTGGTTGAAGTCTATTGACGATTTGTTAAAGCAACAATGAAATGCATATAGACATCGCTTAACCACCAGCAAATAAATTTCACTTATAAACATTTTTGAATTATAGAAAAAATTATCATGAAGTACTGATTTCTGCTAGAACTTCACTTACGAAATTCTGTAAAGATTCAAATTCATCAACATTGGGAATCAGTCATTGCCAAGTTTTACGGTTGGTGGCAAAAGTTGAGGTGCCAGAAGCATTCGTGGTCTTAAAAATATGTACACTATAAGTACTATATTATGTGAAATAAGATAAAGGGTGTTTTTTTTGCAGTGTCACAAGTTTGAGTTGGCCTCACTGCTTTGTTTGAGCACCCATTTAACAGCTAATAGTTGCTTTTTGTTTAGTTTGCTTTAAAACTTCATTATGAATCGACTTACACCAGAGCAACGCGTGCAAATTGTTGAAATTTTTAAATAATTGTTCTATTCGTCAAATTTTCTTGCCAATAAAGCCCGTTTCATTGATATTTAAAAATATATATCCTTGTTTTATTATGATTTAAACTTGTGTCACTCTTTATAAAAACACACTTTATTTCGGTTTCTCAAAACACTCATGCAAAGCAGCTGTAGAAACAGCCAACTGAAACCGCTGTGCCTGAAACATTCAACCGAAAGCGTCACTTTTATTTATAATTATTAAAACAATTAGTAACTCAAAAAAATAAAAAATAAAAAAACCTGACTGCGACCAACTTTGAACCGTTCAATATCCTAAACGGTCATTCGAAATGAAAAATCATAAGAGAAACCTAAAGATGGTTTTAAAATACCTGTCGAATGATACCCATTTTGATATAGTTCGCCGACTTTTTATTTTTTTTCGTATTTAGAAAATGGCGTCTGTTGGCCGCCATATTTTTACTACTGTCATATCTTTAGTGACAATCCCGCGATTAAGACAAATCGATTGACGTAAGAATCATTAAAGTCGGTTCAAGCGTTTGATTTATATAAGGCAGCGAAGGAACGAACACATACATACAGACATACAGACATACATACATACATACATACATACATACATACATAGGCTGATAAACACAATACTCTCCTTTGCGTCGCCCAGTCGGTTAATAAAGCTACTTTATTCTCTTAACCCTTAATTAGGTTTATGTAGCCAAAGGAGATCCATATGGGAAAAATTTAGAGTGTTTGAAAAACGCTTATGCTTTTCGTAGCTTCATTAAGCTTACCTTGTTTTATTTGTCATCTGAGACTCCATGCGACTAATGGTATGATTTTCTCAAGAGTTAAGATTTAGTCACAGGTTTCAGTAACTAATCGAAAAAATATATACAAATAATATATATGTGTTTATGTATGTACTTGAATGTGCACATATATACTAGTACATAAGTATTCTTAAATAAAATAATAGCGATATTTTATTAATGATTTATTAAATGACTTGAGGTAAGAAATATTGTATGGATTTTTTGAGACATGTAATACCCATCAGTTATATTTATTTTAGACGTACAAGAAATAAAAAATTAAAATAGAATGACAGCTACATTTATTTTAAAATTCAAAGGGGGGAACAAAAGTAAAATGATAGTTTCGTTACGGTGAATATATAATTTAACGCAACAATAGTTTTGTCTATTAGAGAAGATGTACAGTGCAATCCCGGTTTAACGAATGTTCAGTTTGAGGATTTAACGCGGGCTAAATTTCTTCTCATTAATTACCTGAAGGCCGTGACACATAGATTACGTCATACCATTTAGATTTATTATATTTCCCATTACTCTACAAATAATATTTGTTTAATTTAAAAAAGTGAGACTAACTTTGAATACGGTCATTGTTCATGGCGTCTTTGGCAAAGCCATTTTATTTATGCCTCATTCAAATGTTGCAATAATTTAAATTTTTTAAGGTTCTTCATGCACTTATCCAGTCAGCACCGGCATTACTGAAATGAAAAATGATTTTCTTTCATTTAAAAAACTGCAAACTAGACTTTGTACTCAATGCTAATGAAGGCAGCGGGAATAGGGTTTTACTCATAAGAAAAAATAAATATTCAAACACGATATCGTGAAAAACATGTTACTCCTGCACGGGGCAGTACTTCTTTGTGGCTCGCTGACTGATGTGAGAAAAAGCTTATTCTCACGAAAAGCACAAGTCGGTTGGATTTTTTCTTTGTACAAAATTAAAATTTTTTTTATTCCAGGAATAATATCATAAGTGAAATTTATTTGCTGGTGCTAAAGCGATGTCTATATGCATTTCATTGTTGCTTTAACAAATATCTCAACCCAGTTCGAGTTTATTATTTTCTTGATTTCTTTTTTAGGCGAATTTTTTTAAACTATTTTTTCAATAGATTACTGTCTTTTTTAGGGTTCCACACACCAAAGGTGAATAGGAACCCTATTGTTTTCGCTACGATTTCTGTTTGTCCATCTGTCTGTCACAGGCTGTTTTCTCGAGCACCGTAAGAGCTGTGGATCTGAAATTTTGATAGAATATTAGAAGTTTGGCCGCTACAACAACAAACAGTCAAAAATTAAAAACCTACATTTGGTTAATATATTTGAAATATGCAAAGTGGATGTATGCAATAATTAACACTAAATATGAAAAAATCAAAATTAAAGGGCGTTCTATCAGTTAGTGCAATTTTATCAACTTGCTGTATCTTGGAAACCGTAAGAGGCAAACTCTTGAACTTTTCAAAAACGCTAAAACTAAAAAATCCCAAAATTATAAAATCGCCAAACCGAAAAAATCGCAAAAAAAAACGAAAAAATTGCCAAATTAAAAAAAAATTAAAACTAAAATAAATTGCCAAAACCGAAAAAATCGCCAAAATGAAAAAAATCACTAAAATTAAAAAATCGCCAAAATTAAAAAATTCCAAAAACCGAAAAAATCAGCAAAACGAAAAAAAGCGCCAAAACTAAAAAATCGCCAAAACTAAAATAAATCGCCAAAACAAAAAAAAATTCCAAAAACGTAAAAACGCCAAAAACAGAAAAAATAAAAAAAAAAATGCCACAACTATGTACATATGCATATAGGCTAAATTTGTAAGTATTACATATCCGTACGAAACCCTTCGTGTGCGAGTCAAAGTCGCACTTTACAGAATTTATTTTATTTCGATTTAGGAATTTTTAAAAATTTAAATAATTTTCAAGCACATGAAAATTCGCCACCCACGTGAGCAAGCAACTATATATTCACTCATGCTTGTGCATGATCACGCGTAATTATCAGTATGAATTGATGCCAACTTCTTGAGCGTCATTCTCTTCTATTTTATGGTATATGCAAAATAACTATCAAACTTCCATGCAAATGTCAGTTCATAATAGTTTTTTCTTGTTTCTTCGCTTCATGTGCATGCTAAAAGTCATAGAAAAATAATCTTCATTATGCAACAACAACAAAAGCACAATCATAATGTAATTTTCTTTCGACATGCAACACAGCAAACATAGTTTTTTATAAGTTAAGTTGCCTCAATCTTTTAATAAACATTGAAGTATTTTTAAGCAGGAGTCAGAGAGATAGAAAAAGAGAGAGAGAGAGAGCAATAGAGCATATGACTGACTGACTGATAGCTATTAAAAATTTGTCATCAAATTATTACGGCTGTGAGTTGATAAATACATAAATAAAATTATTATGAAATTGTTAGATAAACACATACCATATTAAAGTGTTGGCTTGTTATTGAAGTGTTAAAAACATTAAATAATAAAAGACAAGAGAAAAAATTAAGAAATCCTTAAAATAAATTATGATTTTCTTCTGAAAAAAAAATTGCAACAAAGTAAAACAAAATAACTTAATTATTAATTAATTAATTTATCGAACAAGTTTTAAATATCTTAACTAACGATCTGGTGATCGAACAACATTTCCCTTGAATTTTTTTCCCCTATTCTTGTTTCCCTTATTTTGGAAAAATTATTTGAACATTTGAAGTTCTCTCATTTATTTTTTCTCCCGACTTTCTTTAAGAAAAGGAAATTTTTAGTTTTGAAAAAAATTAATTATATACCTGAAAATATTAAGAATTAGGTTAATAGCACCAGCTATCTATTGCCGGCGAGTTTGTACACACATTTAATTTTTAGCCTTTCTCTATTGATTGTCGAAAGGACACATACATACATACTTATGTAAAGGGCGATTTTTTAGCAACTTTATTTTTGGCAACACTGTTTTTGGCAAGTAAACTGTTTTCGTGTATCATGTTACTGTTAAACATCTTCAGTTTGGTCTATAATTTAACCATGAATCGACTTACAAATGAACAACGCTTGCAGATTATTAAATTTTATTATCAAAATTCATGCTCGTTTAAGAAAGTAAATCGTGCACTTCTTCCATTTTATGGTCAGTTTGGGCGACCTTCTGAGGCGGCTCACTTACAATATCTTACATTCTCTTCAATATCTCAACATCTTTATTGTAAACCCCTATAATATTGTATGTACAAGTATTGTCTAGTGCTTATGTAGATTTATGGGGTAGCTTTTTATATTTTTTCCAATTAAACTCAGCCATAAAACTGAGAGCACTTGTTACCTTTAATGTTCAACAAACTGTATCCCATGAAAATAACAATCCAAAACATTCACATGCGGGTGAGCACAATGAGTGCAAAGAAGAATAAAATTCAAGTTTTTTTTTTTTTATCTATAATTTTTATGGATAATTGGCGATATACATATGTATGTATGTAAGTACAACAATAATAAATGTGAAACAATGGTGAATTAAAAATCAAAAAAAAAATCAACAAAAAAAATTAAATCCAAAAGTGTGTGTGTCTAAAGCAGGCATCTCCAAAATACCTCACACTCTCTTAATAGATTTTACGTACAAATTTTATTTAAAATTGAGCGCTATTATCAAGAGCGGTTCCGGTTCCAATTAGCCTTTTATAAAATAAATGATCTTTTCGAGTCTTTTTCGACTCCTCCACGCATTTCAAATAATCATTTATTACTGTAGCTGAAAGATTGAAAGCTACAAAAGCTAAATTAAGGTGCAGTGTTTTCAAGTAATGTACACCAGTGAAGTGAAGTCTTTTGTAATCTGTATGTATGTGCAAACGCTTATTATGAATTTATGAATTTTTGTTTTGATTTAAAAAAAAAATTATATTCTAAAATTTTGATCACACGTAAAATATTTTTTTGCGTTTTCTTTAAGCCATTTTTCCTCTTGTAGTGCAAAAAATTCAAACATGATCTTAAGTTTTATTACTATACGTATTTAGTTTGATGAATATAATAGTACCTTATTTATATTTTGGTATTTGGTCTTACGAATTCTGTGGCAGGTAATATTTCAGTAAAAATATTTGATTTTTTGAATTTAGTATGACGGCTTTTCCACAGCTAAAAAGCTTTCATTCTCATCTCCCTACTCTCCTACAACCCCAAGACTTTGCAAAGTAAACTGTGCTTGTGAAAAAGCCGTTCAATTGAATTCAAAATAAAATTTTTTCTGCTTCTTTCCTCTCTCAGAAAACAAAGCTTAAAATAATTTAAAAATCCCGTTTGTTAAATCGGGTTTGAAAACGGATTTAAACTCACATTAATTAATAAAAACATAGGCTGCGAATGAGACCACAAAGAATAAAATGTAATTACTTTAAAATAATACCATGCGAAAGAAAAAGTAAAGAGGATTTGATGACTGTGTAAGCGAGACCTCGAAAAACACCACAAAAACAAATTATCTTCCGTCCTGTGTCACCTATGGTCTACTTTGTGTTTAGTATGACGACTTCTCCACAGATAAAAAGCTTCCATTCTCTTCTCCCTACTCTCCTACAAACTCAAGACTTTGCAAAGTAAACTGTGCTTGTGAAAAAGCCGTTCAATTGAATTCAAAATAAAATTTTTTCTGGTTCTTTCCTCTCTCAGAAAAAAAAGCTTAAAATAATTTAAAAATCCCGTTTGTTAAATCGGGTTTGAAAACGGATTTAAACTCACATTAATTAATAAAAATATTTCATTCAACAAGAATTGAAATTACTGAACTTAAGCCCTACCAAGAGAATATTTCTGATTAAAATATGAAAATATATCGTCCGTTATGGAGTGCCGCGTTGTGCACTCTGGTATGAAAAAAAAGCTAAAGCCCCATTTGACAACCCTATACTGTAGTCACAATCCATGCTCAGCACTATAGTATATAATTTCACAAAATAATGGACCAGCTATAAATTTTATATGACACCTATGAATTATTGAATCGCCAGTTACCGTTAAAGAAATCTGCAACAAACAAACAAAAAAAGCTTTGGTAAAAATAAGAAAAACAAATCCCGTATAAATTTTACTTATAAAAATGGCAGAAATTTTCCCATGATTTTTACACTGAATTAATAAATAACGGGCCACAAAAAATAACGCAAACGTGCATATAAATCCAACTGCTTTTCTTTCCCCCTTTTTTTTTTGTAATATACGAGTATTGCGTTAAAAACCAGTGACAAAGTTAAATAATTTATTATATCTATAATGTGCTAGACATTGAAATCCAAAAGTGACTGAACAAAATTTATATTTTTGTAAAAATGCTGTTAAGCCCCGTTCAGACTATTATACAAGTATTAATACTTTCATCACATTTTACGATACAGAAATCTAAATACATTCGTTGCGACTGTCAAAAAATCTAACGTAAAATCACATATTGTGTTCAGACCATCACACTTCAAATAAGATGTGTAATACAAGCAGAAAATAAAACAGCTGTTCAATGAAAATGTCTGTGCTATTCATTGACTAGCGGCGGCAAAGCGGTTTCATGTAGGCGGGGACGTGCCGGCACTTGAAAAAATTCAGCAGTTAAAAATATTCTATGTAAATAATAGAAAAAATTTAAGAAAAGATATTGCAAAAACGTTAAAAAATTACGTCAACGAAATATACTTCCATACGATTCACTTATTAAAAATTTTGAGCCGATATACATATGACAAAACATTACATCAATGACGACACGCTATCGGCGGCGAAACAGCCGACTTGGAAATTTGGTTTGTGTGAAAATGCAACCCTGATCTAATGAAAAGTATTATCGTTTAGAAAATTTTCTAAAAACGAAAGAGTCTTATGGGATGTCAAAATTTTTATCGTATTATTTGCCAATTTAATGACATTTTGCGTTCAGACTATCACACTTGCACGTATTATTTGAACTTTTGACAAGTATAAATACAAAGTATAATAGTCTGAACGCGGCTTTAATAAACATTTCATTTGGCGCATATTGAGTTTTTATCGCTTTTCTTGGTCATCAACAGCAATTTTACTTAAATTCCTTTTTGTTCTTAAACAAAAATTTTTTAATTTTTTTTTTTAATTTTTAAACAAAAATATTAAAATGAAGCTTTTCGACTATGCATATTATTTCACAGTACACAAGCATTATTCTTGATTTTAATATGAATAACCAGCGTATTGTCATTCCTCAAGCAGCCTCTGCCTATATTTTTTTTAAACAAGTCCATTTTAATCAGTTTAAATTGACACTCGGGGTCAAATTCATTTATTTTTTTTGTTTTCTATACATTTATTCGTTATATTTTTTTCTTTTCAATTTTGTTTACTTGTTCCTTTGTAACTTTATACGTTTATTATAGCAACAACGAGAAGAACACATACTTGTAGTTTATACATGGTTACGTTAAGCATAAAATGAATAGGGTGGATAGCTTGGTGTGCACCGGTAACACGATAAAATGGAACCATATACGGACACCAGTACGTGATAAAAGAGCAAAAAAAAAAGACTCGTTTCTCCCAGTTTTGCCCCAAGTCATGCACTTTTTTTATGGGCCCCCAAAGATTTGGGGCTTCGGTGTCAGTTTTGCATTTTCTCAGGCTCATATCTTGCAAACCGTTCGGAATTTTAATTTACTCTCTGAAGCAAAGTTGTAGCTCTTGTCATAAAGAACAAAAATTGTAAACATATAAAATCAAAAAAATTTCATCTTCAAGATCAAAATCGAAAAAAAAAAATTTAAAACATTCGATTTATTTTTTACCTTTTTTCCCCTCTTCAGGTCCATAGGTAGCAAACCGTTCAGAATTCAAGGAAACATTCAACTACAACAACGTACCTAAGGTCTCAATAAACAACTTTCTAGAACATATGAACTTCCTAGGAGTGATTCTTAACACCGTTTTGGTAGCCGGAAAATTTAAAAATTTCCCGAAAATTTTTTAATTTCATTTGTTGGGAAATTTTTTACTTTTGCGGCTACCTAAACGGTGTTAAGAATCGTTCCTAGGAAGTTCATATGTTCTAGAAAGATGTTTATTGAGATCTTAGGTACGTTTTTGTAGTTGATTGTTTCCTTGAATTTTGAACGGTTTGCTACCTATGGACCTGAACAGGAGAAAAAAGGTAAAAAAATCTAATTTTTTTAATTTTTTTTTTGCGATTTTGATCTTGAAGATGAAGTGTTTTTGATCTTATATGTTGACAATTTTTGTTCTTTATGACAAGAGCTACAACTTTGCCTCAGAGAGTAAATCAAAATTCCAATCGATTTGCAAGATGCCCCAAATCTTTGGGAGCCCATAAAAAAATGCATGACTTGGGGCAAAACTGGGAGACACGGTTCTTTTTTTTTTGATCTTTTATCACGTAGTGGTGATATCCGTATACGGTTATATTTCCATGATTTAAAAAATTACACACAGTGAAATATATTACCAAATAAAACTGAGAACGAAATACAGACTGTGTACATGTTTATTTTTAAATATAAAATTATAAAGCTTGGCAAAAGCTTTCTATAGCACTTGAAGAAATGTTGCTTTGGAGGTGTGTCGAAAAAGTGGGGGTACAATGACCCCGTCTGATGAGAAACCGCACCGAAAAGTCACGCTTGCACGGATTCGATTCTTCACATAACGAATTTGTTCCAAACGCTAAAAGTTTTGCACCAGTTTCACGATGACCCAAAAATGTTTTAGTCTTACAACCTGTGGCCGCGAAATGTTCACTATTTCTGTAGTTCTGAATTTGAACAATTTCGGTGCCTCGTTGAGGCCGTGTATCCTTCAATTTTTATTAATGGCGCAGTTTTTACTTGTCAGCTGTCAAGTAGTTATAGCATGAGTCGTGACAGCTGTTAGAATGGCGGTATATTCAAAATAAAACGTCTTATTGGACACCCTGTGTTTTCTATATTGCATTTATTTTATTAAAAAAATTGTAACGGTAAACAATTTTAATGGTACTTCCTAACTGCAGCTTGTATGAATTTTTTTTTTTTTAAATTCACATTCAGATACTGACAGGAATTCCCGCTTGTATGAAAAAATTAATTGATTCTTTGGCAGCTGAATGTTTTAATATCTGCGCTGTCTAAAATATGAGGTTTGCAGTTATAAATGCGGTCTTAATTTTTTAGCTCGATCCGACGAATGTGAACATAAGGATCAAAACATCACATACCAGCTTATTGTAAGATTTGTTATGTATTTGAAAATTATCCTACATCTCGTGATCCGTTCTATCAATATTTTCTAGTGGAAAATTATGCAATTAATACACAGAAAGTAAGAGCAAAAAGAATTTACTTTTGAGTTCCCAGCCATTCCAAAAAAAACAATCCCAAAAAGGAGATTTTTCTAGTACTTTTGATGTATTCTTCTTATTATATTATATTTTTAAAAATATTTAAAAAAAAGTATCTTGTCTTTAAGGTGGCATAATAAATTTTTTTTCCTTCCAGCTTTGGAATTTGAGAAAAAACGCCTTAAAATTGATATTATAACAAAAATAGGTATATTTCGAAACAATCTGGCTCCTTCAATAACGAAAATATTGAAAAAATAGTATTGAAAGTATTGAAAAAAATAATTCTTTTAGTATTACCTTTTAAATAAGTAAAAATATGGGATTGGTATTTTCGCAAAAAAAAAAAAATCTTATAATAGCGAAATAATTAACAAAACTTTTTTCTGCAAAAAAAAAAAAAACAGCGAAAAATCGACTTTTTCAAAATGTTAATTTATATAAAGTATAAATTTTGACCTTATGGTGGTTTTGATACCAAATTTTTTGTTTAATGTTGCAAATTTGGTTCTTAATTTATAATAAGTTTCCTTTTCTAAATCGAACACAATTTGACTTCTCCATTAGCAGCTGAACAAGTGGACAAAGGTTGGTAAAAAATAGCCAAAATTTTAATTTTTTCCCTATTTCGTAAAATGTAAGCGAAACCACATAAATGTAGCAGACTTGTTTTAGCTATTCGAAAGAAAAAATAATCCACTGGCAAAAAATCTTTTTTATCAGATCAAAAACATCAGGAGGCTTATTCTGAATTGCGATGCGAAAATCAATGCGATGCGAAAATACATAAATGCGAACAATTGCTATTCTGTATTGCGATATTCGCAAAGTTCTTTTTTAATCGCATGGCATTGGTTTTAATTTTGCATTAACCCAAGGTTGCCTAAGCGGGCAACCTTCGCCCACTTTAAAGATGTAGAGTCCAAATTGCAGTGTTAAAATCTATGATACCTCCTCAAACGCTGTATGAAACTTCATAGCAATCGGACGGCCCGTTTAGAAACTGCAGAATTATTTCCATTTTTTTTAAACACCGCCACTGTGTATGGGATACTTTAGGTCCCACTAGACATATATGACAGCAAAGCACATATTTTAGATAGTGCAAATATATCAATTAAAGAAAAAAGTTTGCGAATATACAAATGGCAGGTTCATTATTAATTTAAAAATTTTAAATATACAATTTTGTATTGTTGCATAAATTCTTCATAATCATGTGTTATGTGTATCGCCTTGTTAGTTTGACCTTAATTAAATCTTCCGCAGTGTATTTACTTATACATTGATTTAACTACATGTATATTTAGTTGTCTAATTTAGAAGCGAGAACGAAATGTAACGTCATGCTCGTAGTTTTATTCTGTTCAATTTATTTCATGCAATCAACCCTGCAACCAATAAAATCAACAACAACAACTACAACAACTGCTACTTAATAAAACATAATTCAGAATAATTTGTTGCATTATTACACATTTTTATGCATGATATTTTTCTTTTATTTTAATATACAAAATATAAAATACTCGTATGTATGTATGTACACATGTTTGTGTAAAATGCAAATTATCCATAAGTTTTGGCGGAAAAGTTCTGTAGCAGTTGTCGTAACGTTTGGTTTAACCTAACGCAGGGGTTATCAAAGCTTAAGGGACGGAGCATTGAAAGAAAACTTTTGTACTAAAAATCTTTTTTTCTTCTTCTGCAAATAAACAAAGATTTTTTATGTTTAGGAAGTGTTGTAATAGTGAATATACTATTTATTATAGGCATACATCAGTGTTTCATAATGATTTTGTATATTTATTCCGACTGAAGTTGTATTTTTAGGTAGATGTCGGAGTCAAAATTCGTCCATTTTGTTTTTGCTTTGCCGATGCCAATAATAAATTCATGAAAGAAAATTTAAACAGAAAATAGATACATTTTCAGTCATAAGAAAAAAGGAATCGTTATTTAAATCTTGAATATCTCTTATGGAAATTTTGCACTTATTTATACAGGAAAAATCATTGTGCAGAATTCTATAAAGAAATTTGTTTGATTGCACCTAAAATTGTTATATATTTCATTTATAATACGCAAAAAGGTTAATAAAATTGATAAACAGACCCAAGCCTATAAAATTCATTGATTTAAAAAATAAAAAAAGTACATTAACTTTTATTTCAAATCACAAAAAGTCTCGTTGTGCGCAATAAATAAATGCGCCAAAATTCTTATTCTTTCCTTTTAAAGGCAGAACTGTCAAGCGAAAAGTTATGCTAGGAACACAACTGATTACGAACGACGAATTTCCCTGTGTAAATTCGTCGTGTGAGGCATTAAACACATTCACCACAGCAAGCTACGGACTACAAAATGTCAAGGATAGAATACACATGTTTATATGAGAGTGATTCTTTTGAAGACAGCAAGGCAACAGGGCGGCAGGTTGTTGTCTATGCTCATTTTGTTGTTGTAGTCCAATTAAACTAATTTCTATTTCTTTGGCTACAATGAGAAAATTCAGTGTTGCCAGTATAATACAAAATGTTGAACGAATGATATCGTGCAATTATTTCATTGATTTAAAGCAAACATTAATTCATTTTTATACTTTTACGTCATATTAGTACATTCTGAAAGTGTAATTTAATTTTTATAAATGCGAAATATTTGAAGGTGGCAATACTGAACTATGTATTTATAATTAAATATGAGGTGCAGATAGTGCTGCTGCCGTCTCCAAAATAATTAAGTAGCTGGCTACGAGGCGACAAATGCTGTTAGCGGCATTTGAAGTCGTATGTTCGTGTAGCCTGCTGTGGTGAATGTGTTTAATGCATTACCCAGCGAATTCCTCTTTTTTAATTGATAAATTTGATTATTGTGTGTACAAAGAGAGAGAAAGAGAGAGAGAGAGAAAATTGTTTTTTCGGCGTTCGTCGGCGTACAAAATAGAAATAAATCTATCTCAGAATACGACCGAAAAAATCGTTTTTCGTCCCAGTTGTGTTCCTAGCATTACTTGAGAAATTTTTCAATCGGAATTTCTGCTGTTTTTTTTTAATAATTCTTTGGGTAATAAAATTCATCCGGAAATAAGTAATATGCTTGGAATAAAAATCTAATTTGCATTGAATTTTAATATAGCAAAAGGAATGCCGATTAAAAATATTTTGCCGAAACCGAAGCCCAAGCCTATTAAACCGGCGGGTACTGATAATTTATATCTATGTGTATTGGGCCGGCCCCTGATTTTCTTCGAAAACATTTATCCAGTGACATCAAAGGCCTTAATTTGAAACTCGTTATTGAAAGCGATGATTGTACACCTGTAGTGCAATTCAGTAACTTTTAACGTAATTTTTGTGTTATACATTTTGTCGCCTGCAATAACGATTGTGTGATTCTGTAATTACTTTTTAACGATAGTACGCAGCTGATATTTTCTGTTGATTTTTATCGATAAAATTAACAGCACATAAATTATTGTCGCTTAAATAACGACACAGCTGACATTATCTTACATCGAATATCGTTAAAAATGTTACTGAATAGCAAATTCGATAAATTTTTGTTATAGTTATTTTAACGATGTGATTATCTTTAAAAAAAAGTTAGTGAATCGCACTACTGAGCTAAAAAGTGCCTTTATGTTTACAGTTTATACAAATAAATAAATCACTAGAGCACGCAGTGGGATTTTGGTGTCAAAAACTCTTATATTTCGACCACACAATTTAAAAGATCGAATAATGCAGTTTTGTAAATACGAAGTGAGCATTTCATTTGCGTGAAGATACATTTTAAAATTTAAAACAGTAGAGATAAACCGTCGTGTTTAGCAGAGCTTTGTTAACACAGACATACCTCTGTTACATGTACATATGTATATTAAAAATTAGATTTTTCTCACAAAATGGACTTCATACCCGATTTTTTTAAACAAAATGAACCCGACGGAGTTCCTCCTATATGACTACTTTGTTAGATATGTATAACATTATATAATTCCAATGACTGTGTAGCAGATGGGTGAGATGCGGCAGAAAAATATTATTAGAGGAGACTCTTGGGTATATTTCCAGTAGTTGAAAGTAATAACATTTCGTTTTTTTTGTAGAAATTATAACACGACATCAAAAAATGTTTTCAAGCTAAATAAATTCAGTAAAGTGCGTCTTTGACTCGCACCCGAAGGGTTCCGTACGGACACTACATACATTTGTAATACTTTACGAACTTTAGCCTATAAAATCGAATATCTTACCTGATGTAGACATTTAAAAAAAAGAGATGAGAGGTGTCTTAGGACACCCGGTTATAGCTATGCTGCTTAGTTATATAAAACA
Source organism: Nowickia ferox (assembly GCA_936439885.1). NCBI lineage: Eukaryota > Metazoa > Arthropoda > Insecta > Diptera > Tachinidae > Nowickia > Nowickia ferox. Next base: position 95,499,492 of record OW387024.1, on the reverse strand, counting down.
AGTTTCATGTGTGAAATAACAATGCAATAAAATTATATTATATGATGATGTAAAATTCTCTGCAAATATTTCAAAACGTTTTTATTTATTTGCCATTATTTTCTTTTCTATCGGCATGCGATTAAAGTAATGTATTGGTTGTGGGTAGTGGCGGCTGTTAGCCAGCTTACAGGCGATCAACTGTGTTCTCTGGTGTGTGCTCATCTGTAAAAACAAAACGAAACCAAATTGAGCAATCGTTCTCATTGTTTTTGTTTCTCTCACTTCAAATAACGAAAAACACAAAATCAAACAATTTGTTTAGTTTATTTTCGTACTCTGTTTTCAAGTGCAAAGAAATCAAAACAAAAATAAATTTATAACTGTAATATAGTTTCGATTATTTTTGTTACAAAAATCGCGCAATAAATACCATAGCTATAAAAATTTAAGTACTATTCCGTTTTTTTTTTTACAATTTATATCTGAATTAGGTATTCCGTGGGTAGCAGATTTCCTTAATTTTGGTGAAAACAAAACCCAAGCATAAAATATTGGTATGAAATAAATTTTCACTTGGTTAAAAATTTTGGTGAAAATACATAGAAATGTATGTATGCTAAAGGCCATGATTCACTATCCTACACAATCGCGCGATCTACGAAAAAATACAACCCTGATCTGATGAATTGTTTTTGTCTTTTGAAAATGTTCATAGACTCCATCATACCAGGGCTGTATTTTCTCAAAAATCGCACGATCGTGTAGGCTAGTGTATCACGGCCTTAAGGGCCTTTAATATAAATTCTTTTTTTTTGTTTTTTCTTCACTGGGAATTTCCACGTTTCTGTCATGCTTTTATAAGTAGTCCCAATTTTTTACTCTACTCAGCAGCTTCATTCGCTATTGTAAAGCAATACGGAAGCTATTTATAATACCTACATAATATGTTTTGTAATTGTGTATGTACATATGTATGTCTTCCCTCAATATTTCCCTTTTTTATACGACTAAGTTTGTAGCATACTGAAAATTTCAAAACAATAACAAAAAAAATTTAATGTAAAAATATTTCTGAACATTTCAAAACAATAACAAACAAAAATTTAATGTAAAAATATTTCTTGGCAACTTTCAACAGTTGTTTAAGATGCGTAGCATCATTCCCCCTTTTTTCATACATGGTCTGCTTACTAATGGCAACAATATGTATTCATCTACGGCTGAACAAGTCATGTACCCGAGCCGTGGTAACTCACTCGTAAGACAACTACAAGTACCCACTCTCGTTCTGAATATCTCCAAAAACAATGAAGCAAATCAAAAATATAAAATTAAAGACTGAAGCAGAAAGAGAAACAACAACAAAAATACGTAATTTTTAATTAAAAACATAAGGGTGTTTGTTGTTTTGGGTCCCAATGGTGTCGTATTAAAAGGAGAGCGGCATGTTGATGGCCCAGAGATGGCAACGTTTCTATGTTAATAAAGGAAAAGGTTAAATAAAATACTCTGCAGTTCGAAAAGAAACCTAAACTCAGAAGAATTCCTTTTTTTTCGATTCGAATTGTAGAGTAGACCCGCCGCAGGTAGCCGCACTAGCTGAAATGCTTATCAGCTGTTTCTTTTGTTTACAGTATTTTGCAGTGTTGTGTGAATCCATATTAAATTTTACAAAGAAAAAACTTCGAAATTATCCAATATTTTATAGATTGCACAAAACATATTTTGTGTTTGATAACAACGCTTTTTATTTACGAATATACAGCTGCAGTCAAAATAATAGCACCATGACACAATTTTTAGTAAATCCAATTACATACATATTTTTTAGCGCTGATGTGATTTAACGCAAAGCGCATTAAAACTTATTATTGCTATTTAGTTTATTATAAAAATGTATGCCCCTATCACGGTTCTCAACTAAATTCAGTTTGGTCGTCTAAGAGTAGAAATGCCCTCTTTCACTTTCAGTACTAATTTTATGCTAAACGGTCCCATTGGTTACCGCGTTACAGGCCTTTTTCTCAAAAGTACATAAAATTAAAAAAAGAAAAACCCTAGCAACACGGCAACTGTTTACATAATTTACCAGTGTTGCCGCGTTTTCTTTTTTTACTTTTACGTACTTCTTGCGCTAACTTTGACATTACGGGTGCTGGATTGCGCAGTTTCGTTTTTTTTTAATTTTTTATGTCTTAACTACTCGACAACTGTCCGTGTCTTCATGCTGGACTTTTGGCTTAGATTTTTTAAACTACAGCCGAAAATGTCCGTCCCAGTAGCGATACTTTCCCTAGTTTCTATGAAAAAAAAAACTATTAAATTATGAGACTTTTCGGTTTTAAAAATTTACAAATAACCGCGAAAGTTTCGACTTTCCCAACCCCGCGAAAACGTCTAAATAAAACTTGCTTAAAGAGAATTCAACAGAGTTACAGAGTGAAAACAAAAACAACAAAAAATTATTTTTAAACCCCATCAAATTTTTACACACTCATACTACTCACGCACCTACATTGACATTGATTCATTCAGTTGTGCTGCGTATTATTGCGGGATGTAGTTTTTTAAAACAAAAAGGTTTCCTCCGTGCGCGCTCTCACAGATACAAAATAAGCCAACACAACAACCGGAAAGTAAAAAGCTAATCTTAAAATAAATTTTGTAAAAATACCTATAAAAAAATTACTGGGAAAGAAATAATAAAGAATAGAAAAACGTGATTGAGAAATACTTTCAGTAAATTTAGAATAAAAATAACAACATACAAAAATATCAGTGCAGCGTTTTAAAAATTGTAAATACATAAATTAAAAAAGCCCGTGGCAAAGAAAGTAGGGGAATAGAAAAAAAAAATTCAACAGTTTAGTGTTTCCATTTTGTTGGTCTTAACAAAAAGTGTTTTGTTAAGACTCCCCCCACCTGGCAGGCATATTACAATGATACACTGGAATTATCTCACTTTTAAGGTAAAAAACTACATGCACCCTTTTATTAAATTATTTTCAAATGCGGGCTGCAAATAAAATTTCTCAAGTAGAAAAAAAAACTTTATTCTAATGAATGGGAATTTCTTGTTTAATTTTTAATTTTGTTAATCAGGAAGTGAGAGGAAGACCAGCATTAATTTCCCAGCATTCCCGCAGTTTTATTTCGAACCCATTGTTTTTATTTGTTTATTTTACTTTAATATTATTCATGCACAAACAAATGCAGCTCTTTATCGATTTGCTGCTATTACATTGGAAATATTAATTAATTTTTTTTTTTGTAAATTATTGTAAAGTTTTTTTCATTTATTTTATAAAAGGAGAATGAACAATTTTACAATGATGGCAATCATTAGGCAAAACTAAAAACTGAAAATATTCTGCAGTAGATACACAGAAATTGCGAACAAAATTTTAAAATATGCTTGAATAATTTTAATTGAAATTTATTTGCTGGTGGTTAAGCATCGTCTATATATTTCATTGGTGCTTAGCCAAATCATTAGTAGACTTCAACCACCTTTTGAACAGTCCCAAACCTCTTATCTTATTCACAGACTTTCAAAAACTATTTGAGAATTCACAAATAATAATATTTTTGAAAATCGCAAATGAAACATAAGCGTAGTAGGCTTACAAACTTTAACATATGGTTGAATAACCTTATTTTTTTTATTGGAAAATATACTGTTTTGGCATACACAGTAAACTTAGAAAACTTCTACCCCCACATTCTTAATGGCGGTATTCGATGTTTGATGCAAATTTTCGTGCGTTCGTAGCTTTTCTTTAAAATCCAACACTAAAATACACACACAATCCAAAGAAAAGCTACGATATTTTGCATTTGCACGAACGCACTAAAATTTGCATCAAACATCGAATACCGCCAATAATTAAAATGATTTTGAGAAGTATTTTATTTAAAATTTTTCATAAAAATTTTTCTTAAAATGGATTTCAAATACATTTTATTTTATTTTTTTATAAATATGGGGGATAAAGTTTAAGGGGTTTTTTTGGTTACTTTTAACCAAAGTTGGTTACTTTTTCAATATATAAATAACCATATTTATTTACCGCACTTTTCACAATGTACAATTAAAAGGATACAAGGGGCTTCAACGGAAAGTTGTAGTTAAAGTTCACATTAAAGTCTGGTACTCTGTTCACAATTTCGTGCGAAATGCTGTCAAACTACATACAAAAGTATTTGGTGTGAAATATTTGCGAAATAAATACTCTGTTCTTGTTGTGAAAAACACTTAAAATCATGTCTTTCCATGCAAAATTAGTCTGGCATCATTTTAGTGTAGCTGCGAAACAACATGAGCAGTGCTTTTTTCGCACGGAATTTTAACAATGTTGCATACTTTCAAGCAATAAAAGTAAGAAATTTATTAAAAAAACCGCGAGTTGAGCTGCATTTAGTACATGTCAAATTTTTCACGCGAAATAATCAATGGAGCTGAAAATTTTTCACAACTTTGAACAGAGTACCAGCCTTAACTCTTAATCATACATTGTGAAAAGAGACGTTGGTACTCGTATATTAAAATTACATTCGCAATAAACTACCACAAGTTATATGAGTTTCTGTGGATAAGAAACTAAGATGATGTGGTTTCATATCTAGTAAATGAGCGAAATGTGAGAAAGAAAAAAAAATATGAAATCAAAATCAAGTTGTTTGGAAATAAGTTTAGAACTTCTATTGAGTCCCCATGTTCCACTTAGAAACTATGGGAACTAAATAATGATAACACTGTGCTAGTTCAAAAATGTAACAAGCCGGTTACCCAGTGGGTAAACCTAATTCGAGTACGCTAAATCCAATAATACTAACCATTTTTTTAAGCTAGCTCTTGCTTAAAAAATAATTAAGATTGAAAACTTGGTTAAAAATATCTAAAAATCGCAATTTTTCCCAGCTTTCTACTATTCATTCAGTTTTATATCAATTAAAAGAACATATTATGGATGAACATGCGTTCTAAAGACATCTGAATTTGAAAAAAAAAATTAAAAAAAAATTAAAAAATTGCCCTAATTAAAAAAAAATTGTCCCAAAAAAATTTACGAAAAAAATTCGAAAAAACTTTTTTTTTTTTTTTTTAAGTTTTCTCAGGCGATATACTCTTATATCGACATAAAGGTTAAAATACATAAAGCAAAAATAATTTTTATGTCAGAATTTTATAATTAAAAACTTAATAGTTCAACCAAAGTTATTATTAAAGTAAAACATGAATGGTTTCATTGTTCAGTGTTGGAGTTTCCAGTCCTGGGGGTCTACTCTGTAATTCGGTGCTAGAGAACAGGATTTCAAAGTAACATTTTCTTCAGATACAAATTCGAAAGTATTTTTTACTTGCGTTTCGAATTACAGAGCAGACCAGCTGCTAAGCTGTCTATAAATTTCAATTTTCGATTTATTAATTTCGAAAATGTGTCAAAAAAAGTTTACATTTAAAAATTGTATTTCATCATAGAAGATCTGCGAGAGCAAACATAGTGATTTTATTTAGTTTAAACCGCTCAATATTTTCCATTTTAACATGTTTTTCCCCTCCTTCTGTAAAATTATGAAAATGTTTTTAGGGTGTTTTGCGTTTCAAGTAACGATATATGATTTGTTAGATTAACATTTAAATGTTAATTTTTAGCTTTGACGAGAAACACTTCTAGGGAACATTTTACCATGTATGGGTATTTTTTGGTGCTTTTCGGAAAAGTAACAAAAATTATCCTTAAGCGGAGAAATCAGGGGCCGAAATGTTTTAAAGAAATATTCACGTTTCTCAATACACATCACAGATCGAATCTTAAAATCCGTTTATGCAAAATCTTACATGTGTAATATGCTCCTTATAAAATTGTTGTTTTTTTTGTTATTAAAAACTTTTTCAAAATTTGTTTGGCCTGTCCCTGTTCCACTTTGTGGATAGAAAACGTTCGCTCGATTACTTATTACTTATTATATTTTCTATTTTATTGTCAAATACAATTTGCCGATCGAAAGTTTTCTGTCGACATCGTGGAATAGACCATAAACATTTCTATATCTTATAAAATTTAAAACAAACTTTCAATTCCCCAGACTTGAATTTTCAAATAGTCTTTAGCTACGATATTTTTATAAAGTTTTGTAAAATACACAAATATCTTTTATATGATCACTTTTTGTTTTTTGAAATGTGTATGTGGAAAATAAAAAAAAAACTTAATTAAAAATAACCTGATTCGATCGGGTTTCTTTCCTTAGATTTCTTTGTCGCCCTGATTTCATAAGAACACAATGATGAGTATTAAATTTTTAAATTTAGTGTTGAAACACGCACGCACTCTGCAGTCGCTGCCAACAAAGAAAATTATTTTTGTGAGTTTTGTAAAGAAATGATTTTTTTTTTTTTTTTTTTTTTATTGAAACATTTGTTAAACACATGGAAATCACGTCAGTCTCGCCATACATACGTCTATCATTAAAGCGAAAGTAATTCACCGACATTTTATTAGAGTAAAAAATGATGCATTAGGCTGACTGTTACACATATGGATGATTTTTAAGAGAACCACAAATCTTTCGAAGCACTTTAAAAACTTTGGCAAAATTTGCGGCCCCAATACACTTTTTAAGTCTATAAAAATCAGTGAATATCTAAAATCTAAATTTGACGAGGACTTGCAGCTATTAGAACTAAACAATTCTTTCAAAACTTTACGTTATTTTCTATCTAAAAACCAAACTGGATATTGTTATTCTACTTTTTCACATTTTTCATATGAACACAGAAAAAAGTATTCACCAATTAATGTTTTCAATTAATAATTTAATTGATTCAATTAAATTTTTAATTGTATTAATTAATTTGATTGGAAAAATTTAATTTATATTATAGGTGAAAATTTAATTAATTTTTTAATTAATATTACAAATATTTTAATTAATATTACAAACTCATTCATATTACTTTTTTGTGTGAAGTGAGTACAGTTGGGAAGGCAACAGCTGTTAGCTTGTTAAAACTGCTTGAACATGCGTGTATGCGTTTAAATTAAGAATAGCAAAAAATAGAAAAGTTCGTGTTTGGCATTTCACTAGAATCTCATGGCATGCAAAACCGGCAAAATCTTGGTAACACTAAGGTTCGCCCTAATATGCTTTTGTACGTATGTATGCACACAAATGCTTTTTTTTTACTTCCCTTGTCATTTGCAGCAAGACATTCTTATTTTCTGGCCGATGTTTTGATTTCTGTAGGAAATGTTTAACCTCACAATAAAACTCATAATAAAATGGAATTTGTTTGTTTTTCATGATGATGGCGACGAGCGCATAAGCGAGATTAAGCTATAAACACTGTTCACCTTTTATTTCTGTTTTCTAAGAAATTGTATGAAAAATTTCAATGCAGATTTAAGGATTTATCGACAATTTGACGATATTTTAAATAAATTCTAGGCTAAATTTTAGGGCCTGCCTAAATGCCACGATGTCGACAACATTCGACTTGTCGCACACTTATATTTGAAACAAAAGCAAAAATTACATTACGGGAGTGTCGCTAAAGACAGTTGTGACAGTTGTAACAATTCAATACAGACGTCATTTTGTAAATACGAAAAAAAAAATAAAAAGTCGGCGAACCATATAAAAATGAATATCATTTGACAGGTATTTTAAAATCATCTTTAGGTTTCTTAATTTTTATTTAATTTCGAGTTATGAAGTTCTTTGAAAAATGAGCGGTGTGTATTCTATCCTGAACATTTTGTAGTCGGTAGCTTGCTGCGCTGAATGGATCTAATGCATTAGACTTTTTCTTTAAATTTTTCTTGAGATAAAATTTTACATTAAGTTTCTCAACGTACACTTGTTCTCATTATCCATTTTTACTACCAGAACCTTCTCCAACTTTTTGTTTTATAAAAAAAAGTATATATGTATATTTCGCTTGTTCGTTTGTTACGGGGACTTTCAAAATAGTTTTTTTTCGAAGATGAAAAATCATGGAAGAAAACAAAAAATAGCATTTTACAAGGGCTAGTTAAGAAACTGTTGATATAAACAATTGCAAAAAGAATTGTACCTATTATATTAGTTTTCTGCCACATCAAGAAATCGTTGAGTGTATGTGTGTGTGTGTGTGTGTGTTTGTGTGCAGTTGGCATCACTTGAAAGTGAAGATGTGTCGAGAGAAAGAAAAGCAGTTTGTTGCATCTTAAAACAAAAATACTTTTAACAAAAACTAAGGCAAAAGAATAGAAGCAATATTCGTGTCTGATATAATTAGAAATAATGCATTTCATGACAATTACTCTTTAGGAAAAGATACTCACTCAAAAACTTAAGTTTGATTAAGAACTGTTGAAAATGGCCAAAGAAGACCAAGAGGATTAGACAACAGGGACACATTGGCCCACCCTTTTGGAATTTAAATTAAAGCATATTATAATTATTTATGGTTAAATGTCATTGTGGTTTTGTCATTAGTAGCTCCTGTACAATTGTATTCCTGCGTCTTGCTGTGTTGTGCTGTGTCTTAGTGGTGGATTTCATCAATTATTTCAAACTGACCTTAATGTCTTTTAACTGTTGTAAATATATTGCATTATAGTTCTGCTTGTTCTGCTTGCTTTTTCTTTCTATTTGTAATTAAATCGTTTATAATTATTGCTTTGGGCAAATATATCAATCAGCAAATCAATGCAGTTGCTGATAAATTACACAATTCGTAGTACTCAATTCCATTTGGGATTTAGCGAGGGTTATTGGGTGGTGAAGTCTAAAGTATGATGTTCGCTGAAAACATGAAATTTTCATTTGCTATGCTCAGCAGATTGTGTTAGACGGGTATTGGTTTTCAGTGTCTTGAAATATCAATGTCGGGAAGTGCGCATCATCGATTTCCCTCACAGCTAATTTGTTTTATATATTGCTTTTGATCAATCCGTTTCTTCATTTAAAGTAGAAAACAAATGCAACAAGCGGAAAAATCATTATTCTAGCTTGTTACCACAGTGCGTAACGGCTTTCAATAGACTTTCGGCGGCCTTTAAACGCCGGCAATGAGCCGCTTAATTTTTAACAACACCGTGCGTATCGAAAGAAAAATGTAGACATACATGTATATATATATATATATATATATATATATATATATATATATAAATATTATTCTAACCTGTTACCAAAGTGCGTAACGAATTTCAATAAATTTCCGCCGGCATTTAAGTGCCTGCAATGAACCGCTAAATCCTTGGCAACAAAGGTTCTTGTAAGAAAGAAGTATAAAAGTATGTGATTTAAATAAATGCAATAAGCGGGAAATATGATTCTAACTTGTTACCGGCAATGAGCCGATAAATACATCCCATTGTGCGGGGTCTTGGGGACGTCTGATTTTAACAGTTTGATCGATCTAAAGTGTAAGCCTTCAAAATTTGCTGTACAACTAAAATGGCCTGCCAACAAGTGGCTCAATACTTTTGTGGCCCGATAAGCCTATAACTGCTCTGTATGAAAGTTCGGCGCCCACCATCTTCTGCATGCCATTATTTCCTAAAAGCTTGTGTATAGTTAAATTAAAAAGAAACTACATAATAATTTTTCAATTTCTCAGCTGCCTCCATATGCCCCCCATTAAAAAAATATTTATTAAATATTGAATTTATGTAATATTTGCCCTGCTAATGACTACTCAGGGTGCACAGAAAATCATTCCGAATATTTGCAATTTTGTGTAATATGTTAAAGTAATAATGAAGTAAAAGAGCAACTATTTATATAAAGGAAGTTAAACAACTCAGAATGGGGTATTAAATAAAATTAAAATCAATGTGCAAGTGCAACATTTTCAGACAATAGGTATGTATGTATGTATGTAAGTGCCTGTAATGCCAATAAACATAAATATTTGATTGTAGTTGTGATTGTAGCAACAACATTAAAACAACTCTTAGTAATAAATTTTGCTCGAATAACTATTAATGCTGTGACTGTGTGCTTCTTCATTACTACAATTACAAAAATATGTATGCACTGGTATGTATGTATGTATGTAGATATTTGTACTTGATTTAGGACACAAGTAAATGTACTTAATATTCTCTCTTTTAGCTCGTTACCAAACTATAACAATTAAGTATTATTATACTTGGTTTAAATTTAAATAGATTGTTAAAGATAATTTTCCTTGGCCAGTGTTGAAAGAGTAAAAAGGACCTAACTACAGTTTCAAGATACGTGCACACATGCAGGCATACACCTACACATACACAAGTATGCAAGTGCCAGTGAAATGGTAACAAATGGCTTTGTCGTAGTCAAATCCAATGTCTTAAAAAATGTTATGATTTTCATTTCATTTGATTTTGCTTCTGCTTTCGCTTTTGAAAAATACAACAGTTTCAGTCAAAGCAAATTGTATATATATAGTACTTTCAGCAGTCGACGATTTGAACAGTTTGAATTTGATTGGGTTTTTTCCTTTGGTTACTATCACAAGTAAAAGCAGAATTTGATTTGCTGTTGCTTTTGGTTAGCTTTGGTAGTAAAAGCAGAAGCAGTCTATATGCTTTTGTAAGTCGCAAACAGTCACAGTCGAAGAGGCAAAAACTCTTGCTTTTAGAAGTTTTGTTTTGTCTTGGCAATTTTTTAGTTTCTTGGTGACCTCTTCACTTTTTGTAATTTTTTTTTTGCATTTTAGCGATTTATTTTATTTCTGTGATATTTTTCATTCACGCGTTTTTTCCATTTTAGCGATTTTGTGTTTCGACATTTTTTGTATTTTGAGATTTTTGAGTTTTCGCGCTTTTGTAAATTTCAAAACATAAAAAAATTTTAAAAAATAAATAAATGGCTCGTTTAAATAATTACCAAAAACTTGGGGAAAAAAACTTTGAAAAATCGATTTAGCGAAAATTACTGTAAATACGAAATTCCACGCGAAATTAAAGCAAAAATCGTTACCGGGCCTTAAATGATGTTTTCTTGATTTTTTTTTACAAATTAATTATTTTCGGGGCATTTATGAATAAAATTCCACGAGAAATTTCTCCCTTTTTCAATTATTTTTTTTTTGTTTTTCCTCAGCAAAAATTTCTAGCCCTGTTTTCTTTTTAAATACTAAATTAATTAATGGGACTCGTTACCGGCCTTAAAAATTGGTTTCGTTTGCACACTAACTATAAAAAAAATTTAATATATTTTAAATTGAAATAATTATTAAAAAATCGAATAAATTTTCATCGATTAAAATTTTATTCGAATAATACAGCAAAGCCTTCCTTACAATAAAATCTTACAATAATTTCATGAATTCTTGTCAATCACTTACATATATCCGTCAAATTTCGCTAGAGTCTGCCCCCTAAAATTTTCGCTTACAATAGAATCTTACAAAATTTGATGAATCTTTCTTGGTCAATCTGTTAGATTACATTTAGCATAACATAAACATAACGCCATGAATTTGGCTTTTTATGAGCAATAATTCTTCAGCATTTTTATTTTAATATGACTTCTGCCAAATGGGTTTATCGTCTGACCCATTAGACCCCCTTACTTTAAATCACTTTTTGCATAATGTCACCAGTGGTAACCAGACGAATGTTGTCTTCCAAGGCCTCAACCATCTGTAGCTAGTTAGCTTAGACCAGAAACTATACATATCCCCACAAAAAAAAAAAAGAAAAATTAAAAATGCAGCGATATCGAAACGCCAATTATTATTTTTTCAACCGCAAATCTATTTAAAAATATCGAATGTGACACCGTCTTGATGAAACAGGCAAGCACAAATCTTTCCTAAAAAATTCAATAAGAATGTATGTACTCGTATCTGTACTTGAAAATAAATGTTGATTAAAATAATTTGGAATATCCTGGGGGTAATTATGTAATTCGATTCGAAAAGAAAACTGTTCGAATTTGCATGTTATTAACATTACAATTCGAAAACATTTCCGTTCGATTCGGATTACATAATAACCTCCCTGCATTGCTTCATTTACTCTTACAGCTTTGTCAATGTTTGTTATAAAATGTCTTTGAGACCTTTTCTGGCAAATCGTTCCCTTTATTTAAATATTTACCGCACATAAATAAAACTTTCTTACTCTTACACTTTCATATTTATATACACATTCAAACACACACGTACATATCGTTAGCAAAAATGCAAAATCACGTAACTACACTTTTTTTTTTTTAATTTTATAGGAGAGAGAGAAAACTAAACAAAATTATTCAATCGACTGAAGTAAAGTTACTTTATTTTAATTTTTAACTCGGCTGATTGTTATGATAATGGTTTGAAAATTTGTAGGAGGAGGGCTACGTGTTTTGATATAATACCCAATAATTAATTAAAAATAAAATTTTGACTTTTTTTTTTTTTTTGTTAAGAGGTTTTGCATTTCAGCTGACGATATACTGATGTAAATATAATTACATAATCCTTAACTGTTTTATATTAAATGTAAATTTAACGAACATTCATTTTGTTACCCAAAAATATGCAACAAAATATTAAACAGGAACAATCCCTTACATGCACATAAAGGTTTACACACTCGCTCACACACACACACACACACACACACTCACGTAAACTCTGCTTGTTGCGTGTTTATAATATTAGTGTTATTGGGTAAAAGTTAGTGCGTTTTTTTTGTTTTGCTGTATACATGTGTAATTTAAAACATATTTAAGAAAATTTCTTTAGGTCTTTGTGTTGTTATGTGTTTTATGCAAATTGATACGATATAATTAAAATATGTATACGACAAATACACCACAACATGCTTCTGACTACCACGGGCACTTGCCACAACTTTAAATTATGTAAAATATATGTATAATATAAATAGCTACATATGTACATAGAGATGTTTATACTTAAACTCGTTTATTATCTCTGGAAATTTTCTCTTATATCGTTTATATTTTCTATGCAACAGGAGCTTTAAATTTTGGTATTGGTGAGGAAAGAAGAAAATTATTTATTAAGTAATTTAATAATATTAAAGAAAGTTATTGATTGGTAGCTGCAACCTTTGTCAGTGTTTTATATAAAATGTAGAGGACATGAAGTTTGCCAATACCTAGATATAATGTTTGTGTTTATTATTTTTTTTCTATACATATTTATTGGTATCTTAAGGCACCTCCTCCTCTTTCGAACATTAAGCGCATAACATAAATTATTGAATATTACTATGGATATGCAATCGGATCAGCCATTATTGGCTCGCATGCCAGCACATGTGTTAATATGTTACTTTATTTGCAAAATAAATTTTTAAAGTATTTTATTTACCTCCTTTATTTATTATGCACGTCCGGAAACTTGCACTACATTCACGTTAGTTCGTTCTTTTTTCAACATTATATCATAATTTTATGCATAAATATGCTTAAAACAAGTTAATTAAGATTATGTAAAACAAGTGTATGCGCTGTATACAGTTAAGGCAAATAGTTCATACCCTACAACGTAATATAAGTATAGCGAATGTGTCTAGAAAAATATTTATTTGAACTCATACAATTGCATATATTCGATTGCTTTAGAAGTCATATGAACGAACAACTTCTAAAGGAGCAAATAAGAAGCGCCATGTTAGATGTGCTGGATTGCACTCAGTGCATGTAATACTGTATGCTATAATTCTCATTTGGTTGATGTTGAAAGAACTATAAGCATGCAGAGAAAACTATGAGATTTTAATTATTGATTATTGTCTTTATTTAGCTTAATGATTTTAAAGGTACTTATTTCAATAAAGAAAAAAATCGTTTCATTATTTACAAATTGTGTGTTAGATCCTATTTCATTAAAAATATTATTTAAATTTTTGAATTTAGTACTTCAATACAAAATAAACATGTTTCTATGCATTTCAAGTTTGCAAATCCTTACCTTAATGTAAATATGCCTTAACCTATTATCTTTTGAATTCGAGTTTTTTGCATATTTTGATAGAAGAACATCTAATGTATCGAAAAATTCAAAAATCTCGATTTCAAACAAATAATGAGTTAGGGTAACTAAATATTTTGCTGCCGATGACTACAAGACCGATATAACTACAACATTGACGTTTCGTTAAAAGCAAATAAGTTTCAAAAATATATATAAAGGGTGTTAGTTAGTTCTTATGAATTCTACTTTATTGGAAGGTCAATTCTATGCTTTTTTATTTCAAGCAGATTTCCGGCATATTAAAACTCAGCTAGCCTGAAGGAAAATCAATCGGCAAGTCCAGTATTCAATTACAATAAATTTCAAGTTGATAACCTATAGAGCTGTTTTGAATCGATTAAAAGTAGCAATTACTAACTAACGAAATAAAGGTTGTTCAAATAAGAGGTTTTATTTTATATATACTTCCATGTTCTGATTTCCACATCGTTTTCTCATATTTTCTTGTAAGTTCGGATATTAAAACACATGCTTTTCCCCGTTCTATACCGCCAAGATTTTGTCTAAACATGTACTTTGTTCTAAGAGTTATACACATATAATTTAGTTGTGAATATATGAATCAATACGTGAAAAAAGGGAGGCTGGCCGGCCCACTGTGCTACGGCCTAAAAATAATTTAGTTTTGTGAACTGTGACCTCAAAAATTTTCACCATTTTAATAATTTCAGTAAATTGTTGAAGGGTATATGGTTCCGTTTTTATTAAATCAGAGTTTTTACTCCTCCTTTGTCAAGGTGTTGCAGCTCGACTCATGACAACTGTTAAAATGCAAAATGAAACGTCTTATTGCAGCACCCAATAATAAATTTATGTATATCATTTGCGTTGAAAAAAAGCACATTTTCGAAAATTGAGTTAAATAAATGTAAATTCTGTTCAGCCACAGGCTATCATTGAATATCATTGAAAGCCTGTATTAAAATAAGGAAAACATTCGCATTAATTAATCCCATAATTCGATGGTCCTTTTCTGCGATTTAACCTGACGTAATGCCTTCGTGGTGATGTGTTGTAATGTTAATAATTATGCTCATAAGCTCTTCGAATGTTAAACACACTTAAAAAAATAAATGTTTACTAAAATTTCATTTGCATATAAGATTAATAAATTTGTCAATGGCTTGAATTGAAAAAAAACACAAAGTAATATAAATAGTTTTAAATAGCTTAAATTGGGAAAGAAACCTTTCAAAAAGAAGATATGATAAATTTCATTATATTTTTTCCAGTGTATTACTTTGTATACGGATTACTGTCATAAAAGCCTCACTTTTATTTGCATTGTATGCCTTAAAAGCTTTTGCCATAAATATTAATTTGATATTCATTCTGTGGATTTTCTGATATGGTTTTTAATAAATATTTCACCAAGAGTATGCATTATATTGTAAAGGAGAGATTTTAAATTTAAAATTAAATGATATAACACGTGGTAATATTTATGTATGTAGATACGAGTGTATGTATTTTCTTGCAAATTGAAACTTGGTTAAAACTTTTAAATAATAAAAAGTAAATGGTTATTTATTCCCACACATTTTCTACGAAATAATCCCCTTTATGCTATCTATAACTATTTGACGAAGTACATTTATATACAGATCTTCGTCTAAAGGCATACATAACTTTTATATATATTTATAAAATTAAAACTTTAAATGACTTGAGCCAGGAGGGGTAGTTGCCCCCTCCGCAAACTATCTAACCGATTTTTATAAAATTCAAAACATGTGTGTCAAAAATTAATACGAAGAGGGAAACGTCACGGGCACAGCTAGTTAGTAGTAGTGTTGAGCAATATTGTGATTTTTAATAATGTTGCTCCTTGTGAACGTAATTTCTAAATCGCTGTTCTTTTAAACTGTGACTGTGATCACAGTTTAGCAGTATTTTGTTTGCAGCAGTTCTGTTATTTTGACAAAATCTAATAAGAAGATCAGGAGTGAAATTAAACTGCGACTGTGATCACGGTTTAACACATTTCAGGTCTTCTGCTTTAAAAGTATGTATTAGTATTGGTATTTTGATAAATGCGAATAAGAAGAGCGACAAGAACAATCAACCCCATCCAAATATTGAGAATTGTCGTATTGCAAATATGTACAAAAATGTGAGAGCTATACATTGTTGCCAGAAAAGACAAACGGTGAAGGTATAAAAAAATTCATGTGGTAGCTTTATTTGCTGTAAAGTAAGCATACAAGAACATTCACAGTTTGTATGAAAGAACTATAGTTCCAAAACCTGTTACTTGATAAATTCGGTCACAGTTGTGATTAGTGATTTTTCAATCGCTGTGAAAAAGTAACAGGTTTCGTAAAATCGCTCATCTCTAGTTAGTAGTAAGAAGCCTTGCTCTATAGCTATTGAAGCTTTCCGATAACCGACCTCTTTCACGGTACAAGTTTTAGCTCCAGCAAAAAGATCCATTTAACAGCTGTATGTACTCCTCAGTGGGCTTTTATATGTATATACATATACATATATATGTATATCTGGTTTTGAAAAGCATGTTCAACCTTTGCTTGCACTTTCCATCTCAACTCTTTCAGAAAACTTTTCTGTTCTGCTTTTTGTGCACCTCCCAGTAGACTGACATTCATAACATTTTAAATAAACATAATTATTACTGAGTTGAAGTTGAACACACGCACACTCCCACACATTCTTTTTTTTTTTTCTCCCAAAACTATAACTTTTTGAATCGTGTGTGATTGTGTAAACACTTGCCAAAAGAAGCAAAGCAAAACACACCTGAAGGCATATACTCGTACATGGAAGAACAAAAATGCATTATTTCTCTGATGAATACCTTTGCATACACGGTGCTGGGCAAAAGAAATAAGTCGCTTTTATGTTTTGAAATATGTATATGCTAAAAGTACTATACTAGTAAGGAATAATAAAACGTTGCTAACAGCAGTTAGCACGAGTATACTGGAATAAAATGCAATAATAATAATAATAATAATAATAATAAAACAGCAGCTGTAGCGGTAATGCTCTCATCAGCTCTATTTCATCAATGTAAAGAAGTGTGTGTGTGTGTGTGTGCGTCTATGAAGTAGAGATGGGCGCGTGTCGAATTTTTCCAACACGGCACATTCCGACCCGAACACTAATACCACGATGTCCAACACGTGCGAAGCACGCACGCAACACGAAACTGCACAACACGCACGAAATCCAATTGATTAGCAAAAAAGTTTTTTTTTATATTCCAGTAGATTTTGATTTTGTTCAATTTCAAAACTTTAAGCTTAAGAGATCCCTACACTATCATATATTTTGCTGGTTTTGCGTGTTTGACGATACAAAATATGCAATATTTTCATTACTGGAAATTCACGCATACTCGTATATATTTTACACCTAAAATCGTTTCGTGTTTTATCGTGTAAATTTTGCTCAACACGATACGACCGGAACACCCACGAAATCACACGTCGTGTTGAGCCGTGCGTGTTCGTGTCACGAAAAAACAATACGACACGCGCCCATCTCTAGTATGAAGTGTGAATAAAAAACCTTGTGTTTTTTGTTAACTTACAAAATGATTAAAGTATGTTTTTATTCATTTGCTCTGTTATCACGCTGGATTTTTATTTTATTTTGGTTAATATATGTTTTGCAAAAATGTCACATATCGCACTTGTTCTTCTAGAGGGTTTGAACTTAAAATTTTGTAATTGCAATACATGCAGATATTGTACAGTAGTCATATCTAACCGCCGTAGAAGGCATGCATCATTTTCTAAATTCTTTCGCCATAAACAAAATTTATACATATTTCCATCCCTCTTTGTTATGTAAGAGTATATTGAAAATGAAATAGTTTTTTGCCTCTACTGAGAATTTTGTAAATTGTAAGTTGACCCCTGTAATCTGAAAATTTTTAAACACTGACGATAAAAGATAAAAATCCTTAGAGAACTCGCGCCTCTTTTTATTAATGTTTAAGGTTTGTTTGGATTTTTTTTTTAAGTCTATGCCTCCTTTCTACAAGTGAAAATTATTGATTTTCGTTAAGAATTAGGTCTTGATTTCCCAAACAAGTCTTTGTGTGCAATTCTATTCAAATCAAAACACTTTATTTACTCCACATTGATATTAAGAGCTTTTAAAATACACAATGTTAAATAAATAACAGCTGGGATACCACGATGTTAACTACGCTGCTCTTTACATACTCGATTGGACTGACTCCTTTCAATTGACTGACTACACTTTTAGCAAATGCATACCCCTTATTATGCTTAACACAGAATAATGTGAAAATTGAAAACGGTAAACCACACGGAAAAGCACCTGCAACAGCCTCTTGATTTTAGCTTTGGATCCCACTAGTTCGTGTTGCAATTCATTCTGCTGGTTTGTGCGTATATGCGTTGACAATAGAACATACCCAGGACCAGGCACATGCAATGTAGGACAATGTAAAAACGTTGGAGGACCTGTTGGCGACAGCTCAAACAGTTCAGTGAGGAAATTTTCTAACAAATGGCCGCAAAGTTCAAACATGACAACAAGAGCGACAGTCTCATTTATATTTTTATTTATTGTATACACAATTTTAAATAGAACGTTTCGAGACTACCCTGCAGACAATATCCACTTACTAGTTTGAGGCATGACCAAGTGGAGTTTGTGTATGCTCCGGTCGTTGCTTTAAGGGGGATGGGGCCTCAACTAAGAGTTCTTAGAGTTCCACATCGGGTCCGTTTTTCCATGCTGAAGGTCGTCATCATAAATTTAGCTCGTCTTTGTTTTCCTTTTGTTTCGGTTTCTTTAAGCGTTTTGGTTTAAGATATAGTTGCTGATTAGACTTCTCCAGCCGATACTGGTACTGAGGCTGCCAGTATGTCCCCAGGCCGACGTTCGACAGAGCCTCCTCGTATATAAAGCAGAAATCTACTTCAACTTACACCACACACAGTCGATTAAACACAAAGAACGCTGATGATGAAGGTGTAGTGACCTTCGAAAACAGCTGGTTGTTCCGTTCTACTCATGTTTGTCAGAATATTTACAATTAACTTTGGTGTTACTTGTTCATTAATAATAATAATAATAATAATAGCCTAATAAAATCATAAATATCAAATACGTTTTGTACGCGCGTTGAATCAGGAGTCGATCCCAGGGTCTTCGTACAGCAGCACATATTTATTTTTGTACACAATTCAATTAAAAATAAAAAATAATAACTCCAACTAATAATCTCATTCACGTCCAAATTTGTGTACAGGTAAGAGAGAAAGAGAAAAACTTTGAGAATTTGAGTATAAGCAGCCGACCAACTTCGTAGTGTTTGTGTTCAATTTCGTCATTCGCTTACGTTATTGCATACTCGTAAGGCAGAGGCAATGCACTGTGTACTTTTCCGCGCTTCCGAAGCGCTTCTTTTTTCCTTAGTGCTAACAAGTGTCAAATGTATTTTTGCTGGGTTTCGTCTTAGCGCTTACTTGTTCCAAATTTAGTTTTGCTGTAAGTCCATTATGAATTAAAAAATATTTTCTAAGCACGATGCAGTAATTCTTTTTTTTTTTTGTTCCATGAAAATATCGTTATCAGAGTAATTGGATCCGCAAAGCAACCTTTTGTAGCTTAGTTAAAGACTTTACAGCTCTGCTTTTATGCTCTGCTGTTTTGCTTATTTCTATAGCGTCTCTGCAGCGCCTCTGGTGTTAATTAAGTGCATTAATTACAGCTATTTAGCCATTTTATTAGTTATTTTACTTCGCCGACGATTTGTTGCAACAAATATTGAAAAAGATGAGCGCTGTGTTGCACGTTTGAAAAGCTGTGATGTTGATTTGGCTGAATCTGGATAGGGATCAAACTCGAGCTCCCGGAGAGCATTATTTGTAGTGCACTTACTTTAAGTGGTTAAATGAAATTGTATTTCGGTTGTGAAAAAAAGCGTTTTAAAGTCTTCAAAGTTTCCTGTATTTACATGTGCGTGTCATAAAGTTATAAAAATGACTTTAGGCCAAAATGTGTTACAAATTCAAGTGTTAGTAGTTCCCTGATTTTTGTTCACATTTTATGTTTCCCTTTGGAGTTGGAAAGTGTACTAGTATTTTATTTTCTCTCTTTTAAAAACTTTTTAAAATTTCTTTTTATATAGTGTTTGGTTTAACTAACTACTCGTTTAATGTTTTTTATCTCTATTATACACATGTATGATATAAAATTTATATACATACTCGTACATTTAATTTTACACTGGTATGTTTATCTGTAGTTAGCGTTTGATTTATGTGATATGTTTCCCTAGTGTTGAGATTTGTATGACTCTATGATTTTGTTATGAAAAAAAACACAAATAAAATGTGCACTAGTTTTCAAAAAAAAAAATTTTTTTTTTGTAATTGACCAAAAATGTGCACATTTTATTTGTGTTTTTTAACGAAGCAAACAAATTATACTAAATTTCTAAAGACCTGTAAGACGGTTGCTACTCTTTAGTGTTTATAGAAATCAATTGTTTAGATGAGAAAAAATTATTTCTCCCCTCATGACCTTTAATTGAAAAAAAAAACGAAACTCAATTGAAATATTTCATTGATCCAATTAAACTTTTTAATTAATTAAATTTTGAATTTTAATTCAGTTAAATTTTTAAATTGAGAGTTTAATCAGTTAAAGTTTTCAAAACAAAAGTTTAATTCACGCAATTAAATTTTTAATTGATTATTTGTATATTTTTTGAAGCAAACATAATTTTGCTGGCTTATAAATAATTTTGTTCTTTTCTTTCTATTTTTTTTTTTACAGGTAAGCGAAATGTCAAGCTTTTTGAATAAATGTCTATGCAAGTAAGTACACCACAGAGAGTGATGCACAATATTTTAAACAATAGAGTCTTAGTAAAATTAAAAAAGCGGATTATATTCTTGCATTGTTTGAGATGCAAATTAATAGCAAAAAGAAACAACCCATTAAGTTTGTTTATTTTCAAAAGCGAATTTCTTGATTTGAAGTAATGAGAGTGAAGCATCCTATTTCCATCTGATATACAAGCTGTGCTCTTCTTGAACTTCCGGAACGAGGGGTAGGCATGCTCTTTAAAATGAGAGCTTAAGTAGTTCCCTCCTGGCCAATAGGCAGTAGTCCAGTAGTCGAAAGACTGCAGGCTCAATTCCTGCCTGAGACTAGTCAAATAGCTTCACCGTTTGTATTTGTTAAAAAAATTAAAATTCTGTTAACAGTTGAAAATTTTCACTTAATTGTTATAAAAATAAAAGCTACAAATACAGTTTTAAAATAAAGGATATATGGGAGGCATTCATGTCCTTACACCGATTGAAATGAAACTTATTCGATAGCTTATATAAGCATTTCTTTAAATAGTTATGAAATCGCTGATCTATTCCGAGCATAAGTGCAGCTAAATTGAAATATTTTAAAATTAAGGATATATGGCAGGTATTTGTATGCCTGCATCGATTTATATTAAATTCACTTAAGAATTTAAGGACTTAGTTCGGCAAGTAGCCACGCATCTATTAATACTTCTAGTTGAAATTGAGGGGAAAATGGAAGCGAGTGAAATGATATTTGCCATAAAACGCAACTACACAATTTAAGAAATATATATTTTTTTTTTAATATTTTACATTAATTTTTTGAATATTTGATTTATTTTGATCATAATTACAGCTAAAATTGAATATTAAAAATTAAGGATATATGGAAGGTGGCCATGTCCTTGCAACGAATGAAATGAAATTTACTGAAGAGCTTTGTCGTGTAATTTCAGAAATAGTTTCAGAATTTGTTAAGCATTTTTATCAGCAGTTTGTAACCAAAATCTAATATTAAAACTAAGGACATAATAAGGACATGTAGGAATTGACATTTGGGTGACAAAAAACTGATTGCATAATTCTAGAAATAGTTTAAACAAATTTTCGATTTAATTTGTTTATAATTGTTGCTAATATTTAAATTTTGAAAAAAAGGATATATGGGAGTTCGTTATGTCCTTGCGCCGAGTGAAATGAAATTTGCCGCAGAGCTTAACTGTACGTTTTGACAAATAGTTATAAGGTTTTCCCGCTAAATTAAATGTTTTCAAACTAAGGATATGTTAGAGACACCTGTATACTTGCATCGATGGCTATAAAATTCATCAGGGACTTAAACTATGTACTTTTGTGAAATAATTGGAAATCTTTTGCAGCTTAAATTTAATATTTAATAACATGAATATATGAGAGGAGTTTAATGTTGCGAATCCAGAGCGAGTTTTTGTTTTAATGTGGTCATAATTGGAACTTAAATCTTACTTAAAAAAAAAAACAGATATATGGAAGTCAGGCAAGTCCTTGCGCCGATTAAAATAAAATTTGCAACAGAGCTTGACTGTACTTTTTTTAAAATCTTCCGCGCTGAAATTAAATTAAATTAAAATTAAGGATATGTGAGAGACAGCCATGTCCTTTCACTGATGGATGTAAAATTTTACAGAGAGTTTAGCTGTGCAGTTCTGCGAAATAATTTCAAATCTATTGCGTGTTCTTATACTAATTTCAGCTTCAATTTAATTTTTAAAAGATATAAAAAGACATATAACAGGTACACATGTCCTTCGCAAGGATATATTAAATTAAGTTTATCGAGGAGGTTAAGGTTGCGATTCTAAAGCGAGTTTTCGCTTTAATTTTATCATGATTGCAACTTAAATGTGAACTTAAAAAAAGGATATATAGGAGTCAGACATGTCCTGGCCCCAACTGAAATGAAATTTGTGGAAGAGCTTGATTGTACGTTCATGCAAATAGTTATGAATCTTGCGCGCTAAAATCAATTTTTTTTCAATTAATATATGTGAGAGACAGTCATGTCCTTGCATGGATAGTTCTTTGAAATAATTTCAAATCTTTTTTTCTTATCCTATCCATACATATGTATAAGATGTAGACGTATCCTTTGAGGAATATAAATGTAGTTTATCAAAGACCTTTAGGTTGTAGTTCTAAAAGTGTGTAATTAGAAATTTTCAACATTCTGAACATAATTCGAAATAAAAATTTTAATTAAAATTCAAGGATATGTGGAGGCTAGGCATGTCCTTAAGTTCTTTAAAATTAAATTTTCTGAAAGGTTTAATTGGGCTTATTGAGCACATAGTTACAGATTTTGTTCGTTATAATCTTAATTTTTAAATTCCATGATACATATGTGAGAGACAGCCATGTCCTTGAACAAACTCATGAAAAATTAAAGAAATAAACACCGGAAATATTTACCGTATTGATTCGGTCTGATTCGTTTATAAGATTTACAAAAATTTAATTCTTAGAATCCTTGCATGGATAATAATTTTTAAAATAATGTAAAATTTCCACAGCGTACTGATTGCAATTGAAGCTGAAATTTATTATTTAAAATTAAGGATATATGGCAAGTATGCGACTATTTTCTTTTAACTTAAAATTTTTCTTAATCTAGATAACCACACCACCAATTTTTCTTCTGTATAACTACAATAACGCGAAATAGATCACAAAAATGTCATTGTTTCAAATAAAAAAATTGTGTCGGAAATTCTTCTTTAAATATTTATTAGCACTAATTGTAGGTTCAATATCCCTTATAGTTCATATATCCTAAGAGTTCATAATGATTCTTTAGTCCAGGGCTTGCTGCTGTTTCTTTTATTTTAGTTAAAACAAACAATTGAAACAAGTGTTAAAAGAAAGTAATTTATCTATGAGAGAAACACACACAGAAGTAAAATTTATATTTAAGACTTTCAATACACTTCACTTAATATTCATAGAATATTACAAACAGTAGAGACATATAAAACAGTTGCAATTTCTTAAGGTACGGTCCACTTGTCAAACATTTGCCCAAAAAATCGTAACCAACAAACACCAATGAAAAAAGTTTTGATCCAGACACTTGTTTATCATATAAAACAGTTTCGAACACAACTAATGCACCATGTCATAGAATCCAACAATATTGGCTACTCTTTAACTTGACAAACTTTTGTCTGAATTGAAAGATTTTTCATTAGCATTTAGTGGTTACGCTTTTTTGGGCAAATGTTTGACAAGTGTGACCGTAGCTTTAGTCATTAAACAGGAAAATCTGTAAAATGTATGCAGTCAAACAAATGACTTACTAACACATGCACACTTCTGTGTGTGTGTGTGCATATATTTAAATGTATTGGTCGACTTTCCTTTGTACCAGTTCACACTACACAAGTCTTATTGCTAAGCTTATCATTTTTACGTCTTTCAACTTTGATCGGTATTCACACAAAGTGAAAGTCTTATTTTTGAGTTAATTTTTTTATGCATAATTTTCCGTATGCATGTGTGCATTTTCAACACTAGGAATGAGAAAACAAAACGTATTGACAGTACATGAAGCTACTCGTACTCTTTTCTTTTCCCCTAGTCTGGCTCTCCTACAAAGTAAACACACAGCTTAGCAATAAGACTTGCATAGTGTGAACTGGTGGTGTTTCTGACTTTTGATTTTACTTACATGCTGACTTTCAATGTTAAACAATAATTTAAGTCAACTGAAAAGACTGCAAGGATATAAATATTAGGTAAGAGAAAAAATATCAACGCTGTAGGCAATTTTTTCCTTCTAGAACATGTTTGAAAAATCTAGTTTTAAATTAACTTGCAATAGGTTTAGTGATTAAAAAATATCCAATTATACATACGTATATTTATTTTCTTTCAAAAACTTTCTTGTGCACTTCTTCCATTTTATGGCGTACATAATCGTCCTTCAGAGAAGGGATTTTCCGAAAAACAATAGATCATTTTCGGACCACATAGAAAAAGTAAAACTTCATTAGCAAAAAGAAGTTACATCCTCCTCCCCTTTTTGCTATTTGGCCTGCACCGTAACAACTACCGGCGGCTCATCCCAGCATATGAAATCCAGATTGGACAAGTCGAGAAGGGCTTTTCTATGCTCAATCCTGTATAGCGATCCACTCAGCTATCCAGCAAGACCAAACTCGGAATCTTTAATTCTAACGTGAAGTCTATATTGCTTTATGGTAGTGAATCTTGGCATGCTGCAACCAAAGACTTGAATGCCATTGATATTCAAGTTTTTGTAAACAGATGTTTTCGTCGAATATTTCGTATATTTTGGCCTGAAAGAATAAGCAACATAAACGTCTGGCATACCACCCACCAAATGCCCATCCAGTTGGTGGATTGGCCATACGTTTAGAAAGAAACCCGACCCGACGACATTAGTAGAATGCCCATCAACTGGAATCCCCAAGATCATCGACGTATTGAAAGATCTGCTCATACTTGGAGGAGACAGCTCGATACTGAAATAAGAACTTTAGGACGCAGCTGGAGCGAAATAAAACGCATTGAAAATTATAGAGATGATTGGAAAAACTTTGTAACTCACACACAAAGGGTTCCGTGCGGGCATGTAATAATCGAATATCTTACCTAATGTAAGCATTTTTTCCAAAAAATTTTTCTTTTGCTGTTTTTTAGTTTAAGCATTTTTTTCTTTTGCCTATTTTATTTAGTTTTTTGGCGACTTTTTTAGTTTTGGCTCTTCTTCGTTTTGGCTATTTTTGGTGGTTTTTTTAATTTGTTTTTTGGTTTTTCCGATTCTTTTTATATTTTTGGCGCTTTGTTTTTTTGTGGCGATTTTTTCAGATTTTTGGCGTTTTTCTTCATTTTGGCGATTTTTTCGGTTCATGGTAATTTTTTTTAGTTTTTTTTGCCAAATTTTTACTTTTGGTGATTTTTGCTGCATTTTAGCGATTTATTTTATTTTTAAGCGACTGCGCGACGAAAAAGGGTATTGCGTGTCATCAGCCTATGAATGTATGTATGTATAAGTGTTCCTGTGCGCCACTGTATAAACCGAAGGCGTGGACCGAGTTCGATGATTCTTACATCAATCAATTTTTCTTAAACCTGGGAGTGTCACTAAAGATATGACAATAGGCAAAACTCAATATGGCGGCCAACAGACGCCAGTTTGTAAATACGAAAAGAAATAAAAAGTCGGCGAACTATATCAAAATGGGTATCATTCGACAGGTATTTTAAAATCATCTTTAGGCTTCTCTTATAATTTATCATTTTGAATGACCGTTTGGTATATTTAATGGATCAAAGTTGGTCGCAGTCGGGTTTTTTTACCTTTTTTCCAAGTGTCTATATATAATTGCGTGTATGTTACATTAGGATTTCAACATATTTTGTTGCTGGTTTTGGAACACCTTTCAATTTTTTAGTTGTCATATATTTGTTGCAGTAGCGGCGAAAGTTTTACATGTTCTGTGATAATTTCAGGTCCGTAGCTCTTGCGGTTCTCGTGGAAACAGTCTGTAACAGACAGGCAGACAGAGAGAAGGACATCGTAGCGAACACAATAGGATAACTTTTCACCCATGGTGTACGGAAGCCTTAAATACGGTTTAATTTGTCAAACAAAAAACCGTAGGCGAGATGTTATTTTATCTGTTCTGAATTAGGTTTACCCTTAACTATTGTCAGTTTCTTTGTTCATTTATTTAATGAGAATGATTTTATTTTGTTTTTTTTTGTTTCTTTTTGCTTTCTCAGATTGTACATTTCTGATTCTCTTTTGTGGGTGTATTAGCAGTATGTGGATTGTTT
The DNA here is from genome assembly GCA_936439885.1 of Nowickia ferox. Classification (NCBI taxonomy): domain Eukaryota; kingdom Metazoa; phylum Arthropoda; class Insecta; order Diptera; family Tachinidae; genus Nowickia; species Nowickia ferox. The sequence goes on along the minus strand of OW387024.1, from coordinate 95,472,882 downwards.
TTCTTTTTTCTGTTTTTTTTTTGTCCTTCTTTAACTAAGACTAATAGTGCAATAGACATAAGGGCCGCACTTATCTTTAAGTACACTCTAGATCTATGTATCTGTAAGAGACACATGCACAAACATCAAACATCACAGTCATATTTTATACTTTTAACATGGCCACTCACTATGCGACAAGAGTTAAGAGTTGCTTGTGAAATTTATATTTTAAAAGCAAGGAAGGGAAGTTAATTTTTTATTTTGAATTGGTTCGAGGCGATAGTAATTTAAATGGTCACAATTCAAATAGACACATACTTACATATGTATGTATGTATATGTATGTACGAGTATTTAACTGGAAAGATAAAGAAAGCCCAAGTACTTTGCTGATTGATACTTAAGGCCAGTTAATAAAACTCTGTTTTAATTGTTGCAAAATGTTCTTGCAATTGCTGCTTACGAGGTCTGATCAAAAAATAACTGTTATTTTAAATTTTTTCAAAAAGTATTTATTTATTCATCAATAACTATCTTGTCCCCTTCAAAGTAATCCCCCTCAGATATAATACACTTATGCCAGCGTTTTTTTTCAATCCTCGAAACACTTCTGAAACGCGCTTTTTGGTATCGCCAACAGCTCCTGTTTCGATTTTTCTTTTATCTCCTCAATCGTAGCAAAACGCTTTTCTTTCATCGGTGTCTTCAGTTTTGGGAAGAGGAAAAAGTCAGCGGGAGCCAAGTCCGGTGAATACGGAGGTTGAGGCACAAAGTAGACCAGAGATGTCACGAGACGGAAGATAATTGTGTTTTTGTGGTGTTTTTAGAGGTCTCGCTCACACAGTCATCAAATCCTCTTTACTTTTTCTTTCGGGTGGTATTATTTTAAAGTAATTACATTTTATTGCTTGTGGTCTCATTCGCAGCCTAGTTTTTGTAAACAAATGGAAAAAATTAATATTTGCGAACGAAAATGCTTAAAACGAAGTCTCTAATCATTTGAAAACAAATTTTAATCACTTTATTAATACTAATAATCCTTTTCGCATTGTGTTTTTTAATTCAATACCACAAATTCATTCATTTAATTTTGTGCAAATGTTCATGTGCTCAAGTGTATTTTCAATTTATGCTTTGTGGTCTCATTCGTTGTTTGCTTTTTGCAAGTTAAAGTTAAAAATTAATATTTTTGAAGGAAAATTTTTAAAATTGAGTTTGTAAGCATTTGGAAACTAATTTTAATCACTTTTATATTACTAATAATGTTTTACATATTGTTTCATTTAGTTCAACACTGCAAAATCTTTCATTTAATTTTGTAAAAATGTTCAATTGTTCATTTCACTAAGTATACATTTTCTGTTGTTTGTTTTGATTATTGTAGTAAAAATATTCAATAATAAACACACTATATTTGTCCCTTTTTAACAGTGATCACATCAGCGGATTTTAGCTTTTTTCATAAGTCACTTACTACAACTCTGGTCTACTTTGTGGTTGAGGCATGATAAAGGTTTTGTTTTTGGCATCGATGTGTGAACTGGTGCGTTATCATGGTACAAAATCCATGATTGTTTTTTTTCCACACTTCTGTGCGTTTCTGACGAATTGCTTCGCGCAAACGGCGCATAACTTCAAGGTAGTATTCTTTATTGACCGTACGACCTTGTGGCAAGAATTCGTGATGCACCACGCCATTGCAGTCGAAGAAAACAGTGAGCAAAACCTTTACATTTACACCGAACTTCACGTGCTTTTTTCGGTCTTGGCTCTTCTGGACAATTCCATTAGGATGATTGGGCTTTGGTTTCAATGTCATAGCCATACACCCATGATTCGTCACAAGTTATGACCTTTTCGAGGAAATCTGGATCGTCGTTGACGATGTTCAACAGCTCCTGAGCGATGTCCATGCGAAATTTAGTAAAAAATCGAAGAGCACAAGAAAACACGACTAACCTTTTTATCTGTCAAACAAACTGACAATCCAAAATGGCTGGTATTGCCAACATATATAAGAGACATGTGTACCAACATAACAGAAAAAAAAAATGCGAAAATCGAACAAACGTAACTCACGAAATTTGAAAATAACGGTTATTTTTTGATCAGACCTCGTGTACTACATATAGTTTTTTCATTTGTTAAAATTTCTAAAGAATTCATTTCTTACAGTAAAAAGATCTCTGGTAACAGCAAAGAAAGCAAAGAAAATAAATTGTGCAACCATTAGACTTTATAAACATTGAGAAGCTCCATCCATTCAGCTTCTTCTTGCTGACTCTGTCTCAAATTGTGCAATAACACACCGGCAAAGCAAAATATTATGAAAGCAACAGAACCCTGACACTTTTCGATGACTTATCATATTTTTATTTTTTTATTTTTTTTTTTTTTGCTGCCTGTGCACTATTGATGCAATAAATATTTTGCTTGTCTACTCATCATCAGCGTTGTCACATTCAATGCATTTTTAACGAAAAATTTTGCAACAACACATCACCAAAGGTAGAGAGTTGTATTAACAATTAAACAGCAGCGGCACAGCAAACGAAATGAAACGAAACTATGAAAAGGGGACACAGTGATTTTAAGTTTGAGTCCAAAATTGCAGAAAACCTTCCAATGAAATCAATACATAAATACGAGTAACAACAACAGCAGGCACAGTGATTTCATGTGGCATTTGCAGTTATAAAAACAGGCAAAAAAAATATGGCCAAAGGCATTTCTAAATATTGGGTGTTTTTTATTGAGGTATAGAACTTTAAGTTGGCATCCATTGGCGGCCATTTTGTCAGCTGTCAAGTGATTAATATTTAGTTTGGTTTGCCATTTCATCATGAACAGGTTGACAAAAGAACAACGCTTGCAAATCGTGCAAATTTATTTCGAAAATAATGGTTCAGTTCGCGAAGTTTACCGCAAGCTCCGTCCATTTTATGGTCGACATAATCGTCCATCAGAGCAACTAATTCGGTTAACCATGGATCGTTTTCGCACTACGTTTACTCTATGTGATAATACGCATCCGCAGAGACGTCGAACAGTGCGCACCGAAGAAACAATTGCCGCTGTAGAGCAAAGTGTTGAAGAGGACCCGAATGAATCGATTCGCCACCGTGCACAGCAATTGGAGCTTTGTCCATCAACTTTATGGAAGATTTTGCGCAAAGATCTTGGCTTGCGACCTTACAAGATCCAGCTTGTGCAAGAATTAAAGCCGCGAGACCATGCAATGCGTCGTGATTTTGGTGTATGGGCCGAAAATGAGATTGATCTCGATGCTGATTTTCATCGCAAAATTTTGTTCAGTGATGAGGCTCATTTTTGGTTGAATGGCTACGTCAACAAGCAAAATTGCCGCATTTGGAGTGAAGAGAATCCACATGAGACCCTTGAGACGCCATTACATCCACAAAAACTGACTGTTTGGTGTGCTCTATGGGCTGGTGGAGTCATTGGGCCATACTTCTTCCGAAATAATGCTGGAGAGTCAGTTACCGTTAATGGAGACCGGTATAGAGCCATGATAACCGACTATTTTGTTCCCGAATTGGATGGCATGAATGTGGATGAGTTGTGGTTCCAACAAGACGGCGCTACATGCCACACAGCGCACGTCACAATCGATTTATTGAAGGAAACATTCGATGAGCGCATAATTTCGCGGAATGTACCTGTCAATTGGCCACCAAGATCGTGTGATTTGACACCATTGGATTATTTTCTTTGGGGATATGTGAAGTCGCTCGTCTACGCCAACAAACCAGAAACGTTAGGGGACTTGGAAAAGCCAACATTCGTGGCGTTATTGCCAACATACGGCCCCATATGCTCGAAAAAGTGGTTGAAAATTGGACCTGTAGAATTGGCTTTATTCGAGCCAGCCGCGGCGGCCACATGCCCGAAATCATATTTAAACGTTAATGGCATAAAATTATCCTTCCAATAAAGCCAAATTGATGGACATTAAAACGATTTTCTTGTGTTTTATTTCAATTCGAAGTTCTATACCTCTAAAAAAACACCCTGTACATACATAAATGTTTTTACACTTATTTATCCTTTGAGCTGAAAACAAAAAATCTCAAATTCATTTGTATTCGTCAAGTGGTTGCAAACAAGAAAAGATCTGTTTTTTTTAGTCCATTTGTCACATAAACATTTCAGGCCAACACAATTGCAATCTGAGTCACCAGTGTGTAGCCGCCTGGACTATCTATACATTGTTTGTGCAACATAAAATATCTAAAACAAAATTCACATTGACCGTTCAGTTCATCTGAGTTGCAGTTTTTTTTTTTTTCTTTTTTTTGTTGGTTATTTGGTTTATCTGTGTTGCCATGATTACGCTGCACATGTGCCAAATGCAATTGCACACAATACAACACAACACAACGCAACTGAACACCGCACAGCACAGCACAGCACAGCACCCCGAACAGAGTATCAATGACTGCACTGACAACCAAACAAGTGTTGTTGTTGCTATTGCTGCTACTGATAATTCCACTCCTAATTTGGAATTTCATTTTTGTGTGTTTTTTGCGCCTTTTTCTTCTTGACTTGTTTTGTTTTTGTCTTTTAAGCAAAAATTTGAAAATAAGCAAAAGCTGCCATAGACCCAAAAAACAAAAAATAAACAAACTTAAAATGGTATATTGCCAATCTTTGTCATTTGCAATAGCCACAATTTTCCGGTGGACGCACAAACCATCCACCCTCTCCTGCCATACTTCTGCTTTACACACACAAATAAACCAAATGGTTGACTGACTGACTGACTGACTGACTGACTGCTCATATAACGAACGTAATTCATAGCCAACAGCAGAGTTAGAAAAAAAAAAACATGATCATATCTAGGGTTACTTTGTTTGTTGTTCCACGCATACCAAAATCGTAAAATAGTTGCTTGCAGCCATTCAATTCATTTACGATTTTGCAAACATACGAGAAAACATAATTCTGCCCTTGCCAGAGGAGGAAGGGAAGAGCTGACTTGTTATTGTTAAAGAAGAGTAGTACATGGAGTTGCTTGTGTTGTTCATCCTAATATCCATATAGATATTAAGAATTTCCATGAGATAAGCTTGTTAACATGCACTTATTCTAAGCATCCGCGAATAAGCGTCAGTCACACAGCGTAGTTTTTAATTGCGGCGGAGTGTCTCTAATTGAAAAACCTCATGCAGCAAAAAATTTGCAGTGTCCCTAAAATCTGCCCCCATTCAACAGTTAACTTTAGGGGTTTAACCAATTTTTAAATATGAAGCATAACGCGCACGTACGTGTCGTTTAGAATGAAATTATACAATTTCTCGAAAAAAGAAAATTAGTTGAGCCTTCATATGATTTGTAACATTTAAAAACGTTTAATAGCAGGATGTTCTACTCGGAAAACATTATCATGTGTGTGAAGAAAAATGCATCGAGTTAAATACGTTTTTTTTTTTAAATATCGCATGCGATATTTCTTTTTCTTCATTTATATGATACGCATTTCATGCTAAATTCATGGGGGTTTTTTAATATAAATTTTCATAAAATAAAAAAAAATAAAACAAAAAGAAACAGAAAAACAAAGACAACAAATGATACCATTAAGCTGGGGAGTTATTATGTAATCCGAATCGAACGGAAATGTGTTCGAATTGTAATGTTAACAACACACAAATTCGAACAGTTTTGTTTTCGAATCGAATTTTATAATACGAGTAACTTCTCTGCATTTACAGTAGTTGTGAAATTTCATAGAAAATATGGCTTATGGAGTTGTATTATGACTCCAGATCACAAGGCTGCGTGTTCATGTCAAGTCAGGGACACCACTTTGTAGGGGTGTTCGGTATTAAAAATACACTTATCTAATGCAGTTATGGTATTGAATTTACTGATTAAGAACAAATCAAATGTAACCCAATAAACCACATAATAATAAAACTTCAAAAGAACTTGAGAATAAGTTTATAAAACTAGTGAATTTTTAAGCTTTTCGTAATTTCGTATATAATAAGGTTTATCTAACAACTATACATGCTTACAGCTAAAAATAAAAAAACACGCTCATATACAAACACACGCATTAATTTTAAACCGAATACGTATAACTATAAACATCCCGCAACTATGCTTATACACATTTTTTCAAATTAAGCAGCACAAACAAATGTAACATAAAATTTATAGACTGTATAAGCTATATGATAGTATAAAAATACTCTGACTACTAATCGCCTACACATGCGCATATACAAGGCTATTTTATTTACACACACACACACACACACACACACATAAAGCATGTTTTCAAACATCCAGAACACATTTTACATTCCATTTTACATATATACACAAATGCATATATACGGTAGCGAATGATGTCTAACATAATAATCTGACAAATTCCCGCTTGAGGGTACTTTTTGCCCCCTTAAAAAAAAACACCCTTTCTACCATTAATACCTGGATTTTTTTTTAATTTAACGAACTTAAAGAAACAATATCAGCCTCCAAACTGATACTCAATAATTATATACATATCTGTGTGGCAAGAAGAAAAAAGTGCTTGCGCCGAGATAAGCTGATTTTCAGTTAGTGACATCCCTTTAGTCTTCATATTCAAAAGTAGACCTGTCAATTATCTTGTAAAATTTTTACGGAAGTTGTAGTGCCATGACTTGCTGCTTATCCTTTTTTTCAACTGTTAATCTCATATGTAATAGAATTTGGTATACTCGTATGTACATATTTAAAATTTAATGTGTTATTTATGCTGACTGGAATGATGTTTTCATAAATAATAAAAAAAAAAGAAAATTCTTGAAAATCGAGCTGAAAATTTAAAAGTGCTGTTCCTGCAGAACCATAAAATGTGAACAGTTTTTCCTTATACGAATATGAACGTTTACATTTTTAAATTTTTTGTTTAGCGTACTTCTTTAGCTTAAAAATCCATTATTTATTTTACAAAAGTTTCTTATTTGCATAAATTGTACATAATTTTGTAAAAATATATAAAAAAAATTTTTTTGCACTTTTTATAAATACATCTAGGAAGTCATTAACACGCAAATGCCTTTAAAAGGAATGGGTGTGTTTGTATTAATTGTTGTTTGTAAAGGATTTTCCTTATGGGCGATTTTTTCCGTAACAATTTTAATTATTTAATTTGTTTGCTTTCAAACTTCAACTGAACAACTATACATTTATATATGTGTATAATAAAAATACCTCCTGGGGTTTTTGATGAATTATCTTAATGTTATAAAGTTATAATATTCTCTACGCTCATGCAACCATTTAATTTCATGAGAAACGGAAGGAAATGGCAGCTTATTAACGCACAAATATGTGTGATTTTAACGCCATTTTGTTGGGTATGAAAGTAATAATGTCGAAGAAAGCTTTTGCATGTACAAATTTGATTTTAATCCCATTGTTTGTAATATTAACTATGAATGTAAAGGTTTATATGTTTGTTAATTAATGACACAAAAACGGCAGAATAAATTAAAATTAAAATCGGGAAATGAATGATTTGCAGATAAGAAAGATGACAATAAGGTTTTTTTCGTTTCAATAGCTGTATCAATTGTTCTTAGTTTTGGATTAATCGGTTAATTATTTAATTTCAGTAAATGGCTATTTATAAATTTCTAATACTTTAAGATTTCAATGTTAAAAAAAAACACAATAACAAGTGAAAATTTTGTTCCCATGAAAAATGTTATTGTGAATCTACCGTGAAATTTGGATGTACATAAACGACGTAAAGAGGATTTTTAAAGCTTAAAGAGTAACTTAAAATAAAATAAATTTAAATTTATTAATAAGAACTAAGCATTCTTTAGAGTTTCAAATGAAATTTTTTTAAGTTTAAAGTTGTAATTTCAAATATTCCAGGTACAGTGAAAAAAATTCTTTGGCACTTTTAATCAGAAATAATTTCTTAGTCGGGCTTAAGTTCAATAATTTCAATTCTTGTTGAATGAAATATTTTTATTAATTAATGTGAGTTTCTAAAGAATTTTTTAGTACTCGTTTAGAAGTTGTACTCAATGCAAAAAGGTGTTGCTGGCAATTATTGTTAACAATCGTGCACATTGTTTCTGTCGCAAAAAGGAAAAGGTGCTTAAGTCGAGAAAGCTAATCTTCAGGGGTGCCATCTGTAATTTTCCATACAATGTAACACAGTTTCAAGTAAACAAAGTGTTCGCATTTTGTTCACGATAAGGACCATTGAAAGCTCTTAAAAAAGAGATGGTGTTTCTGTTATATAGGGTCCGCCGGATAACTTTTTTCTTTTGAAAACAGGGCGCAAAACATCAAGTGTAGCTTCGGCTGTGTGGCACGTAGCGCCGTCCTGTTGAAACCAAATGTTGCCTCCTCTTCAATTTTTGTGAACAAAAATTCGTTCAACATGGCCCGATAACGATCGCCATTGACTGTAACGGCCACTCCTTGCTCATTGGCCCAATTATGCCTCTGGACCAAAATCCGCACCAAACAGTGACTCGTTTTGGGTGCGTCGGCTTTTCAATGTACGCGTGCGGGTTTTCTGTGCCCCAAATGCGAAAATTTTGCTTCTTTACATACCCGCCAAGATCAAAATGAGCTTCGTCTGAAAAGATGATTTTTTTGGCAAAATCGGCGTCTTCTGTAAGTCGATCGCAGGCAATATTTGCCAGCGTTGTTCAAGCGTATACACAACCATATTCGTCCAGCGGAAGGATAAAGCTAATTATCTGTCAAATCAGACATGAGCTAAGTGTTACCATTCACGAAATAAGCACTAGTTGAAAGAAAAAAACGTCAGATGGCCGACCCTATACTTTCTCATAAGCGATTTTTCCTTATATGAAATGTTCGTATGTCCGTTGTTCACTGTATGCTAGTGCTTGCAGCAAACTGCAAGCCAACATATTTATGTATATCTTATTTGAACATTTGGAAGCTGCTGATGCTACTTTGAACGATCTCAAAATGGGGCCTAAATGGCTACTTTTAAATTTAGGAAAATGTCATTCTTTAATAATTATAATTACTCTCTTCAAATACATATGTTATGTAACCTATTGTCTGTTAAGAATCTTTTTTTTTTTTTTTTTTGCAATTGATTCCTTTTAATTTCCGCTTAAGTAATAAAAAAATATAATCAATTCACTATTTATCTGGTAACCAACGATATGTGATTTCACAATAATACTCGTACATTCCCATTGTAAACAATTAATACTCTCATACAACACTCTGTCCGACCAGTAACAAAATAGCTTCACACTTCACCACAAATGACAAGTTATTACCCCAGTAAATGAAAATAAAACAAATTAATTGATTTACTACAGGTGGTAAAACTAACACAACTATAAAATTTCACAGCTAAACAAACCTTAAAATGTAACTGAACATCGAAACCTGTAGTACAACAAAAAATCTTGGTATAGAAAAAACTCTAAGTAAGTGTGCCGGTGTTTACTGTTTTGAAATTTAATATGCCTTCAAATACTAACGACTTAAAACAAACACACATTTTAACTAAATCCGATTATAGTAATTGTCGTTGTTAAAGTGTATCAAACACAAACACACACACACAGCAGAAGCAGCAAACAAAAAATATTACGAGTAATAACGTTTAGCTGCATGTGGTAAGGAAAAGTAAAGAAGTAAATCCATTTAACAAACACTCAGGAAATACGATACACCTTGTAATATTAACACACATACTCGTACATACATACATACATACAACTGAAATGTTTGTGTGTGTGCTTGTGGTAATTGTAAATACCTTGTAGGAGAATGAGTGGTTTACTACAAAAATATTTAACTTATAGTTAACTTTGCTTGGACTGACTAAAAGCTAACTGCAATGTCATCCAGAACCAAATTCAAAATTAATTCTTAAGTTGAGTAGGTAATCGAATATATTGAGAGCGAACAAATTTATTCTCAGCTTCTTTGAAAGTCATTTCAATTTTATATTAACACATTTTGCTGTTATTATTTTAGATGGTAGCTTGGCTGGTTAGTAGCGCGTTGAGTACACAACGTGTGACGATACATAATCGAACCCCAGAAAATTTTTAATTAATTGAAAAGTAATGCAGAGTGTGACAATTGACTACAGCCTAGGACATCGCAATGTTAAAATAGTCAGTTGATTTCATTGAAATGTAATTCAAGTGTCAGTCAGTACTAGTTGCGAAATAGTTAGCTTAAAGTTAGTTTAAAGTTAACGGAATTTCCGACAGGGTACATACATATCCTCTTTCGTTTATATACAGGTTTATGTTGATGTTCGAATGCACATTTACCAAGCAGGTTACCTGCTGTGTGGAAACTCTCTTGAACAAATAAAATTTTAAAAACGCAAAAAACAAACACAGAATTTCAGTCCTTGGAAAGCGGTAAAAGAATGATTTGTTGGCGTCGTAGAATTATGCAGAGTCTCTAGACTTCTCACTATTCCAGGTCTCAAGTTTGGCACTTCATCGAAAGAGTTATATAATTTAGCAAGCGTTACTTCGCTATATAAGAAAAAAAAGGGAGAATTGATTGCTAAGCAAATATTATAGAATGTGACAATAGTCTCCATCTTATGGGAAATTATGCTATGTCATCCAAATATCGTGCCATAACCGCGAAAAGAGCTTAGGCGACATAATTTTCGAACTTAATTTTTTCACCAAAATCGATTATTTGCGAACGTAAATATTCGGTTTTCGTCAAAAAACGAAGTCCAAAAAATGTGTCGCTTAAGCTATTTAAGCGGTTATGGCTCGATATAAATCTACGAGTCGAAGTCACTTGAGAACCACTCTCTCTCTCCTCTCTCTCAGGCTGTTGCTGAATATACCAATACCCAATTTAGACACGCAAAGTTTGCTTTCCAAAGTCTTAATTCAGCCGTGTGAAAGACAGAGGCAAGAATACTTTCCCTTTCTGTCTTTCTCTCCGCTGCATTAAGACTTTGCAAAGTAAACTTTTCGTGTTTAAAAGGGGTGCAAAGTAGTGTAGCGTTATGTGCCCTACGTCTTCACGAGCCATAGACTTGAGCATGACATAAATATGATGCCGATAGAGCATCTGTGAAAAATTCGTCAAATTCTTTGTTGTGGTGAATAAATGCATATGTCCATGTTCAGACGTATCAAAGTATTTTGCGGTAGTAGCGCAATAGAAAGGGAACATTTACCAATTTTGGTCTGTCTCTTTTCTTTCTATTGCAAATTGTTTTGGACTGTGAATCTCATGGCGAATATTGTTGCTTAGACATATGTTCGGGCATCCGTTCATGGTCTCCATTAGCCATTTCCGATGTCCGATATGATGCCCATACCAAGTTCATGGCTAGTGGAAACCGCTAGTTAGGCTGAAATCAAGTCTATCAAATCAGCTGCCGAACAAGCTTTGCAAGACGTTATATCTGGCAGGGACATCTGAGTTTTTATTGACAGCAAAATCGTTCATTAGTTCCCTATAAAATCAAGAACTTTTCAAGAATTGCGAAGGTCTCTGGGTTATTCGCTGGTTACGCTTAAATAAATTTGTAGCCACTAAAACATTGATAGCTACCACAAGGCGGATGTCGAATCAATAAAAGACAAGATCTATTGAAATCCTTTTCAGAGATGTGAAGAATATGTTCTCATGCAAATTGAAGCAAACTTCGAATAAACAATGGGAGAAAAATCGCACTTGAATTGAGACCGATTCTCATATGGTATCTGCAGAAAACGAGAATTACATATGCTAAACCTTCTAATATTCCTTTAAGGCATAGCCGGCCAAAGTAACACCAGAGTGCCGAACTTCAATCGGTTCCTTATACAAATGAATACACATACACGAATACATTTCTCTCGAAGGCCAGCAGTGCTTTAGAGAAACCTGACCAGCATGCTAAGACAACCTTGTAACAAGTTTTGCAGAAGTTGTAATGTTGAATAGGAGGAATACTTATTGGCAAGGAATTTAATGAAATTCATAACTTTTTTGAGTCAAATAAAAAATAAAAATATTTTGTTTTTCATCAACCATTGCCGACAACGTGTAAGTTTAGCCGAAAAAACACGACTGCACGCGCACAACTATGTGATTGATGAGCCTAATTGATTCCTTCCAGGGCACTTAAAGGTTGTTTTTTCTGCTTAAAGGACGCTGCATTTGTGTCCGTTCAGAAACATTATTATCGTTAATTTTACTAAGCCACATACATACATATGTACATACATACACATGATGCATATGTATTTATATTAAATATAATATACGACTCACTTCATAGCGTAACAACTATCGCTGTCAATTATTTGAGTTAAAATATTTAAAATATAAGTTAGAAAGCTATTAGTCCTAAAATCCGAATAACTTCTTTTTGATTCAGCAATTTAAGAACGAATAAATAATTTTATTCGATGAGTCGAATGGTTTTTAATTAAGATTTAAGAATGTGCAAAACTCTTAGTTCGAATAGTCGAATAAATCTCATTGAAAAAATTAAAAAAAAATTTTTTTCGAATAATAAATTAGTTTTATTGAATAAAATTTTTTTCGAATAATCGAAAAATTATAATTGATATATATAGTAATTGTTATTCGAATACTCGCATAATTATTTTTCAGATAAAGAATAATTTTTGTTCGATTAATCGAATAAGTATTATCCGAATATTCGATTTTTTTTATTCGAATAATAGAATAAATTTGTTCAAATAATGCAAAAAAAATTTACAAGTATTCGAATAATTTTTAATAATATATTACAGTAATGTTTATTCGAACAACCAAAGACTCCTGCAGATAATCGGTGTGTTTTTGAATGAGTGATATGCCATTAGAGGAATTAGAAATTAACATTAAATTTAACTATTTTCCATTGTTTGAATAAGTAAATCGAATAACAAACTATATTCGAATGACAAATGCGATCTCAGCAATGTGCGAACATAAGTTAAGAAAAATTTTATTTGAATAATTAAATTTTTCTTTTTCTACTAATCGAATAAGTTGTATTCGCTGAATCAGATTCAGAATGAAAAAAAAATTTATTCGAATAACCGAATAATATTTGAATTGTTCGAATTGATAATTTGTGTAACAAATTTAATTCGTATAATGATGAATGGATGAGAATTCAACATTGTGCAAATACGAGTAAAAAAATTATTCGATTAATCGAATGAAGCTTAAGATTTATTCGATTGTTTGTAGGGTTAGCATATTAAAACACTAATTTCTTATATTCACATAAAATATAAATAAATAAAAAACGATTATTCATTCAATATCATGCTAACATGAAACAACGAACAACAACAACAATTTCAAGTTTTTAGAGTCATGTTTGAACACTACTGATCCCACATGGTCGTGAGTATATTTTTGATTGAATTACACGAACGTGAGTTTAAAAAAATTAAGTAGAGAGTGAGAAATTTTATATTTAGTTATAAGTTTCCGAAAAGCTATTCGACTGCCAAGAATAGCTTAAGCGACATAATTTTCGAAATTAAAAAAAAACGAGGCAAAAAAATGTGTCGGTTAAGCTTTGGCGGTACGGTTATGACTCAAAATGACACTGAATGAATTCTGAAAGCTAAACTTTTGCGATCATTTCTGCATGAAGAAGAAAGAAAGCATAAACGTGTCTGAAAAAAAAAATTTACACGAATCGTCTCTAAAAATTTTCATTAAAAAAAAATAATATGTATTTTTAAACAACTAATCTAAACTTTCTTCTGAAACAAACAATAAAATAATTATCCAACAAAACTGATTAAAAGCTTTTAAGGTTTTACGAGTGCTGTCCACTCGCTTCCCCTTCAAGTCCTGCATAAGGATTAATTTGTATATATTTTCAATTAACAGTTATGTTCCCTGCACCTCCGAAAGTGTTAATTACACTCATGAGTGAACAATTCTTACGAAAACAAACTGTTTTCCCATCAACTTTCCTTGCTTACTTAACTTATGTAAGTCTTAGCAGCATTTAAATATTTTAATGACCTTAAGACATTGAACAAACTCCACAAGGCGAAAATCGCAAATTGATGGCGACCATAGAAAATAAGCAAATCAAATAAGAAAATACCGCAAATTTGTTACTAAATGGCCAGCAGCTCATATTATTAAATATGGGAGAGCAAGACGGTGGATATGTGCTGAACTCATGAAAATGTTGTTCTTGTCAGCACCGCCTTTAAGACGCCCGCATGGTGTTTAATTAACAAAAGTGTTTGTATGTTCTATTAAATCATTGAAGCCAAATGGTGGGAGTAGATGGGGTGGAAATCTTTGGCACAGCCTTGAATTTGAAGATGGAGGAAGTGTTCATAACTAATCGGCAGCCATTAAGGTTTATTTGCAGCACCTAACTAATATAAATTATAATGAATTCACACTGTGAAGTTTTTCGTGACAAGTTATGAAATTTATTGCAGTAATCCTTTGCTAATAGTAACGATAAAGAAGATGGTGGCGTAGGGGAAATGGTGTAGCTTGAATTTCTGAAATATTTTTGGCATTTTGCTTGATTTGGAACTCAATTCACATCTATAATACCGTAAAAGGAATACATGATTAATCTAGAGACGCGATAGTGATTAACTTTTCAATCGCTTTTATGAGAGCTCAGGATAAAGTAAATTTTTGCTCGAGTATATTCATTACGCACAAACACATGAGTAGAAAGAAATGTCTATTAAATAGACTTGGGTCGAAAGCATTTAGTCGGTCGTTCTTCTGACCATATAATTTAACCGAGTTTGATCATAAATTTGGGTCAAACCAAGTAATTTAAATGGGCTTGATCACAGTTTTGTTCAAAAACGATCAACTGAATGAGTGCATACATTCGCGAAAATAGTCGGAATTGACTCCTAGGACCTTACAACGTCGAAATATAATGAAAAATCGGGCTGAATCAATAACTTTTTATAGCGGCAAATTAAAAACAAAATTGTGTGCAGTTGTTATTTAAATATTTTTTAAGAGAGCTAACCACCCCTGCCCTGTGCAAAGAGGCGAGCCGCATCGGTGCGGCTGACGGCTAACCGATCCATCGGCTGATCGGCGGCTTATTTACCAGCCGTTTTACCAGCACTGCCGCTTTCGTTATTTTCTTATCTTTTTGTGGTTTCGTTAAATGCATAAACCAATAATTAGGTTTGCAAATCTACAGCTGTCTCTTGTTTAAAATCGTAAAAATGTCAAACTTCATATTAAAAAAATCTGGAAATATTTTATGGATGGACTTTGCCTCCCAACTTGACGGTTATGGCATTTTTGTTGTATAAGAGTGCGGCGCAGGCGACAAAAATTTATAAAGCCGTTTGCCATACGGCGCAGTATTTTTAGCCGCCGCTGGCCACCATTTCACACTCTCAGCCGCCGCCGATAAAAAAAATACCTCTCCTTGCTACTCTGCCACAAAGGACCAAAGGTGATTTTAATTTAACGTGTAATTACATACTTATCCTTGGAAATATTAACACTTGCAGCTGAAGTGAGAGCCTTCTTATTTTTGAAGTCTTAGCAGAGGGTGAATTTTTTTCACATTTCTTTATTTTTAGAATGAAAAGAGCACCTCATAATAAATTAAACAATATTAAATAAATGATTGAAACTTTTCGCAAAAACTGATTAAAAATTTTTGTTTAAAATATCCTTCTTATTTTTTTTTCTTTCTTTAAATTGCTTTTACATGTCGTCATGAAATTTCTTAACAAATATTTTGTAAATTAGAAAGCTTTAGTGTATGAACTTTGGCCCCATCCCATTTCATTAAGCAAGCTGTTGAAAACAATTTTCCTTTTCTAATAAATTGCTTTTTCGCATTTTATTACTACAATATTTTATGATCAATTGATTGAATAAATGATTAAATGACTGCACAGGTGTCAGCCGGGCGACAAAATTAATCCATTAAAATCACAATTTTCGTTACAACTTAATTTTCATTTTTTTTTTGTTGTCGTTCAATTTTCAAACTGTCGCTCAAGTGTGTATAAAGATGTCTGAAAATATATAAAAAGAAAAACATCTCTAATGTAATCTGTTGGCAATTTCCTTTGAATCAATTGATAGCAAATGATTGAATGATTGCAATGAGTGCTTGTACGTTTGCGAAATTAAAATTAAAAGCACAAGCATAAATAATTAAAGCATCAAGAATTTTTTTGTTGACGGTTTGTTGACTTCATTTTAAGTAAAACGTTAATGAATGAGTAAATTTTCAATAATTTGTAATAAATTATTTTTTAAGTTTTATTTACTTTTATTTCAAATATAAAAATAAGTGCCGCCTTACCGTGTTGCTTTAAAACAGCATCACTGAAAAGCTTTGTGTTTGTCTTCTTTTTTGTTTTCGTATCGGCAATATTTGTCAAGTAATTTTCAAATTGTTTATTGTTATTGTTAAAATTATTTTTTTTTTTTTTTTTTTTTTTTCAAAAGGGAAAGAGGGGAGCAAACATTAAGAAAAATGAAATACCTTAAGGTATAAAAATAAAATAAATATTCAAATATGTATGTGTATGTATGTCATTTGGGTTTTTTTTTTTTTTTGAACGAAATTAGAACAAATATTTTAATAGGCTGCCATGTGAGAAATTACCAGTTTACTGTATAAATAATACCAACATAACAAAAACAGAAAATCGCTTAAAAAAAGATTCACATAATAAATATGCATAAATAAAAATAATTCATGAATAAACATAAGAGAGATCATTAAAACTCGAAGGCTAAAATACAAAAATCTTAAAGTTGCATATAAATTGTATGCGAATGTTCGAATGTTGTTCATTCAATAAAAATCTATGCTAATGACCAGCCAATTTTAAATTGAATATTTCAACTAATTAAACTCTAACTCTTTAGTATCTCATTTGCTCTTTAATTAATTTGAATTGCAAATTAAAAAATAGCCTACTGGCTTTAGGGAACACCACAGTGTGGCGCCTAACAGAAAGCGTTGCCCATCTGCCAAAAATTCTCTTGAATCAAACGCAAAACCAATTTTGACAGCTCATTAACAAGTGAAGTAGGTTGCAGAAAACGAAAAAAAAATGTTTACAAAAACCAGTTACAGAAATGTTGCCTTTTAATGTATTAATTACATAATTGCAGCGCTAAAACTTGGTGCGGGATAACTTTTTGCTTGATGCGTTTGAGTAAAAATTCATGGATTTATTTTGAGTTAGTTTTAATTATTATTGTTCGAACTTCATTTGTTTCTATATTTATGTAAGCCAAATTACATGTGATAGTTATTAATGAACAAATAACACTACATTTAATTGTAAATATTCTGACAAACACTAGCAGAACGGAACAACTAGCTGTTTTCGAAGTTCACAACACCTTCATCATCAGCGTTCTTTGTGTTTGGTCCACCGTGTGTGGTGTCAGTTGATGTAGATTTATGTTTTATTTACTCAAGTTTTCAATGCAAATGGAATATGCGAATTGTTTTGATTCATCGTATTACAATTTGCTGCAAGCTTTTATGTAATGAAAGCTCAATTTTACCATATCTATGAAGAATCGATCCCGTGCGTGTGGCTCAAAAACAGCTGAGCCCATACTGATGAGGAAAAGCCAGATTTGTTTATTTCTAGTCGGTCTTTGAAAGGGCTGAAGTGTTAAGATTTTTATGCCTACCGGCCATAAACAACGTCTGGTCTTGCTAACTATATTCTTTAAATGCATCAAAGTCATGCGCAATTTCATCTTGAATAATGGGTGCATTTTCATCCAAGACTTTTTGTTGAAAAGCCCCTCTGCCCTCAAAGTGCAGTTTTTGGTCTGGCATTGTCTGGCATTGAACCTTATTTTGTTGAAAATGAGGCTGGAGCAATTGTTACGGTGCATTGATTTCGTTATCGACTGATGATTAATGATTTTGTATGGCCGAAATCGGAATACATATATTGATGTGCACAACATTTATTTTCAACAAGATGGCTTTACGTGTCTCACACGTGTGTGAAAAGTTTCCGGATCACAATTGGTCACCCAGATCTTGTGACGATTTAACAGCTTTTGAATTTTTTCTTTGAAAGCTAAAATTTTCCGCACATGTTTAATTAATTCATTTTTCTACACAAATTTGCTCACATTCAAGTTGAAGGTATGGCAAGACGAGGAATTTCTTCCCGTAGTATAGACAAGCAAATCACAATGGACCCAATTGGGTCTCCGAGTGGTGGTGCGGTATAGCACCACCCTTCCTAACCTATAGAGAAGCAACGCCTTAATTCCCCGCTTATTTGCAAGTTATAGAATTCGATGTAAATAAATTACAGTTTTCATCTCAATGATTTCGAGAAATAAATTAAGTTTATTTATTTCATTTCTAACTTATTGATTATGTCTGTAATTGTACGCCAGTCATTTTCAAACCATTTGAATGCAACACATTTGCATTTGATAGAAAATTTACAATTTCAATTTTCCTTTACTTACTGTCATAAGATGCTAAAACTGAATAATAAATTGTAACGCTTCATAACCGAAAACACTGTATGAAATAAAAATAAATGCAAGTTAGAACAAAATTTGAAACCACAAGATGCAACTAAGAAAAAAAAGAAAAAAAAAACAATGTTCTAAGAAATGTATCGGTGGTTTTACTTTTGAATATATTTTAACATGGAAACTATTAAAATAGTTGTTAACGAATTGGTATATGAAACCATTGAATTTTGGGTATAAGATGTGTAAATTCTTTCGAGGAAAATTTTACCTCTTTGCCTCACTGGTCCTTCTCCCGGGGGGGGGGGGGGGTCTTCATTCCCATAAGGAGAATAGTTCCTCAATAAGTTTCTTCAACTTATCATGGGTCTTATCGTGGTTGGCGTATTTCGACTTCCCCTACGACATTCTGTTAAAAAACTTCATAGTCGAGCACGATATATGGCAACCATTTCTGTATTGCCAACTTTTCCCCAACTCCCTCCGCTGTTGTTAACTTTGGCCTCAATCTACCTTTTCCATATGTAAACTAGACGTCCCCTTCTTCTTTTCCCTTGCTGATTCCAGTCTATGGCAATTATAGTGATGTCGTTTGAATGCCTTCTAAGGATGTGGCCAATGCAGCGCCATTTGCGTCCCCTTATTGCAATCGATATGGACTCCTGACCTCTTCTACTCTAAAGTACTTCATTGGATATCGTTCTCGGTAAATATAAACGTATTATCCTGAGAAAACAGAGATGGCAGCCTTCCAATTTTTGCAGTTATACAAGTCGAGAAAGTGGCGTTGGCTGAAGTAGTTAGCACGTTGGCTACAACACCTAAGGTCCTGGGTTCGAGCCCGGTCTCTGACAGCCATTAAATAACAACACCACACATTTTTCTGATGTGCATTACTGTACATTTGTATCAGTGTAGGACCTTTTTCAAGTGATGAAGGCATAAATAATGGTCAGCGAAAACTAAGGCTAATGTAACATCAGAGCGCCCTCCTTCGTTGGTATTGTGTAGAACAATCATCGGCGAAGTAAAATAACCAATAAAATGGCTACTAAATGCAGCTTTGAAAATTTAATACGACTCCTTGACACCAGAGGCGCTGCAACTCTGCAGTATGAAAAACGTGCAAAAAGCAGAGTAAAAGAGATAAAGCTTTCCTCTATCTCTTCCTTCAACACCTGTCTTCTCTATCACTATTTCGTAACGAATGTAACACTTAGTAATAGGAGTAGGCATTCATTCATTGCCTGAGTGTTATTTCTCTTTAAAAAAAAAAAATTTAGATTTTATATTCGAATTGAAGACTAGAATTTTCTTACGTAGAGCTTGGGAGAATAAATTCCAAATAAATCTTAAGCGGCCAAATATCTGACTAGCTTTCTGCAAACTATAATCAATATTCTCGCCCGGCCCTCCATTTGGGGATAATATCCTTCCGATATCCTCTATTTCAACTAACTCCCGTGACGCTCATTAATACACAGAATTTTCGTCTTAGCGACATTAATATTCAGACGAGCTGATTGCGCTGCCAAGATTAAGCTTCTTGAATTTGTTGTGATGGCTGTTAAGCTGTGAGGTAAGAGACTAATATCTTCTGCCAAATCAAGATCGTTCAGATGGCCTTGCAGACCCCGCAGTATCCGCCTGCCATTTTCGTGGACTTTTCCGAGAATCGTATCTTAAACTTTATTAAATATTAGAGTAAACAGGACACACCCCTGCACAAAATTGTTCGCCTTAAAATTCCACTATTATTCTCAAAATACACCCCAACTTGAAATTATATTCAACGCCACAAATCAGTGAAAACTAAAAATAAATTTTAAGAGTTATATTCGGTTTATTTTGTTTAACTTGATGCGAGATGACGGAAAATCGTTCCAAATCCAAGGTTATTTCGTACTGATTTCTGCAGTTTTATTGAAAATCTGATTAAAAACATGTTTGTGTAACATATTGGGCACTTAACTCTTCTTTACATGGTTCTCTTTTGTTCTCCTCATGATCGAATACTGCAAAAAAAAAACTTCTGTGAACGTACCCTTATTTTAAAAATGCTGACTGTTACCGAAATTTTTGGCATATTCCCTGCTGGCAGTTTTATAACAATTCGGAAAACACATGCATCATATTTCATTCGTAGTTATAACATATTAATCGTATATTCTGCTTAAAGTGTTGAATGAATTGCAAGCAGTTTGGGAACTCTGCCGCCACCCACGACACAAACACACTCGCAAATGCAGAGAAATACATTCTCTCCTGCACGATATCAAATTCCGATGGGAGTTTGTGCAGCATAACAAACGTTTATGTATCATTCTTGACAGATTATAAATTGAAATTGAAAATTTCTTCTCACCGAGAAATGCACACAAGCGTATGTACGTTTATGCACTTTCCATTTCAACACAGACAATTTTTCATTTTAGAAACTTATAAGGATGTGTGAAAAATAAAGTGAAGGAAAATGTGTGTATGTGTGTGTGTGTATTCTTGCACTTCAATCCTTTTATTTTTCTTTTGTATTTGTTGCCTTTTGGTTTGTTGATTTTTCAATCATTTTGAACGGATATTGGTTGTTTATCAGCAGACAAATATGTATATACATATACACATTAAATTTTTTGCTATTCGATTTTTATAGCTACGAGTAATTTTTTTTTAGGAAATAGTAAAAAACTAGAATGACGAATATGTATCTTGTGTGTGTGTGTTTTTTAAGCCAATTAATTTGCAATTTCTGGCAAGACTTTGCACATTGAATCAAGGTTTTAATAAAAGTTTTTGGTAAATTGAAAGTAAACTTTTCCGTTTAATTCAGGAAGGAGGAAATTCATTGTATAATTTTATTTAATATTTTTCATATATTTATCTTATTTAGAATTGTTTTTTATGCCTAAAATAACCAATAAAATGCCTACTAAATATAGCTTTGAAAATTTAATACGCCTTCTTGACACCAGAGGCGCTGCAACACTGCATTATTGAAAATGTGCAAAAAGCAGAGTTGTAAAAGGCTGAAGCTTTACTCTATCTCTTCATTCACCACCTGTTTTGACTGTCACTATCCTTTTCCTAAAGAAGGTAACACCTTGTAATAGTAGTATGCCTGAGTGTTACTTCTCTTATCGAAATAATAATAAAAATACAGTGTAACCACGGTTAACTCAATCGTCGATAAACGCCACTACCCACTACTCGATAATCGCAACACCGAAACTATCTGTTAATGCAACTTTTCAATAAACAAAACCTCAATTAACGTAACTTTTTAAACAATCGGGCCTGTTCTGAAAATCATGGTGTTTTCAAAAGTAAACTATTAATAGCTGACTTGATAGTGGGGTTTTATTGTATTTTAAGTTTTTTGTCATTTATAATAGTATATTTTCTTCCAATTTCCAACGCTATAAATCGTGCAATTTACAAAAGCAATGATTTAGCTTTCATGATTTGCAGAATAGGCCCGATTAACATTTGGTTTTTTAAATAGACCTTTTATTTGATCGAAATACAGACTTGGACATTTTTGACTCGGTTTTCGCAACAGCCCAAAATGTCTATCGGTTGCATTAACCGAGGTTACACTGTATAGTAGATTAGCTAATCTAATCAATCTGCTTAACTAATTTAATAAGATTTTGAGTTTTTTTTTGTGTTGAACACTTAAATTATTAAAATGTTTATTTCCATCATTAGATTAGCTAGATTTTGAATTTATTTTCAATGAATTTTTTGACTCAGTCAGTGAAGCAATTTAATTGTTATCATTAATACGAATATTTTTAATATATTTTTTTTATTATTAAAAATTCAAATTCCATTAATCTTTAAAAAATTTAATAATTATAATTTACTATGTTTTAATAATTTAAAATACGAATATTTTTAATATATTTTTTTATTATTAAAAATTCAAATTCCATTAATCTTTAAAAAATTACCCATTTGCAATTCGTATAATTTTTGGTAGATGTATGTATATTAAAACAAACTTTAATGGTTAAAATAATTTGTAATATTTTTTCTTTTCCTATCTTGTTGCGTATTTGTATTTCCTGCGTTATTTGTGTCTAACCACGCTATTCCATTAAAAGATTTTAACCTAAGCTGTGTAACAATTTGTTTTTAACTTACATGTATACGTACTTATGTACATATATACTCAACACTATTTAATAAAAATAAAAAAACACTAACAACAAGGTTGCTTGTTGTGCCTGATTAAACGTTGAAATTGTTTGTTTTTACGGCACACCTGTGCTTAAGAACAAAAATAGTATGATAAAACAAAAAGAAAAAATAACATACGAGTACCCTACCAAAGCTAAAAAAATAACATCTAATAATAGTGATGAGCCAAACAACTGCACATACTCGTAGTTGTTACGCTCATAATCAAATGTTCATTAAAGTACGACATCATCGTCAACAGCTTTACTTTTAAAATCGTAAGAAAAAACATATTTTTTGTGTAAATTTGTTTTTGTTTTTGTTTTGCAATCGCACGCTTTTGTGCCACTTAAAATGCGATTATGCGCTGCTGTAAAAAAAATACTCAAAGGTGTTTCAGTAAATTAAAAAAAAAATCTGGTTTTTATATACGTTTTCTATGTTTAGTACCTTTGACCTAAAAACTGATTTTACGTTCTTTTTATGTCATTTTAAGTCGCTAAAAATGAGTGAATTTTTTTTGCATGAGCTTCTTTTTCAATTTACTTTGCTTTTTTTCTGCAAATGCCATTTACTTTTGCTTTTGTTTGGCTGTTAACGTCCGCAGCCGGTGATGAAGCTGTGGCAAGACTTAAACAAATGTTGCATGTTATTGTAAATCTGCTGTTGAAGTTGCTGTTGCTGTTGCAGCTGTTGTAAGTGAGTGCCTTAGTGTCTTAACGTTGTCTCAGATTGCCAAAGGTCTTCTTTTTCTTCTTCAACATCATCACCTTTTAAAAGTCTTTGAACTCTTTTGTGATTATTGGCATTTAAGTGGTGTATTGCGTTTTTCCTTTTGTGTCTCTCATTCGGTCTTAATACGAAATTTTGCCAATGATGATGACATTTTCATAGAAAAATTTTGCAAGATAAAATTGATTCTCGCCCATATTTGCCTCCTGGGAAATATTCTAAAAATTGAAAATTTTATATGTCGCTCCCTTATTGCAACATACAAGTAGTACTATCATAAAATATTTATCTTGGAATTTAATAATGCGAAATAATTCATTATAACGTCTAGTTTATGTTTTGCAAAAACTTCGTACTTACATGTATCTTCTGAGAGATGTGTTTAAACTAAAAACTTTAAGACTCGTTTTCTGCAAAACTGGCCTTATTTTGAACCGACTTCAAGAAAAAGGAGCAGGTTATCAATTCGTCTCTAGTTTTAGCCAACTGCGCGACGCAAAGCAGGGTATTGCGTTTATCAGCCTAAGTATGTGTCTATGTACATATGTACCCTGTCGGAAATTCCGTTAGCTTTAAACTAAGTTTAAGCTAACTATTTCGCATTTAGTACTAACTGACATTTGGATTACTTTTTTATGTAATGAACCGACTATTTTAACATAGCGATCTCCTAGGCGTTTGTCAACTGTCTCACTCTGCATTACTTTTCAACTAACTTAAAGTTTGTTTTTTTTTTAAATCATCTGGTAGTCACAAAATTTAAAAAAATCTTCTGGGGTTCGAACATGTGTCATCACACGTTGTGTACTCAACGTGGTACTACCCAGCTAAGGTACCATAACAACAACAAATTTGTTAATATAAAATTGAAATGAATTTCAAAGTAGATGAGAATAAATTTGTTCACCCTCACCAAATTCGATTACGTACTCAACTAAAGAATTAATTTTGAATTTGTTCTGGATGACATTGTAGTTAGCTTTAGGGCTAATAAATCAGTGCAAGTTAAACTCTATTTTTGGTTTAAAATGTGTTTAAACTAGCAAACCTATAAATCAATACAGTATTTAAACCATCTGTAAACGCATAAAATTGGTCGTTTAAACTACCAATACAGGCCATATGGTTTTGTTACTTACAGACCATATGTTTTGCATTAAAAGAGGACTCAACTTTTTTCCAAGTCTCTACTTTTTCTTCAGATCTTTTTCGACATGTTTTCTTATATTTCATTATTCTTTTATACTATTATACTTCGCCAAGCATAAATATAATTTTCTCAGTAAAATTTGGCGACCTTTAATTAACATTTTTTAACTTTTTTGCATTTTTGATTGTGCAAAGAATTGATAGCTTGCTGCAAAACAGCTGTTTTTTGACATTTATTCTAGTGCTGCCATAATATTATTTTTTAAACTACACATAAGGTATGGTTCACTGATTTACTCCTGTTGAGTTTAAACTACATATAAATTTGAGTTTAGTTTAACTAAACCAGCGTTTAAACTTTGACTGATTTATTAGCCATTAGTCGGTCTAAGAAAAGTTAACTATAAGTTAATTATTTTTGTAGTAAACCGCACATTCTCCGACAGAGTATGTATGTATGTATGTGCATGTGTTCCTCTGCGGCCTTATATAAACCGAACGCGTGGACCGATTAATCAATTTGTCTTAATCCCGGGAGTGTCACTAAAGATATGACAGTAGTAAAAATTCAATATGGCGGTCAACAGACGCCATTTTGTAAATAAAAAATAAAAAGTCGGCGAACCATATCAAAAAGGGTATCATTCTACAGGTATTTTAAAATCATCTTTAGGTTTCTCTTATGATTTTCCATTTTGAATGACCGGTTAAAAGTTGGTCACTGTCGGGTTTTTTAATTTTTTTTTATTACTACTTTTTTTGCGGTGTTACTTCATAACTTTGTTCATATTAGACCGATTGTAAATTTTTTTTTATTGTCTGAGAGGGCAAAGCTTCCCATTGGTCCCATTGCAAAAAAAAATTGGGCAGGGACACGCCTACAAATCTTTTTATTTGATTTTATGATATTCTACTTATTTGATTGCTGCGAAACCTAGCAAACACCTTTGGTTCTTGTAGTTACACAATTTTAAAGTTGATAAAATGGGCAGGGCTATGCCTATTTAAATCTATTATTATATTATATTATATTATATTATATTATATTATATTATATTATATTATATTATATTATATTATATTATATTATATTATATTATATTATATTATATTATATTATATTATATTATATTATATTATATTATATTATATTATATTATATTATATTATATTATATTATATTATATTATATTATATTATATTATATTATATTATATTATATTATATTATATTATATTATATTATATTATATTATATTATATTATATTATATTATATTATATTATATTATATTATATTATATTATATTATATTATATTATATTATATTATATTATATTATATTATATTATATTATATTATATTATATTATATTATATTATATTATATTATATTATATTATATTATATTATATTATATTATATTATATTATATTATATTATATTATATTATATTATATTATATTATATTATATTCACGTGGAAATATGTACTCGTATGTCAACTGAGTCAAGAAATTGTATTTAAGAAACAACCACTTCCTTGAGAAGGTTGTTGCTCATTTTGGTAAAATATTGATTGGAAAAGAGAATTTTAAAAAAATATTGCGGTGAATATTTCACAGTGTGCACGACGACTAAGGAGTCTCGTTACAGGGCGAATGATGTATTCATTTCTGCATTATATCTACCACTTCCCTTAATGGCAACTCAATATAACTAAGAGATATTTTATGCTTATTGTGAGGAACACACGCTTGCCTTTCCCCCTCCTACCTGTTGCGCAGCTGGTGAATAACATGTTCGCTTAAGTTTTTGTTTTCTGTCAAACAAGATTTATGGTTTTTATGTTGCCAGCAAATTATTTTAAACATTTTTTTTTTTCAATAATTCTAAAAAAAAAGAAAACCATAAATAACATTTTAATGTATTGGTTTACATTTATTCAAGTATTTTGTTGAAAAACCACTTAAGCTGTTCGAGGGAGAATGACTCTTTTTTTTTAATGTAAGTAACGATAATGATGACAATGACCATCGAAATTAATTTCTAAAGTATGTACTTACAATAGTTAAAAGTGACTCACGACTTGGTTGCACTATGCAACAAGAAAATTAATAAAAGATACCCAGTTGACCTTCAAGACCATTGACAATTTGTCCGCTATATAAAACACAGTGATACGTTGTGAAAAAAAAACAAAGTAATGAAAATGTTTTTAACTGATCTCAAACAAATCGTTATTGAGAATACGACGATATGGGCGGAAAAGTCAGTACCTTCAATATATCGTGCATCAAGACGTTTTGACAAGGATATAAGTGACAGTGACAGTGATTGCAGCTCGCGGCCCTGATATTTAGAGTTCTAGTTTATCAGTAAAAAATATTTCTAGTTCAGCTCCCAACAAGCAGGAAGGCATGATTTTAAAATACTATGAATTAATGAAGGCGATGCGATATGAAGTGGAAGGGAACTCTTCTGTGGAAAGGTCTATATGTAGTTATCATGGCATTATGCCATGAAAAGATGCTTAGCTTAGGTGCAGTAGCAGCTCACCGATAGAGCAACAATTTCCAAAAAAAATTAAATACTCAATCAGGTAGCGCCAGTTCAACAAAAACACACACTTACTGAAACACATTTTATGCAGCTTCTAGACAAAATTTGACATTCCTATGTCATGTAAGCATTAAGCAACTGGGCTTATGGTTATACCTGGTTGAGCTGCTTTATGTATGACTTTAGCAATATCATCTGTATTAGCCGTGACAGTAGTATTCTTTGCTTAAATTTATATTTTAACATTTTTTAAATATCTCATAACAAATTACTTGAATATTAAACAAATGCTTCCGTCTTGCGTTTTTATCGAAAATTCATTTAAATATTTCCTTATCTGGGGCTTACAAATAACACAAGATTAATTGGCCTGCTTTCATATTTTACCCGAATAATTAACTTATAATTACGGTCGAAAAAAGATATAACTCGGTTTTTTTTACAAACAACTGATTTTTGTTTTTCGCTTCTTTTTAAAGAAGAGAATTCTTTGCAAAAATGTTGCTCAAATTAATTACTTTATAATTAATAGGAAACAATGACAGTTCAGGCCAAAGCATACACCAAAAAAAAAAAAGAAAAGAAATATGCTGATAAATATATGCTTTTACTCGCCACATGACCTCATTCCCAAGTTGCTTTCTTTCTTGTGAAACTGCCATTTGCATAATATGTATGCTTGCATACAAACATACATTGCAAAATAAAGTAAAAGGAATTTTTCAAAAATCCTGTAAATTATGCCATCCAACCATAAATTATTGATTATTGCAACAACAAAAAAAAAGGAAAAAAAAACAACTCCAGAATTAACAAGGGACTTGTAAAAGAATTAAATACCAAAATAAATTTCAATGGATTTCCTTTTTAATAAAAACCAAATTGGAGTATTGAAGTAATGCACAATGGATTAATACAGTAGCGACCCGTTAAAAGGTCATGTTTTCTGGTAAAATAAAAGCTCTTTATTTTCTCAATATTGGGGCAACATTTTTTGTGCTCTCGCAATCAGGAAAATAAACGGAAAATATGTACACAAAAATTAAAGGTAATATGTATTATTTTTGAAATGCTGCAGCTTGCTTTAATTAAAAATATGTTGCACTCATTTGCAGAGAAGAAAACGACGCACAGTGGGGATTTCGGCAAAAAAAAAATGGAAGCAATTCTGCAGTTTCTAAACGGGCCGTCTGATTATTATAAAATTATAAGTTTGCAACTTAGACTTTATATCTTTAAAAAGAGGAGGGGAGGGGAGGGGGGAGTTGTAGCTAAAAAACAGCACAGTGATCAACTAGGGTTAATGAAAAATTCAAATCTATGTCAGACAGATGTTTTTAATCTGATACAAAAAGCATTTTGTTCAATTAGAATTTTGTAGCTTAGAGTCAAATAAAAGTCTACTACAGGTACATTTATGGGGTTTCGCTGGCAGTTTTGGATATATTCGATAAAAGATGAGAATTTTAGCTACTTTTGCCAACCTTGGTCCACTGTTCTACTAATGAACAAAGAGAAACGTTTTATAGATTTAAAAAAATTTTTTTAATATTAAAAAAATTTAGTGTATTAACGACGGCTTGTTTAGCAACTGCAGAATTATTTTCATTATTTTGCCAAAATCCTGCGCGGTGCGGCGTTAGTTGTCGATAAAATTATTTAAATGCTTCAGTTGAAAATGTTATTGTTTCAATTAAATCAATTAAAGAAACTTGATTAATGTTATTTATTGATTTATTTATTTATTTAATATCTTAATTATTTAAATATTAAATGATATAAAAAATAGTTTTTTTTTTGTGAACTATTAGACAAAAAAAATTTCACTCTTTCTTATTCTTTAAGCATTTTTCTACTACTAAGCCTCTGGCTATATTATAGATCATGAAAACCAATAAGAGTCTGTCTATCAATTGTCGTCAATAGTTGTTAACAAGATGTGGACAGGTGCCAACTTTTTATTGAGTTGACGTAATCTTCACAAATATTTCATAACAAGATCGCATATTTATTTTTTTGTATTTAGTTGTATATATGCAATATATCTCTTATTTAGTTTTTTTTTAATAATAATAAAGTTAATCTATGATGGATTGAAGTTGCTAAATATTTATTACCTTCAAAAAATCTTTATATCTTCTCGGTATTGACTTAATATGTTTTCTTTTTCATATTTCTCTTTTAATTTTATTACATGCCAGCATTCATATGCAATTTTTATTTAATCTAAGCAGATAAAACATTAAACAAATACAATGAAAACAAGAAATATGTACGTACAAAAAAAAATTAAACAGAAAATAACAAATTGAATATATTTGCATAAATAATTTCTGTCAACATCTCTTTCAATAAAATGTAAGCACAAGTTAGTAAGACGCAACTGACATTCAGGATAGTAAAACAGACAAAACAGACAAAGCAGACACACACATAAATACTGATGTTCAGTTTACTTTGGGTAATAAAAATATATACAAAATATACAAAATGATGTAATACCCTACACTTAATATGGTTGAACACTTTTCTTTTATAACGTTTTCCAAATACTTGAATTGTCATGGTCGTTTTTGAAAATCCATTAAGTTTCTTTAGAAACCAATTTCTTGTAATGAAAAAGTACATGGGGCATCGCATAATTCAATGTTAACCTCAAGGTGGGTAAATGTTTCTAGAAAAATTGGACCAAAAAAAATTTATGTCACTATGTATTTCGACAGTTATTCCTAAATTGTTACACCCTGATTTTTCTATTACTGCGAGTACAATTGTTTACTTTACAAGCAACTTTTGAAAGTATTTGTTTCTTCTCAAAAGGAGACTTACTTTAGCACTATTATAAGAAAACTTTATAAGAAGTTTAGACTTTAAATACATCAAAACTTACGATTCCAAAGTCGGGCTTGGTTAAAGGCTCAGTTATCCGACTGTAATGTAATGTAACTGCAACAGTAGGAAACAGCTGATCGATATTGTTATGTGAAAAGTAATGGAAATGGTTATAGATATGTAATGTAACCTAACCTACTTTTCATATAAAAATATCGATCAGCTGTTTTCTACATTACAGTTACATTACATTACGGTCGGCTAACTGAGCCTTAAAGTTTAACACTGTGAGAGAAAACTGGAAAAATAAGCAGAAAAAAAAATTAAAAACTTTGCGTAACTAAATCCTGTTTATCTCAAGTAATTTTAAATAAGTTCAGTAAAGTATGCCACTTGTTTTTTTTTTTGTGCGATTTTTTCGGTTTTTGGCGATTTTTTAGTATTGTCGCTTATTTTTAATTTCACCGTTTTTTAATTTAAGCGTTTTTTTTTCGATTTGTTAATACATATTTTTATTTTTAGCAATTTTTTTATTTTATTTTAAGCGTTTTTTTTCGTTTTGGCGATTTTTTTTATTGATTTGGTGATTTTTTGCATTTTAGCGACTTATTTTGTTTTTGATGATAATTTTCATTTAAGAGCATATTTCGTTGCTCGTTTTAGAACACCCTTAAATTTTTAACTGTGATATATTTATGGTTTTAGCGATCAAACTTTTACATATTCTGTAAAAATTTCCAGTCCTTAGCGCTCCTACGGGTCTCCAGAAAACAGCCTGTAACAGACAGGCAGATAGAAGGACATCCTAGCGAAGACAATGTACGACATGCAGTTTGTTTTCAAGGCTATCCACATCCAATTTAGTGTGCCACACTTTAGGGAAAATAACAATTACTTTGCATGGTGGTGCACACTTCTCCCCCCTCCCTCCTATATCAACAAGATTTTGTTGGAACATGCAGTTTATTCGAAGAGCTGCCCATATAAAATTAAGTGATCGTCTGTATTGTAGTTGTGGTGATATGAATTGATCCTAGCACCACCGTGCGACGGTGCTGGCTTTATTTTGCCACAATTTTCCGTCATCCCACATAAAATTTGTTGAATAAAAATGCCGGTTTCGGCTATGCGCTATCTTTAAGCCTGGTACTCTTTTCACAATTTCGTGCAAAATTCTGTCAAACTTATTGGCGAAATAAACTGGCAGAGGTAGTTCTCTGTTCTTATTGCGTAAAACACGTAAAATGTATCTGGCAGCATGTTTTTTCATGCAAAACGTTTCTGGCATCATTTTTGTTTCAGCTGTGAAGCAGCACGAGCAGTACTTTTTTCCCACGAAATTTTAAACAATGTTGCATACATTCAAGGTGCATGTCAAATTCTTCGCAAGGAAAAATCAATGTTGCTTATAGTGATGAGCTATTTTTCGAAACCTGTTAATTTTTCACAGCGATTGAAAAATCACTAATCACAACTGTGACTGAATTTATCAAGTAACATGTTTTGCAAATGTAGTTCTTTCATACAAACTGTGAATGATCTTGCATACTTTACAGTAAATAAAGCTACCACATGAATTTATTTGTATACGTTCACCGTTTGTCGAGAAAAAAATCGTCTAATCGTATCAAATCGTCTTTTCTGGCAACTATGTATAGCTCTCACATTTTTGTATTTGCAATTTTACTGTCTCTCTGACTCTCATACGACAATTATCAATATTTGGTTGGGGTTGATGCTAATTGTTTGTTCTTGTCGCTCTTCTTATTATCATTTTTCAAAATACCAATACTAATACATACTTTTAAAGCAGAAGATCTAAAATGTGTTAAACCGTGATCACAGTCACTGTTTAATTTCACAACTGCTCTTCTTATTAGATTTTGTCAAAATAACTGAACTGCTACAAACAAAATACTGCTAAAGATCACAATCACAGTTTAAAAGAACAGCGATTTAGAAATCACGTTCACAAAGAGCAACATTATTAAGAAATCACAGTTTTGCTCAACACTAGTTGCTTAACAGTATTCGCATATTCGAACAGAGTACCAGGCTTAAAAGCTGAAATGCTATCAAAATACATATAAAAAAATTTACAGAAATAGTACTCTGTTTATCTTGGCAAAAACGTATGAAATCTATCTTCAACATTTTAAGTTTTCATGCGAAATAAGTATTTAGGTGGCACTTATTTCACATGAAATTTACAACAAATAGATGGTGTGCTTTTAAAAACATAGGAAATTGCAGCATAGTTTCAAGGGCTAATTAATATTGTTTCCAGGTCAAATCTGTCTTATGAAATAATTATTTAATTATAATCAATGTTGCTCAACATTTTTCACAAATTTGAACAGAATACCACCAGCCTTTAGGGTTCACAAGAAGCTAGTGGAAACATGAATTGGTGGTAATTTTAATAAATATATTGTTTAAAAACACAGGTTTATATAGAAACTACTAAGAACGAAAATAGCTTGAGAATTTAGCAATAATGCTTCTGAAATTTTATTGTATTTTATAAAGAAAAAGCAACATAAAAAAATATCGTAAGTGACAATATGTCGAATAATAAATTTCTTGAATAAAAAAATATCGCTTTTAAGAATTCTTAAAATGAAAGATTTTTTTTTATAAATTTCACTCGTTTGAAATAGTTTAATGTAATTTATATTTTTTTCATATTTGATCAAAAAAAATATAAATACTGGTGTAAGAAAAATTTTTTTTCTAAAAAATAATAAAATTTCAGAAGCATAAAATTCTGAAATATAATTATTTTTTGTACAAAAATTTATAGCCTTATTTTACAACATAAAAAATTCCGCTTTCATAAAGTTCGTAATTAAAGACTTTTTTTCACTAATTTAAAATAGTTTTAGGTAATTTTTAAGTAAACTTTTATTTTTAAATTTAGTCAAATATAAATAATGTTTTTAATGCTTCTGAAATTTTATTATTTTTATAAAAAAAAATTTATTGCCTTATTTTATAACAACATAAAAAATTTTGCTTTTAAGAATTCCTAAATTAAAGACTTTTTTTTATTAATTTCACTCATATAAAATTGTTTAATGCTAAGGTAAAATTAAAAATTTACATTGTGTATGCACCGATTTCATTATGTTGTAACTTGGCCAAAATTTATGTTTCATTTTTCGAAACTTGGAAAAAATAGCAATAAAAATGTTTTTTTTTTATTTTAAATAAAATGTATGCTTTCTAAAAAAAATTTTACAAAATGTTAAAACGCAAGGTGAATAGTTCTAAATTCTTCTTTTTTATTTTGTAATGCTTGCCAGGTCGCTTTTAAAATTTTAAATATTAAAACTAAAAAGGTATAAGTATTTTTTATTTTTATTATTTGTTAATTAATAGGCTGGCCATTTTTGTTGAAAGAAAATATGCGTTCGAAAAAATATATGTTAAAAAAAAATCTTTTTTTAATTTTCCATGCACATCTTCTTTCACTCTCTCGAGAACTACAAAATATGTCAATCACCATTAGTGTTTTTCATACGGGATTTCCCGGGGAAAATTTCCCGGGATCCCGCACAATTTCCGGGAAAGAAATCCCGGGATATATTTGCGGGAATTCCCGCGATTCTTTTGTTTTGATTTTATTATGACAACTTTAGTTCATATGTACACATTCCTTGATGAGTGTCGTTATTCACTTATGAAGGTGATGGTGCAATAATAAGGTGATGGTACTAGCACAATAGCTAAAATTTTACAACAACAACTTATATTGTGTTGATTTTGTAGTAAAGAAAACGCTGTTACGATTCAAAAAAAAAATCATTTTCATTAAAAAAGGAATTGCAATCTTTTGAAGGAAGTGGTGAAAAAACTGAAAGTGTCCAGAGATTATATAATGCTCTTCTGACTATAAGGCCAACATCCGTAAAAAGTGAACGTATTTTTCAGTAACAGGAGTTTTTTTTTTTAATTAAATTAGAAATAGACGGTCGAACGATTCTATTAATGCTCATTCTGTACTAAAGTCCTAGTTTAAAAGCAAGATTTTGTAATATTTTTTTTTTTTGTAATTTGTTTTTTTTTTTTTTTTTTTTTTTTTTGTTTGCGTTATATCAACGCACTTGACTTTCCCTTTACATATAATATTGGTATTTATGCATTACTATTATATAAAGAACTGAAATTGTATTAGTTTTTCGACTAATGTGTTTATGAAACGTTATTATTTAATCGATCAATCATGAATTGTTATTTGTTTTTTGTCGAAATAAATTAAATTAAAAAATATTTTGTATAGTTTTGTGCACTGGGCGGGAATTCCCCCGGAATTCCCCGGAAACTGAAAAGTTGTTCCCGCTTTCCCGGGAAATGAAAAAGTCCGGGTTAAGAAAAACTCTAATCACCATATAAAAAAGCTCTAGCGGCAACTAAATTGTCAAAATTGTCTTTGTGCTGAAAATATACATTACTATGTCAAATTTAATTCTTCCACTTGTCGTTATACTAATGCCGAGTACACATTATGATGGCATTTTGTGGCATCGTAATAGTGTGTACAATAAAACGCATTACTGTGTGTCATGTGTGAATTTGTTGCCCAGTGCTGTGAATTTTTAGTTTGCGACTATCTCTACTATATGAATTAAAAATTTAGGAATTCTTTTTTTATTATTGGAAAGATGACCAGTCAGTCAACCATTGAATACTTTCAAACTCACGCCAATACTCAAAATATTTTACAGAGATAGAGTAAAGAAAAAAAATAGTAAACATATTTGCGACATGAATGCATGGACGGTTGATTGGCCTCTAAGCATTTCTTTCATATGGCAGGTGGGGGAAATTTATTCGTTTTTCCTGTTCACGTTTTTTTCCTATACTTGATAGATTTTTGTAGCAGAATACGAGTATTTTTTTCTCTCTTTTCGTAAATTATGTTGTGTGCCAATAAATCAATATTTTTCTAAACTCTTGCTTATTTATTTGAGAGATTTGTTTATTTCATAAATTTTGTTCCATTGATTTTTTCCTGCTGTTAATGTTTACAAAGTAAATCATGTTGTGCGAGGTTTTACAAACAAGACATTTTTTTTCTTAATTTTATTTTATTTTTTTTTTATCAATTTACTAATATAATTTTATTTACTTTGCATTTTAAGCAAATTTCGTTTTGTAAATAATTTGCTGTAGTTGTTTGTAAGTTAAGTAAATATTATAATTTTTGATCAAGTAGACATAAAACTGTGCTACGCTTCACTGCTTGATACACAGAAAAAAAAAATTTAAATCAAAAATCAATTATGACAAGCTTCATAGTATTTTTTTCCTTCACGGTTCAATCAACAATTTAATGTCAAACCCATTCGTTATATTGCAAAGTTGTTTTTTAAGTCTTATTTTAATTATTGTAGACATGGTACATTATAATAATAACGAAAATTAACAATTTCAAGAACCCTTGACGTACAGACCAAACGGCTGGACCGATTTTCTTCAGGTATAGGCGAGAAGATATTAGATCGAAACACCTTTCAAACGAAAAAAAAAAACCAAATTAGCATCGGTCTAGCTTAGCCTTAGTGATGGTTGAGTGACGATTCTTTCCGCAGCTTTCTGGCACCTTTTGACTGTTTCTTCTCAAATGATGCGGTAGTCTGCTGTTGAACACAAAACTAATTGAAATTTGGCAGGAGTCAACTGAATGATGACAGGAGCAATGTTAATCTTTCAGTTAAGAGAAGGGAACTTCGAAAAGTCACTTATGTATTGTTGGTCCATTCATTTTCTGAGCAAAACAATGAATATTCAAAAACTATTTTCGCCTCCACGGAGCTGCTCCTGTTTCATTCCTCGAAATATAATTCTTTCGATGCACGCACTTTTAGTCTTCTAATACAGCGAAACTGAAATCAACCGGACTTTGTTAAAACTTGCGATACTCGTATGTTTAAGGGTTAATTTCGTACTTATACATTCTGGGTATAGAATGTGTTGAGCAGTTTTATGTAAAATAATATGGAGAGCATTCCTGTCGCTTTCTCAAAAATATGTGAAATAATTATAAATATAAAAATACAGAGTGTTTTTATAGGGGTATAAAACTTTAAGTTGGCAACACTTGTTTTAACTGTTGGCCATTTTGTCAGCTGTCAAGTGATTTATGTTTAGTTTGATTTGGTATTTCAGCATGAATATACTGACGCCAAATTGTGCAAATTTATTTTTAAACTCATGGTTCTGTTCGAAATACGTATCGCGCACTACGTCCATTTTAATTAATTCGATTAAATATGAAATGGTTTTGCACCACGTTTACTCTAAATGATAACACGCAGCCACAGAGACGTCATACAGTGCTGCTGTAAAGCTTAGCGTAGAGGATGATCCGAATCAGCCTGGTGATTGCTATAGAGCCATGATTAATTACTTCTTCCTTCATCAATTGAACAACCGTGATGGGCAAGAGCTGTGGTTTCAACAAAACGGCCAAAAAGCCCGAATCAATTGACAAATTGGAGGACAACATTCGCTGCATTATTATTATATATTTACGCCCACAAATGTTGAGAAAAAAGACATTGAAAATTGGACCTCCAGTTTAGATTACGTCCGAGCCAGCCGTGCCGGCCATATGCCAGAATTCATAATTAAATTATAATTTCAAAATATTATCTTTATCAGTTCTATACCCCTATAAAAAACCCCTTTATATATTTATACCATAAAATTTTGCAATAAGTCTTTAAGTCAGCCTAAACATAAAATTTAACTTGAAACACTAGAAATAAGTAAAATCTTTAATTAATCCTAGTATGCGTTTTAAGTTTCGAATTACTTTAAGGGAATTTAATGCCAAATAAGTTTGTGAAAGCATTTTAATCCATTATATCCCCGTTTAAAAGTACTTAGTTCTCGTCTGTTTTTACGAAAGGGACCAAAAAGTCCCTTACGACGAAGAGTTAGGGAGCTAAAATGTTCCACAAAAATGTTCGTTGCAGGATTTTGCATCAAAATGCTGAATATTTCATATACCTAAAATGCAAAAATGAATAAGTACAAAATTAATTAATTATTGGTGTGGGCTTAGGTTTATTCAGGTTTTGTAATGGCTAGTACTCTTTTAATGTCTTACAAAGTAATGAGTGGTACTTATTTGTCTACTTATTTTATGTGCATAATCATTACTGTGCTGTAATGAATAAAATAACAACTTATTTGTAGCATTATGTGAAAGTTTTTATTGTAGTAGTTTCCAGTTCATAATGAAATATATAGAGAACAATTTATTGATCGTGAAAATGAGCTTTGAAAGCAATAAAATAACTTTGCTTTACGTTCACCTGATTATAATTTTTGTTACAAAATTTAATTATTTACGCATATCCTTCAATATACATATTTTCTTTGTAAAAAAATTATTATTGAAGAACAATCCCCCAAAAAAAAGTAAAAGTTTTATAATTTCATTACAAAATTTTATTTAGTTTTATTAAAAAAAAATACTTATTACTTTCGATTACTTTTAGGCAAAAAATAATCTATAAAATTTTGCATATTTTTAGGAAAAAAATAACCCATTAAGTTTTGAATACTTTTAGGCCAACAGTAATCCATTAAATTTTGGATGTTTGAATGCAAATAGTAATGGGTACCCTATACTTTTTGAACTTCTCAAACAAAAATAATGGCTTATTCAGTCAAATTGTAAGTACAGGCAAATCTCGGTATAACGAACGTCCAGATTTTTTACATTAACAACCTTATACAGCGAATAATATTCTAATTTTATACTGGATATAATGAATGATGAAGAAAAAATCGCAAAATAAAAAACAAAAACTTGCTAGCAACATAATTCTAAGTTTAAGTTCTTCTTTATATAGCGAATGTTTTGATAAATGTGTGCTCTCTGTATAACGAACGGCAAAGAATATTAAACAAAATCTACAGCAGCAATGTAAATGCAAGAAAAATGTGATACCATTAGTTTGTATTTTGTTGCTTATTTCAAAACAAATTGCTCTCATTCTTTTTATTGTATTGTATGATGTCTACAATTATAATAATTAAAATAATACTTGAAAAAATAACTTTGCGATATAACGAATTTTTCGGTATAGCGAATGGGCCTGACATTATATCGTTCGATATACCGGGATTTGTCTGTACTTATGACTGGGAAGTACATACACTAGCATTCTAGTAGGCAACGTTTTTTGTTGGCAGGAATGTTTTTTAGTACATTTCGAGCCCTTATTTATCAATTTAGTTGCACTTTTACTTCCTCACTTTTGAAAGGGACAAACAAATTAGAACTTTACGGAGAAGAGTGAGCGGTTTAAAATGTTTCTCGCATAAATCTTGTGAAATTTTGGAAAAGTTTTCATTTTGTGATACAGTGTAATATGTTAAAATACTACGATTATAAAAGTAGGCCCTTTGTAAAAATAATACAGGGTGTTTTTTTAGAGGTATAGAACTTCGAATTGAAATAAAACACAAGAAAATCGTTTTAATGTCCATCAATTTGGCTTTATTGGAAGGATAATTTTATGCCATTAACGTTTAAATATGATTTCGGGCATGTGGCCGCCGCGGCTGGCTCGAATAAAGCCAATTCTACAGGTCCAATTTTCAACCACTTTTTCGAGCATATGGGGCCGTATGTTGGCAATAACGCCACGAATGTTGGCTTCCAAGTCCCCTAACGTTTCTGGTTTGTTGGCGTAGACGAGCGACTTCACATATCCTCAAAGAAAATAATCCAATGGTGTCAAATCACACGATCTTGGTGGCCAATTGACAGGTCCATTCCGTTAATTGCTCTGATGGACGATTATGTCAACCATAAAATGGACGGAGCTTGCGGTAAACTTCGCGAACTGAACCATTATTTTCGAAATAAATTTGCACGATTTGCAAGCGTTGTTCTTTTGTCAACCTGTTCATGATGAAATGGCAAACCAAACTAAATATTAATCACTTGACAGCTGACAAAATGGCCGCCAGTTAAAAAAGTGATGCCAACTTAAAGTTCTATACCTCAATAAAAAACACCCTATACATGTACGCATGTAAGTTATTCTATTGAACTGGTTCTTGTGAAGCTTTCCACAATCATTTAATTTTGCGATATGAAAAGTGGGCACAGCCTCGCCGTTACCACAATGATTTTTTTGAAAGGACTTTAATTCAATCGATTCTTAACACTACCATTTTGATTGCTCTTAAATATTTATATTCAAGCGATTCTCTTTTACCGTTTCCCTTCATTCGCACAAAATCTCGAACAGATGGTAACATTGGTATACATTTTGATTCCTCTCTGAAACATTCACTTGCTTCTTGCTTATTATATTTTAAAGTTTTAAATATATTGTATTCCCAAATAATAATTTTTCTTACATTATTTTCTCTCTTCTATCTTTGCAGGTAAGTTTTGGTTAAAAATAAAACAAGTGAAAGACAGACAGGCAACCGTTGCTGGTCAGCATGCCATTTTAAGAATTCGTAATAAATATTTTATGTAATTCTACGTGTCTGACATGCGTAAGTGAAACAACTGAAACAAAATTTAAATAAATTTAATTTAAAAATAAAATAACCATAATATTTGACAATGTGATGGTAACTGTGGCGAGTTTCCATTAATGTGTATTGAGGACAAAGAAATCGTATACTTTTGCACACTGGTTGAAAATGAGAAATTTTTTGATGAAAAAATTACAAACTTTTATTTTGGAAAGATTATGGGAAATTTTAAATTCTTTGTAATTGTTTTTTGCTTAACTGATTTTAAAGATATATTTATTGAAGCTATGCTCTTTATGGCGCGATACAGGAGTTAGGTCGTGTTTTGCGTAACAAAAATAAACGACACTATTACAGTTATAAATTTATTTTTTGCTTTTATTACTTTGTACTTAAGAGCAGAGTATGAAAATAAACGAAACAAAATGTGCAAGCCGGCTAACAGCCCCCGCCAGCCACAAACAATTCATTACTCGTACGCAGTTAGAAAATAAACTAATGGGATTTTGAAATATTTGCGGTGAATTTGACATCATAATATAATATAATTTTATTACATTGTTATTTCTTACATTAAATATGTTTTATATAGTTAAGCAACATAGCTCTAACCTCTTCTTTTTTTTTATTTTGTTGCCAGAGTTTTTGGTCCATGCCATGCCGTCTTAGCTTTCACTTACGAAAAATGAACACAAGGTCTTATATAATAATTTTATTTGGCAGTTGAGTACTAAACTGTTGTTTGTGAATGCTTATAAAAATTCTTAAAATAAGTGTCCTTTGAGCCACTTAAATTACACAGGGCAACAAAAAAAATATAACCACACGTGATAAAAAGACACGTGTGTCCCAGCTTTGCCCCAAGTCTTGCACTTTTTTTATGTGCCCCCAAAGACTTGGTGCCTCGGTGTCATTTTTGCATATCTTGCAAACCGTTCGGAATTTTGATTTTCTCTCTGAGGCAAAAAATTTCATTTGTTTGGGAACTTTTTACTTTTGCGGCTACCTAAGCGCTACCTAAACGGTATTAAGAATCATTCCTAGAAAGTTCATATGTTCTAAAAAGTTGTTTATTGAGATCTTAGGTACATTTTTGTAGTGGATTGTTTTCTTGAATTTTGAACGGTTTGCTAACTATGGACCTGAACATGGGGAAAAAAGTAAAAAATTTAATTTTTTTAAATTTTATGCGATTTTGATGTTGGAGATGAAGATTTTTGATTTGATATATTCACAATTTGTTCTTTACGACCAGAGCTACAACTTTGCCTCAGAGAGTAAATCAAAATTCCGAATGGTTTGTAAGATATGAGCCTGAGCAAATGCAAAAATTACAAAGAGGCCCCAAATCTTTGGAGGCCCATAAAAAAGTGCATGACTTGGTCTTTTGTCACCTAGTTGTTATATTTCCATTACTTAAAAAATTACACACAGTGTTAAGATTCATATAAAATCTAAGAGATTCGCAATTACAAATACCTGAATAGAAAAAGTGGATGGAATCCCTTTAAATAAATCGTAACAATGTAAATGATTAATTTTTATTTCACCCTTTTATAGTTACTATTTAATATATATTTTTATTAATTTATTTTGCTATCCTTTGATTATAGACATCAAAGGGTAGAGAAATGTGTAAAATAAAAGGAATAATTAAAAACATCTTAAGCTTGATAACAAAAATTTTTTTAAATTAATAATACTTAAGAAAAAGTTTAAATTCAATTAAAGTGACAATCTCAACTCTCATATTTAAGTTCATTCAATTATTCTTTTTTACTCTTTCTTTTTAACTTTTTTGCTATGCCTTTTGAACAGCCACTTCCTTTTTTATATGTCGACCCTTTACAACAAAGACCCAGATAACATTTAAAAAAAAGCACACACATACACACACAAATTTCACTAACATTAAGTAATCACAAAACCGAATAACCTCCTGAACCACTATTACTACTGGGAGTAACTGCCTGCTACAAAGGCAAATCAGTGCACTTGTGCATTATTGTAAGCAACACTTTGTGGTTAATTAACGTTATTCTCTTGCAAAGTACATTTGTCTTTCAGTTTGTTTTGTTTAAGCAACACATAACATACAAAATCAGTTGCATTATTAATATAGATTTGTAATAGTACAAATTTATTTTAAATTTGTTAACGGTCAGCAGTGGAAGACAAATTGCGTATTATCGTCAATTGCATAATTCATGAGGTTTATGTCGTTAATCTAAAAGTGCACAAAGTAACACATAAACATTGTGCACCTTAGTAAAATCACAGTTGATCGGCCCTGGAAGAACCACTTTTAGACACGCAAAGTTAAAAAATATGAAAAAAAAAACTTGCAACAATTTGTACAATTATGTAGGCAAGCTCTGTGTTAAATTTCATTTCAATCTTAGCAAGTACCTGCATACCGTCCATATATCCTTTATTTTAAACATCCAGTTACTATTAAAGAAACACATGCATATCTTCCATATATCCCTTATTTGAAACACTTAATTGCAATTGAAAATATTATCAGAATGCTGGTGAAATATGTAACTGTTCGCAGAATTTGCTTTAGTGCTCTCTATTAATTTTTGTTTCAAGCATTATAAGGATAGGTATGTAAGCCTCTTCTATCCTGAATAGTAAAAATGATTATAAAACAGTGAAAATGCACAAATACTTGTAGAATTACTTAATTAAGTTCTCTGCTAAATTGCGTTTCAGTCTGAGCAAGAACTCGCCTATCTGCTAAATGTCCTTTTTTTAAATAATTTGGTTTCAGCTGCAATTGTCATCACAAAGCAGCGAAAACTTGTCGGTAATGGTTAAATTTTGCTGTTAAACTTCTCTGCTAATTTTTATTTTTAGCGGTCTAAGGGTATGCCTGCCTCTCATATATCCTGCAGAATAAAAATTAAATTCTAGCGGCATTTAAAATCAGTATGCAGTGACATTTTGTTACAATTTTTAGAATTATGCACTTAAGCTCTCAGTTAAATTTTATTTTAATCTGAGCCAGGTTGTGCCTTGCTCCCATATATCCTTTATTTGAACATCGCAATTTCAGCAGTTGTTATCTTCAGAATATAGCAATTAAAGCAATTATATATACGCGGGTATATTGTATTATAACCCGCCCAAGGACATTTCATACATCCATAATCTTAAAAATTTGAATATTAGCTGCCACTATGACAAGTTTGTATGGCAAATATTTCTAGAGTTGAGGGATTAAGCCCTCTGCAAAACTGAATTTCAGCCCCTGCAAGCAAATTTCCAAATTTTATGCGTATAATTTAAAAGGATTTTTTTTTTAAACTTGCGTCATTTAGTGAAAATTTATTGTGCGGCATTAAATTTTAATAATAATTTTTTATTGCTTAAATATTTTTTTTTTCTATTTCGTTTTATTGTTAAACTAAATATAAAAGAAGAAAATTTATTAAAGGCCTAAATTTTGGTTTATTTGAATTTGTAAAAAAATTCCAAAATGTATAAAATATAAATGATTGGTGCAGTTCTTATAATCCATCGCATTCTTTTGATTCTTTCAAGCCAATTTTAATTATATTTTTAGTGAAATTTTTTTTTGTTTATTTTCTCAAGATCATTTTTATAAATTATAATAAAAATGTCAAGCAACAAAATTATGGCTTATGTAAAGAAAATCATAAAAATTTTGATTGCAAAGCAAATTTTCATAACTATTTTCTCATACAACTTAAAACTCTTTTATTTTGTTAATTGCGAGAAGACAATGGGCAGAAATTATTACATTTTGTAATTGAATACGAGTACACATCAATTTCAACAAACAATTACACTTTTATGATTAAGGTGGAAAAAATCTCAATTACAATTGCCTGTGACCATAAATGAAAAGAATTCAAACACTAACGCAAAAAAACCAATTACAATTACATATAATTGGAAAAATAATTCCTTAATAAAATAGTTATGGAAAATGTATTTAATAGTTACTTTTTGAATTGTAATTGAAGCTTTTCAATTGCAATTACATTTCTTGTAATTGTAATTGAAAAAATCTCAATTACAATAACATGTAATTGTAATTGAAATTAATGTAATTTATATTGCCCCAGTCTGATTAGAAGTAATTAGTAATTAGTGGTACAGTAATCACAAAGTATGTATTTGCTTGCATTTTTTGCTCACCACTGTTTTGTAATGTCTGTAAATGAAAAATCTGTGTTATTAAG
Source organism: Nowickia ferox (assembly GCA_936439885.1). Lineage (NCBI taxonomy): Eukaryota > Metazoa > Arthropoda > Insecta > Diptera > Tachinidae > Nowickia > Nowickia ferox. The sequence goes on along the minus strand of OW387024.1, from coordinate 95,429,231 downwards.
TTTTTGCATATTTTAGAAAACCATAAACAGCCAACATTATAAAATTTAAATTTGCTGTCAACTTCCTCATTAGTCAGTAGCATCACGTCATAAACCACGTTTACACTTAGTGTGGTAACCATGTATGTTTGTGTTGTTGGATTTGGTCAAATATGTTACGTTACGAAAATAAACAAAAAGCTTTTCTCTGAAGCAAACAATATATTAAATAATGTGTTAGCTGGTTGGTGTCTGTCTGCCTTTATGTCAAGCCTGATTAAAAATGCAAAGAAAAAAAAACAATCAATCAACCATTGATTGGAATTTCAATTAAACGCAAATAAATGTTTGAGTTTTTTTTTTTTGCTTTCTATGAAATTAATCCAACTAAACCACATGAAAAAAATTCAGTCAGTAGATTTACTAATGTGCTACAATTTAAAATAATTTGTTAACATTTTGTTTTAGCCGCGTTTTAAATTGAAAACCTTTACATGTCTACAGCAAAAATAAATAAACTTGCAAATAATTTAATTTTATTTAATTTTTATTTTTTAGCAAGTCGTTAATGATTGGGAATTTTTAAATAAAAAGTGAAAACCTCAATGTAGTATTTCAGAAAATAAAATAAATTTAGAAAAAAAGCAAGAAATGTATCATTTTAATTTATGACACTTTTTTCATTTATTTTTTGCCAACAGTTTTGGTTTTATCAAAAACTTTTTGAGGTTTTTACATCATTTATATTTGCAACTTATTATGTGAAACTTTTAGTTGTTGCCACGAAGAAGAAAAAAAATTTAACTAACTAATATTTCCCGTATTACTTTTTTTAGCAGGAAATTTGTTTTTAGTTGTTTGAAAGTTTAGATCAGATTTTTGCTGGGAACAAAGAATGCATGCATACACTCTACGCTGGGATTAAGGACAGAGCGAAATGTTAATATGCAAGTACTTATACTTTTATTCAATAAAAAGTGCAAATGCAAGTACCTTTTACTGAGTACCTTAATGAAAGTGCACGTACCTTTTACCATTTACCTGTACAAAGCACGACATACACACACAGGCAAACACCACCACTGATTGAAACCGAGCCACAACATGCCAATGCAAAGTATGATTCTCACTCAGGTCATATTTTAGTTGGCATAAGTAATCAACGTTTGTACACAATGAGAAACAATTTACGATACCGTATGAACGACAATTATAAGCAAGCTACTTAAAAGTGTCGTCCGAAAGCTTTACCGATTCTTGTTCTAAGTATTTATCCCAAAGATAAACCGTATTTTAGCGATCGTAAGGTCTACCGAATTTACCTTACATTATTTCCCGTATTATTAATATTATTTCGTAGAGTAGCCGAATACGAAGTCTCCCGAATTTACTTCGTGCTGCTCGTTGTATTTAGCTGCACGGTAGCCGAATATAAAGTCACCCGAATTTACTTTAGCATCTTCCAGGCCAAAATGGCTGCAGAATTAGCTTTAACCCCTCAAACCATAAATGCGCGTGTGAATATATACAGGGTGTTTTTTTAGAGGTATAGAACTTCGAATTGAAATAAAACACAAGAAAATCGTTTTAATGTCCATCAATTTGGCTTTATTGGATTTTTTTATGCCATTAACGTTTAAATATGATTTCGGGCATGTGGCCGCCGCGGCTGGCTCGAATAAAGCCAATTCTACAGGTCCAATTTTCAACCACTTTTTCGAGCATATGGGGCCGTATGCTGGCAATAACGCCACGAATGTTGGCTTCCAAGTCCCCTAACGTTTCTGGTTTGTTGGCGTAGACGAGCGACTTCACATATCCCCAAAGAAAATAATCCAATGGTGTCAAATCACACGATCTTGGTGGCCAATTGACAGGTTAACCGAATTAATTGCTCTGATGGACGATTATGTCGACCATAAAATGGACGGAGCTTGCGGTAAACTTCGCGAACTGAACCATTATTTTCGAAATAAATTTGCACGATTTGCAAGCGTTGTTCTTTTGTCAACCTGTTCATGATGAAATGGCAAACCAAACTAAATATTAATCACTTGACAGCTGACAAAATGGCCGCCAGTTAAAAAAGTGATGCCAACTTAAAGTTCTATACCTCAATAAAAAACACCCTATATATAGACAGTCAAGCAGCAATTCAGGCAATTTCAGCAGACTGCAACTACTCCTCGGTTGTGCTCATGGGTAAAAAGGCCCTAAATATTTTATGTGCTGGCAGACAAGTACATGTTTATTGGGTCCGTGGACACATGGGGATTGAGGGAAACGAAATGGCTGATATACTGGCAAAAAGGGGACCCAATTACCTGTGGAAGAAACGGTATATGTCCGGAAACCAATTCAGTACCTGAAATGGATCATAGACTCTAAGATGAAGGAAGAAGCGGAGGAAAGTTGGCGTGCGACGAAAACTTGCAAAACTTCCAAAATCATGTGGAGCTCCTATGATTCTAAATCGACTAAATTCCTTTTATCACTAACCAGAAGCGACTGTAGACTTCTAGTGGGGGTATTAACAGGACGCTGCTGGACGGATTCGTATGCCGTCAAAATAGGACAGATACTTGACGGTACCTGCAGGAAATGTAGGGAGCACGGAGTATTGGAGACAGTAGAACATCTACTGTGCGGCTCTAAGCCGCACTAGATTTGACTATCTTGGTGATCACACTTTTCGAAGTCTTGAACTTGTATCGGGAATGGAAATGTGTAGACTGCTACGGTTTGTTAAATCTGTGTGGAAGTCATTCGATACAGGCAGCACGAACTAGGCTGCCATACATACAGGTTTCTTGTCATCTGCTGGTATCGCTAAGGATCAATACTGGTCTATGCGAGGTCCCTGACCAACCAGACTAACCTAACCTAACCTTACTTTATATTCGTGATAATATTATTTCGTAAATTAGCCTAGTACGAAGTCTTCTGAATTTACTACGATGAAGAGAATGGGAACTCTGCTAAATTTACCCTACAAAGTCTTGAGTTTATAGAAGAGAAGAAAGAGGAGAATGCGAGCTATTTTCCCTGCTCTCCTACAATCTCAAGACTTTGTAAAGCACACTTTGCGTGCGGGAAAGCCGCCATAAAGTGCCGAAGAGACGATCAAATAAATCCATCCATCACATAGTGTGTGTGTAGTAAAAAATAAATAAAAACATTAGATTTTGATTAGATTTACTACCAATCTACTGACAAAATAGATGTTGTTTTATATGGCAAATCTAGTAAAAAGCAGCAAGATTTAGATCAAAGTGAAACAATCACCCGTATTGCGTATGTCGAGTCGAATATTCGTCTACGAGAATTTCGTAATAAATTAAAGGAAAAGTGTACAAGGTTTCTTTAGTCTAGGAGAAAATTCTCATAGATGAATATTCGACTTGTAATACTCGTATGCAATACGGGTGAATGTAAATGCCCTATTACAGGCAACACTTATGGCATTTAATGTGGTTACGCAAGCCAATAGTTGTACCATAAAGGCTTAAAAAAATTAATATTACATAAATTAGTCTTCCAGAGTTAAAGTAGAAAAAGGTTATACCAACTTGTTTAAGGTTTATAAGAATAAATCTGCCAAATTTACAAACGAAATGAAAGTAGTGTTTTACCTGGCTGGTTTGCCTGCATTTGCTGCACTTCAAATCTTCGTTCTTTATTTTTAGAAAATTTTAGAATATTCTTTTTTCTCCTCTATTTCTTACCTTTAACTTTGTTTGCAAATGACTTTAGTAACAATTTACTGTATGCTTTTTTTTTTTAATTTTCATTCTACTTTTTCTTAATCAAACTTACAATTAGGATAAGAAACGCAAGAAAGAGTTTTAAATGTTTGTGGTATTAAAAAGTTTAGCAAAATTTGTTTTAAGAACAAAACAAGAAATAAAAACCATCCAAAAGAAAAGTTTCACACATGAATGCTTATCGTGTAGCACCTTTAGTTTTATATGTACTTTATATATGTACATAGTTTATGTGAAATAATTTATTAAAAAGAGTAAAGAAATATTAAATATGAGGGAGTTTTAAATAAATAAGGGTTGTTATTATATTACGAGTAGAATTTTTGTTTTAAGTAGCACACACATCATTGAAAGTAGCCGTTCATTAAACTGTTCCCAACTAGCATTTTGTAGTATAATCGAATATTTTCCGAACCAGCTTATGAGCTCATTTTGCGATCCTAAATGATACTCCCGTTGTGAGAAAATGTTACCCTACAGATGAATTATCCCAAAGAATCATTCATTATTTAATGATTGAGCAGTTTTCTGGTAGTATTTAAAATTTAAATTTTAAATCATTGGCTTGCTTTTTGCGGTTTCTTTGCATTTTGTTCCTCTATTTTCAACAAACCATTATTTGATCATATAGATCAATCATAAGTGAATCCTTTTTCAACAACCCAAGTGATAAATCAGTTTTTAATCATCAAAAGTGATCTGAGGAGAATCATATCAGAGATTTTTGAAAATAATTATCAGCCAAATGCTAGCTGGGTTTCATTAAAAATACATTGAATATTTCTTTACATACGCATTAAATAACTTTGGTTGAGCATTTTTTCCAAAGATTTCTTATATGATTCTCCTCAGATCACTTTTGATGATTAAAAACTGATTTATCACTTGGGCGATTGAAAAAGTATTCACTTATGCTTCATGGGTACAATCAAATAATGATTTCTTGAAAATCGAGAAACCCCAAAAAGAACTGCTCAAAAATAAATCAGCAAATCGTATCATAAATGGTTCTCTGGAATGATTCGTCTCTAGGGTACCATTTTTTCACAACGGGAGTATAATTTATAATCGAAAAATGAGCTCAAGCTGATTCCGAAAAGATTCGATTATGATACAAAATGCTAGATGGGTTGCCGTGACTCAAATGTATGTATCTAAACTTTAAATTTACCTGCTGTGTGGCTCATTTGATAACGTAGTTGGGGTGAAATGCTAACGAGATAATTGTGCCCAAATTTATTTGCTACTTGTTTATTTAAATCACTTAATTTCAATTATTTTGTTTGTCCGAAAATATTATTTATATTCTTTAACTAAAAGGCTACAATTTTTCTATCTGTGTCGCAATTCTCTGCAAAAAATATAATAATAATTATAAATTACGTTTTTCTTTAACAACATGACTAATGAATTAAAAATTTTTATTTATTTTTCTCTATGACAAAACTTATTTTTCATATGCATACATATGTACATAAATAAATATACATATATGTATACATATAGTTATTTATACGTAATAACGTAATACGTAAATAGTGTCCGACCGAAGTCACTTTGCGCCGCAGCCGAAGCTCAGGTCAATATTTTAAATTCGGCCGAACGGAAGATAAAGCCCTACTTTACTCGTTAAATTCACTACAAGAATCAATATTGATATTGTTAGCTGGCAAAGCTGCTGTTCATCTCGAAGCATTTTCCATCTTCGCAGCTATTGATCGGTTGTGCGCTGCTGATTGAACAATAGGGCCGTACTATTTGAGCTGCGTTGTCCGTGTACTGCAGCTGTCGCTTTGTAGATACCTCGCAGGTCATTTCGATGAGCTGCTCTTTCGGCTTTTTCTAGGTAATGCGCCCTTGCTGATCGTTGTGTATCTTGGTTAAGTTTAACATGTATCGGCAGAGTAAATACAGAGTAAAAACTAAAATTAAATTTCTCTATATATATATGATTTGATCAGGCTAAAGTTTGTATCGCTTTGTAAGCCAAATTGCATGTGATAATTATTAATGAACAAATAACACGTAGTAACGTAGTAGAACAGAACAACCGGCTGTTTGCGAAGGTCACTACACCTTCATCACTGTGTGTGGTGTCAGTTGATGTCGATTTCTGCTTTATATACGCATTTTTTATTGCAAATGGAATATGTTGTGTTATTTTTGCAAAATAACAATTCCAAAATCTTAATTCTGATCGTGATGTCTTTTTAAGTCGAAGTTAATTTTGTATCTTTATTCAATTTTTATTTTTACTTTTTTTTTAATTTATTTCATTTTTATATGCAAATAATATTGAATTGTTGAATTGAAAATATATTTTTATTTCCAAATAAATCAATTTATATTATTTTTATGCGTATATTTTTGGAGTTTTGAGTGCATATTTTCAAGTTTTTAATGCATATTGAACACTTTTTTATAGCATATTTCTTGTTTCCCTGGTGATCAGTTTGTTATTTGATTTACAAAATATAAGAGCACGCATAAAATAGTTTCTAAACCAAAATCCGGTTAAATAGAAAAACCTGTAATTCGTAAAAAAAAAATGCTGGTCCCTTGTGATTACAAATTATCGGGATTCTACTGTATTTAGCAAAGTATTTGTGTGTGTAAAAAATTATATGATTACTATAATAAGGCTTACTAACTGCCAGTCCCTTCAATCATACTGTAAACAAAATTAACTCTTTGCCCTTGGGTTTTAAATGGAAAATGCAAATTATCTTGAGCGATTCCCGCTGCGTTTATTTTATTTTTTGTATATTTTTCTCATATCTATCTTCCACTGACTGCAAGCCACTAATAACATAAACATTTTCCAATTATTAATACTCTTACATTATTTCTTTTTTAAGTTTTTTCTGAGCACAGCATTTAGCAAATTATTTTCATTGAGAAAAATGTAAAAAAAAAAATTCTTTAAAATAAAAAAATTCAAAACAATTTGTTTTAAAGCAATTTATTTCTGCCGCTGGTACTAACAACTACTTGAAGAAGAAAAAAAAATTATAAAATTGCACAAAAATCATTCATTAGTTTTTCTTTGCTTTCCTTAAATAGTGGTGTCTAGGTACAAACAAATTAAATCCCATAGTGAAAAATTATGAACAAGCAAGAAAGAATTTTCTAGCGATTTAAATACAGCAAAAATTATGATGTTAATTAACCATATTCAAACAGCGCTGTCCCCAAAGAAAATATTTAAATAACATACATAGACTTATGCTGATACATACATATATTTTTTTTTCTCATTAATAAAGAAATTAGATGAAAAATTGTGTGTAGTGTAAATGGGTTATATTATTTTGAGTGCTGGCTATTCGGTGTGTTTGTATTTTTTTTTTTTGTTAGCCCAGCAAAGAGTTATTTAGAAAACCAGCAGCACTTTGCTACTGCGAAGAATAATAGTGTAATTTTGAAAGACTAATGATACTGCACATAACGAAATCAAACAAATCCAAAATTAAAATTCTTTCGTGATGACATAAAACACTAACATTTCGGCGGATTCAATGTTTCAGTCGTTGCACTATAGGAAATTTCCCTCTTTTATTTGTCTTAAAGTAAAATTTTATTATTTTTGCTCTAATATATTTAAAAGTTAAAGTTTGAACGCTGGTTTAGCTAAACTCAAATTTATATGTAGTTTAAACTCAACAGTAGTAAATCAGTGAACCATACCTTATGTGTAGTTTAAAAAATAATATTATGGCAGCACTAGAATAAATGTCAAAAAACAGCTGTTTTGCAGCAAAAAAAAAAAAATATTAAAAAAAAGTTAACAATATTTTATTGAAGTTCGCCAAATTTTACTGAGAAAGGAATTATATTTATGCTTGGCGAGGTATAATAGTATAAGAGAATAAAAGAGTGTAAGAAAACAGGTCGCACAAGATCTGAAGCAAAAGTAGAGACTTGGAAAAAAGTTGAGTGCTCTTTTAATGTAAAACATGTGTTCTGTAAGTAACAAAACCATGCGGCCTCTATTGGTACAGATGGCTTAAATACTGTATTGATTGACCAAAAATGGAGATTAACTTGCACTGATTTATTAGCTCTTAATAATATGTTTGCCATGCGTTTTGTAAATGAGTTAACAAAAAGGGACTGTATGCAGTGTATACAGTGAAAATTTCAGATGAAGGTTTCAGCAATAAAAGCTTATAAATTCTAAAATTTAATAAATGGAAGATAATGTCGAAATAGACTAGTTGTTTTGTATATAAACAAATTTTGTTGAATTATGTGTATTAGGTCGATTAAATCGAAATGATTATTAAGGTAAACTAATAAAACTATAGAGAACGCGTTTAGATGAAGGGTGGCCTAGCTGCGACACGTCGTGTTTGTAGGCGGGAAGTGAAGGGAAGCTTGCGGGGTAGCAAAAGTTGCACACTGGAAAGAGCCCGTTTAGATGAAGGTTGACGTGAAGTGAAGAGAAGGTTGCGGGGTAGCAAAAGGAGATCACTCTAACTAAGGCTAAAATTGATTAATACTACGGGAACTCTTCGTCATCAATTTCAGTGGTAAAAACGTGGTTTACTGGCCGTACAAGCACGGAAGATGCCGAACGTTATAAACACCCCGTTGTGGTCTCTACATCCGTGAGAGTTGAAAAAATTCACGATATGGTGTTGGCCGATCAGAGATTGCAATTTAGAGAGATGATGGAAGTCACACAGCTCATTGGTTTGTTCAATGGCAATGAATAAATTAATAACTAAGGCCGTGGATGAAACTGCAACACACAACAACAACACACCAGAGATCATAAAGCAGTCACAATAGTGAGTTTCTCAGGTTGAATCGGCGCCAAAGAAAGCCAAGCTATGTTTGTCAACTAATAAAGTCTTGGCGACCATTTTTTGGCATACAAGCGGTGTAATCCGCACTGACCATCTTTAGAAGGTTAAAACAATCAATGGCGAATAATGTGCCAAATTATTGGAACGGTTTAATGCAAATTTGAAAAGAAAACACACCATACATTTGACTAAGAAAAAGAAGAAAGTTAGTTTCGCCAGGACAATACAAGGATACAGAGATGTGCAGATTCAATGACTAAAATCCATGATCTTAGATACAAATTTTTCCCTAATCCGCCCTATTACCCTAGTGTTTATTTCTTGTTCCCAAACCTGAAAAAAGATATTTGACTCCAACGATGAAATCATCTTACAAAAATCTAACTATTTTGATGACCCTAGTTGAGGAAGGTGTAAAAAATTGCGGAAACGTTGGTTAAAGTGTATTGGAGCTCAAAGAGGATGAAGATGAAAAATAAAATTATTTTTTATCCTAAAATCCTGTGTTTCATACAAATAGTCAAGGACTTATTGACCCTCCCTTAAATTTGATGAATGCATTCTTTACCTAAAATGCGAGATCGTATAAGTTCGAAATTTGCCTTTAAACAAAGACTTACTGTACAATTTTGTGGCGAAATTTTTTATGGAAAGTTTTAAGAATAACCGTTTAAGTGTACTTTTATGTCCCCGTTTTTCAAAAGGGACACACAGACCCCTGCGGAATAAAGTTGGAAGTTTAAGTAAGGTTGAAATTGTTTCCTATACCTTTTTGCCATAATAACGTGCAAAAGAAGGGAACTTCTAAAAACATCCCTACCCCCGCCAATGTTGTAACCCCCTATTAACGTTCACATATAAATTATCTCCTTGATCAATATCAAAGCGAATTGATGCGAGGTGGTCTTAATTTGCAACTCTGCATATTCGTCTTGTATATTTGTTAGTGCACAGAAAAAAGTATTCACCAATTAATGTTTTCAATTAATAATTTAATTGATTCAATTAAATTTTTAATTGTATTAATTAATTTGAGTGGAAAAACTTAATTGATATTATCAAATTGTTTATAGGTGAAAATTTAATTAATTTTTTAATTAATAGTACAAATATTTTAATTAATATTACAAACTCATTCATATTACTTTTTTGTGTGTGTAAACTTTCCTGCTGTCAGAATATTTCCTATTTTTTTTTTTTGCATTGATTGACAGCAGAGAATTTATGTCAGCTGGTGAGTTAAGATCACCTGATGTAAATTCGCCCTGATCAGTATCCGTTATTGGAAATTGGTTATTTGTAGCAAGAAGTTTTCACTGGTCCTGTCGTTACAAATGTTCGAACAATCATAATCGAAGGACCATAAACAAGATAATATCGTTCCAGTGTGAAAAGTTTGTTGGGTTATTCGTAGGCATTTGCTTATGTATGAATGTATGTATGTATATACATATGTACGTGTTGCTCTGTTCTTGTTTGTAGTTCTTAAAATATTATCTATAATTTGTTTTTGTTCAATTTTAGCTGCAGTCAGTAGATCACACCGACCCCGAGTGTTGAAATAAAATTAAAAATTAATAAAAAGAATTGCAAATTTTGCCTCATTAATTTTTAGTGCCCTTTACATGTTTTCATCACATTTGACAAATTTATTTTAATTTATTTGAGCTTTTGATACCCAACTCAACGGCAATTAAATTAAAAAGTGAAAAATTATATATGTACATACATACATACGTATATGCTGTCTCTACATATTTTTTATATAGCCGATTGAGGAAAATATTTGAAATACATATTTTAACAACAAGATGCCAGTTTATGTTGTCAAAATATTTAATAAAGAAACCAGGCTAATATTTTTAGTATTTCCGGTGACAAATATGCAGTAAAAGTTCTCATTTCATTATTTCCACTTCTTTGTAAGGTTTCTTGTTTAGACTCTCGAAAAAGATTCTCTATTTCGTATATTTTGAATGGACTTGTTTTCCTTGTTTTTATGTAAAAATTTAATTTCTAGTAAAACTAAGTTCCCCAAAAGCTTGAGTCCCACCCAATAAAAATTGGGGTGTACGGCTTTCTATTGCTCCATAAATTAGGTCATAACTTAGAGATGAATTATAGTGACATTTCGATGTGTTTTATATTTTTTTTTTTTTAAATAATTTTTAGTTTTGTCTAGACTGCTTCACTGCTGGCAATTTGCAGTAACAGGGCGTTTTGTGTGTTTTAAAAAGGGCGTTAAAAATATATTTGAAATAATATAATGAGCGGTAAAATTTAATGTCACCATTTTTTATTGCTTTTTACGCCACATTTTATTGTTTTTTTCTTCTTCTACATTTAAATTACTTTTATCTGTTTGATGATGTAAATTGGCAATTTGATTTATGATCTTTTATCAATTAGTTAAATGAGCATCAATCAACATTATTGTTAGTTAGCTTTATTAAAAATACAATATTTTTTATTTATTTTTAATATTATGACTTTAAAATTAAATTAAATAAAAACTGTAAAGTTTGAAATTCTTATTTCTAAATGAATATTAAAAGCGATCATAATATTTGAACTTAAATGAAATAAAATGAAACTTTTTGAAAGAGCATAGAACCGACTGCAAAAATAAGCAAAGTTAAAAATACTTAAGATTCAGTTAGACAAAAAAAACATTTTGATATGTGCTGCCTATAGCGCCGTTGAAAGTCGTTGCCAAGCGAAGCAGGTTAGCAAATTCTACATTTACATATTTATGCGCTTGTGCCCGCCATACACTAAACAAGTTCACTGCACAAGTCTGGCACTGTACCAGTGCGTTTGTGTAGTGTATGGGGGTGGTTGGGCTGTTTACGCAGTGAACTGAGTAAATATCAAAACGATTTTGATATTTGCTTAAGTTTTTAAAGCTGTACAGTGAACTTGTGTAGTGTATGTTGCAAACGCTCAGTGTTGTAGTGATTTTTTAAGAGTTCAAAACTAGAAATGAGCGCCGAAAAAATATTCTGGACAGAGTTCCTAGAATTATACAAAAAATCACCTGCATTATGGAGCATTAAAACAAAAAATGTACAGTTCACTTGTATAGTGTGTGTTACAAGCTTAGTTTGCGCAGTGCCAGACTTGAGCACTGAATTTGTTTAGTGTATTATATTAATATATATGTAGCTGGTATTAGTTACCAGTATTATTAGTTTTGTTGTTAAATTTTATTTTTAACTTCTCAGATCCAATGTAAAATTTTAAGGGGAGTAGTTCTAACCACTTTCGCCAATATCAGTGGCTCCTGTCCAATTTTCTAAATGCAAGACGATGCCACTTTCAGATCTCAAGGTGTATGTAAAAGTTGCATAAGAATCCGTTTAGTGGCAGCATGTGAAATATAATATTAAGTTCTAATGGCCGTCGCCCTGCCTATTTTTTTTAACACAAGCTTGTGTCATTTGAAAAGCACAAAAAGTTTGGCAAATTTCGTGGAAATCGGGCAAATAGTGCATATTAAAATCTAGGAAAACGCGGTTAGTTTAAAATTTTTCCGCAATGATTTTGCTTCATATATGTTTCATGTTGTTTCAACATGATTTACAGTACCCTTAAAAGAAAAATTTTCTTTTTGAAATAACTTTGTTTCATGTTAATTTAACATTGAAGTACTTTCAAATCAAAATGAATAATCATGTTAAATCAAAGCTATTTCAAGTTGAAACAACATTATTTGATGCTGAAACAACACTATGAACCATGTTGAATCAAAGTTATTTGAAGTTGAAACAACATGAATTTAATTTAATGCAGTCATTTTATTTTGTTAATTATTTAACTTACATGATAGTATGTATTGTCACACCAATTGTTAAGCTACTTTGGCTTGTCTGCAGGATTCAAACCTGCGACCCTTCGACTACACAAGGGCAGTAAGTACACTGTCTACTAGCCAGCAGCAGGAACTTTTCACTGGCAATGCGAAAAATGTCGAAACAAGAACAGTACACTTAAACAAATAATTATTTCTAACATCGAGCCTTTTTTCGATTTAATCGTAAGCGGCGAAAATTTAAATTTTTCAATAAAAGTTTTGTTTTTAAATATTCAAATATGTTTTTGTACGTAAATTGTCGCTTACGATAAAATTTTACAGCCCTTGTCTTAAAAGTTATTAACAATTTTGGCATTTTGATAAGTCTAAACTATGGCTAGGCCCACAAAATTTTAATTTCAATAAAAAGTATATTTTCGATAAAATCGAAAAAAATTTATATATTGATTATGAAGTACTACAAGAAAAATATTCTCAAAAAGTTTCATCTGCGGCATTGCGTATGAAAGCGTTAGTATTATTCTTATTTAAGTGGATGTGTCCAGTAAATTTCAAGATATTACGAGCCAGGGGATTAGGATGGGAATCGATTTTTGTGCTAGCATTAATGATTATTATCACTAAATTTGTGTTCGGCATTGGTCGGGCCTATTAATTATATCTAGACTTAAGATTTGATACTTATTGTTAGTTCATTTTCTGTTGAAGATACAATAACTAAATATAAACAAGAAAAAATATTTAATATGATTTAGAAATCAACATTTTTGCATGGTGATTTTACATTGGTGTTTTGTTGTGTGTGTATAATACAACACCAATATAATACAATGGGGTTTTTCTTCCTACCTTTTTCCAGTGCAAGATCGTGCCACTTTCAGAGCTCAGGGTGTGTGCCATCATAATATTATGTTGATAGTTATCGATAATCTTCGATAACGACAACTATAATAACAATTTGAAGTAAGCAAAGCAAAACAATATCGTTTTGTGTCGATGTTGACAACTGGAATAAGAGTGAATATTTTTCAAACTTGTTCGAATAAAAACGTTAACAAATATTTGTTCTATTAGTGCCTTGAGCTGTAATTTTAATTCCATGCCTCTAGTCATATTTTAAAAAATCTTTATTTGCTTTCCCTTATTAAAATATGCATCTAAAGATTCTAAAGAATAATTAGTAAAGAGCTTTATAATTAATATTAAATATTAACGAGGCAAGCTTTAGTGCTTTAGAAAAAACACGCAACCTAATGAAAATTCATGTGCATTTACAATAATATCCTCGCCTTGGCTAACAGCATGTGTCGTTTTTAAATTACATTAGCAACAATTAGATAATGACTTTTTAAAAATAATTCTTAATGCTTTTATTGTAAAACAAACATTATTTGATTTATCTCGGGTGATAAACCCTCATTTAAAATTGTTGTCATCAATTACTTTTTTCACAATTTTTTTTTGTTAAGTTTTTTATTTGTTTAAAATTTAAATGCGGACTATTTATCAAAGTCAATTTTGGTTAAACGACCATAGAGATGCGTCACAATCTAAAAAAAAAAACTAAAAGTTTTTGTCACTTTAACTTAATAGCAACTGTAAAGTTAAACTTAACTCGATAATTTATCATAGTTTAATGCGATGATAGTTTTTTTTTTAATGTGTTCTTGTTAAATTGTGATTGTTGGCAACTGTTGTTGTTGAAAATTTGTCGTGTGTGAGCCCGCCACACATATTTTGTTGCTTGTGAAATATAGTTGTTGGTGTTTTAAGCCGAACAATTACTTCCACTTAATCTGCAGCATATTTCAGGGAGATTTTCTTTTTTGTTTTTATGAATTAATTTATTAACTATTTAAATTGTGTTTAACCTGTTTGAGGAGAGAGGTTTGCTTATTAAATTGTTTTTTTTTTATAATAGAGATAAGCGATCCATTGGCTGCCAACTTTCGATAATTTAAAATTCAAAAACGCCAGATTAAATTTTCAAATATGTAAGTGTTCAAAAGATTCGGGTTGCAGACAAGAACCCAGGTAATCACGAGTGTTATAAAAAAATTCTGATTTATTTAGAATGTGGTCGAATAAGATACGATTTTATAATTCAAAATTTCATATGGAATGAAATTATGAAATTACATCTATTGCTTTCAATTGATCTAAAGTTTCAAATTAACGTGTGTTGCATTATCGAGTGTAGCCTGTAGAAAAATTAAGCATACGAGTAATTTAAAAAAAGGAAAAAATATTAATCAAATCTTGAAAAAATTATACCTTGTTATGATAAATACGGGACCTATAAAAAAAATTTAAATTCTGACAAAACATTTTCAAAATCTCGATTTATATTTTATGGTCCATTATGCCATCCATTCATCCCCAAACTACCACTAGCACTGACCCACCCCTATGTTTAAATGTCGGGCACACGTTATAAGTCGTTCAATGTGCCAAACCTCAAAATTTAACTTAAACATCAGACAATTACAAATTTTAAATGCGTTTGAAAATTAATTTAATATTTTTTCTAAATGAAATAATAACACAATTTAAAATAACGGGTGGGGCATTTAAAAGTTAAAATTTAAACAAGCAATAAAAGAAATACGGTTAGAAATTTTGCCAAATTTATGGTTCCGGTTAGAGGTGGGGTATTATTTCATTCATATGGCTGCCGCGGTTGGCCTCACCGTACCCCATTCCATAGGAGCAATGTTGGCCTTCAAATGCTCAATTGTCTCTGTTTTGTCGGCATAACGCTTGTGTTTAATGGCGCCCCACAGAAAATAGTCCAACGGTGCCAAATAGCAGCTTCTTGGCGGCCAATTGACATCACCATTTCGGCTAATTAAACGGCCATCAAACGTTTGACACATTTTTCGCATCACTCGGTTATCATGGTGCGATAAGTGTCTCCATTGACCGTAATGGTTGCGCCGTCTTCATTTTCAAAGAAATATGGGCCAATTATGCTTCTGCTCCACAAGCCACACCAAACAGTCACTCGCAATGGGTGCATTGGCTTCTGTAAGACCACGTGTGCGCTTTCTGAGCCCCAAATACGGAAATTTTGATTATTAACCCACCCACCAAGATGAACATGAATGAGTTTTATCCGAAAAGATGGTTATTTTTTGGCAAAATCATTTTCGTGCAATTTCCCACCATTTATCTGACAATAAATCCGAACGTTGCTCAAGCGTAAATCATTCATTTCATTTCGTTCAGGGGAGATAATATACTGAATTTTGTGACATAATAGAAGGACATAACGTCAGCCCATTGTTGGTTTGACTCACCGACCATTTAAAAAAAAAATAAGTTAGGTATGGGGTATCTCAAATATCTCCTTTCTAAATCCAAAACGCGTTTTGCGAAATTAATTATGGTTTGTGAGATATTTAGCATTCATTTTGCTCCATTTCAACTATTTTAAGGCTTACTAAATATTGTTTTGCTGTACATGCCACAGTTTGGCGTTTGCTTCAAATTCTTCATACAAAAACATGCGAAGTAAAGTTAACTTCTGTTTTCATTCATTTCTATAAGAAATGAATAATAAAAAAAGACGGTGCCGTAAGAAAAATTCAACTGCGATTGTTAAGCAAAAACAACATCACCCAGACGCAGCCGCCGATTAAATGTTTTAATGTAAACTTATGAAACACTAAAATAAAATAAAAGAACCCTTAATTATGCACGTTTGAGTAAAACAGAAATCATTTAATTTCATTCTTTATATTAAATTTACTTCAATTACTGGTTTTTCTTGTGTAAGTGTGTAAGCGGATCGTTAGTTAAAAATATTACGGCGGCGGCTTCTTGGTCGGCTTTAAACGATCGACTTATTTCTCTAGACAGCAATAAATATAAAGAAAACAACAAAATTCTAAATTCTCAGCACTGAAGTATACGTATGGAGCACAAAAAGCTACTTTTTGAAAATAAATTAAGAAACGTGGTGTATGCGTTAGAAAATGTATTTTTTACTTTTACAATACAGTAAAGTATTCATGAAAGTTCACTAAAATTTACACATTTCTTTCAAACATGTGACGGAAGCAAGCTGAAAATACAAAAAAAAATCTATCGGGTATATTTTGAGAAAATTTCATGTAAATCTTTTTTGTCGTTTTTCTCCATTCCGACTTTTTGGCATATGCTCCAAATCAATAATGGGCTAAAGATAAGTATTGCCAGATTCGAAATAACCAGCGGTTCAAATTTAAACCGATAGAGAAGAAAAAAATGTTGTCCAACGTGAGCATGAGTGTGGCTGGACTTGGACTCTGAAATTTGCACACAATGGCTGGTTATGGAACAGTCCACGTAAATACGTTTAAAATTCTTTTTTTTAATTAAAATTTTAAAATTTGTTTTTGTGCGACAAGTCGAACGTTGTCGACATCGTGTGACAGGCATAAAGTTTTTTCCATTAAAACGAAACGAAAGGAAAACGTTTGCTGGTTATGCGAGAGAGAATTGCTGCATTTTCCACATCATTTATTATGATGAGATTTAAGACCAACACAGAGATAAAACAAAAGATGTTGGCCTTTGTAAATACGTCTAAATTTTATTTCTTTTTTTTTTTTCCTTGAGACGATTTTTAATATCAATGTGTATTCGTCATGAAATGAAAGGAAAACGTTTGCTGGGTGTAGTCGAATTGTTGCATGTTGCCATTATTTATTATAATCAACAAATGAGAATTAAGACCAACACAGAGATAAGACAAAAGATGTCGAGGAAATAAAGAAGAAAGAAAACAAGCAAGATTAATATTCATAAATGAAACTTGGCAACCAATTCAAACAATTACAAATTGTTGCAGTTTAATGATTTGCTGAAATATTTATAAAATGCGAACACCAACAGCCTAAATAAAGAAAATTAATGCAAACACATGCAACAATAAAATGAAAAAATTAAAAATTGCAACATTTAATACTTTCAGAGATGTCATTGTACTTGAGAACAACGTTCGCAAGCAAACAATTTTTACATTAAAAAAGCAAATAAAAAAAAAAGATTTTTTTTTATATTAATTTTTAAAATCCTTGCTTTAATTCTTATTTAAAATTCTGGTACATAGTAATATCAAATGTTACAAAATCATATTAATTTGCCGTGTAACAAAACTTTTTTTTTATAAAATTATGATATATTTTTCTCAGAGCGTTGAGTATCTCTCCTTGTTATATCTTTGCTGCACAATTTTTAATTAATTTATATTTACACATTAATGAAAATATCTCGAGATGCCAAATGCACATTTCTATATAAATATTTATGTTTTAATTACGCCGCTTATGCTTGTCTATGCTTTACCTTAATTGAATTTTTGTTGTAGTTAAAACAAAATTTGCTGGAATTGCACGAGAATAGGAGTACGAGTATGTAATCCATTCTACGTGACTGCGTTTGTTTTTGATGCTCAACACATGCGATGAAATTTCAGTTTTTAAAATCTATAATAAACAATAAGATAGATAGATACACACAACTTATTTACACTTACGAGTATTTCAACGCATATGTGCTCGAACCACAAAAAAGAAATTGATATAAATCTTATTCCTCAGCAGGTAAATTACTGCATTCAATATCGATAAAAAAAACTTCCATACAAACACAATTAAAATTTTTTGAAAATTTATAGAGAAAAATAAGGAAATATTCGACTTCTAGTTAACATATCAATGTGGTCAAGAGGCCTATGCCTTTCTAATTTATACTTCGATTTCCAGTTCCAAAAAATACCGAATAAACGTAAAATACTTAATCATGTTTTAGACACAGCAGTTTTTCTTGAAGTAAGTCTAAGCTTATCCCATACAGGTTTCCATTTCATTAGGCTTTTATGTTCATTTGCTTGATGGGAGTTAGCCATTTCTCTTCCCGAATATATCATGACCGTCTGTGAGCTGGAAGACATATGTATATTCACCAGAGCCGGTCCATCGGACTTCACTCAATCCCAAGACAGAAAGAACTTATCGCAATATTCTTACTTTCCAGTATCCAATCAAAGTCCTGGTTCGATATGCAAAGGTCGTCAACGAGTATTTCGGTTTTTCATTTAGAGGCTGTTTGTATAGCGATTCGTTAGGAAATTCGGGGTTTCGGGTGACGTGGGTTGCTAGCCCTCGTCCCCTAGATTCGCATCCAATCCCACGATGCAATCACACTTCAGCGCTTTATCGCCTAATTTCTTGAGACATCTCAGACAATCAGGATATCTAGCTGTGAGAAGAGTCCCAGCCCCCAAACTCATTGGCGCCCTGTGCTCCAATGAAAGTTAAATTTATGCGAGAGCGAGAGAAGAAAGAAGATGCGTACAGACTTTCCTGTACAGAAAAGTTACTGCAATTCTCTTTTGTTATTTCATTTTCTGCATTAAGAAACACAAATTGCATAAGCGGACTGTCTAAATAAACGAAAGAAGAGAAGTGAAAATAATTGCTTAAAAAAAACTGATAAGTCCAACAAAACCTGAGTTATGTCAATTTTAATATGAACTAAATGAGAATCGTATCATATTTACAAGAGAACATGTTTAAGAATTTACCATCTGGTAGTTGTTGATGCTTGACGTTTAAGAAAATTAATTTTTATAATAGTTTTTTGTTCAAATATTGCGAATGGCATCGTCGACGTCACATCAAAACCACAGTAAAAATTGTCACTTGTCTACTCTTTGTCGACAACAATTTACTACTATCAACATGCTTCATTATTTTGCAAGGCCTTTGAGATTAGAAAGAGATTGTCAATAAGATCCAATTGTTGTCGATTAAGAGCAGATAAGTGACAATATTTACTGTCGTCTTGATGTGACGTCGACGACGCCATTCCCAATAAGGGGGATTGCTTATTTTATACGAGTAATTATGCCGCCCACTGTAAGGATTTCTTTGTTTATTGGAATTTACTTTAATTTTCCTACTCAAACATCTTTTAAACTTTAACAAACTCCAGAAAACTCTCAGTTACAAAAAAAAAGTCCCCGAGAAACAATGAGAGAGGGAAAAACAAGACGTTTCAAAAAATAAACTTCTAGCATCCCATTTTTCTCATTACCTTTATTTATTTAAGAAATAAACTTAAGGTAAATATACTTTATCTTTGCGTTGGTTTTACAATTAATAAATTTAACAATGTAAGCGTGAGATTGTTTTCAGTATGAGTATCTGAGAGTTGTGGAGTTTGAAACAGAAAAATTGCTGAATTAAGTTACGTTGCTTGTGGAACTCGAAACTAAGAAGATACGAAAAAGAAAACTTAAAATTAAAAGCATACAGAACCTGCCACACGTAACACAACATAAACGAGTTGCTAGCTAGAGATTTTTACTTTGACGTTGTTAAAAACTGCTGTAACATTTTCCTCCAGTACCGACAAAATAAAGAAAATGGCAGAGGGAAAAAAGTGTTAAAATGTTTATGAAGCGACGCAGGAATTGCTAAAATTGTGTTGTTTCGTTGTTGTATGAAGAAAGTTTCAATTTTTGTACACTTAACAAGCAAGCAAGAGTAAAGATGAAAATCCTGCACTCATAGACCGACAACGATGCTGACAGGGAAAAAGGATACACTTCCTCTAAACTAAAGGTAGACAGCGAAAGAAGAAACGACGAAGTTAAGTGAATATTAAGCAAGGCGGTAATAGACGTTCTCGCACCGCAAATTATTTCTTTTTCCCATTTTTTGTTTGTTTACTAATTTGACATATCTTTAAAAGTTTTCGCTAAAGAGTTTGGGGCGCCTTGGTTTTTTTTTGTTTTTTTTTTTGTCTTGTGCTGAAAGCTGAAGTTTTAGAAATGGAACAAATGCAGAGTGGAGTTCCATATTTATTTTATAAAAATAATTTTAACAAAAATGTTTACTCATTATAATTGAAAAACTAATTTTTTTTCTTTTACGCTTGCTTAAATATTCATAATTGTTTTTTTTTAGAAAAGTTCTTAAAGATTGTTTTAATTTCAATTTCGTCAGAAAGTATCCCAGCAAAAAATAGAAATGGTACAAGTAAAAAAATTGGTACAAGTAACACAAAAAGAAGGGCTTCGGACATGCGGAAAATCACAAAGTGAACCCCTGTGATTACAGTGATGAATTAGCGTAAACGAACGGCGTAAGTTTACTAAGTTGGCCTGCTGTTTATACAAAAATATTAAAAAAAATTTACAGTGCATCCTCTCTCGATTACCTGGATACAAATTTGGATTCGAAGATTTTTTACTGCGTGATTTGATTTTTTTATTTTTAAATTGAATTTTATATGAAAATAAAAAAGATGTGCTTCGGTGGGTCAGTGGGTAGTGCTCTGGCCTAAAATGCGAAGATCCTGATTAAGTGATTGAACAAAAAGTTGTTGATAAATAAACATAACTTATTGCTTAGGGAAACTTCAATATTCCACGAATTCCCTATATATTAAATTCACTTAAATAGACACTTAAAACGAAATGCTCCAAAGTGGGATATCGCGAACAAATATCATGCCATAGGTTTGCAAGTCAAAATCTTCGTTATGTCCCTTTCGAAAAAAGGGTACAAATATTCAATAATCGGGCATACGAAATGTGTTCAAAAAGTATCGCGAATTTTGTGCTTTTTGAAAAAATTTTTTATTTATTTATGAATATCTATTTTGTCCCCTTCAAAGTAATCCTCCCCCCCCCCCCCCTCATATATAATGCACTTATGCCAACGTTTTTTCCAATCTTAGAAGCACTTCAAAAAATAATTTTTTTTATCTTGCTCAGCTCCTCCTTCGATGTCGTCTTTATCTCGTCAATCGTAGCGTAGCGTCGCCCTTTCATAAGCTTCTTCAGTTTCGGGAACAAGAAAAAGTCACAGGGGCCCAGATCTGGGGAATACGGTGGCTGCGTCATCATTAGTGTGTTGTTTTTGGCGTGTACAAGCAACGATGTCTGAGCAGGGGCGTTATCGTGGCGCAAAAGCAAATTTTTGTTCTTCTACAATTCCGGGCGTTTCTAACTTGCAGGTAATATTCCTTATTGACCGTTCTACCCTATGGCAAGAACTCATGATGCATCACGCCCCTGCAATCGAAGAAAACTGTAAGCAAAACTTTCACATTCGAGCGAACTTGGCGCGGTTTTTTGCCGTCTTGGTTAGTGCGGCAGTTTCCATTGAGATGATTGAGATTTGGTTTCCACGTCATAACCATAAACCCACGATTCGTCACCAGTTATGACCCTCTGGAGCGAATTTGGGTCGTCGCGGACAGAGTCCAACAGCTCATTAGCAATGTTCATGCGATGCTGTTTTTGGTCGAAATTGAGCAATTTTGGTACGAATTTCGCGGCGACCTGTCTCATGCCCAAATCATTGATAAAAACCGAATGGCACGAGCCAATCGATATGTCTAGGTTCTCAGCAACTTCTCTAATATGGTGATTCGACGATTGACCAATACCATTTTCTTTACTTCATCAATTTTTTCGTCTGTTGTTGAAGTGCTTGGGCGTCCGGCAGGCTCTTCATCGTTCACATCTTCTCGGCCTTCTGAGAATATTTTGTACCACGGATAAAGGTCCAAGGTAGCTTCTGCGTATGCCACAGTCAACATTCGGAATGCATCCGCGCACTTAATTGCGTTTTTCACACAAAATTTGATACAGGTTCTTGTTCCATTTTTTTAATAGGTAAAAATCGAAGAAGAGCCAAAACACGTGCAAGCAAAGCAGCTGTCAACAATTTAGTGAACAGATATGAGTACCAACATAACGCCACAAAAAAAATCAAAATTCGAATGTACGTAACCCGCGAAAATTCAAAATTCGCGATACTCGTAAATAGAAGAATGCACTCCGATGCTTTTTTTGTATCATAATATATGCTATTTTGCTATTTCACTTTTCTGCATATTGATAAATTAACTTTTTTTATATTGAACAGTTGTTCTTTGGAAAGCTTTCCATAATATTTGGAAATCTTGTACTGCTACCGTACTTTCAACGAATTTGATAATACCTTAAATTCGCCACTAAAAAAATTAAAGTGTTTTTAAATACATTTTAATTTTTTATGAAAATTAACTTAAACTATATTTTAGTTTTCACTGATTTATTAGCCATTATTTAAGTATAAAACTCAACTCTTACAGCTTTTTTTAATTATAACTGTTAGATAACCGTCTCTGTTGTGAGTAAATGTTATTGCTTAAAATAATTTTTTAATTAACGTTTCCTTTTTTCTTAGCTTAAAAGCATATTTTCGCCTTTTTTACAGCCAAACCTTAATTAGAGATTTTAGCGTTGTTGCCTTAGCAGCAGTACATTTTGGCATAAAAAATATACTTTGAGTGTATTCAGAACACGTACTCTGCTGCTAACGCAACGCTCAAATCTGTAATTTATATTTGGCTGTAAAAAATTAATTAAATTATTTAAATTAATTTTAAATTTAAATCAGAAATAATATAATATGTATCACTTAGTTTAAAATTTTTATAATTTACCACAATTTCGCTTTAAAAAGTATGCAGCAACTAACAAGTCGCGATTGCCAATATAAACAATATTTTGCAACTAAAGCTAACAGCTGTTAGTGGAGAGTTTCCGTAGGTAATAACATATTGGCAACTGGCAAAATGCAACTACAGTTCGATTGCCATTAATAATCCAGCCATTATTATAATAGAATGCATTGTATAGTTTTATGTAAAATCCTACAAGGAAAATTTTGTGGGACTTTAACCCTCTAACTCTTATACGCATGGGATTTAGTGTTGAGCGATAATGTGATTTTTTAATAATGTTGCTCCTTGTGAACGTGATTTA
Source organism: Nowickia ferox (assembly GCA_936439885.1). Taxonomy (NCBI): domain Eukaryota; kingdom Metazoa; phylum Arthropoda; class Insecta; order Diptera; family Tachinidae; genus Nowickia; species Nowickia ferox. The sequence continues at coordinate 95,406,050 of OW387024.1, read as the reverse complement.
TAAATCGCTGTTCTTTTAAACTGTGATTGTGATCACAGTTTAGCAGTATTTTGTTTGTAGCAGTTCTGTTATTTTGGTGACTGTGATCACGGTTTAACACATTTCAGCTCTTCTGATTTAAAGGGATTTATTAGTATTGGTATTTTGATAAATGCTAATAAGAAGAGCGACAAGAACAAACAATTAGCATCACCCCAACCAAATATTAATAATTGTCGTATGAGAGTCAGAGAGACAGTAAAATTGCAAATACAAAAATGTGAGAGCTATACATAGTTGCCAGAAAAGACGATTTGACACGATTAGACGATTTTTTCTCCACAAACGGTGAACGTATACAAATAAATTCATGTGGTAGCTTTATTTGCGTTTATTTATTTAAGTAAGCATACAAGTTTGTATGAAAGAACTACATTTGCAAAACCTGTTACTTGATAAATTTGGTCACAATTGTGATTAGTGATTGTTCAATCGCTGTGAAAAAGCAACAGGTTTCGAAAAATCGCTCATCACTAATGGGATTTTCTGTACCTTTCGTAAAAAGTGGCAAAATAAGTTCCCCCGAACGGGCATATATTATCTGCAGATATTTCTGTGGTCACAAGCGATAATAGCGTAAGTCGAAAAACATACTTTCGAAAAAACGAACGAATGTAGCCAAGATTTTACAAAAATGTATATTTTAGTATAATTTGGCTCTTATTGTAAAATTTTATTCGAATTTTATTAATACTTAGATCAATATTGTTTTGTTTATATCTTTAAGGCCTTATTTATAAATTATAGTAATTTTCTTTGGAACATGGGGATTTCACTTGAATATGAAGTTTCGTTTGTAGAATTCTGTATCATATATAACTATCTTTTATCTTAAGTCGACTTATGATGTTATCGCTTTTAAGCATAGATTTCTATCTATTTTCGTTTGTGTATTGTTTTAAAACGTCACTTAAACACGAGAACCTTACATGAAAATGATAATACGGTGCTAAAGGTAATACGGTACCTTCTGGTTGAAGTTTCGTACTGCATTAAAGATCTCATGCCAAAAGTTTTATCCTTACCTAAATTTTCTTTCTCAATGTATTCTTTTGCTCTCTGATTTAATTTAAATGTTTATATAATTTTTGTTTCTTGTACTCTTAGAATTTTTTTTAAATCTCCTCATGTGCATTTATCAAATTAGAATTTAGAATTTATCTTGTAAATAAATTTAAAGATCGTTATAATCGCTTAAGTCGGCTCTAACTTATGATTATACTTGCGTATGATCCTCTCTTTTCATGCGTAGCATTGTAACGTGCATAATAAAGCCAATTTTGCTTAAATCGACTTAAGCGATTATTCCATATTGCCACAGTATGAATCAATTAAATTACCATTTGTAATTCAAAACTGAATTAATAAATTAAGGTATTATGTTCTTTCTGTGGGAAGATTTTTTTTTCCAACATTATTTGCTCTTAACAAAACAGTTCTCTAAGTTTGCTCTGCATTAATGATGATTAAATTAGTATAAAAAAAGGAAATATTATCTCTTCCATTAAAAGAAAAATTTATTTGGATTGATTTAAAAAGTTTTCTAAACTAATTGAATTTTTGTAAAGAGAAGATAGATAGAGAGAGAGGGAGAAACAAAAATGAAGTGAAAGGCTGAAGTAAAATTGAAAATGATACCGCACAATTGTGTAAAAGTAAAAAAAAAAAAGAATATTGGCATCGACAGTAACTGAAACCAAATCAAATTAATGTATTTCAAGCAACAAAAGACGTTAGCTCTCTTTCAACTCCTTTCGAAGGATTTGCAAAATAAATTAGAATATGCATGTGTAGAGTGTACGTAGAAATTAAATTAATAGGTAAATAAAAGTAACAAATATTTTAATTTCAGTTTCTAATCAAGTTGTAAGCAAGATAACTCTGCTGTTTTATAAAAAAAAATTGCTTTTCATTTGATTAAAATTTTGCTAATCGTATTTTAGCCCAGCAACTGTATACACACATATTTTCTTTGCTTTTAAGCTTGAATCTTTTTGCTTATTTTTACATTATTTACTTTAAGAGGCTCACACACTTGTTGTCTAATTTCAACACAATGTAATTCAAAATTAAAATTATTCCAACAGCCATAATTTTATATTACACTTGTATTGCTAAGAAAAAAAAACACACACACACACGTACTTTGACTGTCTGACTCATGTGTTTTCTCATAAAAAAGGCCTGAAAAAGAATTGTATAAAGCATTTCGTAAAATCGAGGAGCACCACTGCAAAGAATATAGATACACATATAAAACTATAAGTAAATGCCTATATACATACAAAAATAGTACATAAATTTCAATATAAATTGTATGTATGATGTTTTTTATTATTGCTTAATGGCTTAAGAACAAAAGCATCTTGACAGAACATCTTATAAATATGTATTTATAATGGCAGCACCCAACGAAGAAGACAAAGTCTACAAAAAAATAAAAAATAAAATTGTATAACAAGAGATGCGCAAAATAAATTCTTTCAAGAGTTTTACATTTTGTGCGTAAATCACTCACAACAATGTAAAGGGGTAATACGTATTAAAAAAAAAAATATTACAGTGATCTCCGGTTATTTGATGGTATTTACATGCTTCATTGATTGAAACATAACGCAATTTAGTAAGTGAATCAATTAGCGGAGTGTATTATCATAATAATATTAATGCCGTTAATTTCATAAAAAAACGTGAATGTTTGAAAAAATCAAGTAAGTGGAAACTACTGTACGATACACATTTTGGCTTTCCAAGGAAATAATGGGTGGAGCAAAATTAACGAACTGACACAAAAGTAATGACATTTATGATGTGGATGTGCGCTACCCTGTGTATACCCAGCACGTTTTGAAGCGAAAGATGCTGTTTGTTGTTGTTGTCTCTCCTGCCTCGAAAAGCTATGATTTCCGTTCGTGATGTCCCACTTGGTAGCTCTTGTTTTTGAGATACAGCAGCGCTTCTTTCAAAGCATTCAAGAAGCTCTAAGCTTAAGTATCTTTTCAGCACTAAAAAAACATTAAAGTTACACGTCCGGATGACTCCATATCTAGCTTTTGATTTCAAAGATGCGTTTCAGATATTTATTTTAGGCATCAAACATTCAATTACATACAAAGATATACGAGGTTTGTTCAAAAAGTATAGCGAATCTTGAATTTTCGCGAGTTACGTATATTCGAATTTAGATTTTTTTTGTGGCGTTATGTTGGTACTCATGTCTCTCACTTATGCCGACAATTTCGGCCATTTTGAATGTTCACTTAATTGTTGACAGCTGCTTTGCTTGCACGTGTTTTGGCTCATCTTTGATTTTTACATATTGATGGCATCCATTCTCTTATTTTTTTCCTTCAAATAAATGTTTTTATTTTTATTTAAAATGTTTTTGATTTACTTACTGTTAAACTTATGCATATCAAGGCGTGTGTCAAACGGTACAAAAGTAAGACAGTAACGTCCACTTTTAATTTGAATGCACTCGTTCCTGTTTCTGATTCCGTTAAAATAATGTATAGTCACCGGTTCACAAGCTTTTGGCTAGAATCTTGAGAGGTCATTTTTCATTTGCACCAAGTCAGTTGTTAATAAAAATAAAGTTGTTTCTCATTAATTATTAAATGCAAATCACTGGTAGGTAGAACAACCACCATTAGTGAGTGTCATGAATGAAAGTATAAAGTTTTGCAAAGTATTAAAGCATCAGTACTAAAGCTTTTCTACTGCCAATTTTTTTCAACAAAAAAAAATTCCAGTACAAAAGCAAACTACATATAACAAGAAACTTTTTCATTAAAATTTTAACGCATTATGGAAAAAATAGAAGTTTATTTTTTATTTTTTGTTACATGAATTGGAAAAAAACTCATTTCCTTATTTGTTGGCTTAAAAGGCTGTTTGACAAAAATATGTTTGTTTTTGGCATCACTTCGAGAAAAGAACTTAAAAAAGCACATGAAAAATTCATGAATAAATTGATGTAAAAAAAGAAATAAAAAATTCAAAAACTTTTGTATTGTAATTAATATTTTATATACAGACATACATACACACATACTTAGTTGGGAAAAAAAGCTTAAATTACAAAATTTTAATTGGAATTCAAAAACTTTGTTTAGTAGTATAATACTCTTTGTGAGCTTGTATAATATTAAAAAGAGGCATGAAGAAAACATTTTATATAAATTAAAATACTGCTTTATTATTTCATAATGTTTCTTTTTTTCTTCTTGTAAATATATAAATAAATTATCTCAACAAATGGATTTTGTTTGAATCATGGGCATTACTATAAAATTAAATAAATACTTGTACCAACTCTTCCTTTAATCAAATATATTCTCATTGAGCATTAAAGAGTTGAAAATTAAATTGAAATATATATACATAAGAATTTTTTCCCTAAAATATTATTTTCAGTGTATCAGAGTTGCCATTGATAGTTTTTCTTTCTGGAAAGATTTACAGAAAATGTGTTTTAAAGTTTAATTTTTAACTTTACAGCTTAACTTGTTTCGTCACGCATGTATTTGTCATATTCACCAAATGTCCGTATAAAATTTATATTAAACTAGATGAGCCCGGCAAACGTTGTCTTACCCTCAATAAATTTTTTTTAACTTCAAATTACTCCATACAGTAGTCACTTGTTGGTTAAAAAAACAAAACGAAAACCTACCCGGTATTGACCCGAATCTGTGTTGAAAATTTCAGCTTCACAGGTCTTATAGTTCCACAAATCATGCGTTAATAACAAACACACACTGCGATTTTATATATATAGAAGATATATAATCTAGCGCCTTAAAATATGCAACATACTTGAATTTTTGTATTACAAACTGTCAAACAATGTATAACGAACCGGCGCCATCTACTTAAAATGAAACAAAATGAAACGTACTTATTTTCGTGAAGTATACTCACACACCACGTACTTGCGTCGTTGTAGTACATGCTATGTATTAGAAATGGCGCTGTATGTGAAAAATGATTTTCCCTGTTTTCCTGCTTTTCTCTTGAAATTTTCCCTGAATTTTCTTTGGTATAAACCTCACGTGGCCCGATACCTTTCCAACGAATGCAAAACCGTGGAAATCGGTTCGTGCGTTATGGAGTTATAGCGTCAGGAAGGAAAACCCGACTTATTTTTATATATTAGATATATTGAACTATTATATATACAGTTGTAGTCAGAATTGAATTTATAATTGAAATATTTATGCATACATACAGGATATACATATTTTTTGTGTAAAACTATTTGCTTAATTTTACATTTCATTTACTTTTTAGCTAAAGTCAGCACTAAAATAAAATTTTTTATATTGTATATACATATACATATATGTATGTATATATTTCATATAAATCCTTTTAAATAAAGCTTTTAAAATTTAATTAATTTTCAATTTGTATATTTTTTGTGTGTTTTTTTTCACCCAAAATACTCATGTTACATGTAATAAATATTAATAAATTATTGACTTGTAAATATTTTATATTGTTGATATACGGCTTCTGTTTGCAAAAGAACAGTGGGAAACAAAATTTTCAAACATTAGTAGCTTGGCGTAAAGTAATGCAATAGTAAAGTAAAAAAAAAATTGTATTTGGGAAATGATATAAATTTTCATTTAGTCCTTAAATTCTTGACTCAACACTATTGTTACCCACTTAAAAATAAGAGTGTAGGAAAAGTTTTGCTTAAATTTTTATACACTCTGCCTGTAAAGCGATGAAAATTTTTATATCAAATAAATTCTTTAGCATAAATATAATCACAAATTCATTTTTTATAGATTTGCATAAACAAATAAATTTATTTAGTAAAACTTTAATATTTTCTTTTTCTCTCTCTCTCTCTCGTTGTATTTTTAGCACATGGTGCAGGCTAGTGTTGCGCCCTATCCCGGCGCACCCACTGGCTATCCACCAGCCGCGGCTCAAGTACAAGCAGGTACAGATGGTTTAACCATGTCTCTGGCTACTATCAAAACTGAACCTTTAGCACAGATAAAATCGGAGGGCTCATCAGCTGCAGCAGCCGCTGCCGCTGCTGCAGCTGTTGCTAATAATGCAGGTGCCAATAATACAAATGCTGCTGGTGTAGCTGCCACAACTGCTGCCGCTCAAATGTATTTGCAACAGAAAAAGGTATGTGTACATGTCTGCCTGCATGTAATCTTCTTTTATCATACTCATTTCAATTTTTTTATATTTATGATTTTTTCCACTTTTTATGTTTGATATATTAATATTTACACTCATACCATTGTACACACGGGTTTCTGTTCTTTATTTAAAAATTTATAAAATCTTCCATACAAACATACATACATATATAAATGCATATAAAACTCTATATTAATATATAATAAAACAACAAAAAAAGGTATCGGATATGGTTTATGTCATACAGTTGTATATAAATTCCACTTGTTTTGGGTTTAAAAAAAATTTGTTGTGTTTTTCTGTTTTATATCAAAAGAAATTTGAGGATGGCATGTTATTTTTTCATTAAAAGTTACAAAAAATTTTGCATATCCTGTCATATATTTGTAGCATACAAAATCAATCAATATTTATATTTGTCTATAGAAAACCTTTTTGTTTTTATATTGAAATTCTTTTTATTTTAAAATTTCTTTTTTTGGAAAGTTGTTCATTTCTTTTAGTGTTTTTTGGGCCACAGCTCCATTAAGTTGACTTAAAAAAATTTTATTTAAATGCTTTATAAATGTTCACTCATACACAAACTCAAAATTGTCCGCACTGGATGTGTATTTGCAACCGTACAACACGTTGGTTCACCATGGCGGTATTCCATGTTTGATGCAAATTGTCTTGCGTAAGTGCAAATGCAAAATATAGTATCTTTTCTTTGGATTGTGTGTGTATTTTGTTGTTGAATTTGAAAGAAAAGCTACGATATTTTGCATTTGCACTTACGCAAGATAATTTGCATCAAACATCGAATACCGCCCATGTTGTATGTTGTGCGCAGAAACTATGTGCAATATGTGCAACATCTTTACAATCTGGAAAAAAATATTTAAACTTTTTAATCTTGCGTACATCCTAAATTACAAGGGGTTTGATCAAAGGTTTGTGTCAAAAACAACCGACTGAATTAGTTCGACCCAAGTCCACAACCGAGACACCAGTTCATGCAACGATCTCATACACAACGATCTCATGTTTCTCAAACGGTAGCAATGTATAAATATTTCTTTTTCACTTGTAGAACTTTTCAATACGGTAGGACCACATTTAAAATATACTAAATGCATTTTCTAAGCTTTTTTTTTTGAAAAAGTAGGCAGAGCCATGTCCATGTTACCAAAACATTATTTTTCTAGTACTCCTTTTTAAAAAAAAGGTGTGTATAACTTTGTACAGATACTGGATTTCAGTGTCAATAAATATTTGTGTTTAGAAAATTAACCTCTGCACAGTGGGATGCAAATGGAAAAAAAATTAATATATCTGCAGCTTCTAAACGTACTGTATGGTTTTGATGAAAATGCAGATGGCTGAAAGGAAGTATAGCTCAAATTAATGTTAGCTTTTTTAGGAAAATGATAGTGATAAAAAAGATAGGTGGTGAAGGCATATATAGAAGAAGACTTTATTCTTTTACAACTCTGCTTTTTGTACGTTTTTCATAATGCAGAGTTGCAGCGCCTCTGGTGTCAATGAGGTGTATTAAATTTTTAAAGCTGTACTTAGTAGCCATTTTATTGATTATTTTGCTTCGCCGATGATTCTGCTACACAATACCGATGAACGAGGGCGCTCTGATGTTACATTAGGACTAGCATCTGCTGAAGTCGGTATAGTTCAGTGACCGATGTTTATGCCTTCATCCCTTGAACTTTCCTACAACAACTGCTACAAATGGACACTAATGCAAGTCAGAAAAATACGTGGTGTTGTTATTTAATGACTGTTGGAGACCGGGCTTGAAACCCAGGACCTTTAGCTTTGCAGTCAACGTGCTAACTAGTTCAGCCAATGCCACCCTCAATAGAAAAATTAAGGGTTATGCATATGGTGGCAATTGACTACCGTCAATGTCATCGCCATGTTAAAATCGTCAGTCGTTTGCACTGCTAGTAGTTAGGCCGGTAGTTAGTGGTAACGATTGGTAGTTAACGAAATAGCTAGACATTCGCTAGCTACACCGACTGCAGGGTACCTACTGTTACACAAACAAATTAATTGCATTTAAAACAAACAATTGTCTTCTCATAAGTATGTATATCAATGTGTTTGTATATTGCGATTAAAACCGAAAATGATTTAACCAAAATTATAATTACATATGTATCACTTTATAAACTGCATGTTTCCAGCAAAAAAAAAAAAAAAAAAAAAAAAAAAAAAAAAAAAAACAAATTCATATTAGAACAAAAAATTTAAAATGCTAGTACCTTTTAATGTAATAAGTAATCAATGTAAAGTATTTGTTTATTTTTTTAACAGTTGCTATTATTTTTCAGCCGAAAACCATTTACCTGGAAAAAGATTGTATAGAACCAAAATGTTTAGCTGTTAACAGTGAATGTGGAATATAACTAATCTTTGTTCTGAATTCATTAAAAATTTATATATCTGATGCAATGAATTTTATTTTAATTTAGAATTTTGTGTTTAAGTATGTGTGTTTTTTTTGTGATAATACTATTTTTTGGCAAAACTAAGTATCTTAGTAATTCTTTTTAGAAAATTTATCACAATGGAAAATAAATTCAGAGAGGAATTTTTTATGTGTATAGAGATAAATTTGAATTTGACTAGCAGAGACACAAACCAGAACTTCTAACTCAGCATAATTCTCATATAACAGAGCCACTGTTAGCTATTTTGGGATTAGGAAAAAAGGGACTTAGAAAATCGCTTCTAAGGTTTATTTAATGAAATTATAATAGAGGCATGTGAGAAATATCTCAGCTAAAGCCAATAAATTAGATTTAAGAGAAGATTGGTGGTCAATTCGCTTAAATATGACATTGCACATGTATTTTACTATATAGAAAGTGTAGTCTGGAAGGTCCTTAATATTACATAATGGCTCACTTTGAAATATGAAATAATCGATTTTGAAAAATATAATTTTCTAGTGAAATTTCACTTTGGTTAAATATTTTTTAAAAGCGAATATCTAAATTTCCAAAGTAGGAAGGACCTCTTTATCCATTTAGCGACTATTGTTAAATAACTAACAGAGCTCTGTTATGTGCAAAACATGCAATGTTAATAACTTTGGTTTGAGTCTTTGCTAGCTACTGAAATGTTTTAAGCATGGTTTGTTTTAAACTGTTATTTAAACTCTTGTTTAAACTTTTACAAAAAAAATTATTTTATGAAAAGTATAAAAATCCATAATTTTGTAATATATTTAGTATGTGGAAATTCCAATTGCTTTTTTTCTTGGGAATTCAAATGCCACTACCACAGGGCGACCAAGATCATCAGGAACAGTAGAAAAAGTATAAAGTGTTAATCAGCTTGTGAGTGATGATCTCAAAATTTCAACTAAAAAGCGCTTAACTAACTGCTTTAAAAATGCATAGATCGTCTATATGAACCTACACCCCTACGAAATTCAATTTATGCAAGAATTAAAAGCCCAGTATGCCAGCCAAAGAGTTGACTTCCCTGGAAAATATGTTTCCCAAGAGGTGACATAAATTGACCTCCACGCAGTCCAGTTTTAAACCCTATTGACATTTTCCTGTGAGGTTAAATCCAATCCAAAGTTTAATGCAATTAACCGACTTCCTTTGATATTTTAAAAGAAAATATCAGTTCCGTGACTCACAGTCATTAGAAATTTTGCTATGCGATTAAATGAGTGGATTTGTTATTAGAAACATTCTTACAAGGATCACGATCTTATTATGTGGATTAAGGCAAGTTACATCGGATTTCTACTAGGGGAAAGTACCGTAGTTTAACCCAACTTGTCACCTCTAAATGATGAAACAGAATAAAGTCTGCAACTTCAGGAAAATCGCTCCCAAATTAATAAAGCCCATAATAACATCGTCGGCAGTAACTTCAAATTACCTCTAATTTTTGTTTTATTTTCTTTTGTGCTTATTTTTCTCTGTAGTTTTGTTTACAAAATGTATGAAATTTATTGAAAGTATGGTCACATTTTTGAGAGAATGAGTACTTATATGTGAGAGCATAAGAAAAAACGCTCTCAAAATAAAATAGATTCCATCTCACGACTGCTTTCCGCGGCTGCTTTTTTGTGCCAATTTGTATGGAAAATGTGATTATGCCGGTATTCTGTTTAATCATTAAGGACTCATAAATCAGTCAAAGTTTATACGCTGGTTTAGTTAAACTTAACTCAAGTTTATATGTAGTTCAAACTCAACAGGAGTAAATCAGTGAACCATACCTTATGTGTAGTTTAAAAAATAATATTGTGGCAGCACTAGAATAAATGTCAAAAACATCTGTTTTGCAGCAGGCTATCAATTCTTAGCACAATCAAAAATGCAAAAAAGTCAAAAACAAATTAATTAATGGTCACCAAATTTGACTGAGAAAGGAATTACATTTATGCTTGGCGAAGTAGAATAGTATAAAAGAATAATAGGTCGAACAAGATCTGAAGAAAAAGTAGAGACTTGGAGACTTGCTCTTTTAATGCAAAACATATGGTCTGTAACTAACAAAACCATATGGCATGTATTGGTAGTTTAAACGCACAATTTTATGCGTTTACAGATGGTTTAAATACTGTATTGATTTATAGGTTCGCTAGGTTAAACACGTTTTAAACCAAAAATATAGATTAAGTTGCACTGATTTATTAGCCCTAAAATACCACTAGTGAGATAAAGTCACACGGTATCTGCTGATACAATATTTGTTGCACGGTTTTTACAAAGAATGAAATTCCAAGGGTCTCCTGCAATAACCTTCTAAGAGGGTGCTGTACCGGAGACCTACTTGCCCTCCGTTTGCTCTAGATCGCTCCAAAGCGTTTTATGCAGTATATCCTCTCGTTTTACAACGCACTATAAGAGTTGTTATAGATGGGATATCATCCACCGAGTTCTCCTAACTCATTTCTTATTTTTCAAGCCTCCAATCTATCTTCTCGTTTGCGGATGATGTTGCATGAATACACATAGGCGTTCGGCCGTTAATGCTGTTTCATCCAAAATTATGGGTGGTAAATTTTAGGAAGGGCGAAGCTCTTGACGTTTTTAGTATGAAAGGAGTGAGGTTTTCTGAACTGTTCACGTTTTTCAAGTCTTAAAAGAAGAATTCAATTACATCGGGTTTTTGAAACGGTACCAAAAAATGCATTGCATAAGCAGGGGTCATCCTCTGAGTACTAGTCCTATTGCAAAATGAAAATTATTCAGGGATTGTGGTTCGACAGTAGAAACTTGCGGACAATTTCTAATAGAGTCTCATCAAATATGAAATAATTATTTTAATTTTTGTATCAATATAATGGAGTGTGTATAGTTTCCGACCAGAGAATGACCTACTCATTGTCAAAGAAAAATATAATTAAGTGAAAATCCTTAATTTTAATAACTGCGGCGTATAATCATAATTGTAGCGCAAACAATTTATATGCTCACATTTTTTTAAAGCAACAATGACTATAGCTGATTCCAACATACGAGTATATTATTTATAGTCGTAGTATGATTATACTCATTGTATGGATATGTAATTGGATAAAAAAAATATACACCTGATACTCGGAATATTTATTCAACATCTAGCATTTGTGTATATAAAATGAAATGGAATATGTGTTTTGGCTGTTTGAAAACATGCCTTATGTATATTTTAATGCAATAAGCCCTGTATATACCCATGTATACCCTATTAATACTCAGGGTATTTTTATACTTATTCGTATGTATGTAGCTTATACATTTTTGTGTAATTTAAGAAATGTGTACGAGCATATTTCTTGGTTGTTTATAGTTACACGTATACGGTTTAAAATTAATGCGTTTGCATATGAGCGTTTTTTTTATTTTTAGCTGTACGCCCAATACTCAAAGAGTACTTAACTATACTTTGGTCGTTCTCTGTTTCCGACCCCACATTAGCCTTTATTCTTATCTTGCAGATGTATTTTAATATATCGTCGGCTTAGAGTGTAAACCTGCTAAATCCGCTTTTTCTAGCATGTGACATTTTAATGTCATTTGAAAGAGAAAGAGACGTCTCAGCGATTTGCTTAAATATTTATTTTAATTTGAAGCTCTATATGTCTAAGACACTTAATGTATTAGGCTAATTTCTTAAGCTTTGTATAGAAACCGTTATTTTGTCTATCCTGTAAAATTTGCTGGAAGTGAGTTAGCAGGTTTACACTCTAAGCGATATTACGATATGTAACTTCTTTAGACCTGGAAAACGTGTTATTACTTCTATTTTGAAATTTGGAAATGTCTTGCCTTGAGAAAAACTTTATATATATATTTTTTTCTGGATGTTTACAATACCTTTTTGTTTCGGTGTGTTTATTAACTTCCAGTCTGGTAGAAATATTTATGCTGTGGCTAAGATACTTATAAAAATTTTTATATTAAACAAACGAGAATTGTATCATTTATCATGGAAACCATGAGTGGTGCCTTTTCAGTTCCATGAGTTTGAAGTTATTAATATTGCATTCTAGTATGTGGAGTATATACTCACTGATAATTTTGAAGCAATGAAGATTTCATTGTATTTATTTTGCTGAGATTTTCTTTTGTATTTTTGCGTTGAGTGTGTACATAGTGCACGAACGAATTGTTTACCTTTACTTTGTTTTTATTAATATTTTACGCAAATGAAAAAGTTTTTTATATATATAATTTAAAAATTTATAATATTTTGATATCCATTGAAAAGAAATCCCGACTTCCCCTAAACTTTTAAGCATATAAAGTCTGCATATTTTAGTTTTCCTAATTTCAGACAATGTTTCTATGCATTTTCAATGTTTTTAAATTAAGGCTGCATTTATGAAAACAAAGACTATTAAGCATCCATTACTTTTATATCTATAATAAACAGCTTTTTTTACAGCAACAAAAAAATAAAAAATAAATCAAAACACCTGGTTGAGGTTAAGCATGTCCTAAGTGTAACTCCTTTCATTTTATTTAAAACTAAACATTAGTATAAAGAAAAGTTTGTATACCATAATTATTTTCATTTAGTTCTTGGAAATGTTGTTTATATATACATATATATTTTTTTTTTTCATTCCTTCTTTGTATGTAACAATAATGAATGAAAGCAAAGTTTGGTAAAGTGCTAAATAATTTAATAAATTAATTCTTATACCATAAATAGCTGAATCAAGAAATTTAAATTAAACCGTTAACACATTTATTTAGTAACGAAATCAATCAGTGGCATGTGGCAAGTGTCTTAAGACAAAATGTATAAAGAAATTAGTAATTATTTATATACTCTATATACTATATATAATTAATAAAAAAAAAAAAGAAATGCATTCTAAACATAATAATATTAATAATGAATAATGTTGGTGTTGGTTCGTAAATATGCAAATTAAAAATGACACATTGTTTTTAAGTTAACAAAAAACAAAAACCAAAAAAGTATTAGCAAACAAAATTTAAAACAATTTGAATGAAAAGAACAGAAAATAATTTCTACTTCGCAAACTTTTGTCATAGAATAATCTGGCAACATCACACAGTGCGTTACCATACATGAATGCTGGGAACAATGGCAGCCTTAGCAATAACAATAACAATTTAGCCACCACAAATGTACAAACAGCAGCAGGTATTGCGGGCAATATGGGTGGTGTTGCAACAACAACAGTTTCAGCAACTGCAACAACAGTATTAGGCTTAAAATCCCAGCTGCAACACCAACAGCCAGTCACATCCCCAACAGCTAATAGTTTTAATGGCCTAAATATGGCGGCAATAGCATCTAACAATTTAACAAATGGCTCTGTTATTGGGACAAGTGGAGCTGGTGGCGGTGGCGGTGGATGTGGTGGTGGCGGCGGTAACTTAATAATAGATAATAAAAGACAACAAAGCCTGTCACAACAGAACTCAAATCATTTCCATCATCACAGTCATCAGCAACATCATCATACGAATAATAATACCCACCACTTACAGCAACAGCAGCAGCAGCACCACCTTCTTCAATGTACGCCATCGCAACAACAGCAGCAACAACAACAAACGCAGCAGCAGTTACAGCAACCCAACAATGTCAACCCAGTGAGTGTTGAGAAACAATTCTAAATATTTTTTGTGCATATTTCTTGTTAGAAAAATATTCAATTAATTTGCATTTTGCTAATAACAAATCGTAACATAAAATTTGTTTAGTTCGCAAATTTGTTTCTGTATTTGATCAGATTGCAAACAGCTTTCTTCACTTCCAGAGCATTAAGTTTTAATTTAGTTAGCAAATGTTTTTAATATTGGTTATTTGCGCAATTCGAAGTTTTATAATAAAATGAATTATGAAGTCTCTTTAAGATTAAGCAAAATATGGGCACAGATGTGTGAGAATTGCAAACAGTGAGATTTTCTTTTTATTTCGATTTTGCCTTATGCATAATGAAAAATTTTAATTTAATGTATTTAGACAACATGTTGGATGTTTAACCGAAATTGCACACGCATCTTAAATTATATATTTATTTAAATGTGTGTAATTAAAACAATTTGCAGTAAATATATAATCCTAAATTTACAATATTACAATCACGCTAAATACAGCGCACTATGTTTAATAGGTAATACTTGGTTGAACTATAAAATAATAATAAAATAAATAAATAATAAATATAATATAATCATAAATTTTACAAAGTTACACTATCTGTAGCAAGCCGGTGCCCAATTGAAGTTGTTGAGCTGGTCACCCACTGTAATGAAGACACTTGAACAGCTTCGTCCAAACACATATACTCTGACATTTTTGCAGTTGAGTTAAACAGCTTTTAATTTTACGATCGTAAGCAGCAAGCATTGTCCACGGGATCTAATTGGCTGTTGTGTTCTCGTTGGTGTGAAAGCACAAAGCTCTTTTTTAAAAGCTCGCACATTGTGCATATGGCTTCGACGTAGCTGCACTAGAATTATAACTTTAAAGCAGTGCAGGTGATTTTTTTTCTTCTGAATTATTGCAGATTTCAACATGGCTCGTTGGTTTACTTGGTTGCATGCAAGCAATCCAGAATAATCACTACGGGCGACGAACCCTTGCAAATCTATGAAAGTCTGGATCTAATGCCAGTTGCATCACTAGATCCAGCAAATTGCCTTTAGGTCATAGCTGGCCGAAGTGGCACCAGAGTTCCGAACTTTAGATGTTGCACAAGATTGTACAAGATGGGCCAAAAGAAGTCATCCGTTGTTTGTTGTTTGGCTCTAATTTTTTTTTCTAAATAAAATACTTCGATTCTGGCTTTTGATTATGTTTATTTGAACCTTCAGAATTTTATTGGTCAAGTCGAAAAGATGATATCGGCCAAATGGGCGCCGTCACAATTGATTGCTATACGGGCTCGTTTTATGGCGTTTTTCATCACTTCGTCGAGAACTTCGAGCGACAGATTCTCGCACTCGTGTCGAATGTTGTCCTTGAGGGCTTCCAGGGTCTCGGGTTTGTTCACTTAAACACGGGACTTCAAAAAACCCCACAAAAAAAGTCTGGAACGGTTAAATCGGGCGATATTGCGGGCCAGTGTAAATCGCCAAAACGAGAGATGAGGCAACCCGGAAAAAATAGACACGATTATTCCACGTTCTTGGGGAGTGTATCGCTCCATGGCTTGTTCACTTGTATTCTACATCTGTCTAGTTCACATATGTCAAAACAGATTTGACGTTGGCAGCCATTTGCAAAAATAAGAGCATCTTCCAATAGGGTGATTAATTTTGGCCCACCTTGTATATAGAGAAGATTGGGCTATATTAGGTTTTACAAACAGACGAGAAGAACAGAAATTCTCTTCATTATCCCACTTGCGCAGTGCTAAACCAACCTGAGTTTTGTATGAACTTATTTTCATGTCTTATTACGAATGCACTACTGGACATAAGTGATCAAATGCATATATTACCATAAGTTAGTTATTAAATATTATTTCTAAATTAAGTTATTAACAATATCATAAAATTCGTCTCGTTGTCTTGATGTATGAATTAATTGGCCTATAGTTCTTAAGCCCATTCAATCTCTTACATATGTAGCGCAGCCACGACATTTTGTTTTCGGTCCATTCCTCCTCTGCCCTCTACTTTCTAATATCAGTTGCAAAAGCTCTACCCACGATATTTTCAGTAGTATTAATATATGTATTCTTCTAATAGGAAGCTGGGTTAGGTTAGGTAAGGGTGGCAATCAAAATCCCGTACTCACTGAGACCACTTTGGTCCGTTGTTATACCACGGAGACTCTGCTTATGCGGAGTCCCCACCGTCGAACCAACAATAATCGCCCTATTATCAGCAAGAGCGGGGCAGTAACGGAGTACAGTACAAAGGAAAACCCCGTTCTAAATCGACAAAATTAAGATCATCCGCCGTTAAAAGCGATCTTAATTTGACAAAAAGATGGTGTTAAAATTTTAACAAAATACCACACATCATATCTAACATATGGAAGTCATTGGATGGATATAAACAGATATTGGACATGTCCGAACGGGTACGTGAGATTAGGTTTATAACTGAATACGAGACATTGATACCCGAAAGACACTCCTCCATTTTAGATTGCACAAATATGTTTAACGATAACGCAGTACATGGCAAAATTCGTTTGTATGAGAAGCGCTCTACTACGACGTAATGAACGTGCAAATAGTCTGCCGGACAGTTACTATTGTTAATGCAAAGCCTTTCAAGTCAGCAAAGATTGAGTTGCCAAATTGGGCGAAGATGGTCCACAGGATACGATGGAATAGTTATACTAAGGGTATAATAACCAAGATTCTATAGAGATCCGGGTCGCCCCGGGAGGGGGCACGAGTTAGGAAAGTTGACCGACATTTTAATCGTACACTCAAACTTACGAGGGCAATTGTAGCAGATTTGATCCACGGATAACAATAAATGCTGGGCATGCAAGGGGGGAACTAAAAGAATGAAGCTGTTTCTTTGTCATCGTCCAGCTTTCGCCCAGCAGAGATTCCAATGATTTTGGGGACGACACCTTACCAGACATTACCCACCGTAAAGGTATTGACTGGAAAACTTTGAGAATAGGTCAATAATACTGAGTTCCTATGAAGTTGGTTATTCATTTGTTGTAATTCACATGAGAGCACACACTGGTTTATGTGCATGTTCCCTGGCTCGTCTCGTCAACCTAACTAGACTTGTGTTGAGCTCATTCAGTAGCTCATTTTTGATACAAACAAATGATCAAAGCCATGTAATTTAAATGGGTTTGATCATAGGTTTGTATCAAAAACGAGCTACTGAAAGAGTTCGATACAAGTCTAAACCTAACCTAACCTATAATATTAACAAGAGCTAATTCGTCTTTTAGCAAAAATTTGTTCTCATGTGAAGAACACAGTGTTTTCATATTGTCAATACCTCATTATTTTTTTCTAACAACAAACAGTTTTATATTAGTTTTTTTGTTTATTTATTTGATAACACGTCGCATTCTACATTCGAGAACAGTCCATTCTTTATTTGATCAATTCCGTTCTCGATTTGAGAACGTTTACGTTGATGCATGCCTAATAAATCAGCAAATTAACGGTTCGAAGGACCATTTGGAATTTGAAATGTGTATGTGCGAACTTATTGTATCTTAAAAACTTACTGCTGAACTATCTTAAGTTAGAGGAATTGTAAAATTTGGAATAATTGTCTGGCTGCAAGAGAAAATTTTTAAAATGTAAATTTGTTGTCTGCTCTGTTAAAATTTTTACATTTTTTAATGTAAAAAATATGATCAGTACTTGTTACAGTTTTGGGTTCTTTACCAGTGCAAACTCTAACTACTTCGACAAAGTTTATAATATTTCAAGGATTACAAGTCCTGCATAATAATAGAATATATTAATTTCTCATGTGATTTTCCCTATAATTACCAAATATATTGAACTGTGTTTTCTCATACATAAAATCCAGTTTTTCAGTTCAATGTCTATTTATGCATACATTATACAGAAAAATCTTCCTCTATGACTTACAATTACTTGAGTGTTTCAGTTTCGTTTCGATAAAAATCTTTTCTTTCTTTTTTTCTATAAAATAAAGTTGCCATAAATTTATAAAACGATTAAAATCAAAATATCTATTCTAGTATTGCATGTCAAAATAGATAACAAATTGCTCCTTTATTAAATTTCAATTACAAACTTTTACGTTTCAATAAATTTTTATACTTTTGCAAAACATATTTTTTTTTTTTTAATTTTGCTTATATCAGCATTTTTTTTTTGTTGCAATGAATGCACACATTTTTCAAAATTATTTAACCAAAACGAGACATACTAGTACATAAATATGTGTCAATAAAATGAATGGATAAAAATTAAAATGCATTTAAAAAAATCAATTGAAATAATAGACAAAATAAAAAAAAGTTATTGAAAAATTAAAATATAACTCTTTCAAGTCCAATTAGTTTAATGTAAATGACATGATCAAGAGATAAATGAATGTATTTACATACATACAAGTACATTTGTACTTGTATATACAAACATAAATACATACATACATACATATGTACATAGATACGAGTTTGGTATTTACAAATAAACTTGTTGGAAATTTATTTAATTTTGGCTAATATGAACAAAATGCAATTTCATAGAAGTTGAAATTAATTAAGTGCGACATATTGAAACCAGAAATACGCCCCCCGAAAAAGGAATGTGGCTTGATTTGAATATGCTAGAGAATTTGTTAATGATATTTTTATAACTTCCAAAGTAGCTCTAATTGCATATTTCATAAGAAGCATGTTAGTAGTCATGTACGACATTTACTTTGTATCATATTATAAATGCTACAATTCTCATTCGATTCATTTTTAAATTGGAATAAGTGTTTGAGATCTACAAGGAATTTTTTAGCGAGCTCTGCAGGCATAGGATGTGACTGATGAAGGAAGTCTTATTTTGAATTCGTGCTGTGATTTTGATGCGACAAGGAGGACTTTTTTCATTTTATTTTTGCTTGTAAAGTCGCGTTTTCTTATTCATGTTTTTTGAAATGACCCCAGAGGTATTCAGTAGGATTAAGATATGAACACTGTGAAGGCGCTTGCTTTTATTATGTTAGGGCAGTATACATAAGCCAAAAAGCCTTGTATTGATGCGTAGGATCGTTGGTGACAGTCCGTATTATTGAAAAAGGAAGTTAAATGCCGGAACCTCATACAATGTAAAAATGTCATAAACTCGTGCAAAAACTACAGATATGCAGACAATGGGCCTTATAGAGGTTGGCGTATTAGGAATTATACTGTGTTCTTTAATCTATTACAAAAACGACGAAGTTGAAATACGCCAAGCATGATAAGCGGAAATATTAATGCCGCAACAACAGGGTATAACAGGAAACGTAAACTGGCCAAGTTGATATCGTCTTTGAATAACATTACACTGCCTAACGTCAGAACTTTTAACCGAATTCAAACAATGGGCGACTGGAGATCATGGGAGATTTTGGTAAAATTCTACTGTGGGAAGAGTAATCAATTCGAATACAGATGAGTCAAAAGAGACTCTAAAATTGAATCTTACAACACTAAGGAGACAGGTTACCATAATAACCGTCTAAACGAAGATGAAGTCTCATCTAACTCGCATGGGACTGACACAGAATATCAGACAAATTTTTATATGGACAACGAACTGGACTTGGAATGTCTTATGGACTCTGGGGAGACCCGAGAAAACACATAAATCAGACTGGTTTCTTGGCGTGACCGGTTTAAGGAATAGCAGATAGATATATTAAGTGTAACCCGCATTTTCACAAAATTAGCCTTATGGGCGCACATGCACTTATCTCCAATACCGAGTACACACTATGGCATATTGTGTCATCGCAATAGTGTGTACTAGAAGCAACGTTTGTAATTTCCAATATTTTTCGTTGTGTGGCATTGCTTTTCTTATAAAAAAAAACATAATGTGAATGGCGTTGCACACATTTTTAAAATGAAACCACATAATGACAACACAAAAAATGCCAAATGTGTACTTGGCATAAGTTGCGCAAATTGATGACTGATTTTTAAAGTAAATCTAGATAATTTGGTAGCGTTGTTCAATATATTCGTGCCGATAAGACAGATTATACTGATCATAAATGTCAAAATGTGAACGCAGTATGACAGTTCAT
Organism: Nowickia ferox; assembly: GCA_936439885.1. Lineage (NCBI taxonomy): Eukaryota > Metazoa > Arthropoda > Insecta > Diptera > Tachinidae > Nowickia > Nowickia ferox. The sequence goes on along the minus strand of OW387024.1, from coordinate 95,385,639 downwards.
TTGACAGTAGAGTCTTTCTTAGTTCTGTTAGTTCAAAAAAAAAACAGTAGACAGTTTCCAAATATATCGAATTTGTTAAGAGGCATATGAGTGGGCATTTAATTTTAAGTTCGTTAGTTTATTAATGGTATTGAAAATATTTGTGCCGCTGTAACCGCCGCATAGTAACTAGTTGTTTTATTTATCGATGCGCCTGTTACACCGACGACTTTGTACTTTCTTCTTTATTTTTGTTTGAGTTTGAAGATGTAATTTAATAGCTAAACTGGTAAACCCCAAATGTGGCTTCAGCAAGTCGCAACAAGCTCTTTAAAATAAATAAAGAGATGGCATTATGAAATAACATCAATGTAAGGTTGTGCACCATAATTTCAGCCAACTAATGTAGCAAAAACACATTCCTGTGCTGCAGTGTAGGAAAGCAAAAGCCGTGGTTTTGCATTCAAATCGCAACTAAATCAAGCAATGAAAAAATACCTTGTTTCTGACCATAAATAATGTTGTTTTAGATTTATTTATACAACCAAAACTTTTGCATAAATAATTCTTATTATTTGAATTATTTATTATTTGTGCGAAAATGCATTGTGCATTGATTCACTAAAAATTAAATTAAAATTTCATTAAATATGAAATTATTAAATAGAAAAACCACAACAAAAATAAATTTTTGTTTTAACCTTATAATATTTATGATTTATTCAACACCAAAATACAACAAATAATGAAAATTTTGCACAAACAATTAATATTAAGTGAATTTGGAAAAATGTAACCACGATACAAATTAAATTTAAGTACTAAAAGTTTATTAAATTTTTATAATCTTAAAACTAACAATTCTATTGAAAGAGAATTGAAAAAAAAATAAAAAGGAGATGTTTGGTGATCATGGAAATGGAATTGAGAAAAAAAACATTCGCGAGTTCTAAAAGAAATAAATTAGGGTGAATTATAAAAAATAAAAAGAAGAGGTTAGGCGGGGCCGAAAATGGAATTAAAAAAATTATGAGCGAGTTTCAAAAGAAAATAATAGGAGCTGCGTATTCGCCACTGTCCAGAATATGTGAGAAACCACCGAAACCTTCCGTTCCTATTCGTCAAACAGTTCTTTGAATCAGTGTATGAAAACCAACAACTTTGCGCTACTACTTCATTCAAACAAAAGCTTTTGGAAAACTTTGTTTTACTTACTGCAAAGTATAAATGAAACGAAAATAAATTTTTCATCTACAGCATCTCATCTAGACCTGCCATTTGGTCTTGTATTGACAGTTCCCAATCTTCTAACAGGTGCTTGCCTAATTGATTGTAAATTTTGTGGAATAAAACTTCACGGTCCTTCGGTATGTGCACTGGAGTTTCATTGTCGGGATAACATAATCTGCACAGGCTGGTACTCTCAATGCCAAGTGCTGTTGAAGGGTTTTCTCAACCTACAGTGGGCTGTGAGAAAGCCGGTGACCATTCTTAGATTATTTTTACGAAATAACATGAGACCTTTAAAACGATTGTGGTTATATGTCAAAGTCATTAGCTTTGCATGCATGTACCGGATTCTATTCGACCCGAGCTCACAAACGCTTCTGATCCTGGTGTGTTAGCCCCCTTTCCGGACAGTTTGCATCCCTTTTCGTTTCCTTCTACTTCAACGTGTCTGAGAATCCAGCAGAGTGCGACCTTTTGCGGTATTCCCAAGTTAAGTGGAGGTAAACTCATATAGATAAGTGCATCCAGGGCAGTCTGGCTATACGAGAAGATGTCTATTTCTCCTCGGTACCTCCTGGCGAGATTAAATTGAGTACAATTCTCAATGACATAAACTTCAGTTTGAAAGGTTATAGATGTTTTTCCCAAGGACTCGCAGTAATTTATCTTCGCTCCTTGACAACCGCAACAGATCCTTATAGAGCTCTAGAGCCATACTAAACAAGCTGATGTACAGTATGAAGATGTATTTTGTTGTCATCCCTGGCCATTAATTGCTGTTGGCCAGATCAGCATCAAATTTTTTATGAAATTCATGCGCGTTACTCATGGCGCTATGAAATAAGGCCGAATGAAATAACGCCCAAGAGAAAATTTTTGTAAAAACAAAGGGTAGCACAAATATGAATAAATGTCTTGCCAGGGATGATAGCTCTTATTGGATAATTAAACAGTTCCTAACTGCGCTTCTTACTGCGATGTTGATGACTTCTTCCGGTAGGAGGACTTCCACGGTTAGTCAGTGGCATGCGAACCTCTTTAGTTTTTTCAACTGATCCCTGGTGGTTGGCACCCTGACCCTGTCCATAGCACCATAAATGATGTTAGGTCTCTATATCAGGGAGTACCTACATATATCCATCACAGAACTTAAGTGTGCAATCCAATGTTATCCCTGCAACAGATCTACAAACCATTAGTGCTATTTCCATAATATCTTTGAATCTAATATCACTCCCATATACTTGACCTCCTATGAACATTCTAAGAGCACGTCATGTACCCATCTATCCAAGGTGAGAGTGCCCTGCTCCTGGTGAAGGGAACAATGGTAGTATTTGCAGGGTTAATATTCTGCCCTACATGTAAGCGTCATTCCTTCATCTAGAACCAATACAATTCACATCTGACTACAGTCAGTCCTATTTGCCACATTTCAATTGGATTGATATTTATTTATGGATTTTTTTAGAGTTCTCTTAGAACTTTATTGTGAAAAGAGAAAATTTTATATATGTACATATGTTGGCGGCTTAGGGCAGATGGTAGTCCGTTAAACTTATCTTAGTAATATAATATTAGACAGATCTAGCAGCTGATTGCGTATGTATGGCCTGATTGCGTTTACCTCAACATGAGGTAACGCTTGCCATTAATTAGTTTAATCATTCATAGGAATACGGATAAGAATTATAAGTCATCAAGATAGTATGGCAGAGGATTCGAAATCGGCAAACTTATTCTACCTTGTTTTCTAACTGCAATATTGAAAATATTCTTTAAATATTTAAAAAAAAATTCACTCGTTCAGATTTATTTACGCTGGTGGTCTCTAAGTTGAAGGACAATATTACCAAAACAATTTATCAAATTTGCTGATGCGGAAAATCGTTAATACATCGTATCCTTAAAGTATGCTTTATTTCTTGGTTCATTATTTTTTATTTTACAAATTCATTGCAGTGTATATTTGCTTTACTATAATTCACTACAATATTTTTCTTTCGTTTACCCTCACTCAACCCTTGTTTAATAGCGCAAATAAACTCTCTTCATTTGAGTGTAAATTTTGTTAAGAAATACAATATTGATTTAAAAGTAATTCTTTCTTTCATTTTATTTTCACTGTAGAGGAAATCTTAAGATTCTTAACATGAAAACAAAAAAAACAAAATAATTTGTAACAAAAAGTAAAATAATACCAGCAGCTTTACTTTCGGGCATAACAATTTATAAAAATAAAATAATATAAATAATACGTAAAAACAAATATATGTACTTACATATGGACAATATACATATGTAACGTCTACATACACACATATCTGCACTGTAATTCTTAAAATCTGTATTTAACTTCTAGCAAAAATTGTTCGAGCAGCATTTTAAATTTATTAAACAAAGAAACAATTCCTCAAGGTATTTTTCCCCCAATCTGGCGTTTTATTTAAAGACTATTGTGTTAAATATGCAGCATATTTTGTTTTTCTCTCCAGCCCAAAAGTATGCATTATTTCAGTAAAACTCTGTAATATATATTACTTGAAAAACGCTAAAATTTTTAGCCTTTAAAAGAATTTTATTGTAAGAAAACATTTAAAAATATTTTTACCTTTTCGAGATTTATTACACACTTTATTACATTTCTATGTATGTACTTAATAGACGAATCTAGCACTCCTATGTCTTTTGTAGTTGTACGAGTATGTATGTATTGAAGCCCTAAACTTTATTTAGTGTTGACCTTTATAAAAGCTGTCCCACCTATAAAGTCAGTTATAATGTGCTCTTTATAATAAATGGGAATTATCTTTATGATATATTTTTACTTTATTCAAAAGCTGCATTTGCTTTGAAATGCTTTTGCAAGATTTTTAACTTACAGCCTTAAATTATGCTTCATAACTTATAATGGGAATATTTTCATACAAGTATTCTACATATTTCACAATATATTTGCTTGTTAGTCATGTTTTAGACTTGGCAGCAAGTCTGAGTTTATGGGAGAGAGGGGAAAGAAGAAAGCAGAGGGGCACTGACTTGCTTGTACAGAAAAGTTACTTCAAATCTCTTTTGTTATTTCATTCTCTGTATTAAAACAACAGCAAATTTTAACAAGAAACCGTCTGAGTGTAAACAAACGAGCAATTTTAAAAGAGAATTGAAGCTTCAATAAAAACTGCCGAGTCTAAAACAAGACTTAAGGCAACAATAAGCCATGAATTAATTTTATTTAGGGAATAAATTTATTGCAGGTACTTTTATTTTTCTCTAAACGTTAGAAAATATTGTTAGAAGAACTATTTGGAATTCTTATATTTTTTTTTTTATATTATTTTGAATTATTCCCAGCAAAAACTTTTAAGCGCATACCATTCAGTTATTTTGATCACTTCGGTCCTATGACAAGCATGTATTAAAGTTATTGCTGTTTCACCAGAAATAAAACCACTTGGAGTGGAGCAACTAATGATTTGTATGTTAATTTTTCAAAGAAAAATTTTAGATGACACGATAGAATAAATAATATAGGGTGTTTTTTTAGAGGTATAGAACTTCGAATTGAAATAAAACACAAGAAAATCGTTTTAATGTCCATCAATTTGGCTTTATTGGAAGGATAATTTTATGCCATTAACGTTTAAATATGATTTCGGGCATGTGGCCGCCGCGGCTGGCTCGAATAAAGCCAATTCTACAGGTCCAATTTTCAACCACTTTTTCGAGCATATGGGGCCGTATGTTGGCAATAACGCCACGAATGTTGGCTTCCAAGTCCCCTAAGGTTTCTGGTTTGTTGGCGTAGACGAGCGACTTCAGCGGATGCGTATTATCACATAGAGTAAACGTAGTGCGAAAACTATGCATGGTTAACCGAATTAATTGCTCTGTCGACCATAAAATGGACGGAGCTTGCGGTAAACTTCGCGAACTGAACCATTATTTTCGAAATAAATTTGCACGATTTGCAAGCGTTGTTCTTTTATCAACCTGTTCATGATGAAATGGCAAACCAAACTAAATATTAATCACTTGACAGCTGACAAAATGGCCGCCAGTTAAAAAAGTGATGCCAACTTAAAGTTCTATACCTCAATAAAAAACACCCTTTACATATATAAATAAATCGCAGTTGATTAGTGTGACGGTACATGTCGCGATTGCCACGGAGTGGTTATATACTGCTTGGCGATTGTTCTCCCGAACAACCGATCTGATTTCAAAAGTTCTTTCAGCACAACTGAGGCTCTCAACGGACATAGGATCTTTGTTGTACCGGATAAGGTCGTGGGAACGGTAAATCCCCCATATCCAGAAAATATTTATTATCGCTTTGTTAGAGATCTATTAAAGCAAGAGTTTTTCGTCTTGCATGCTCGAAAGAAAAACAAAACTCTATCACCAAAACGGAATCTGGCGAATCTTTTTCTATTCTATATCAGTCCATCTCTCTGAACTCTCTCCTCCAGAATAGTTGCACTTTTTATTTTATTTTTTATTTGAGCAAACAAATATTTACGAGTATATTTACACACAATCTTACTGGCAGTGAAAACATAAGATTCTTATTAATTTCTATTACTAAACTCTTGCATTGTGCAGAATAAAATATAAATGTTGAAATCTCTCCAGTCAGTGCAAAATAAAGCTTTGAAATATGTATTTAATTGGTTCACGGATTATTGCGAAACTACTTAACCTATACACGGGTTATATTTAAAACAACTATTATTTTATACATATAACTCGCTTAATAACATTGGGAACATAATCATAAAATTTAGTAAAAATCAGAACTTTCTCAGCACGAGGAATTCAAATAAGCTCAGAATAGCTAGGTATACTAGATTAGAAACCTTAAGAGAAAGATTTAAATATTTAGGGAGTTTAAACCTTAACAACTGTCCAAGTAATTTGAAAGTTTACAATCGCTTATCAATATTCAAAATAAATATAAAAAACTTACTCTTAGAAAACTTAGAAATGCTTCTTTAGAAGAAAAGAAAATAAAAGATGCTTGCTTTGTAAAGATTTTTGTTTGAGGCTTTCAAACTTATTATGTTTGTATATTGTGATTCTCAATATAGTATTAAGAGTCTTACTATAAACATACGAAGTTTGTTAGCTAAAATCAAAAATGTTTTGGGTTGAAGTCTACTGACGAGTTCCAAAAAGCGGGAACGAAATGCATATAGACAATCGCTTAACCATAAAAACAAGCAAAATTTTCGAAAAGAAAAAATATTATTTTTATTTTTCATAGTGTAAATTATCTCTAAATTTATTAATTAAACACATTATTAAACATTGCATAACATTAAAATATGTGCCTGTAATTTTGAAAACTTGTCTCTTTAAGCCATACGTGGCTCGAGGCAGCTTATTTGCTAACAAGAATTATGATACATTAATTTCAACAAATAAAAAAAAAATACATTAAGCAGCTGATCCGGATTTTTCCTTCACCCGTATTTGCTTATTCCCAGGCTGTATAGAATAGGACGTTTTTTTTCCGGGAACAAATAATTGTAAAGAGAAAAATTCCCGTGGAAAATTCATAATTGGGCTCATATAGTCCATCAAATTCTATCCTTGGTGTATATTAATAAATAAATGGCAGTACTGGCAACGGGCTTACCAGAAACGATTAAAAACGTCTTAAAATAATAAAACTTTTAATGCTCTTTATATGGCTTTACAAGGACTGATGGGACTTTACCTCGTCATACAGCATTTTTCTTTTTAATATAAAACTTTGCTATCTCTAAATAAATGAATAAAATTCTAATTTGAATATGTGTGTATATTCAATTTTCCTGCAATTATTTAATCTTTTTTTAACTCACTGCATAATATTGTAAATTCATGTGTGCACTGTGTTACCACAAATTTTATAAAAGTACTTCCATTATAGACACACACACACACACACACCCACACATATACCCTCATACTTATTCAGTTATGAACACTCACTTACATTTAACACCAACACCAACCCGTATGCCGTACTGAATTCGTATATTTTGCAATAAAATTGCTGAAATAATACAAAAATAAACAAAAACAGACAATAATCACTGCCGCTACTGCCAAAATACAAACATACAATGCACATATAAAATTTGTTGTGTCAAAACCGCAACTTTATTAAAAATGTTATTCCTACTCGCAAAAGGAATAGAAGAAACATTAGACAAATGCATACTCGTATGTACAAAATTATAATATTATATTATTAACAACAGCAGCCAAAAATTTTACACATACGAGTACAATCACTTGCATGCGCTTGTCATCTGGTAATAATTGTGCCAGTTGCATTGTCATTACAACTTTCGTTTAACATAAAGTTCGGCGACGTAAGCATACATGAGCCCGCGTCACATAAACTCGTAATGTGAACTAACACACTGTCACTTGAGTGGAGTTCGTACACATTTTTCGTTTAATTGAGTGTATGAAATGCGACATTTTACCACTTGTTATGGCAAATACTATTCCATATTGTGCATAAATTGAACGAAAATATAAACGAACATACACACTCAATACAGTGCAGCCTCGTTAATTTGAACATCTGGATAATTCCAATGGTTTTTTTTCAAGTTGCTGGCAAAATATTCTATGCACTAAAATGCAGGGATAAACTTTGTCCCCTCGCTGATATGACGCACAATTATTACAGTCAAGCCTCGTTAATTAGAGTATTTCTTTCAAGTTGATGGACAAATATAATATGGGACACTACTCGTAATAGAAGTTGGGCTGCTCTGGCTTTATAAGAAGAAAAAAAATTTCAAATGCTTTTTTATTTTTATCTTTATGTACTCCTCATATATCGATAAGATATATCAGCACGTACAGTTGTGGATACAGAAATAGTGAATCTAAAAGTGATTGCATAGTACATATTATACTTCAATCAAAACTAAAATATCTTGTACCTTATAGAATATCCCTTTTATTTTTAACCGACTTCAAAAAAGCAGGAGGTTATCAATGCATCTCTTTCTTTTTAGCGGTGTTACTTCATAACTTGGTACATTTTAGACCGATTGTAAAAATCCCTTTTTTTTTTTTGTCTGAGGAGGTATAGCTTTCCATTGGTCCCATTGTAAAAGAAGTGGGACACGCCCACACACAAAGAGGACACCCCCACAAATCTTTTTAATTTAATTTTATGATATTCTACTTATTGTATTGCACAATTTCAAAGTTGAAAAAATGGGCGAAGATACGCCCATAAAAATTTATTATAATATTTCACGAGGTTCTACTTAACCGATTTTTGCGAAACTCACCACACACAATCCTGCATTTAAAAATATGGAAGGAGTCACGCCCATTAAAATTTAATATTTTATTTTAAGTGGTTCTACTTTACCGATTTTTACAAGACTTAACACGCACCCTGAGCTCCGAAAAACACAATCTTGAATTTAAAAAATTTGCGAAATTTTATATATCACGAACTTCTTCTGATCTTTGCATTGAAGTCGGTATTTTTCTGGCAGAATTATTTTATCACGCCTTCATACCTGCGAGGTTTTCATCAAAATTCTTAATTCTTCTTTGCCCAACTAATTTTTACGACATTCCACAACTTTTCTTTGGGGTTAAGATCTGTGCTTTGTGGCGACGAATCAAGAATTTTTATGGTTTCCTTAAGAATAAAATATTTTACCACCATGGTTATGTTTGGGGTTATTAGCATGCATGAATATCCAGTTTAAATATATTTGCTCGAAGCCATATGGTTTCAACGAATCCTTTAAAATGTTAACATCTGAAAACTTATCCATATTCCCTTTACTAATAAGCTAACCCGGTGCCATAGGAACTATCCGCAAACTTTAAGCGCTAGATGAAGTAGTTAGCACTTTGACTACAAACAGTCATTAAATAACAACAACACACATATTTTTCTGATGTGCATTAGTGTCCCTTTGTATTAGTTTTTGTAGAAAAGTTCAAGTGATGAAGGCATAGACAGTGGTCACCGAACTTCTCTAACTTCACCGGATACTAATCCTAATGTAACATCAGAGCGCCCTCCTTTGTCAGTTTTGTGTAGCAGAATCATCGGCGAAGTAAAATAACCAATAAACTGACTACTAAACAAAGCTTTGGAAATTTAATACGCCTCATTGACACCAGAGGCGCTGCAACTCTGCATTATTAAAAACAACGTGGAGAAAGCTTTCCTCTATCTCTTCCTTCACCACGTGACACCATCCCTTTTCTAAGAAAAGGTAACACCTAGTAATAGTAGTAGGTATTCATTGCCTGAGTGTTACTTCTCTTAAAAAAAATAAAAATTGCCTTCATCGTGCCTAAGATTAAATTATTCGTTATTTATTCAGTGAACAAAAGTTTTTCCAAGAGTACCAATCATATTCACCCATCCCGTGAACAAAAAAATGGTGAACAAAATTAGAAAATAGTATACTGACACAACAACAACTCAAACATTGGCGATCACAATTTTAGGGAAAGGGAACACTTTTCATGTCAACTTTTATTCCCGATAAGAGTGATTAATTTGAGCTCGTCCGTAAAAATAATTATTTTGTAATATTTTGTATGTAGTACAAAAAAGCTAAACGCGCCTTAATATATTTTTTTAAGCTGTGGTTTTTTTCTACTAACACGTTTATACGGATTATTTTCATTGGGGCGCCTTGGTACAAGTCTACTGCACACATTCTGGCCAAACTCACTGTTTATTTCGGTCAATATTGTTCGTGAGGACTTAGAGAAGCCAAGTCAAGCTTACATTTTCTTGCCACATATCCCTATCCTCATATATTGTCGTCTTTCACGCCGGCTTATTTCGTTCCTTTTCCTTGTTGAGCAAATACTAACACATTCGATGACATTGGCAGCATTTTTCTAGAACTGCTAATTATTTGGGAGATTTTAATTTGTTTGGTGTCCCTTTTATAAATATCTCAGACAATCTTCTTTCTTTAAGTGAGCAGTGAGGTCCTCCAGCCATTTTTAATTACAAAATGTGAAGTTATTGCAAGTTTTATTAAATTACACAAGATTTTTCTACCAAATGTTGCACCAACTTGTTAGAAAATTTAAGAAAATATGTCCAAAGGAAAAAATTTAAATCTTATTCTTACAAACATGTAAAAAGATTAATGGAACTGTTCCGTCGAATTATAAGAAAAGTTAAGGAAAGCAACAAAATGGTTCACATACATAATGCTTTTCCATATATAAATACAGGTACCCCTCCTACAACGCGGGAGTTAGGTACCTAAGAAATGCCGCAATGTAAGAAATCGCGTTTTAGGAGATATGAACTCCATACAAAAAGCAGAGTTTGGTTCCAAAGTGATAAGTTGGATTTTTTATAGTATAGTATATTCCTACATATACATACTTAATATATGTACATTTTTGTATTTATTTATTGAGTCATTACAACATTTTATGTAATTTCATAACACTCTATTGATGTAAACAAAAAAAAACTGAAATAAAATTTCAATTCTACGTAACATATTCAAGAATGATATGTATAATAAATTCATAAATAAATAAATTCATTCCTCCTCATCACTTATTATGATTTCACTCGAACGTTTTGATCGTACTTGTTCAAGCAAACCGCGTTGGAGCGAAAACGCGTTACAGGAATACGCGTTATAGGAGGGTTACCTGCACAGTTGTATTTATTATTAAGCAAATGGATAGTATTCTATTTAAATTTAAAAAAAAACTGCTAAAAATTGTGCAAGTTTATGAAAAATATTACTACATGAGATGACAAATGTCATGACTTGCGCATTCAAATACACCCGAAATCTAGTGACTGGTTTTGATTTGCTTAGTTGAATAGACTGTTAAAATTACTCTTTGCCTTCGGTATCGACACTCCACTGTCCGCTGGGATTATGCGTGTGTCATACTTACACGCACATACATACATACCCATGTGACTGTGTGTGTAGAGCTATCTGTGCTTTTACAGGATCACAGATTTTAAAAACTATCTACTTTAATTTCACCGGAAATAAAATGCAACACCATATGACATGGAACACAAGCATTTTTATTTTATTTCTTTCGAATTTAGTAAAACTGGAAAAAAATTAAATAGTAAACGACATATTAATATTTGCAAGATATTTACAAACATCACATTTACACTTTTTGAACTTAATTTTGTGTTTGTATTTATCTGTGGCAAAAATGGCAGAAGCGCCTAAATCGAGATAAGCTTACTTTGAGTTTATGGCATTCCTGTAATCTTTGCATTCAAAAGTTTTCTTATGCTATGTTCACACTTATAGTCTTAAACGTATTTAAGGCAAGTGTTTTAAAAAACAAAACACAACCGTTCACATTGCATTTGAGATGTTTCAGGTTGACATTTTGTCAGTAAGTTCTTGTATTTGTAAAAAATTACGAACAATTATGCTTTTTTATTGGTCTTATTATTTTCAAACAACAAATGTTTTGGTAAATAATTGAGTATTTTTTAAGTAATTACTTGTTTAACGAACAATTTTTCACGTGCCGCCATTTAATAACAACATAAAGTTGCCAGAGTTATCGAAAAAACGGACTGAACATACTCCATTTGCGTGTTTAAGGAAGTTTGAAATCTTAAGCAATTCCTTTGAGATGTTTAACAAAACAAGTCAATGTAAGGTAAAACATCTCGAAATTGTCGTGTTTAAGCTCTTAAACACGAATGAGGCATTAAACACGTAAGTGTGAACATTGTATTAGACAAAATGAAACTTTTTGCAATTTGCAAAAAAAAACACTACAGGTTGGACTGACATAAAATAATTCTGCAAAAAAAAACCGACTTCAATGCCAAGATCTGATAGAAAAAGATAAGGAAAAGTACGTGAGATGGCCTCCGCCCATTTTATAAATGCAAGATTGTGTGTTTTTCAGAGCTCAGGGTGCGTGTTAAGTCTTGAAAAAATCTGTAAAGTAGAACCACTTAAAATAAAATATTAAATGGGCATAACTCCGTCCATTTAATATTTATTTTCTTTAATGGAGAATTGTGTCTATTTTAGGGCTCAAGATCTGTGGTAGGTTTCGTAAAAATCAGTTGAGTAGAACCGCGTGAAATCATTATAATAAATTTTAATGGGCGTAACCCCGCCCAAATTTCAAATTCTGTAATAACAAGAACCAAAGTTGTTTGATAGGTTTCGCAGCAATCAAATTAATAAAATATCATATTATCACAGAAAAAACTATTCACCAATTAATGTTTTCAATTAATAATTTAATTGATTCAATTAAATTTTTAATTGTATTAATTAATTTGAGTGGAAAAACTTAATTGATATTATCAAATTGTTTATAGGTGAAAATTTAATTAATTTTTTAATTAATATTACAAATATTTTAATTAATATTACAAACTCATTCATATTTCTTTTTTGTGTGATTTAAAAAAATTAATTGTGGGCTTTTTTTACAATGCGACCAATGGGAAGCTATACCCTCTCAGACAAAAAAAAAATACTTTTTACAATCGCTCTATAACGTACCGAGTTATTAACTAACACCGCCAAAAAAAAAATAGAGACGAATTGATAATCTTCCCCTTTTTTGAAGTCGGTTAAAAATGATGCAGCATAAATCTTTGAAGCATTTCCTACAACATTTTTCAACTGATTTAATCATTATTATTGCCAAAAGAAAATATTGATGCAAGTCATATCATGAACTAAATATCGTCGTGTAAGTTCAATCTTTCAAGTATTTTCTCGGAAAGAAAAACCCAAAACCTTTTAAAAAAACATATTTTATTAACATCGTAAAGCAAACGTACTCATTAAGTCAGCTTAAGTTAGCCAGTCCCTAATAGTTCTGTGGAAAATACCATAAAAATAAAATTGACACTTAATACCAAATGACTTTATCCCTTTAATACACTTTTTAGTTTAGCGGAAGCACTAAAAATTTTCTACATTGATCACTCTTCTAAATTAGACATAATAATTTAAGGGAAAAAAATCTCATAAAGAGGGGCGTAAATTTCTTGAAAACATATTAGGCGTAACGCCTTTTAGTGCCAATTTATGAGATGGAAAGCAGGAGAAATTGACAAATATTAAGAAACATAAAATTATTAATTAAACTAAAAATGTATCTTAGAATGTTGTTGTATTTTTATTAAAGCAAAAACAGGAAAGTATTATAAAATTCCGAAAATTAAGATTACTTGTGAAATCCATACACTATTTAAGTTTTCCAGTATTGGACAACATTAAAACCTTAAACACATTTACCACGTCACACTACCGACTTCTCTAAATTTCAAGGATAGAATACACTTGTTTATATGAGAATTATTATTTTGACGACAGCAAGGCAACACGGCGGCGTCAGATTGTATTTTGACGTTGTTTCTTTTTTTTAATGACTAATATAATACAAAATGTTGAATGAATCCTATCTTAAAATATCATTAACTCAGTATCTTTTTGAATTAAATGCATGTTTTTCTATAAAAAGTTATTTTCTTTTGAACAAAGTCTCCTTTGAGTTCTATACAGGTAGACCAACGTTTCTCCAATTTTTTATCCCTTTCGAAAAATATGATTTGTCGAGGTCATAAAAATAGTTATTTTTTCATCGCTGGCGTCAAATCTCTTTGCAACGAGTAATTTCTTCAGGTTTGGGTGCAAGAAATGGTCACTCCGGGCTAAATCTGGAGAATATGATGGATGAGGGATCAATTCGTAGCCCAATTCATGGATTTTTACCATGCAAACTGCACATGCGTTTGTAATCGCACCCATCTTGCGGAAAGCTTTCTTTTACTCAAGTCATCATTCAAACTTGAGATGGCACTAAGCCGCGTGGGATGCCTGTGGCTTTCACAATCTCTCTCACATTCAATCTGCGATCGACTAAAACCATATCGCGAATATTTTCAATTGTTTCGAATGTAGAGACCACAACTGGGCGTCCAGAACTTTCGGCTTGTACGGACATAACGAAGTTCAGTAAACCACAATGTTACTACTGAAACTGATGGTGAACAGGCCCCATAGTACTTGCCAAGTTTAGAGTTGGTTTGAACGATAGTTTTTCTCCGCAAAAAAATTATGCTTAATGAGCGCACGAAATTCACTTTTTCCATTTTCTTCTCAAAACGCGCGGTAGTCTACTGTCCACGACTGCCGAACACAAACCTAATGACGCAGGTTCTTCAAATTTATACAGGAATAAACTCATATTTGCCCGTTGACAGGACGAGTGTTACCATTCCAATCAACAGGCTGAAAAATCAAAAAGACCCTCATACCGGTTGTCACAGTTAAAGACTTTGAGTTATTGACACTTTCCGAAGCTCAGTACTCCTCCAAGTCTGAACCGATTTCAAAAAACTTAAGTCTTCTATCTTTTTGTATACATAATTTTGCATTTGGTGCAGAAGATATATAGGCAATCCGATAGAAATATCAATTTTTGTCTCGTGCGACACTAAACAAATATGCTTGATTTTTTTTCAAAGAAAACAAAAGTTTTTTTATTTCATTATATATTTGTGTAGGTCGTCAGTAGTTCTACGCTAGGTAAAATTTAAAAGGAAAAAATCGAGTCACATTGTTATGAAATACAAGTTTAATTGCTTGCTGTCGCACGCGACAAAAAAAGTGAATCACTGTGCGACGTTTATTTATCATTTATGTCGACACAGCAAATATACATTTCTAAATATTTTGAACAAAAATTTTATTGCCAACTAAGAATATTTTTTATTTGTGCGATAAATTCAGACTCCATAGAAGTCACAACAATTTGAGGATTTTATACTTCTGCCAGTGAATTATATTCTGCTTGCGCTAATTTATTAGCTCCACTTTTCAGCTGGTCTCTGGGAACTCGCAACACTATATTTGCTCATTCTGGCCTACAAAAACAGAAAATAGCCCAAGCTGGCGACAGCGACAAAAGTGGTCGTGTAGCTGTGTCGTGGTGTTGCTGTGATGTTGCTTCAAAACAATTGATTTCATATAAACGTTTGTATTTTATTTTTGACAGCTGTAGTCTATCTCTTTCATACTTGCTTGACTCATTTATTTTTCTCTATATGTCTTGAAGATAATCTGCCAAAAGCCAGCCATTCATATTTCATTGGTAACTTTTTTTTAACTTTTATGACTCTTAGACTAGATTTAACTTTTTACTACAATATGGCCATGTAAATTTATGTAAATTTTAATATTTACGAGTATATGAATTGAAAACGACAGCAATTTAATGTTGTTTAAACATGCATGTGGCAAATGAAAAATAACAGCAAACCACCACCAACAAACAAAAAGGAATTAAAATAACAAAAACAACAACAACTTTAAGCAATAATTGCTAAATGTTCTTAAACACTTTTGTGTGATAATTTGTATGTACGATTGTAGGTTTTAAAAGAGGAATTAAAAAATGGTGTTTCTTATTTCTGCATTATGGCAGCCGAAGGTGGGTGAGTGGAAGGCATTTTTATATGCTTTTGTGTTAAGAGAATACGTTTAGTTCTCACATCATTTTTCCCCGATTAATAGTGGCATTTAGATTTTAAACCTGTTTGTGCATTGGTTGGTTGTTCTGCTTTCTAAAGCTTCGCAACATCAGGCCGTATTAAACCAAAAATAAAAACAAAATACACAAAAGTAATAACAAAACAAGAAACTTTAGATTTAAAAATTGCACAGGCAATTAAACGCTTTCGATGGTTTTGTTGGTAGTTGGGTTAGTTTGGTTGCCAGCGCGCCTCAACACATGCTCAATTCAATGCAAATAATCCTTGTCGTGGCTTAAGTGTTGACGTGTCTTTGCATGCACTGCAGCTAGTGCCTGCCAATAGCACACCAACTTTCTATTGCTATTTGCACAGAGAGTTTAGGTCAAGGTTAGGGACACTAACGACTGATGGTTATTGTAGTGTGTGTGGGATTTGTTCAAAGAGTTTTTCCTATTTTTGTTTCGCTCGCTTTACTTTTTCTGCAACACTTTAATCGCGTTTAGTGGCCGTAAAGTTTTTTTTTTATAGCTCTTTGTATGGCATTTTATTAATGTGGCCAGTGAACATGCAATTAATCGTTATGAAGGCAAGTGAAAAATTGCAAAATTTCTAATTTGTTAGTTATGCGTGGCGTATGATGTTTATTTTTATTTGCATTTAATATTAAGTATACGACTTCCGTATGAGTTGTTTATGAGCAGCAGTAATAAAAATTGCATCCTAAGTCCATATTTACATTATGCAAGTCTTATTGCTAAGCTGATTAGTTTGAAGGAGAGAGAGACGAGGGGAACAGTAACGTTTCTTTTCTCCTCGTCTCTCTCTCCTAACAAACTAATTAGCTTAGCAATAAGACTTGCATAGTGTAAACTAGGACTAACCAGTGCTACAATCAGCTTAATTCAAAATTGCACTCGTGATGAAGTAAAATTACCCGATTTAACTGAAATTACACTTGATCACAAACTAACGTTTTAATTTATAAAAAACTTTTACAAAAAAGAAAAACAACAAATATTAATTCAACGGCGATCAATAATAGTCATACCGTATACATACATATACGGTATGGGTGTTTTTTTTAGAGGTATAGAACTTCGAATTGAAATAAAACACAAGAAAATCGTTTTAATGTCCATCAATTTGGCTTTATTGGAAGGATAATTTGATGCCATTAACGTTTAAATATGATTTCGGGCATGTGGCCGCCGCGGCTGGCTCGAATAAAGCCAATTCTACAGGTCCAATTTTCAACCACTTTTTCGAGCATATGGGGCCGTATGTTGGCAATAACGCCACGAATGTTGGCTTCCAAGTCCCCTAACGTTTCTGGTTTATTGGCGTAGACGAGCGACTTCAGCGGATGCGTATTATCACATAGAGTAAACGTAGTGCGAAAACGATCCATGGTTAACCGATTTAATTGCTCTGTCGACCATAAAATGGACGGAGCTTGCGGTAAACTTCGCGAACTGAACCATTATTTTCGAAATAAATTTGCACGATTTGCAAGCGTTGTTCTTTTGTCAACCTGTTCATGATGAAATGGCAAACCAAACTAAATATTAATCACTTGACAGCTGACAAAATGGCCGCCAGTTAAAAAAGTGATGCCAACTTAAAGTTATATACCTCAATAAAAAACACCCTTTATAAAGTGAAATAAATTAACAAAAAAAAACTTAAAATAAGTTCATGGATATGCCATTTCAATACGTTTACAGTATTATTACTACACCCTAAGCCAATTTTGAATTAAAAAATAAACGAAAATTGGTGCAAAGTTAGAGAAATTGTAATTCAATGCGCTCACTTATACGTTTTCAGTGCGTCACGCATATACATATGTATATAGGGCCAAACCCACGATGTCGACAACGTTCGACTTGTCGCACACTTACACTCAAAATAAAAACAAATTTTAATATTTTGTTGTAAGTGTGCGACAAGTCATACGCGAGTTTGGACGCGATCGAAATGCTTGCTGTAAAGTTCATTTACATATGTTGGCTTGATAATACCAAGCTTGATGACCCATCAAGCATTCATTCTTATTTTGATTTTGTACTGTTGGTTTCGTAAAAAAAAAATATACAAATGTCTCTAAATAAAGAACATTTAATAACAGTAATGGCAGCACTATTTACAAAAAACAGGAGAAACCAAAATTAAAAAGTTCTAACTCTTCGTTTTTTTCATCGGTAATATTTTTGTTTTCCTCTTTTAATTCAAATTTTTTTTTTTGGCAACTGCTTACAATGTTAATATAATTATAATGAAAATTTATTTAAGCTTGATGGGGTTAACACTATACACACACTAACAAGTCTGTGGCAATAAGGAAAAAGTGCTTAAGTCATATTGAACTGTTTTGCAGGAGAGCACTCTTTCAGAAATTTATTTCTTTTACACTTAAATTGGGAAATTCTCTGTTAATGTTTATTTTTTTAAAACAAACATCGTTCTACTTACTACAAGTAACACATTTAAGTTTAAATATACCAAAGTGTAACCTAAATTAAGCTTTTATACCAAGTTAGATTAGAAGTCTAAAAAAGATAAGTCGCAAGTCATAGTGCTATAACTTGCTGAAAAAGCACACAAATTAATTGAGATTTCGACCAGGGGTACTTTCGAATATTTAGTTTACGGAGGTACTATTAACTAAAAATCAGCTTATCTCGACTTAAGCACTTTTTCCTTTTTGCCACAGAAGTGACAGCAAGCATACAAAAAATTTAAATATTTTGATTTTCCATCAAGCATCGTTGGGGTCACATACGAGTATAGTACTAACAAATTTTTACTCATACTGCAACCAAACTTAATAAGCATGTGGACCGTGCCTGAAACTCTTAAGCGAAATTTTTCGGTTTTTGACGACTGTTTTTTGTTTTTGGTGACCTTTTTACTTCTGTTGCTTTTTTGCATTTAAGCTATTTATTTTATTTTTGGTGATAATTTTTATGTAAGCGCTTTTTTTATTTTGGCGATTTTTCGTTTCGACATTTTTTTAATTTAGGGATTTTTTAGCTTAAAAGCCTTTTTGAAAGTTTCAAGAGTTTGTCTCTTAGAAGTTGTGAAAAAATACTTAGTCAAAATTACATTAACTAATAGAATACCCTTTAATTTTGATTTATTAAATTATAGTGTTAATTGTTTTAGTCTGTATAAAAATACACTAATGCGTAGTTTCCACAATGCAAGCAAGCGACTTGTCTGGAAAAAATATATGAAAAACACTCAAGTTTTTGAGTGATTTCTATACAAATTTTCTAGATAAATCACTTGCCTGCATTGTGGAAACTACAGATAACTTTGAAAATTTAAAGTGTCTAAATATAATTGTAAAGGGTGATTTTTAGCAATTCTCTTTTTGGCAACACTATGTTTGGCAACTCAGCTGTTTTCGTGTTTCATGTTACTGTTAAACATGTTCAGTTTGGTCTATAATTTAACCATGAATCGACTTACAAATGAACAACGCTTGCAGATTGTTAAATTTTATTATCAAAATTCATGCTCGGTTAAGAAACTCCATCGTGCACTTCCCAGCAAAAATTACTGCTTACCAGAAGCGTTTTTGTAAGGGAAACAATCTTACAGAATCACTTGCTGTTGCGCATAAATAAGGTATTTTATTTTTTTTTTTTTTTTTGTTCGAGATGAGCCAGCTAGAAGCAATGCACTTAGCTTCCAAAAAGCCCTGCCTTACCAAAGTGCTTCACAGAAGTAATAATATATAATTTTTGTGAGAGCCCACCTTACGTTAGGGTTTCTCAGAAGCATTTTTCGAAGCTTTTGTTATCAAATAAGCAATACATTGCTTCCCTCAGTTGTAAGTGCTTCCAAATCAGGGGGCAAATTACGGCACTCGTTATCGAACGAAATTACGAAATATATCAATAGAGTTTATATGGAAATGTTTTTAAATTTCGAATCATATCGAATGCCGTAATTTGCTCCCAGTTTTTTTTTTTTTTTTTTTTTTTTTTTTTTTTTGCTGGGTTCTTCCATTTTATTGTCAGTTTGGCGACCATCTGAGGCGGCTATTCAGAATCTTGTGATTAAATTTCTCACCAAAATTACATACGTAGAATGCGGACAGAGGAAAATATCGCTGCTGTATCCCGCCAATGTTGTTGATGACCGTGAGTTATCGATTCGGCGCCATTCGCAGCGATTGGGACTCTGTTAGTTTTTTTTTGCGAAAATAGAAGATTTGGACTTGGCTGACATGTGGTTTCAGCAAGACGGTGCCACATACAACACACCACGCGAAACAATGGCCAATTTATTCACGTTTGGGGTCGGTCAATTGGCCGCGTAGATCGTTCGATTCAGTCTATTTTTTGTGGAACAAGCCTGCAACGGTTGACGCACTGGCAGACAGTATTGAAGAATTTATTCGTGAGTATGCCAAGATTGAACCCAGCGTATGAACTATTTCAGACGTATTCGCGGTCAATATTTACATGAAATCGTCTTTAAACATTAAATTATATAGATCGTTCTATCGACTCAAATAAAGCTTTCCTACATTTCTTTAAATTTTATGTTTATTTTTAATCAAATCCGAAAGCTATATACCATTAGGATATCAATATCTTCCGTTGCTCGCTTAATTAATCTTAATTAAGTGGTCAAAGTTTCACATATTCTGTGAAAATTCGAGGTCCCTAGTGCTTACGGTTCTTGAGAAAACAGCTTGTGGCAGACAGACAGACAGACAGACATACGGATATCGTAGCGAAAGCAATCGGATTCCTTTTCACCTTTGGTGTACGGAACCCTAAAAAACTAAGAACTTTTTGCGTGTATGCAGCAGGCCTTTTGTTTATTATCATCATATATTAATACAATATATAGCCATTATTTATATATAATCTCTAAACTTCCAGAAGTCTCGGAAGGTTAATTTTCTAGAAATAATATCAAAATCATTTACTTAATGCTTTCATTTAAAGTTATTTCATAGTCTCGCTGCTAAAAATCCAACTAACCAAAACACTTAAAGCTAAAATTGAAACTGACAAAAAGTATGCAAAATCTAACCAAAAACTATAATGAGATTTTCTATATATGTACATGAATATAGATTTTTGCTTAAAACAAATCATCATATAAATTGAAAAAAAAACTAACAAAAATTATATAAATAACTTAGAAAAAGAGAAAAAAAATGTGTGTTAACAAATTGTAAGCAATAATGAAAGCTGTACAACAAAATCAAAATGTTCTTGTTACGAGTATACAACAAATAATCGTTAAGAATGAATACACATAAAAGAAAGAATACCCCAAATAAATGTTTATGAAGAGTGGAATGGCAAAGGAAAACTATTATAAGATACAAATCCATAAAACGGATGACATTCCATTTTTGTATCCCAACAGAATTTTCATATGATAATATTATAAAAAAAAACAGTCAACAAAAAAAAAGTATGCATACATATCGTGCCATAACCGCCAAAAAAGCTTAAGCGACATAATTTTCGAACTGAATTTTTAACCCAAAATCGATTATTTGCCAACATAAATAATCGATTTTCGTCAAAAAAAAACGAGGTCCAAAAAATGTGTTGGTTAAGCTTTTTTGGTGGTTATGGCTCGATGTAGAAGAACATAAAGAAAGTGAGAAAACAGTAGTTTGATTAAATAAAAATGACTTGGATGTTTTGAACGTGTTCTGATGTTTTTTTTTTCATTATTTCTCTAAACAAAAGAAAACATCAGTGTACACATTAACGTACGTTTGGATATGAGAAAAAAGTTCGCACGCCACCAAAAGCTGAAATGAAAAAAAAAATACTTTTTAATCTTATTTTTGTTTTCAAATTAATGAATTTATAAAACAGTATTAAAATGATTTTAATAAATTATATTCCGGAAGTCATTGTAAACATGTTTTTTCGGAAATCCTTTTAAACGTAAAAAAAATCTTTCAGGCAATATTTTAGCTTAAAAAACTTTATATGCTGAAAGCTTTCATATATTTTTTATTTTGTTTTATTAAATCTGAATTTGTATATTTTCTTATGTAATTAAACTACATTAACTAAATGTTAAATAAAAAGCTGACAAGTAATTTTTTAATGGTATTCAAACTTACAATACCTGAAGAAAATATTTCTTTAAAAATTTATTTGTCTGAATAAATTTTTAACATCTCTCTCTCAAAATGTCAAATTAATTCGGTACAAATCCTTTTAAGCAATATGAAATTAATTTTTCTACCGCACATAATTTATTCATTTTGTTACCAAATATCCGCTGAAAATATTTACCTTTAATTCCAGTCATAATTGTATAATATTTTTTATTTTATTTATTTTTTTTTTTTTTGCGAAACAAGAACTTTACTTTTTCCTCTTTTGGAATTTAATTTTTATAACAATGTAAAAAAAAACGAAAGAACATAAGTATGAATAAATTTGCAAATATAAATTTTTATGATCAATGTAATTTTACACTTGATTGTTATGTTAAAATTGGAGGAAAAAAATTATATAACGAATATAAGGTCATATGGTAGTTTGCTCATGCACAAAATAAATATAAACTAAATAAATACAGATATCCCAAGAAAATCCCAGAAAAATACACAAATTGCAAAATACACAAAAACACATATACAAGCATAAATACATACATACATATGTACATATGTATACATACATTACAACATACATTCCTGCATCATATATACCAAGGTTGTGAAAAGGTTGAAAACAACAAAACCAGGACATTGATTTTCATTATAGCACACAGAAAAAAATTGTCTCCCATTAATCAGGGGATAAAACACAAATAATCAATTAAAAATTTAATTGTGTGAATTAAACGTTTTGATTAATTAAATTTTCGAACAAAAGTTTAATTCACTCAATTAAATTTTTAAACAAGTGTTCGATTGACTCAATTAGTTTTCTAGTTAAACGTTTAATCAATTAAAGATTTATAAAACAGATTTGCATACAAAATTTTTCTTATTAAGCCTTTATAAAGCCGTAATGTTTTTTATAAATAAGACAGCAAGTGTCCAGATTTTGGTTGCTTCTGCCTTTTTATGAATGCCGGTATGTTAGAATGTATAAATTCATATATGTATGTACATATGGGTTAGTATTCACTCACACGTACATATATAGCAATCAACCACCTTAAAGGTTGCCCATTCAATGTTACAAGTTCTGGCAATAACAACAATATAACAACAAAAACAATCGAAATAAAATGAAACAAAGGGAAAACAAAAAGAAAAACTAACACGAATATTTAACACAACATTTGTTTTGTTGGAAAAACTCATACGTGTGCGCAAGTATGATTGAGTATGTGTAGGGATATTTGCACAAATTTACGATGTTAGATATGATAACAAATAACGGTACAAAGAATTCCATTTGTAATACATACGCACACACACACACACACACATACACACACCATTCATAAGCAACATAGTTTTGCGTGTGTTGTATAGTTGCTTAATGGCTTTGCACTCGTACGTGTGTATGTGTATATGTGTGTGTATGACTGTGTGTGTGTGTGTGTGTGATCAAACTGCACAAATATTTAACTACATAAATGTAACCTTTAAATAATCCCTGCGGAAAATTTGTGTAAATTGTTCTGAACGTATTCCATACTTGTGAAAGTGACAGGTAAATTTTGTATAAATTTATTTTAAAGTACATTTTGTGAAAAAAAATGTTTTACATTAACGGCCTGGCCCACGATGTCGACAAGAAAGTTTCTTTCGCTTACTAACATTGAAAACAAAAACAAATTCTCTTATTTTGTTTTTGTTTTCAATATAAGCAAGCGAAAGAAACTTTCTTGTCGACATCGTGGGCCAGGCTGTAAACCCTTTTTTTTAAATAGAAAAAAAAACAAGTAATAACAATTATATTAAAATAATGTGAAATATTGTGACAGTATGCCCCCCCCCCCAACCCTCCCGCCATTCACATTTCTTCTGAATAAGTATTATAACAATCGCTCTTATTCCAATTGTCAACATCGATCTCGCTCTCGAGAACAATTTTGTGGTGTTGACAGTCTATTTCTGTTACATAAGATCTAGAAAGATCACAATTTTTGTTATTGTATTGACGTGACGTCAATTATCATAAATAAAGGTGAACCCGCTTATGGATACATTTCTTTCCTGTTCAGGAAACTCATCAGTAGACTTCAATCAAATAATTCTTGAAAAACGCTAAAAAATACTTCATATATTTAAGAAAAGGTCCTAAAAAAATTAATTTTTTATTTATTTTATCTACAAGCTGATTTTTTCGGTTGTGTAAAAAGGCGGTTAGCACACACATTTTTGTATTTAGATGACCGCAATGCTCAAATTTTTTGGTATAATTCAAAAATATAAAATTCTTATATTAAATAATTTTGCCAAAAAAAACCGACTTCAATGCAAAGATCTCACTGAACATTTTCAAAAAAAAATTATGGGACACAAGTGGAAGCAAACTCTTTCAAACAAAAATAACATTTTTCTGTTGGTTAAGAAGTACGTGAAATATTAAATTAAATTTTAATGGCCGTTTCTCCGCCCATATTTTAAATGCAAGATTGTGTGTTTTTCAGAGCGCTGGATGTGTGTTAAGTTTTCTAAAAATTGGTAAAGTAGAACCACTTAAAATAAAATATTAATTTTTTAAAGGGCGTAATTCCGCCTATTTGCTCAACTTTAAAATTGTGTAATTTCAAGAACCAAAGGTGCTTGCGAGGTTTCGTAGCAATCAAAGCAAAGTAGAATATCATAAAATCAAATAAAAAAAATTGTGGGCCAGTTTAAGCTATACCCTCTCAGATAAAAAAAAAGAATTTTTACAATCGGTCCAAAATGTACCGAGTTATGAAGTAACAATGTAAAAAAAAATACAAACTAATTGATAACCTCCCCCTTTGTTTTGAAGATATTAGTCTTTAAAAGATTTAACAACAAGTAGACACTGAGTGAACATAATTTTTGTTCAGAATGGCCATCAGAGAGCTGTGACAGAACAGTTACCTTACAAATCTCAGTTTTTACAGAGTCGTTGCTTTACGATGTATCCCGTAAAATATTCCGTAGAACACGCTCAATAATATTGGTGTAGTAAATTGTTCAAAGTCTTTTTTAAATACTAACTGCCTGGAAAAATAATAATTTTTCTTAAAAACAACTTTTTTGCAAGTGTGACGGGTGTGACCTTTTTATGTGACGGGTGTGACCTAGTATAAAAACTCGAAAACAATATATTTCTGAAATGTCAATAGCTCAAATTTCGATTTGTGTGCTTATTGGAGGCACCAGGAACGTCACTGAAGTGTTGCTTAATAACAACAATTAATTTTAATGTACTACAAGGAAGGTTATGTTTAACTTTAGAGACTGGCTTTTCTAATGAACGCCGTCATTTAAAACTATCAATTTTAGATGTATTCAAAATGCTTAGAATTTGACTTTCATGCTTTTTCCCAGACATCGTTTTTATTTTATTTTCTCGATAATTTTCCTTTTTTTCTTCTTCTACTGACTCTTTATGCATCATAATTTTCTTAGCATTTCTTCTTTTCCTAGTACTTTCTTTCTCTAGAGCTAAATGCAGCACATATTTTTTAAGTTTCTTCGCTTGTTGCCGTTTTATATTTTTGACATCAATTAAAATAAAACCCCTTCAGCGCGGGTTTGACGGGCGTGACCAAATATTTTTTATAACTAAATACTCGAATAATAAAATTTAGGTTCCCAAATTTTTGTACTATTAATTGCTTTTGCTTTTTTGTTTTGTGGAAACTATCAAAAATATTTGTTATGTACAGTAACAATTTTATTAAACTTTTTGAATTTTTGCTGTGATGGGTGTGACCGAAAATTTTAATATTTCAATTAATTCACAAAACTACATATTATTATAAGACACACTAAGTCCATAGATCAATTGAAAGCAAACAAGAAGGTAATATCTTCAGATATAACAGAATAGAAAGAAAACTTGAAATAAAGACCAAACATACAAAGAGCGGGAACAGAATGTTCAGTAGATGCTCATTTCAAAGCGTTTCCAAATTGATAGAAATAGAAAAGTTTGTATTCCGTTTAATGATGTTAATGTTGATATCAGTTGAACAATTTTTACTAAAAATAAGTAAATTATCTTTTCCCATTTTGAATACTATAAGTATAACTACATCGGCAAATATTTGTCTAATCTGATGTTACCTTAAGTTAATGAAAGCATGAGAAGATTAAATACATAATAGAGAAGTGGCATGTAGTTTATATTTTTTATGCGAACGTGTGTTCAACAAAATTATTAGTTTCATACTCTTCCTAATTTATACGCTCATATAGAAAAAAGTAGAGGGTAATACATTTGTTGGAATTAGGTTTTTTGCTAACATATTTGTGCTCAAGTTCAGGAAGTATAATGCAAAGAACTTAAACTAAAAATTAATCAGCTACAATAAATTATCTTTAAGTTTGATAGTAACTGGTTTGACATGAAGCGTAACTAAGGTCACATGCATACATATATATCACTGTTTACCTTAAAAAAAGTATAATTTTTCATTCTAAAAAAGAATATTCTTGCTGAAACTAAAATTTATAAGAATTAATCAAACCAAGCCAAAAAAATTAAATTAAAATAATTATTTAATTTTTTTTTTAAGTTATAAGCGGCAGTAACAGCTAAAGGTCAAATTATTTATGATGTGAACAGCAACATGATATTCAAACTAATATTATTTATCATTATTATTATATTATTAAAAAATTTTTAGTTAACATAAACATCAATCGAATTACTCCTCCTACTCGTAGAATTTCAATTATACCATTCAGACGCTATACGCAACAAACTTTTCCAGTCGAAAAAAATTTTAATATTTACCCAGTAAAAAAATTAAAGTAACTTTTAAGGAAATTGCTTTCAAAGAATCTATATAAAAATATGAAAAAAATTATTCAAAAAAATCCAGTTAAAATTTGTAATTCCGTTATAGTTTTAGAAAATACGAGTATGTACTCGATTTTTTTAAGAATTTATCCTCTAATTTTCATAATTTGTTTTCACTATTTACTGAAGTGTGCATGAAAATAATGTTTTTTTTTATATTTTTATTAATACAAGAAATATTATTAATTACAAATTCATTTATCGCCCCAGCGCCTTAAAGGCTTACGAGAGGCTATACTGGCAACATTATACCTGTGGCAATAAAGAAAAAGTGCTTAAGTCATATTTTACTGTTTTGCAGGAGAGCACTTTTAAGCGTTCAAGTCGATTTTCAGAAATTTATCTCTTTTACAATTAAATTGGGAAGTTCTCTGTTAACCTTGATTTTTTAAAGCAAACATCGTTCTACACCCTGTAAGTAAATATATTTAAGTTGAAATATACCACAGTATAATTTAAATTAATCCTTTATGCCAAATGAGATTAGAAGTCTAAATAAGATAAGTCGCAAGTCATAGTCTTATAACTTCCCAAAAAGTCGCACAAATTAATTTAGATTTTGACCAGGGCTACTTTCAAATATGCAGATTGCGGAGGTAAAATTAGCTCAAAATCAGCTTATCACGACTTAAGCACTTTTTCCTTTTTGCCACAGATTTAACTTTCATATAATATACGTATATTCAAGATTAGTGAAAAAAGGAAAATAAAAAAGTACAGAGTGACTGGTGGAAAATTTATATTTTTAAATATGATTATTTCAAAAAGCAATAAACGTTGCGGTGGGAGGGACTGGCGCCATTGGAATTATCGATTGTGCGGATTTGTTAGCCACGATGTCGCACTGGTCGAGTGAACATCGCGCGTTCACTGTGGAGACTTTTTTTAACAGTAAAGGCCTCATTAGTTTTTACTTTTCGTTGTCGTTCTGTGCCGTTCTTTTCTGTATAAAATATTTTGCAATTACTTTGTCTGTGCAAGGAAGCAGCTGGCCACCTATAAAACTGATTTCAGTTGTATAGAAAATATCACAACAAACTAATACATACACACTTTTGGCTGTCACTTAACGTTGAATTCTATTTTCTACAGATTTGCCCGTAACAGAACAGAACGAAAAATGAAAAACAAACCACACATACAGACTTTCAATTGAACAGAAACAAAACAGCTGATTCAGAACAGAACAGCACGTACAAACTAATTCTGCCTTAATGATTCTTACGTAATTGCTCGTCGGCAATTTTGTTCAAAGTTCGTTGAAAGTGTAAATTTAAATCGTTCGTGGGTGCAGAGATTCTGCGCAACTGCTACGACCAGGACCAGGGCCAGTCGATCGTCAAGGACTCCCGAAAACATTGAACTGGTTGAAAGCAGTTTACGTAAAAATCTGCGACTTTCAGCACGGAAAGGAGCAGAATCACTGGCACTTCCAAGAGCGATTATTCATGAAATTTTAAAAAAGGATCTGAAGTTCCATCCTTTTAAAATTCAAATCGTTCAAGAACTGAAAAAAGTGACTTTGTTTTACGCACAAATTTTTGTGGAACTATGTTGAGCGTTTTCGCACTGTAAATACCATTTTTGCCGTTACTGGTCTCCAAGAACCCGCAACCCTCGATTGAAACATTAAAAACGATTGCATTGCTCCATGGTAACTGCTTGATGTGCCTTATCCACGCATGAGATAGTTGGACCATTTTTTTTCCGAAAATTCTCGAGGCCAGGCGAAGAATGTCAACGGTGAAAATTATCGACGCATGATTACGAAATGCGAGCTCGTCTATCGTACTCTTCACACACGTGGTTTCAACAGGATGGGGCGACTGCACACACAGCCAGTGCTTCGATGAATTTGCTTCTGGAAAATTTCCTCAAAAAACTGATCAGTCGCTTTGTGGACATCCCATGGCCACCGAGGTTGCCCGATCTAACTCCCATGTATTTTTTTTATGGGACTTCCTCAAAGAGAGACTTTGTAATGACAATCCCCAATCTCTTGTGGCTTTAAAAGAAAATATTCGTCGAGAAATCAGCTCAATTGAACCAAGTTTACTGCAGCGTGTGGCGCAGAACACAAGGTTCCGTTTTAAACAGTGTGTTCAACTCGACGGAAGGGATTGTATCGTTTGAAAGCTTTTTTATAATGAAAGCTCAAATTTACTTTTGCTAATTTAAAAACTTTTGTTTCTTCCTTATTTATCATGTTGTTGCGTTCTGCTAGTGTTTGTCAGAATAATTGTAATTATCACATATAATTTGGGGTTCTCAAATTGCGTGCCTAATTAAAGGAAGCAAAAAAAGCTAGAACAGAATTAAAAAAAAAATAATGTTTTTAGGAACTCTATCTCAATTTTTAAAAGCTTTAAAAAATTTAAAAACCTTAAACTTTTTACTTTGCTATAAGACGTACATATCGATGGATTAATATAAGAAAGGAGTAACTCGAATTTTCGATATTTTATAGGAGAAGGAAAAAACGGAATAAAAACTAAAGCATTTACACGTAAAAATATTTTTTTTAAGTAGCAATAAGTCCTTGATTTTTAACGGTAATGTACTAAGATCTTCAAGGAGGAGGCAATTATACGTTGGCTGCCAGAAAACGTTAAAAACGCAATTTTGAAAAAAATCGAGATACGTCCTTTTTATATTAAGCCATCGATATAAAAAATTCAACAGTTCATGACATCTTTCATATGAAAACTTTTTCAGGCCGTTAGTTAGTTGTCCATTAAAATGTTTTTGCTTTATTTATTATTGATTGAGTTTTCATCTTTTCTCGTATGTTGTCTAAGTGTCGTATAAATATTTCACAAATTGTTCCAGCTACACTGGAATATTTCTCTAGGGAGTTTGATAATGGTGACTACAGAAAGCCCATTAAGACAACACAAAAATTGCCTTTATTTATTATATATTTATTATTTGCTACACAATAGACTGCAGCAGACAAATGGAATGGGAAACGAAATTGTGTTAACAATTTTGCCAAATCAAATGTGAGTGGGAAAACGTTTGATTTCGTTTTCTTTTTCGCCCCTCTGCAAGAACATCAAAATCATTTTGACATTTAATTTTTATGTTTCCATTAAGCAAACTTCATTATTGTTTAATTTTGAGTTATGTGTTAAGCACACGTAAGGTAACATGTTTGTTTTAAGAATATTTTCAGGTATAACATGAAAATTCTATTCCCAGCAAACAATATCCTAAAATGAATTTTATACAAAAGAATTTTTTGTGCTAACTTTTTTTAGCAACAATTTGTAATTAAATTTATTTATTTGAAATCATAAAACTTTCGGCTTAAATATATGGGGTATTCCATTAAGCTCCTCCTGTCTGTCAATTGAAATAAAACAAAGTGTTTGAATAACCTATAGATGACATTATCAATCATTATCAACAAAGCATGTACGTAGTCAATATAACATCATACGTTGTTTTTTTTTCAACAACGCTACGTTGTGAACTTTTGCTTGTTGATAACACTGGTTGTCAACTTCTTATACACATTCATTGTCAATACTTCGTTGGCAAACTGACCGCACTGAGTACAATTTTAGCACAAATTCTATTGATACACTTTTGATAACGAATTTGACCACTAAATATGTGCAGATGAAACCGCCAGCTCAAAGTCCTTACCAAGCAGTGACTTTTTCGGGATGCATTTGTCGCTCTTGGTATAATCCCAAGTTCGAAAATTTTATTTGTTGACATACCCATTCATCCAGAAATGGGCTTTATTGCTGAAGTGGGTGAAGGGTGCGGAATGTTATTTGGAAGTGTTTTTGAACGCTACATTCATCCATGTTGATTTGGCAAAATAAGCTGAAAATATAACAGTCACTTGAGCAGACCGCTATCAAATGTCAAAACTCGGAAGTCTCTATTGGAAGACAATATTTAGTTGTTTACTCTTGAGTATTGCTTTCATTTTAGTTTTAGTGTAATCGAACCGACTATGCTTTGCGCTCTTTTGAATACGATGAAATTATTGAAAGTTGCTGTTAAGTGCCCTGCAGACGATCAAATAAACTCATCAATCAAATAGTTGCGTGAGTGCTGTTGTAGTTTTTCGGCTGCACCTACGCCTTGATAAAGATGTAAAAGTTTTAATTTCTTTGTCTGACGGCTGATTATTTGATCGTCTGCAGCTTTGATTGACGGAAAAAATATCAGTTACTTTAGGTTATTTGCTTTGTGACGTCATGGAGAAGTACTTAGACGAAAAAAAAAATATTTTTCACATTATCAAAAATAGTATTTGGGTGGGTTTTTTCGAAGCAATTAAAAGAAGGGAACTTTTGTTATTGATGGTAAAAAACCAAACGATTGAAGTCTTCTAGCAGTTTTTTTATTTTATGATTTCTGATTAATGTCGCACAGAAAAAGAAAAATTACACAGTACAACAGCCAATCTGGGGGGTGAGAAATTCCAAGTCAGGGTGATGGTACTAGGTCAGTATAGTAAAACCCTCAAAGGGTTTGGCGTTCGTATGTGTCAGTTTTTTTATGACCTTTTAAATTTTTTCTTTTTCACTTGTCCGATTTTGATGAAACAAATTTAGAAAAATTAAGAATTACAATTTCTCTAATCTGTTTCTATACCGTTTTCCTATATGTGCAACACTTTCGAAGTTAAAAATAAATTTGTGGAGGCAAAAAAAATATTTTTTTGCCTAAAATTTAAATATTTTTTTTTTTTTAAATTCATAAAAAATGCAAAATGGAATGGAATCACTTGATGGTTTACTTGATCGTGTCCAGGGCCCATTAGACTTTTTTTTTTTTTTTTTAATCTTATCTACGATAAAAACGTCATAATAGGATGTAAAATATTTTAATCTATTAGCTATATGTAAATGTATCTTCATATTTTCTTATTAAGTTTCCTTAAATTTGTGTATTTGTCTAATTATAAAAATGCTCTTTAGGTAATGTGCTGTATAAAAACAGAGCGCAAGGATGCTTTATATTTAATCAGACGCAAAATTTTGTTAATACGTTTTTTATATTTATACATTCTGTACACGATATCACTACCGACCAAGGTCTTGTCTGCCTCCTTTTTGCGGTGTGGCTTAAGCAGTATTCATTGAAGGCCTATAAGTCTTATGGCCTATATTTATGGCTGATATGAACTTTACCTAGATACGTGCTTGACACAGTACAACAACAACAAAAGATACTCAATTCTAACAATGTATTCTGGTAGAGAAGGCTAGAAAAAAATATTTGTTTGACTGCGTTTTAAAAGATCACTTCGAAATTTTATTTTACGCGGCTTAAATTTTCTCTCTTGGTTTGTTCTTCCAACACACATGTAAAAATATATATGTAACTATGTGTTATTTCTATCTGAGTTCTAGAATACTCATATGTTTAGCATTTTTGTAGAAAATAATAAAGCAAATATTTTTTGTGAAATAAAGAGTGACACAAGTTTAAATCATAATAAATCAAGGAAATATATTTTTAATATCAATGAAACGGTCCTTATTGGAAGGAAAATTTTATGAAATTAATGTTTGAATATGATTTCTGGCATGTGGCCGCCACGACTGGCGCGTAGAAGGCGCAATCTGGAACACCAATTTTCAACAACTTTTCGCAGCATTTGCGGCCGTATTTCGCAGACAACTCTTCGAATATTGATTTCCAGGTGTTTAATTGATTGTGGTTTATCGACGTAAACAAGTGTCTTAACATAACCCCAAAGAAAATAATAAAATAGGATTAAATCACGCGATCTTGGTGGCCAATTAATGGGACCATTACGTGAAATTACTTTCTCATCAAAAGTTTCTTTGAGTAAATCAATTGTAGCCTGCTGTGTGGCATATAGCTCCTGTTGTCCTGTTGGAACCACATATTAATGCCACGTAATTGAGTAACGAAAAAATTTCGAATCATGTTCCTATACCGTTCACCATTGACAGTAACATTCTGACCATCATCGTTTTTGAAGACATATGGGCCCATGAATCCGCCAGCCTATAAAGCGCACCAAACAGTAATTTTCTGTGGATGTAATAGAGTTTCGACAAAAGCTTGTGGATTCTCCGCACTCCAAATGCGACAATTCTGCTTATTTACGTGCCCATTCAACCAGAAATGGGCTTCATCAGAAAATAAAATTAAAAAAAAGAATAATAAAAATTTCAACAATTTGCACGCGTTGCTCTGGTGTAAGTCGATTCATAACGAAATTTAAAGCAAACTAAATAAAAAGCAACTATCACTTGTAAATGGATGCTCAAATAAAGCAGTGATGCCAACTCAAAGTTGTGACTCTCTTAAAAAAAAACACGCTTTATAGTAACCTTCTAACTCCTAATGTTATAATTTTTGGCTCTATTCGAACAAATCAGCAAAAAAAATACCCATAGAAAGGGGGAAGACAGAAATGAAATTTTTTACAAAACTGTTGGCCATAAAATTTTATTACATACATACGAGTATATCGTTGGAAACACACCAAAGCCTAAAACTTAATACAAACAGCAAAAATCAAATAAATTCAAGATTGCCTATTTTTATCCTTAAAAATTCAATAAATTTTTCTTGGTCCTCTACCAGAATCTATTGTCAGAACTTTATAAGTTTGGAAAAAGTTCCAAATTATTAAGCTATATTCTTTATTAAATACCCCGGCAACTTTGCCTGTATAATCATTTCTATTGGCAGATATTTATAACAACAAGGTATGAAGATTGACGAAATTTCTTTGTAGGTAAAAAAATGTGTCTAGGAGTATCTCTTATATATGCTTACATTGGCATTGACAGCCGTACATATGTAATTTATTTCAAAAGGCCTGCTTAGTAAATGCCCAACTCGATCAATAGAGTTGTAAAATATAAAAATTGCACAAATACAAATACAAAATACATTATATACAACTACATCCGCTTTAACTTAAAACCACAAAACCATAAGACAAGACCATAAATTTATGAGTTTCTAAGGATTTTTTTTCTTCTTATAGCCAACATTCAATTTCATAACCGCCCCTTTTACATTTCCTTTTCTAAACCTTTTTAGTCGTAAAGCATGCCAACACGAGTAGTTAATGGAAATAGCAAGTTTTACTTATTTGTATGTGCTCGTAGTATTTACCTCTTCATGGCGTTATTGTTTTAATTGAACTACAAATAAGAGCGTGTTTCGATGTTTCGATGTTTTGACATTTTCATTTTTCTTTTAGCATTTTCTTTTTCGCCCTCTATTATTCTTTAAATATTGTTCGGTTTTGATTTATGATCATTGGCAGTTTGGGTCATAAATTGTCTATCTGCTGCCTACAATTCATATGTACAGATAAATTATTTGTCCGCCTCTGTAGGCTGTTTTTGGTCAGTCAATTGGAAAGGTTTAGTAAAAGCAATTGACAATGGCCATGATTTCTTGCTTACTTCCTTAGGCAATTAGTTACTGATTCGTTGCTTGTTAAAATCTCTTAAGCTTAATTTTGCGAAAAATTCTGTAGGTAAGTAGCTCAAGTTTGGGCATTTTATTTCGTTCGGTTCCTCAGATTTCGTTATAGCCGAACTCCACTGTAGCATATTCCAATATACCATAAAGAAGAAGTTTTCCTGAATATAATACAGTGTGAAATTGTATGCTCGTTTCGTCGCGATATTAAAAATTAGAACTTGTTAATATTGTTTCAACTTTTCATTGTAAAGGGTCCGCCATCTAACGTTTTTTTTTTCTTCAACTAGTGCTTATTTCGTGAATGGTAACACTTAGCTCATGTCTGATTTGACAGATAATTCCTTCCGCTAAACGAATATGATTGTGTATACGCTTGAACATCGCTTCGCTAAGTGGGCCTGCGATCGACTTACAGAAGATGCCGATTTTGCCAAAAAAAAGTCATATTTTCAGATGAAGCTCATTTTGATCTTGGCGGGTATATAAACAATCAAAATTGTCGCATTTGGGGCACAGAAAACCCGCACGCATACATTGAAAAGCCGACGCCCCCAAAACGAGTCACTGTTTGGTGCGGATTTTGGTCCAGAGGCATAATTGGGCCATTTCTTTTCGAAAATGAGCAAGGAGTGGCCGTTACAGTCAATGGCGATCGTTATCGGGCCATGTTGAACGAATTTTTGTTCACAAAAATTGAAGAGGAGAATATTGGCAACATTTGGTTTCAACAGGACGGCGCTACGTGCCACACAGCCGAAGCTACACTCGATGTTTTGCGCCCTGTTTTCAAAAAAAGAAAGTTATCTGGCGGACCCTTTATTTAGCTTATAGATGTAATTTAAAACAAAAAGCTTTTTACAATGCAAAAGCAGCAATTATGTGTATACACAAATTACAGATAAAGTAAAGTTACTGTCGTGTTGCAAACGTTCAATTAAAACTAATTTGCTTTTCTTTTCTTAATACATTATTTTATCTGGATTACAATGGTGGCCACGTAATGTATTTTGTGCAAGATGTCAAAATTAACTTTCCAATGTTTTATTAAAATTCCGCAGAATATCACAATTATTGCTAACAATTAGCTGTCAATAAATGACAGACCATTGAAAAATTAAACATAATGAACGTTTTGTGCTGGACAGTGGGTAAAAATGGGAAAAATCTTATATGAATTTGAAATGTATGTTAAACACCTGTCAGACAGTTGACTCGTCTACAAAATTTTTACGAAAATGACTCCAAAAAATTTATTGCTTTTCATATAAGTTTTCTACTCCAGTCCACAGTCTAGGTTTTGGTAACAGGTTGTAAATTTTTTTTAATTTAAAAAAAATTACAAGAAATTGTTTTCCATGTGTTTGCATAATCTCAGCAATTCGTCGTTGTAGTTGACATTTCCAGCAAATATGTTTCATTGGACGCATTTAGTTTCTTAAAAGTTTTTACTTTATGAACCATGTGTTTTTTATCTATTCCTTCTTTGTTGACATTTCCTGGCTTCTTCTTCTTTCCCTCTTACATACTATACGTTGCATACTTTACTTTTAATTTTTTGCTTGAAGTGAAACACAGTATTAATTATTTTAAACAATTTGCAATGTTCAAGCAGCTTTGACCAAATGAAAGCGAAAAATAAAACACAAAGATAGTTCCTAGACTTTATCTCCCGGAAGACGGAGATATACTCGTAAAAATACACACACAAACAATAAGCATGAAAACAATGACTAACGAAGTTTTAATTTACAATCTTCGCCCACTCATACATTCACTCACACTAGGGATGAGCGGTATTTCCATACCTGTTCTTTTTCACAGCGATTGAAAAATCACTAATCACAACTGCGACTGAATTTATCAAGTAACAGGTTTTAGAAACATAGTTCTATCATAAAAAGTGTGAATGTGTTTGCGTGCTTACTTGAAATTACATTTTTTTGTTATACCTTCAGCTTTTGTCGAGAAAAATCGTCACATCGTATCAAATCATCTTTTCTGGCAACTATGTATAGCTCTCACATTTTGGTATTTGTAATCTTATTGCCTCTCAATATTTGGATGGGGTTGATTGATAACACTGTGCGAGTTCAAAAATGTAACAAGAAGGGGAGCTGGTGGATAAACCTAATTCGAGTACTAGGAAAAATTGTGATTTTTAAGTGCTTTCAACCAAGTTTTCAATCTTAATTATTTTTTAAACAAGAGCTAACCTAAAAAAATGGTTAGCACTATTCAGCATACTTGAATTAGGTTTACCCACTGGGTCCCCGGCTTGTTACAAAAAAAAAGTCTCGATTTCAAGCACAGTGTAATTATTTATTCTTGTCGCTCTTATTAGTACTGCAAAATACTGAAGGCCAATTTCAACAACTCTATTTAAATATAAATTGATATTTAAATGTCGATTTTCATGAATTTTTGTATGGAAAAATTACTTAAATATGAATTTATATATAAATAAGCTGGTGAAATAGGCTCTAATACTAATACACACTTTTAAAGCAGAAGTGCTGAAATGTGTTAAAATCACGGTCGCTGTTTAATTTCAGTGCTGCTGTTCTTATTAATTTTTCTCAAAATAACAGACCTGCTACAAACAAAACACTGCTAAACTGTGATATCAAACTCCTGTTTAAAAGAACAGCAATTCAGAAATAAAGTTCATAAGGAGCATTATTATTAAAAAATCACGGTATTGCTCATCCCTAATTCACACACTCTCAAAGTGAAGTATCAAGATGAACAAATGAGTTGAAAGTAGCGAAGGAAAAACAGTATTTGCTTTATTTCCGTTTCGTATAAAAGCTTAATAATGAGCATGAAACAAAATTCAAGAATAATAAAAAAGAATTTAAAGAAATTAAAATACAAGCAGACACATAAAGCAATTTCATTATCAGTTGCAAACAGCATTCAATTGTTCAAGAAATTATTTTTTTGTGCATTTTTTTGCTTCTTTTCAGAATACTCAACTAAAAAGAAATTGGTTGAAGCATCAAAAAAAAAAAAAATTCTCAAAAAATAATTATAATCCCATCCCAGCAATAAGTTTTGTTACTAGAGGGCAAACAATTTTTGTAATTTACTTATTTTTTTTCCCCAACAAATATGGAAAAATTAATGGACTAATTTTTGTCCACAAATATTTAACTTTTTAACAAAAAATCAGAGTTAATTTAAATAATTTTAATGTTCTTTCAAAGTTCATTTTCACGATCAATAAATTTTTGTCTATACTCGTATATCTTTCATTAATAACTGGTAAGTACTAAAATAAGTACTTTATCATAATGACGCAAATAACTGCGTCTTTTTCGCTTCCTTAAAGTGATAGAAAAAAAAAAAATATTTTTGGTGAGTCCTCTCATGGAGTGAGAGATAGATTAATTAATTAATTAATTATTTATGTAATTAATTTTTTGTTTTTTACAACTCGGCTATTATACATTTTGTTAGTTTTTATACAGCATCGTTGCAGCTCCTCTGATAGATTTTTTGTGAACTTGACAATCTAAATTGGTTAGAGCAACCAATGAGTTATGCTAAGCTGGAATAAAGATGTGTTTCCCAATCAAAAAACCGATTAAGCAAATATTTATAATATTCTACTTTCAACTCTAAAGGCTTCATTAGTCTTTACTTTCTGTTGCTGTTGTGTGCTGTGCCGTTCTGCTTGCAAGTTTGAGTACTTACTTTTTCTGTAGTAACTTATCAGCTGTTTCTGACCAGAAGGATCGCAGTTTTCCACTAAAGCGATTAGTTTTGCCTCTTCCATTGTTGAGTTTCAATATCATATTATGTTTTTCTTTTAAAAATTAATTTTTTTTTTTTTAATTCTTAAAGCACAATCACAATTTATTTCAAAATATTTTTATTTAATTTATGCTGTCACTTACAAATACTTAAAAAATTTTTGATTTTCACAGGTTGAACGGAAACAGAACAGAACGAAATAGAAAAACTAACGATTTGTATGAGATTTCTATAAGCAAAAAAGAGTCAGCTGATTCGTAACAGAACAGAAAGTAAAAACTAATTCTGGCTTAAAACATTTCAACCTTACATTTTTGAAAATAGCCTCGTTTTTTAATAACCTTTTTGTTGATAGATCTTACGCCCATAATTCTTTTCGTAAAACTTTTTGAAGTTTCTCAACGGTAACGCTTGTGATTGATTTCCTTAAGCGAATTACATAAATATGTCAATTTTTTTCTTCTGAAATTCTTATTTCAATTTGCTATGAAATTTGCGAAAGATAGAAGAAAAACTCCAATGAAAGGAAAACTAAGAAATGAAGTGACATTTAGTGAACACAAAGGACATGTCTTTAAGCATGTGCTGAATTGAATCACACAAATAAAAAATAATAAAAAAAAGGAAAACTCACATTTAGAAATGAAAGTAGTTTATGAAAAACAGATTAAAAATGTTGTAGTATTTTCTCACTCTGCTTTATACTTTGCAAAAGTCTGTTGCTTTTAACTATGTATTTAAATGACTTATTTCAAAAAAAAAATGTCATTCTTTTGCTTGGAAAGTTGATTTCTTTCTATGATTACCATAACACTATGTTTTATAATAGTAATGGATGCTTAATGGTCAAAAGTGGACTGACAATGTTGAAAGGCTTTAACAAACGATACACTGAAAATAATCTATGCACGAACTAAACAAACTTTCGTAGTTACTTCTTTCGTAAAATGTGTATATTACGAAATAAATTTTAGGCAGCAACTTTTTTAATTCTACCAAGGTAATGAAACTTTCGTAATATATTTTCTTTGCTGTCTACAAAAGAATGCAATAAATAAATAATTACAAAAAATGTACATGTGCGTATGTGTATGCATTTGTATGTAAATTTTTTTTCTTGCATTGACATACATAAATGTTCTTCTTGTGAATCTTTGGTTGAAATATGTCCATATGGTCGTAAAAGAATAGTGCTAAAGTCGACTGGTAGATTTTCAATGACAACACCATGTTATATGTCAATAGACAATTACATTGGCTGGGGTACACCTAGTCAGTAGTACTATTGACAATGTCACTAGTAAGTCACTACAATTTTACTATTGACATAGAGCGAGGAGATATCGATATTGTAGACTAGAGAACCTAAAATTTACTAGTGAATCTTTGGTGCCAATGTGTCCGTGTGGCCCCAAAAAAACTACTTAGTCAATAGTCCTACAGTCTAGTGGTGGATTTTCAATGACAAGCTAATGTTAAATGTCAATTGATGATTACATTGGCTGGGGTACACCTGGTCAGTAGTAATACTGACAATGTCACTAGTAAATCACTATAATTTCACTATTCGCATTTTCTGCAAGGACATTTTAGTGACCCTCATCTAAAATTTCATAATGTTAGGGCAACAAACTTAAACACATACATACATGTGTATTTATTTTAACAATATTGCACGGCATAATAAAAATGAAAACCAAACTATTTGTCGCCTTCATAATTAGTGTTTTTTGTGGAAATTGTTACAATTTAAGTTTAAATTTTTTTAACGCACTAGTAATCAGAAATTATTATTTTACTTAAGTAAAATATTTTTATGAGACAATTTAAAATTTTTAGTTGAACTATAGTGAATTTTAATCAGAAATAATTTCTTAGTCAGGCTTAAGTTCAGTAATTTCAATTCTTGTTGAATGAAATATTTTTATTAATTAATGTGAGTTTCTAAAGAAGAGAAGAAAAATTAAATTAGACTTTATTAGCTGGGGGAAATACCGATATTTTTCTGTGCAGTCACGCACTTCATCAGCACCCAAGTCTATCTACTGGGGTAGATATTGTTATTAGCATCGGCTATTTAACGCAAATTTTCAATGAAAGGGAGTATGAGAAATGTTGTGTATACAATTATTATTACAGTAAAAATAAATTTTGATGCAAATAATAATTGACATTTGGTCTACTGCAATTGTTATATGTATTTGTTGGCTTGTAAATATAATTCTTATTGTTGTCCTTGCTGCTTCATTATATTTCATCATTCATAGGATAAATAAAAAAAAAATACTCTTACAAAATTCTCACCTCAACACATTGTGTTATTTTTTCTCCCTCCTTAAAGACACACAGACGGCATCACCGGAATACAATTTGTTTATTATGAAAGAGTATAAATTTCGATGCATGAAAGTAATTTAATACGTGTTTTCCTTGTGGCTGTCGAGTTGAAAAATAAATGAAATATGATTTTACTCATTTTACGCTCGATTCGATACAAGATAAAAATAAAGTTAAAGAGGATTTAAACAAAAAGAAAAGTAAAACAAATTGCTGCATTAATATATTTTTTTTTACTTATTATTGGATATAACACTTAGTGTTTATTTTATTTTTATGCTTTAAGATATTTGAATCCTTTAGTTCGATATTTCGTTAACATTCGGTTAGTTTCTTCAGGATATTTCTTATTTTTTTTTTTATAATAAAGTATTTAAGTAACTGCCTCATTCATAAAAAATATTTCATGTTTATTAAGCGCTTATTTGACATATTTCTATGGGAAATTTGTCAAATAAACCTGTAATAAACCTAAAATATTTTTTATGAATTAGACCGTAAGTAAGTCGTTATTGTCATGACAATTATAATGATATTTATACATTTAAATAATTAA
Organism: Nowickia ferox; assembly: GCA_936439885.1. Taxonomy (NCBI): domain Eukaryota; kingdom Metazoa; phylum Arthropoda; class Insecta; order Diptera; family Tachinidae; genus Nowickia; species Nowickia ferox. The sequence continues at coordinate 95,344,841 of OW387024.1, read as the reverse complement.
AAATTTGCTAACCTGACTGGCACTTGTTTTGTGTTTACTTTGTTTTGATATTTTTCGTCATAAATGGAGTGACAGCTGAACAACGCCTGAAAGTGCTGCTGTCACTCCATTCATGGTGAAATAACAAAACAAAGTAAACACAAAACAAGTAACAGCTGTCAAAATGTCACACATATTCAGCAGTACTGTTAGTTAGAACTCGGATCTCACACAGAACGTTTTGTTGAGCAACTCCTGGGTTTATGTAGGAGAAGAGAAAATAGATGAATTTACCCAGTGGGAAAAGGGGTCATTAATTACATATAATGAGAGAAATAATGTATTATTTTCCAAAGCAAGACAATGCATTCCCTTATAATTAGAAAGGAGAGGGTAATTTGATCGAACACAATAAATTCACATTGATTACCACGTGCATTACCACATCTGCAGAAGAACATGTTCTGTGTTAACAGTAATGAATTCTGGAATGAAAATTATGAATGCTGTGCATTACCTTCTTCTTTACTATTCATTACCTTTTCCTACTGAGTAATTATTCATTATCTTCTCCTCCCTCTCTCTCTCTCTCTCTCTCTCTCTCATAAGCTCTAAAGTTGTTCAACAAAAAATTGCTGTTTGTGAATGAACCCAGTCTAAAAATAATAGTAATAATATTTTCACGAATTTTGTATTTACATAATTAAAGTTTAAATTTTCAAGAAATTACTTTAAAAAGATAGGAGACAAAATGTTCACCCATCAAGTATAGAAACTAATTTTGTGTAATAAATCTTGTAGATTTAAAAATTTCTCTTGTTTAAATGTTTGCACATTTACATTCACTTGTAGCGTTTTACTTTTATTTTTGCTGTCTTCTTTCCAAAATCTTTGATTTATTAAATTTCCATTAAAATCACGTATTTTCACTGTTCCTTTATCTCGCATGTATGCGATTCGTGCTCATTTGTACATTTTTCACAAAATGACATTTACTACAACCACTGGTGTTTATTTAATTTATGTTCTTAAAATTCTCCCAACTGAATCTGGCCATTGGCAGAAGAATATAAAAAAAGTCTTAAATAAATAACACGGCAATACATCAATACAAGACTGCCTGCCATTTAATAAAAATGTAAAATATTTATAAGGACTGTTAAAAATGTAACAACAAAAACATTTTTATGTGATATTTGCACTACGCAAAATAATGAGTTCTTAGTTGTACGAGTATCTCCATTTGCTTGTCAGGAATTTTCCGCGGGAGAGCGTAAATACCAAACCCCACTTGGTTCAGTAAGGAGCTGAACCGCACAACAAGCGCGGCATACCAGTGGTTTGTTTGTTGCTTGTTGCTGAAAATTAAGTAGATATAAGTTGATTTTTTGATTTATGTAATTTATTCACACAACAAAGATCTGGAACAAGCTTCAAGTTAGAAGGAAAAATGTGCCTGCCAACAGACATATGGGCATTTCCACAGAAATCTCAACCGCAGCCAAAAAAAATGCAAAGTCTATAAAAGTGTTTTAACATATTTTTATAGGGATTCTATCTAATTTAACTAATGGAGAAAAATTTTTAATTTGTTCATAACACATTTTGAAATATTCGAGTGCAAAGTCGAGCAAGTGCATCGAAGTTGAGGCTATTTATTTCGTTTAATATTGTTGATATAAAAAGTAAGTAAAGCCTAATTTCGTGGATGATCTGTGCATTAACATTAATTAACATATTAATTTAATTTATGTACGAACTTGAAGTTAAAATAATCTTGGCACAAATGGCAATTTTAAGAGTTCTCATGAAAACGTTTATTATATTTTTTTTTTATTTTTCTTTTGTGAAAATGAATATATTGAATATAAAAAATATTTATGTTTTTTGCTTTTTAAATACTTTTATTATTCCCCAGTGTGGCAGCTAATTGTAAAGAGGTGGTGCAAAACAAAATAGATGCACAATCGAACAAAGGTTTTTGGTTGAGGGATTTAAACTTATTATGTTTTTATATTATGATTCTTGCTACAAACATACGAGGCTTGTGAGCTAAATTCAAAAATTGTTTGGCTTGAAGTCTACTGACGAGTTCTATAAGCGGGTGGGAAATGCATATAGACAAAAAACAAGCAAAAATTTCCAATTAAATACTTTATGTGAAATAAACATACTTCGGTATTTCTTTTAGTACATATATTGAATATAGTAAAAATCATTTATAATCATTTTATGCATGTCTAATTACATTTAAATTAAAAAAGTAAACATAAAAACATAATGGAACAAAATGTCACATTCGACATGTCACGTGTGACATTAGCTAAGTTAAATAAAAGTTAAACTTCTAAATATACATATTTGAATAAAACAAATAACTTTATTAAAATACATCAATGCATAACATTTTAAAATAAGTCGCATTAAGATATTCCTTCACCTTTAGCTGAAATAAACGTTTGATTTGTTTGCTTTGAAAGCGACTTCTGTTTTTTGTCGCATGCGAATGTCTTGGGTTTTATGTAATTATCTTAAAAATTAACAATTTTCAATATAAGCTTCGCTTCTTGTCAAACTAAAATAATGTTTTGGCGTATGTTTCTGTTTTTTACTTTAAATTGAGTCAAACGGGAAACACAGAATACTGCGACCAAAGTAGATCTTGCCTTGATCTTGTGAGGAAGCGCGTGAGCATTCTTATGTTGTTCTTACTCAGGGACATGAGAGTTATGAAACTATTTTGGTTATAAGTTCCAATCATTAGCCTTGCATGCCTCAATCCAGCGAGATTGAGCCAGAGGTGTTCTCTATTACTCTTGATCTCCGTCGATATATCTTCCCAGATTTTGTCCACTCCGAGTCCGCAAAACAGTTCTGGTCCGTCCATGGGTGTGCTAGCCCCCCTTCTGACCATCGATATTGGATAAATGCCCATACGTATGTAGTATGTGTGTTACCATTTTTAAGAAATGGATAATGGCAAGATAAGAGATGGTAAAGTAAAAAGTAATTAAACTCAATTTCTATTTCTGCAGCATCATTGCAGCGCCCCTAGTGTCAAGTCGGCGTATTACTGCAAGCTCCGTTGACATTTTATTAGTTGTTTCACTTCACCGACGATTCATTGCCAAAAATATTGACCAAGCGGGGCTGACGCTGTGATATACTAATGTATGTATATCGAAAAAGTGTATGATGTTGATATGAATATGTCAATTTCTCTCTTAAAAATTGCTATTTGTTTGGTAGGCAACTTACTAACTACTTCAGCCAACAGCAGCACCCTCAAATTGCGTTGTTATACCATTTGTGAAAAAACCAGCCGCCCTACGCTCTTTTCAGTAGTTCTTTTGCACTATTAACTCTTTGAACTATATCAATGCGTATAAAATATTTAAAAATATTTATGATTTATAAAAAAAATTCATGTATGTGTGTTTGCTGCTTTATAAATGAATATTTACAGATGCCTTTATGGGTTTTTTAATTAGATTTTTTTTTTGTTCTATTAGGCAGCTTTTTATTGTTATAAACACAATATTGTGCAAATATTATTTGCATATTTACTTAAATCTTAAAGAATGTCAGCTATTGGAATATTATATACGAGTACATATAAGCCGGTAGGAAAAAAACGGGCACAAAAAAAATAGTGCAGAAGGGTGTTCTGCTCTATTGGGCTTTTAAGTTTAATATTCAAAAAGAAGGATACATTATTATATTTAAAGTCACTGCAAATGATGTATTTTTGTTGTATTTGTTCACAACTCCAAATGAATACGAATGAAGTGCAAAGTTTATTTGTTGTGAGTTGAATTATTTTATTTGCATTCCGTTGATACTTATGGGAAATCGTTAGTTAACCTACAACTTAATTCGAAAAACTTTTAAAAACTAACTACGATTTATGGATTTTAATTAAAATTTTTATGAGAATCTCTACCGTTTACACCAATTATTTTTATTTACATGTATCAACTTTTTGTATCCAAAACAAAACCCATTAACTGAACATTTTCCAGAACTACAACCAAACAACTGCAATGTAGCCAATTCAGACATCTTTTAAAGCAAACTTTAGCTAATAAACTCATCTTTTATATAAATTATTGTACAGGGTAGTAAAAAATAAATAAAAATATAAGATTTTGAATAGATTTCGTACAAATCCGCTGACACGGTAGATTTATGTTAGTTATGTATGGATTTAGCTCGAATTCTTGTAAGTACTAGATTTCGAGACACTTCGTGTCATTCAAACAACTTGCATGACTGTTTAAAAGTACTTTATGACATAAGATATAACGTTCAGTGACATATTTAATTTAAAAAAATACCTAAAATCAATTAAGAATTTAACTACATTAATTTATGTGTACACATTTATTTTTGTAATTGCAAGTGTTATTTGGAGAAAATTTGTTTTTGTGTAATTAAAATTCATTACGCAGAAGAAAAAATATAACAGGCTTTTTTTAACAAATATTTTTTGGAAACTAATTTGAAGTTTTCTTATTATTGTCTTTATTTGGTTTGATGAATATACATATGTACAGTACATTATATTAATGAAGAAAAAATGCGTTTTTCATTCTATTGATTTTTTTACCAATTCAGTGATAATATTATTTAATTTTTTCAATTTAGTACTTAAATACAAAACGAATTTTTTTTCTGTGTACTTTCTAACTTATTCAAAGAACTACTTATGACGACCACAATTTCAATAAAATATTTGCGAAGTAATATTAATAATTTTACGCTCTAGCGAATCTTTAATTTACGTACATACATATATGCAAGCATTAGTTACTCTTTCAATCGTGTGGCATTTTCGTTTTATTTTTCAGTAAATGTGAATTTCCGCATTAACTTTTCCTAAAAAAAAAGCCTAAATGCATGGAAGAAGCAACGTCTCTGTAACTTGTTTTTTGTTTAAAGCACAGGCAAAACTTTATAAAAGCGGGAACACAGTTTACCCACACATACATGCATACATACATATGTATGTGTATGTGTGCTACATATTGCACAGACTCATGTACACACACACTTACATAAATACATTTATAAAAGTTTGTGCAAAATTGTCAATTTTAATATTATTGAATTCCTAAGAGACATAAAAGCGATATTCCCATACAAGTGCACAAAAACACACACGCACACACACTCTCACACACATGTACCAAGCGAAAGGAAACACAAACACTTGCACATTCATACAGTTTATTTAATGAAATTCTCTTGTTGCATTGAGATATTTATGAACCATATTTTTTGTTGAGTTTTATTTTCTCTGTAACGTTGCTGCCGGAGCTTAAACAAATATTCCCTTGTTCGGAACCAAGGAGCATGTGGAGAAATCTGCATGTGAATATTTATGTAAAATTCATTTAATTTAAGGAAGAAAAAAACTGATAATAACTCCAGAGAAGAAGAGAAAAAAATTAAACAAAAATTGTAAATGTGTGTAAATGCAGTTGGCATAATTTCTGTATTCACACAATATGAATATGAAATGTTTAATTTTCCGAGAGAGTTGATTCATTGGTGGGATGGACTGATAGCGTCTGGTGTGTGCTGTATGTGTGTGTGTGTGTGTGTGTGTGGAAGTTGAACTTTTGGTTTGTTACATGACACAATTTATGAAAATATCATATAGACTATACAATTTTAAATTGCAATTGTCATTTGACTTGATGGGGGATTTAGACTGGGGAAATGTAGAAATGTGGAAACGTGTGCGAAGGAGTATTTTGTATTAATAAATGAAAATGTTAAATTGAGTCACCAGCAACGAGTGTTTATTTATTAAAGTAAACATTTATATTTACAGATATGATATGCAAATAGCACTATGGCTAATATTGTTTTAAGTTGGCTAAAACAAAAGTTATTTTAAATAGTAGAGTTGCTGCTAAAAAAAAGAAATGTACTAAAAGTAGCTGTCGAATAAAAAGTTTTGAAGTGCGTTTTCTTGAATATCTTTGAATTTTGTGGTTTTGTAAAAACAAAATTTTTTGCCCGTATCGTCAATAATATTGATAGATTTAGGACTACAGATATAATGTTACGTTTTTAAATAAATAAATGTAAATATATTGTTGTGTTAGGTTTGAATACAGTTGAACCTCGATTATCCGGGTGGTACTAGACTGGGACTAGCACGTTTAATACAGGTTATATTAAAGCACAAGAGAGTATATTGTCCGCCAGATAACTTTTTTTTTTAAACAGGGCGCAAAACATCGAGTGTAGCTTCGGCTGTGTGGCACGTAGCGCCGACCTGTTGAAACCAAATGTTGCCAATATCCTCCTCTTCAATTTTTGTGAACAAAAACTCGTTCAACATGGCCCGATAATGATCCCCATTGACTGTAACGGCCACTCCACACACACAATTATGCCTCTGGACCAAAATCCGCACCAAACAGTGACTCGTTTTGGGTGCGTCGGCTTTTCAATGTATGCGTGCGGGTTTTCTATGCCTCAAATGCGACAATTTTGCTTGTTTACATACCCGCCAAGATCAAAATGAACTTCGTCTGAAAAGATGATTTTTTTGGGCAAAATTTGCATCTTCTGTAAGTCGATCGCAGGCAATATTTCCCAGCGTTGTTCAAGCGTATACACAACTATATTCGTTCAGCGGAAGGATAAAACTAATTATCTATCAAATCAGACATGAGCTAAGTGTTATCATTCACGAAATAAGCACTAGTTGAAAAAAAACGCTAGATGGCGGACCCGGGCATTTCCACAGAAAAGTTCACCTTTTGTCCCGTTACGTTTCTTGATGACGTAGCCTGTTTTTGAAAGAAAAATTTATATTTTATATTCTTTTTTGCATTTTGGTATAGAGCATAATTAGCTCTACATTTAGTAAAAGATAGGAACAAATTTAACAGCATGACTCTAATATACAAGCTTAATTGCTTGGTGATGTAACGTGACAAAAGGTGGAGTTTTCTGTGGAAATACCCATATATTAGTATAAATATAACCTGTAATTTTATTTTGTATTGAAACATGAAAAAGCTTATTTTTTGCACAGATAATAGATGTATTAAATATCTAATAGAGGTGTAAAAAATTTAATCACAGATTTGCCTCTTTTATCTGTGATTAAATAATGCAGGTCAAGAAACAATGTGACAGCAAGCCACTTAATAGATGTGACTGGTTGATAGAGGTCCGGATAATCGAGGTTTAAATAACAAGTCACACGTGTACAATTTCTAGTTAATCAGAGCACTTGTGAAAAACATTTGTATTAGTTCAGTCTCAGAATAATTTTTGTAACACATTATATGCTTTCCTAATTTTATTACCAACCATACATTGAAACCCAGAGTTGAAGAGGCGAACAAATTAAGTAGAGAGATCTCAAAATTTTTTTTTACACACCAGAAATAAATCAGTACTTTAACTTATCTTTTCGGCTCACACTCGCATTTTACACTACGATTTTATTGCCAATCGCTATAAAAATTATAACGTATGGAATGAAATTTTTGTTTTGAAAAATTTGTATTTACATGTCTTTAGACATATTTAGTTTAAATATCTTTGCAATTTTTTTACAAAACCAACCCATAGTTCGTAATGTTCCAATAACTTTACATACATACATACATTCATAATTGTTTTCCTGTTCGAGCTACATATAGGGTCCGCCATCTAGCGTTTTTTTATTCAACTAGTGCTTATTTCGTGAATGGTAACACTTAGCTCATGTCTGATTTGACAGATAATTAGTTTTATCCTTCCGCTGAACGAATATGGTTGTGTATACGCTTGAACAACGCTGGCAAATATTGCCTGCGATCGACTTACAGAAGATGCCGATTTTGCCAAAAAAAATCATCTTTTCAGATGAAGTTCATTTTGATCTTGGCGGGTATGTAAACAAGCAAAATTGTCGCATTTGTGGCACAGAAAACCCGCACGCATACATTGAAAAGCCGACGCACCCAAAACGAGTCACTGTTTGGTGCGGATTTTGGTCCAGAGGCATAATTGTGTGTGTCGAGTGGCCGTTACAGTCAATGGCGATCGTTATCGGGCCATGTTGAACGAATTTTTGTTCACAAAAATTGAAGAGGAGGATATTGGCAACATTTGGTTTCAACAGGACGGCGCTACGTGCCACACAGCCGAAGCTACACTCGATGTTTTGCGCCCTGTTTTAAAAAAAAAAGTTATCTGGCGGACCCTATATATACATATAAATATGTAGCATGTACGAGTATATGTTTATTTACATCTTATTGTACTTCCTTGCCCCTTCTCAGCCATTTTTGATATTTTTATTTTGCTTCTGCAGCTGTTGTTATTTATATTATTGTTACTGCTGTCATCTTGTATCGCTTATATGGCCAACTTATAGACATTTATGTTGGTATTATTATTGACTCGGTGTGTTTGTGTGTGCAAGTTACTTTATTCATTCTATTTTGTATTTACTTGTTAAATTCTTTCTCTGTATTCTTAAAAAAAATTCTTTTTATTTATTTTCTCGATTTATTCATTGACATGATTTGTGTCAGTTTTATTGCCACTATGATGATTGTATAGAGAGAAGGCTTTGACGATTTGCCTGTGGGTATGTGTCCACTTGAATGATTGAATTGCCTTTCCCAGCAAACACTGATATGAGAAAGATTTGAGTATCTATATATACATATTGAATACACATATAGTGGCATGAAAATTCTACAAAAAGAAAAAACATATTCTTTATACTTTATATGTGTTTGTACAAATAAGGCAGTAAATAATTAAGATTGTGTTTGTTGGGTATGCAAGGTAGGATATGATGGTGTGTTTATGTGTATGTGTGTGGATATGTGTGTGGATATGTGTATAAAAGTAGGCAACCCTCAACAATAGAATCAACAAATAAAAACATTTTTAGCCACATAGTTATTTTCTTTTCTATTCAATCATATTCATACGATGACAGCCCCTACGCTCTACCTCCATCCTTCTCTTTATGTGTGTTGTGCTCTTTCCAAGAAATGTGACCATTAAATATTTTTTTTATGAAATAATGCTTTAATGCATTTTTTTGTTGGTTAAATAAATATTAACAATTTCTTTTGCTGGCTGCATTTTGATGAGATTTTTTTTCTGTGTATTTTTTTCCAATTTTTTTTTATAAATATTACAATTGTATCCATAGAATTTTTTAACTGTTTTATTATTGCTATTTTTACTGCCAGTTTACAAATTATCTTTTCCTGCTTTGGTCGTTAGAGATTGAAGACTTTGTGATACTTTACTCTCTTTAAATTAGAAATGGGATCGTGAATAACACTAGTCACGCTCAGCAGCAGAAAAGCTATATGTGCTACATATATGTGTAGTATTTAATTCGAAAGCAATTTCCTTTCGTTTCGAAGTGCAGAGTGGACACCAACTACAATGTTTTACTTTATACCCACACGAATGACAAACTTGTGCTCGTGAAATGATTATTGATTTCCAATAGCCCACTCAAAGAATAATTTTCATATGTATAGGGTGTTTTTTTAGAGGTATAGAACTTCGAATTGAAATAAAACACAAGAAAATCGTTTTAATGTCCATCAATTTGGCTTTATTGGAAGGATAATTTTATGCCATTAACGTTTAATATAATATTTAAAATTTGTAATGACAATTATATGAAATTTGTACACAAAAAAATATTTGTAAATATATTAGGAATTTTTGTTTATTTGTTAAGCAACTTCTATATGCATACATATGTAGATACAAATCGCTTCTGCTTAAGAAACCAAAAGGGTTTTTAAATAACCTAAAAAGCTGCATATGCTTATAGAATGACTCGCAATACGAGTATAATACAAAAACATAATCTGCTGTATTTATAAAAATTAATTTAAGCTTATAAAAGGTTTAACAAACAGATTTCCACACAAAATTTATTTTGTAAACCAAAATTATTTTTATGAGTACGAAAGATGATGATGGGTTTCTTAAGCAGAAACGAAATGCTAATGTTGTTATTTAAATCAACTTTTTTCGACTCATGGGTTTAGTTCAAGACGAAAGAAGTGCATGTATTTTTAGGTGATTACTTATGACAAATTCGCTCATTATCACGCGTGATTCATATGCATCATCTCTACTACTTTCAACATACATAAATACAAGGCGAAGCAAAATATTTATTTCTTCAGTTATGTTTTGTTGCCAGTATTTGATTTATCAAAGGCCTTATTCTTGTTTTTCTTTCTATAAATTTATGCATAATCGTATCACTTGTTTGTAGGATAAAAAGAAGTATGATGTATGTATGTGTTTGTATGGAAAAATTATTGTTTCTCGACATTTTACTGATTTCCTTCTTACATTTAAGATTTTTCTTTTCTTGCTTTTTTACCTCATCCTCATGTCGCTTTGTCACACAATGCATTTTTCATATTTAAGTTTTTGCTTGTTTTTTGCTTTAAGCACACAAACACATACATACATTTGCATAAAACTAGCAAGCATGCATGTGTGCATACACACACATACATACATACATATTTGTGTTCATCTATGTATGTTTATAAGCTTAATTTCAACTTGACTTTTACTTGTCTGATTATTTTGCCTTTTATGTTTTTGATTGTCGTAATGTCGACATTAATATTCTTTATTTTCTCTACTTAATTTGTGTGGGTGTGTGTGTGTGTGTGTGTTTGTGTGCATGTCCTTTTCTTATTTATGCATGTCTTTTCAAATTATAACAATATTATGGGAAAATTGTGAGTGAATTGACAAAAAAAAAGAATTAAATATTTAAATTATTCATTCTGAAAGATTTATGTTAGTAAAATGTTTTGTGTCATTGTAATATATTTCCAGAAATTTAAATTCACTTCGTTTAACGTTTAAAAGCAAAACTTTTCGATTTAACTTTTGGTTTTCAACTAACTTTTTCTTATTTAATTCCTCAAAGCAATTTTTTTAACACATGTTTTTGCTAAATATTGCTTGGTTCATTTAGCACAGCTTCTGAAAGAAATATTGAACTGAAATGCCAAAGTTTATCTTTGCTCTTCTTTTACCTAAAGTTTGCTTTTACATTTGGGGTTTTGTCCCTGCTACAATTATAGCATTTTTCTTTGGTGTGCTTTTAAAAAGCCTCGTACATTTACACAGAGAGTGTTTTGTAGCAGGGTCGTTTTGACGCTTAACCGGCTGCTACATCTGTATCATTCATTTGATACAAATAAGTAAAGTTAGACAAATTGGGCGTTGACTACAAAGCAACTGACGATCTTCCAGAGTCCGAGTTCAATCCCTGACCATACTAAGTCATATCAACATCATAGAATTTTCATAATTCGCCTACTTAACACCACCAGATAACCTATTACGATGCTCTAAAAACCAGCAAAAAATGCACAATAGCAGAGTTGTAAAAACGAGCTAAGCTCAATCATTTAATACCTTACCATCTGTACATATTTCAGTAGGCATATTAATCGCCTAAGTGTTACTTCTCTTAAAAAAGTAAAACACGATTACTCAGCAACATGAGAAGAACAGAAGGGACACGAATATATAATCGAAGAAGACCATATTTCTAACATCGATTTACAATTTTTGTTACAAACCCTACCCCGCAAGCTTTTCTACATCTCTTGCCTATAAACCACTGTCGCATGACTCATACAGCAGGGAAAAACTCATGATGTAAATGGCCTCAAATAATAAAGTTATAAGAATGACAGCACTTTAACTGAAGTTATAATAAATAATTAAGTACTTATTCATAATTTGTGTAAAATATGCGTGTATGTTTAGCACATGGGGCATTCCATGTAATGTCGATAAATTATATTAAGCTGAAAAAAATTTTATTTATTACCAAGTTAGCAATTAACTAGCAAATATCTCATTAATGAATTGCAAAATAATATTATGAAAATTAAACAACTTTACAGCTTTATTTATGTAGATGGAGTTTTTTTTATGTCCGAAATAACTTCAAACTGTAAAAAATAACAGCAAAAATCTAATTTTAATAAAACAAAATAAAAATTTTGTCGAAAGATCAATACATGGCATTAACATTTAAAAATTATGTCGTGCATGTGGCTATTCTTGATGATGCTCATTCTGGATGACCAATTTCGAGCCATACTTTCGAGCATTGCTGGCCGTATGTCACGAATACGAGTAACACGAGTAATATTTGCCTCCAAGACGCCAATTTCTACTGGTTTACCAGTAATGTGTTCCCACAGGAAACAATCGAAAGATTCCCAATCGCACGACCTTGGACGCCAATTGATAGGTCCATTTTTCGAAGTGAAGTAATTGCTAAATTTTGATTTCAATAAGTAGATAGTAGCGATCTTCGTCACCCGGATCAATGTCATGCATATTTTCAAACAAAAAATCATTGATCATAGTGTAGTAACGATCTCCATAGACTGCAACGCGAACTCCGGCTTCATTAAAAAATAAATAAAGTTCAAAGAAACTACCACACAGAAAAAATTGTTCCCAAAAAATTTTCAAACAAACATTTGTTTAAAATAAAACTTACTTTCAGTAAATATTTTGATTGTTGCAAAAAAAAAATGTATAGAGAAGAAGGGGCCACTAGGTTTGTCAGCTACTTTTCGGCATTTACATGTATAGAACACGATCAAACAAAATAAACAACAACAAGTGCACAACAGCACGTTGTACCTATCAAGAAGCAAGATAAACACCAACACACTTAAATAACAAATTCTGTCAGCCTAACTGTGCGAAATTTTAACTTTTACAAAATCGTTATCAGAATTTACAAAATTATTTGTAGTGCCGCATTTATACAAAATATTTACTGATTCAATGAATTTGGTTACTGAAATTGAAATTTGGTTTTTTTCTGTGCAGCGCGCAAATCGCATCACTCTGAGCATTTTTCGGTATATAGTTTAGTCTATAGGATCTATTGTGAATTGGTTTCACTCTATAAGTTGCTCGAACTGATGACTGATTTTTAAAGTAAATCTGGATAGTTTAGTAGAACTCTTCAAGGGTCAATCTGTTCATGATGATTTGATAGTGTTCACTTGTCATAAATACTCGTATCAAAAAGTGAAAGGAGTATGCTGTTGAACACTTTTATTAGCTCCATCAGACAAACAAAAAATCCAAAAATTTTGCAATATTATATGTACTATCACAGAATGACAGAAGTATCGTTTTGAATACTCTAGGAACATTGGCTGCCAAACAATTATAAATGCGTACACTAAAAAACACACACACTCATATGCAAACATACTCATCAAGTTTGAACTGAATACGTACAAACGGCAATCATACGCATAAATATAAAAATACTCCCGAGTATTTATTCGGCTACGCATGAGTATATACAGGATTATTTTATTTGCACACACTTCAAACATTTTTGTTACCAGAAAAGTGAATTGGTAAAACACTAAAATGGCAAACTAAAGATTTACTAGAAATACATTTACCACTTTACAAACTAAATAATATTTGAGGCTTAATTACGGAATTCGATATAGATGAAAACACAATAAAATTTGTCTCTAAGTTTGTTCGATATCAAATGCCGCAATTTTTCCCCAGTTGTTTAAAGATTATATATATTCTAAATTTGACCTCCTAATTGTGTGATTAATGTTTTTAAACAGCCAAAGCATATTCTTCATTCCATTTTATGCACACAAATGCATACGGGGGCGTATGTTGAATAACTACTCTGAGTATCATGCGTATATTAAGTTTGTTGGAATAAATATCCATGCTCTGGATATAAGTATACTCCAAGTATAAGTATGACAGATACTTAATACGCACAATTCACATGTGTTTTTCTATTTATAGTTATAGAGTATTAAAATTTTTCACATATATGTAGAGAGATGCTTTTACATGTTGGAATCATCTATTGTCATAGTTGGTTGAAACTAAACATATGAATTGTTTGTAATTACTTAAGTATATATTTTTGGTTACTTATTGCCATTCTCTCGTACACATACTATCACATTAAACTTCATGCTAACTTCATGTGTATTTTTCGCCAGTTTTTATCTAATTGAACTTACGATTGAAATATGTTTTATTCCTTTAAAAAAATAGTTTTGGTTTTAATTTTATAACAAATAAAGTTGTTTAATAAATGCTCTCTTACAAAGCAAGTAGATGTTTTGAATTGTAAGCCAGCGTTTTTCGAAACTGATTCCTCGCAAAAATTATATGGAAAATTGAGGAATGGTCTCTTACTAAATTCAAACTGCTCTAAATAGTTTAAATATATTAAAAATTTATTCACGTTGAAAAATATATTATCGATATACTGAGTTACAATACAAAGTGGAAATAAGATCTCCCATATCTAACATAGTACATAATTTACTTTTATTATACCACAAAGCTCATTAATTTCAAAGCTTCTTTGTTGACTTATTTAAATTAATTTAAATTTAATAAAAAACTGTTTGTTTTTTCTTTTCTCTTTACTTTTAGTCTTCAATAATGGTGAAAACTGAAATTAATACCACACTATCAATAGCCAGTAATACAGGCGTCGGTTCTGGTGGTGGCGGTGGCGGTATGGTAACTGCTCCTTCCACATTAGCTTCAACAACCACCGCTTCATCTTCTGCCGCAGCAGCGGCTGCTAACAATAATATATCCTCAAGCCAAAGTCAAACCATGAATGGTACTACAAATACACTCGCTACCGCAGGCGGTACAGCCACAGATGTCAACAGTAGTAATAGTAATAACAACACTAACAACAACAGCAACATAAGCACAACGAACGGCATCTCCACTACAACTACCAATGGCGAATTATTAACACCCACTCAACAACAGCAACAGCAGCAACAGCAATTACTAGCCGCCATTAGTAAGCATCAACAACAGCAACAGCAGCAGCAGCAGCAGCAGCAGCAGCTGCAGCTGCAACAAACAACATCTACTACAGCCATTGCAGCCACCTCCGTTACAGCAACTTCAGCTGCCACTGGCCTGTTGCCCGCTGTAATGTCAACACAAAATCCAACTGGCATTGTAAACACCTCATCGATGGTGGGTGCTGGCGGTGTGTTGGCTCCCTCGTCGACAACAGCCCAGGTGATGGCAAACTTAAATGCCGTAGCAGCTGGTGGCATTATTACATCGGCCACACCAAACACACCTACAGCAACTAGTCTATCAACTGCTCTAGTCCCTCTGCAACATCACCAGCAGCAACAGCAGAACACATGTACCACCGTTGCAACATTAAATGATGCCAAAAATACACCAAAGCGCTTACACGTTTCGAACATACCCTTTCGTTTTCGTGATCCCGATCTAAGAGCCATGTTTGGGGTGAGTATTCAATTTGTCCTCGTTGTTTTTTAAGAATGTGTATATTGATTTAGCAAATACATAATAAATAATTGCATTCAGTGATTGATGTATTGTTGAATTGAAGAAAATCCATAATTTAAACACACAATTGGTAGAATGCGATTTGTTGCTGCTTAAAGGATTTTAAAGGAAAGTAATGGCAAAAATTTGCAGAGTGTTGGAAAGCAACAAAAAAATTAACATGCGTAAAAATTAAAATAAAGGATATAAAGGATATAAAATTTTAAATTTCTGTTTTGAAGCTTAATGCTTTGAATAAATAGAAAACTTGCTTTACATTCGGTCACATATTTTTCATAGAAAAAAATCAGCAATTAAATATTTAGTAAAAGCTTTATATTAATATAGGCTAGAGCCAGGGAAGTATATTCTCTAACTTTGTATAGGGATTTTTGATAAAGTTTTAGTTTTCTTAAGTTCGGTCGGTTATCGTAGAAAGCGGCTTAAACGATCTAGAAGACGATTTAATCGATTTCGATGTCGCCTTCAAAGGTCTCAACTAAGTTAGATAAGGCTAGCTAATCTGCTTCGAATTACACTTATGCTTCTAAAGCATGTTGTGCGCTCTTAAGCCAAATGCTTGGGAGAAAGTACCCAATAAATAATTATTAAAACCTATTGAACTTAGTCTTTTTGGGAACCTAGTTTCTTCAATATACTTTCATAGGATTTTCCAGTTTTAATCCCCAAGATATTCCATGTGTGGTATATTTGACTCAGTGCTAGACAGTGACACAAGTTGTGTTCGAGAACCAGGTGCTTTTTGAAGGTTAGAATCTCTTTTGTCTTTTAACTATTTGGCTTACCCAGAAAATTTCGGTCACTATTCTTACCATCTCTAATGTGTTGTTCTATAGGCCATTGTTTTAGTTCGTTTTTGAATTATTCAAAAGGTTTGGCCTTTTCTAGTGTGATGTTATTAAGTATTTATTCCACTTTTGCTTCGTTTTCAGCGATACCCTCATGTCCTGGAATCCATATTATCCCGAAGTCTCTACAATACCTGCAATTTCCTACACTGAAGATCGCTTCGGGATTGAGCTTTGTAGTTTGTTAAGGCTTCGATAACATTTCTACTATCCGTAAAGATTCGGATTGGTAGCCATTTAATGGCTAAAGGTCTCAACTAAAGATAGGCGCGTGTCGCATTTTTCCAACACGACACGATTCGAATACAAATACTAAGATGTCCAACACGTACCAAACACGCACGCGAAACTGCACGAAACACGCGCGATATCAAATTGAATAGCAAAAAACCTTTTTTTATTTTCAAACTTATACATATATTTGTTTAATTTCAGAGTTTTAAGCTTAAGAGAATCCTACACTGCCAACAAATTTGCTGGTGTTGCGTGTTTGACGATGCAAAATATTAAATTTTTTCTTTACTGAAATTTAAGACATACATATTTTACACCTAAAATCGTTTCGTGTTTCATCGTGTCAATTTTGCTCAACACGATACGACCTGAACACACAAGAAATCACATTTTCTGTCACGAATACTTCGTGAGCCGTGCGTGCTCGTGTCACGAAAAATCTCTAGTCTCAAGTTAAAGTTCCCAAACACTTTCCAAGTACTAAGAGTGTGCCGAAAATATATAATTGTAAAAAAAATTGTTCTTCTAGTAGGAAGATAACTTTATGCTCCGGCTAGGGTCTGCACATAGTTGTCTTCCAATTTGTCAGAGGATGGTTTGCTGGAATAAACCAATGATTTCTATACGAACAAGCTCACGTCGTTAAAATGCACGATTTTGGGTGACAATTGCTTGCACCACTGGATTAAATAACGCGTTCACAAGACGCTGATGCAAAACTATTGCAAACAGTGATTTTTATGT
This sequence comes from Nowickia ferox, assembly GCA_936439885.1. NCBI lineage: Eukaryota > Metazoa > Arthropoda > Insecta > Diptera > Tachinidae > Nowickia > Nowickia ferox. The sequence continues at coordinate 95,327,613 of OW387024.1, read as the reverse complement.
ATTTGTATCTCTCGTGGATATTTCTCACTTCAAATGAGGTAATTAACGTGTCAAAGAAAATCATGACGGAAATCATGGATTCGAGCCCAGTTTTTTAGTCAAAATATCAACATCATAAATTTTTCTGCTGTGCATTAATGCGGCGTTATGTTTAGTACTGGTCACTGAACAGTAGCCAGCAGCCATCAATATAGATGGTCTATACTAATGCACATCGCGTGAGAACGCGTGAGCGATTGAGTGTACAAAAGGTTTTCATAACAAGTCCTCTTTCATAAACGTCAGGTTTATCTGAACAGTTTTGGATCAATTTTCTTTTGAAACTGCATTTGTGTTCATACACACCGTCAAGTGTGTTTCATCAAGTTACGTTGTCATAGAGTATTACGAATGAAAAAACAAAATGAAAAAACAAACTTGACTGGTACGGTCAAGTATGTGTACCTGCTGCCATTCTTTTTTCCTCTCTCTCCTAAAAACTCAAGACTTGACGAGTCAAACCTGAAGTGTGTGAAAGAGGACTAAAAATGTATTCTCTTTGAAAATAAAAACAAAATTGAATAAATGTGTTATTAACAGCGATGCCAACTATTTATAACCCAAACGCGCTATTCCCTTTCGCAAAACGCGTTAGAACGCACTGAGTTACAGCGTTGTCAACTATTTATAGCTAAAACGCGCTATTTTCCTACGCGCTAAATTGAATTTTAATAAAAGTCGATGTATGTATATGTTTATTAGTAAATACAATTAATTTTTTTAGTAGCTCTTTTCAGGTTTTATACTATTGTTTCTTTGAAATTATACCCTAAATAACTTTAGTCATTTAATACAGAATCATAATTGCCTTCCAAATAATCGAAATCCTTAGGTTTTATTTTATGTGTCAAACTTTGTAACAACTTATATAAATTGTCGAATAGTGTTGCGATTCAACTGCTTTTTGTACTTCAGCTGGAATAGATGCTTAATAAGTTATATGTATAAAATTTTTGGTCACGTGTACGAGTACATATTTTTAGTTGTGAAATTTTAAAATATTTGCCAATTACAGTATTAAAATGCGTTTTTAATTCCAACCACAGTCAAGGGAATTTTATTTGCGACAGCTGAATCATTAACCAACTAAAAAAATTTAACTACAAAATTGTTAAATTTATGCAAAAAAAGTAATAAAAAAAAATATTGAACTGAAATGATGATGACTTCGTTCAAAACGCGCTAATTTAGCGCGTTTTTTATTAAACAAAAAAAGCGCGTTTGGCATAGTTAAAACGCGCTAAATTGGCATCGCTGGTTATTAATGTTAATGAATGTGAGAGGACGGATGCGTGAGTGATACAAAGATGTTTTCTTCGTGAGATTGAGTGAAAAAAAATTAAAGGACGTTAACAGGGAGGCTCCTGATATTTCCTTTCAGTGTGTGCTAAGTAAAGAAGGAATTTTTTCATTGCTTATTGGTTTCATCAAACCGTTTTAAAACCGTCTTAAGACATGATCCATCCAATAATTAATAAACAAATTTCCATACAAACATCGTTTTGTAAAATTACTTTTTATGAATACGTCAGTAAGTGTATAAATTAAACTCTTAAGAATAAAAACTTTCTGGGCTGGGGGCAAATTACGCCATTAGATACGATTCGAAATTTAAGAATATTTCCATATAAATTCTATTGAAATATTTCGTAATTTCGTTCGATAACGAGTAGCGTAATTTGACCCCTGTTCTGGAAATCGTTGGAATTTCATCACACGTATTTTTCGAAATCAAATACACTGTCCAATTAATTGAATGATTTGAAGCATTGGAAGTTATACTTGAAAGAAATATTTTAAGTTCCTAAATATAAAAAAACTGATCAATAAGTAAACTCTCTTCTTCCAAGAAGTCTGGCGTTTTTTAATTTCATATTTTCGCAACTAAACGTTTATAAATGAAGGATTCTTTAAACAGCTTTTGTATATAATACATTTTATAAAATTTCTCTAAAACTTTGAAAGAATTTATTTTATTGATTTCTTATTTTAATTTTTATAGAAACTTAATTCAGCTTAATTCAAGTAAATTTTAAATAAAACTCAACTAAGGAGCTCTTTCGTTGTTGTATTGCATTAATTCTGTGGCAACAAACAAGAAGTGCTTAAGTCATATTTTACTGCAGGAGAGAGCACTTTTAAGCTTTCAAGTCGATTTTCTGAAATTTATTTATTTTACCGTTAAATTGGGAAATTCTCTGTTAACCTTAATTTTTCTAAGCAAATATCATTCAACATACTATAAGTAATAAATTAAGCTGTTATTCCAAATGAGATTAGAGGCCTAAAAAAGATAAGTCGCAAGTCATAGTGCTATAACTTCCTGAAAAACCACACAAATTAAATGAGATTTTGACCAGGGGTACTTTCGACTATTCAGTTTACGGAGATACCATTAACTCAAAATCAGCTTATCTCGACTTAGCACTTTTTCCTTTTTGCCACAGAATTTAAAGAATATTCTTAACAATTCACTAAATTGCAATTTTTGTATATTATTTTTATTATATTTCTTTAAGAGCTTAATTGAAATACATTATTGCTTTAAATGAAAATTTAATTATTTAAAATATTTAATTTTATATAAATAAAAGCACTTTCTCTATAATGATATTAAAGGCTTTCCAAAGCTTTATTTTGTTCAGCAGCAAAACTAATAAATATTTGTATTTAATTTAAAAATTTTTCTTTATAAAAGTATATAAGTAGCTCTATTTATAAATAGTTTAAACGAAATAAATACTAATAAATAAATTTAATTGATCACTTAAAAAAATGTTGTTACTTCCCTTAAATTCTTTGAGCAGCCAAATTTAAAATTTTGTAAAAAGAACCAAATAGTTTTTCTTGATTTATTTTGTTAACTGTATTTTACCTTAAATTTTCTCTAATTAAGTCTTTTTTTATATGTATAAAATATTCAAATTAAACGCTATATACTAATTGTATAAATATTTTTCTTTCTTTTTTTCATTTTTTTAACATGCATCCTGCCAATCTCGTTATTGTTCTTATAAATAATGCTTGAAATCAACTTGCTAAAACAATTTTGTTTGTTGCAAAAAAAATTAAATATAATTAAATTTAATTCAACATTTTTTCAATGAAAATTGTTCATTTGGCTGTCTGTGTCTTGTGTGCCTCTGCCTAATCAACAACTCGCCCGCCCGCCCGCCCGCCTGACTGACTGTCTGGTTGAAATTTTCCTACGTTTGTTGGCTGCTGCTCACTGGCTGGCTGAAAAACAAACAAAAAAAATACATGCAAAACATTTTTATATATACATAAATACTATATTCTGTTTGACTGTGTGTTATTATGTTGCGATAATAATATTTGTTCCTTGCTTGGACCGCCTTTAGCAATTTGGCACCATTCTTGATGTAGAAATTATATTCAATGAACGTGGCAGCAAGGTAAGTTGTTTTTATTCTATGATATGGAAACATATTTTATTTTTAATTTTTTTATTGTATAAGTTTTTCTATTTATTTTATTATCAACATTTAAAACCATATGAAAATTAATGAGTTTTTTCACTTGATGCAGCAACAATACGAAAAAAACTTGAAAAAATTTCAAATTTTTTTCTTTTAGAGTAAATTAATTTAAATGGAACATAGAAATTTGCCAACAAAAAGAGTTTTCATTCAGAAAAGAATTTGGTAGAGATTTTTGTTTGAGTATTTTAAGTGTTTTATATAAGTCAACAGATTAGCATGTGCCATAGAAATATGTAAATCGCTGATAAAAGAGATATCAATGAGTTGCAATAAAAATGTAGCCAAACTTTCAAGGGCAAAACCTGTCGAATAATCAGTTAAAGCAGTTAAAGCAGAATTAGCCGAAGGTCCTCGTCCTCTATCGCAACAGCTGATCGTTTTTGGTACTTATAAACAATTTAAATACTTATCGAAATTTACTGTCACGTTGGCAGCACGTGTGAATAGTTTACATACGAAATTTAATAACGTTCTTAGGTGACATTTATAAGCATATATATATATATATATATATATATACATACGAGGTATGTTCAAAAAGTATCGCGAATTTTGTGTTTTTTCAAAAATTATATATTTATTCCCCTTCAAAGTAATCCCCCTCAGATATAAAGCACTTCAAAAAATCATTTTTTTTTTATCTTGTTCAGCTCCTCCTTCGATGCCGTCTTTATATCGTCAATCGTAGCGTAGCGTCGTCCTTTCATGGGCCTCTTCTGTTTCGGGAACAAGAAATAGTCATAAAGGGCCAGATCTGGAGAATACGGTGGTTGCGGCATCATTAGTGTGTTGTTTTTGACCAAAAAGTCGCGTACTAGCAACTTTTGGTTCTTCCACAAATCCGGGCGTTTCTGGCGGATTGCTTCGCTCAAAATGCGCATAACTTGCAGGTAATATTCCTTATTGAACGTTCTACCCTATGGCAAGAACTCATGATGCATCACGCCCCTGCAATCGAAGAAAACTGTAAGCAAAACTTTCACATTCGAGCGAACTTGGCGCGGTTTTATCGGTCTTGGTTCGTGCGGCAGCTTCCATTGAGATGATGGAGCTTTGGTTTCCAAGTCATAACCATAAACCCACGATTCGTCACCAGTTATGACCCTCTGGAGCAAACTTGGGTCGTCGCGGACAGAGTCCAACAGCTCATTAGCAATGTTCATGCGATGCTGTTTTTGGTCGAAATTGAGTAATTTTGGTACGAATTTTGCGGTGACCTGTCTCATGCCCAAATCATTGATAAAAACCGAATGGCACGATCCAATCGATATGTCTAGGTCCTCAGCAACTTCTCTAATGGTGATTCGACGATTGGCCAATACCATTTTCTTCACTTCATCAATTTTTTCGTCTGTTGTTGAAGTGCTCGGGCGTCCGGCAGGCTCTTCGTCGTTCACATCTTCTCGGCCTTCTGAAAACATTTTGTACCACCGATAAACGTTGCTTCGGTCCAAGATAGCTTCTCCGTATGCCACAGTCAACGTTCGGAATGCATCTGCGCACTTAATTTAATTTTTCGCACAAAATTTGATACAGGTTCTTTGTTCCAGTTTTTTTTTAATATGTAAAAATCGAAGGTGAGCCAAAACACGTGCAAGCAAGGCACCTGTGAACAATTAACTGAACATTCAAAATGGCCGAAATTGTCGGCATAAGTGAGAGACATGAGTATATACCAACATAACGCCACAAAAAAAAATTAAAATTCGAATATACGTTACCCGCGAAAATCAAAATTCAAAATAAAAAGATTTAATTTTAAAATACTCTAATTTTTATTTTTTAAAGTCTGGGCTCAAAAAAAAAAGAAATTAAGTGATACGTCAATCGTATAAGCTGAATGAGATTTCAGTACGTTGACGTACGTTATAATCCGAAAATGGTGTTTTTACGTGAGAAGTTGTACATTCACGTATGTGACGATTCGATCCCTGGTTTTACATAGTAAATATATATTTACATATATGTTATGGCTGCAATGTATATAGTACATAAAAAAAATGGTTTACATTCTTGTAAAAGAAAATGGGTGCGTTCATACGAAGTAACTATTGAGATCATCTGCTATGAAACGGTTGTCAACTATTAACGACAACAGTTACATACATCCTCGAAACGGCTTGATGGATATACTGTAAAACGAACAGCTGATGAAGTAAACAATTGAAAAGGAATAAAAATTTGGCATAGCAAATAATTTATATCAGCTAAATTAATTAGTTTAGCTAAAAAGTATGGACAACACAGAATTTGCAATTGAGTCAGCAGCCCAGGAATTTACCAAATTTTTATTTTTATAATTTTGCATAACAAAATAAATGTAGGGTTTTTATTCCGTATTGCAAAAATTTATGTTTTCGTTAACGCATACACACACAATACATTATCTTACAGATTTATATCGTTTGTCTTGAGTTCAATTCTATTCTCCTTACTTTTCAATAACACATGAATACAATGAAATTTCTGTACTTTAGTTTTTTAATCAATGTGCTCCTTTCTTAAGTTTTTTCTACTTTGGATGCCTTTTACTTTAGTTTTGAATAAGTATTTCCTTTTATAGGTGAAACGCACAGTTTTAATGTTTACAACGCTTTACAAAAATTTTAAAATTCACTCAGAATCTTCACTTATTGTTCGATACAAAAGTTGAAAATTTTTTAATTCTTGAATTCACTCAGAATTCCACCACTTTTTTTGCTCTTTTTGATTCACTCAGAATCTTAAAACAAACTCACTTGGACCATTCAACAATTTAACACGTTTTTATTCCCGCACTAACCCACAATAATGTAGGATTTTTTAATGAAAACAGTTTATTTAAATGTTAATAAAAATTAAAATTTTATTCAATTTAATTATCACATTAATTGTTGTTTTCTGTCCAACGTTTTTTGTTTTGCAACTCCATATAAACCCTGCAGACATTTTAAATGTTTTTTTTTAGTTAAAATATGATTTCATATATTAACAGCTGACTTTGGCATTGAAATATTTTATTCGATCTTAATTTCGAATGTTACCAAATCGAGTAATTTGTAGAAAACCAAATAACAGTTTTAATCGTTTTTGAAAAGTTCTTATTTTTGAAAACGATTCGATTTACAAAACATATCCGAATAACCTTTGCCCAAAATGTATATTTGGTTCTAATGTAAATGAATTCATAGCATAATTTCACTTTAATTTTTTCATTCCAAATTTTGCATATGTCTGACAATCATAATTTGCTTATTTTTCTTTCTTTTTTCTTCAAGCGAAAGAATGTTTTAATATCTTGGGAGAATTTTTCTTTGGCATATTTTCAGCTCTTTGGGGTTTTTCTTTGTTTTTTTTTTTTTTTTAATTATTCTTCCTCTAGTCAGTGGACTGTGATTACAGAAAAAATACCAGTATTTTAGTTTTCTTTCTCGTTTTACGAAGCTTAAGAAAATTGCAGTCTCCGCAGATTTTATTATTATTTTTATTTTCCCTTCATCTATTTTACACTTAAACAGGATGTAAATTATTGTTGTAGTTGTATTTCTCCTTTATGGCATATAAAATTTATGAGTTTTGTATATGAGAAAAAAAAATAGGAAAAAGGAAATTAAAACAATTTAAATATTGACATAATTGAGTTAAAATACATCTTTCATCAACTAAATAACAAAAACCAAAAAAAGATATTAAACTATTTATGAAGAAACTTAGTGAAAAAAAAAAATAGAAAACAAGAAATAAAACGAATGAGTGAAATAAGACTTTGCACACATTTTGAAGAAAATTATCGAGCATATAAATTACCTTCAATAATTATTTATGTGATGGATTCCATCACGCGAAAAGATGTATTGTATTCCTTGCCAAGTGCTGGAGCACCTTACCTAGTAGACCTACTCTCTCGACGAATCTCAAGAGTATCATTGGTTCTGGTATTGTCAGTTCCCAATCTTCCAACAGGTGCTTGTCCAATTGGCTGTATCTGTTGCGGTATTCGTGATCTCCATTCATATATATTTTCGGATCCGAGTCTACAAAATGGTAGTGGTCCCAACATGTGTATTTTAGCCTCCCTCCTCCCTCTCAGCAGTTTTTTGTATAATCTGACTTTATGGGTGTTGCTTAGCTGAGTTAGCTTTATGTGGCATTTCCAAGTTAACTTCTCTTCCTTGCTTAGCGCATTTTTCAATTTCATAAACTTACAATTGAAAGTCGCTAGAGGTTTTTCCCAAAAACTCATAATAGTTTGTCTTTAGTCCTAAAACTCCCCGCACCAGGACCTTTCATCGTTCTGTAACCATCCATGTATCACCCGAGATTCCTTTATTATACCGATTTTTATCAACTCACTTTAATAAGGTCATAAGTAACAAGTCACAAAGGTCTTACTCCTCAATTAATTCCGTAATAAGTCTATGCGGCTTTATTACTACAGCAGTATGGTTCAATCATGTCCTTTTTTCAATTAGTTGAGAAGTAAGGCCATTTTGGTTTATTAATCACGACTTTATTGCAGTGAGCCGATGATCTTGGCTTAAACAAAAGAAAATGCTTTCGAATTCCCATGTAAATAATATACAAATCCGAAAGTATTTTCTATCGTTTCGAATTACTCCGTAACCCTCCTAGTTACATCTCCCACCATTCCCTTCTTTTGAACAAAAGAGTATAAAACCTCTTATCAAATTCATCACATTAGAGGTTTGCGCAAGTAGAGCTTAGCGTCTTGCCAGTAATAAAAGCTCCCACTACTAGACAGTCCCTACCTGTGCGTCTTCCCTCGATGTTGATGACTTTTTCCATGGCAGCAGTTTCGTCAGAGGTCTGAGTTCATGTTCTGAGTTCCATTAACCGAGTAGGACAGATTCTCATAGCAACTATAACAATAGCTGATTGACAGAGGCATGGTGGTCTCGCTAATTTCTGTAATTGATCCCTGGTTTTAGTAAGTCTAACCCGGTCTGTCCAAGCAACTGCACCATAAACTATGACAGGTCTCACTATTGTTGTGTATATTTAACTCAGGATTTTGGGTGTGCAACCCCATGTTTTCCCTGCTACAGTTCTACAACCTATTAGCGTTGTTGTTGCCTTGTCGTCAGTTGCCTCTAAATGCTGTCACTCCCAGATACTTTACCTCCGGTGAGCGTGCTAGCAGTGCTTTGCCAGTTTTGGAGTGTCGTCCTCCTGGCGAGGGAAGAATGGTAGTCTTTGGAGGATTTGTATACAGCTCTTTAGATAAGCACCATTCCTTCACCATATTTAGTCCGTTATCCATAATGTCACACAAGGTCTCTTCAAACTTTCCCCTTACAATGATAACGATGTCATTCGCATTTGCTTGACATTCTACGCCATTGCTCATTAGCCTGCAGCAGTTCATCGACTAATTGACTCCACAGAAGTGAAGAATATGCGACTCCTTGTGTACATTCCCTCGTCGTCTTTACTACAAGAGATTCCTCGCCTATTTGAAGTTAGGGCAGAGCAGTTCTCTTGCTGAACATAAACCATATTCATTTAGCCTTCCAACTTCTTCTGAGCGCAGATATAACGGCAGGCCACTTCCACATCCAGAAATGCACAGACCGCAACTTAATTAGCATCCAGACTACTACTTGTTATATTCGTCCGTTTGTTACATTGCGGTAACCGTAGAACGACCTGCCTGCCCAGTATGCATGCTGTCGCGCATGCAAAATCTCCCTTCACAAGATCGTTGATCGAATATATTTGTCAGTTATTTCCAGCATCTTAAGCATGAAAGAGGTTACTACGTTTATACGTACATCTTATTTGCAAATAAAACTGTAAATTGTTGCCATATTATTATTTTATTGCGACTCAGAAAACTATTCACGATTAACGCACTATTTGCAAAAAAAAAATGCTTACAAATGTTTGCTAATAAACAACAATAAATTGATAAATATTGTACAAAAAAAATATTGATAGAAGAAAATAATGACAATAAAAACAAAGTATTATTATTTGTTACTTTACACATTTACACAATTTTATTGTAAACATAAGTAACTTTTCTAAAGAAGTGTTAACAAGTTTTTATACATTTACAATTCCGTATAAACAGTGAGTTAATTTATTTGCAAATATTTTTATTTGCAAATAGTGCGCGTATAAACGTAGTAATACAAACATACATACATACTCGTATATGTTTCCTTTAATAAATTAATGTCTGTGACTGCTGTTTTTACTAAGAGAATTTTTGGGAAATTCATTTCACACAAATGCAAACAATTCTTTACCGCGTCTGTAGCACTTTCTGCGAGAATAAAACCACTTTAAGAAAATCCAAAGCTAAAAAGGCAAATAAAAAAGCAACTTATGTTTATTGAATGCGCATACACAGCAAAATTGTAATAAGGATCCCTGTAGAAAAACTATTTGTCATTATTATTTCTGAAGGAGCTCCTATTCTTTTAGCACACCAAAGCACTGATGCACTGATGCATTCGTTTGACTGTTTTCTCTTATTAAAATTCATGTGTTTCGGAAACACATACGCTCTCCATTTGTGAGCGAGTGGCTTTACAGAAACATTTGGTTTATTCCTGTAATTTTCAATGTAGGAAAGCTTAAATGAAATAGCTATAAATAAATACTCACTGTCTCTATATCTCTCTAGGTTCTAGTTTTACAGTCCTAACACGAAGACTTGCATGAGTAGGTGCCATTCTCTCAGTGCTGCTGCGAAAAAATAATCAAGACAGAGAACTTAAGCTTGTTAAAAATCACTGCAAATGCAATTCGAACTTCCACTACTTCCGTAATAATATTATTGACCTTTTTTTGCTGCGAATAACTATACTGTCAATTTTTTTCTCATGCGACTCAATATAGTTAAAACTTTTTAAACAAAAGTTTATGCAATAGTTTTTTTTTTTGCTTTTTCAAGACATAAACAATCCTGTTTTTATACTTTGTTTTTTTTTCTTCTTTTCTCTTCTTAAAGAAAATTTATATACAAAAGAGCTTTTCAATAATATATTTAGGAACATGTCATTGTGGTATTGAAAATAAGCTTTACATATTGTATTTTTTTTTCTTTATTTTGTTGGTTTTTTTTAAACCAGAAAACACGGAAAACTTTCAATGAAGCATTTATTTCTTTCTTACTTTTAAACCAGAAGGGCTTTTATAAACAAATGTTAAATAACATTTTTATATTTTTGCTTTTTAAATTTATTTCATTGAGATTAGTACATTTTCTTTTTCAATTTATGAATCTGCATTAAATATTTATTAAACAGCAATTTACATCTCATCCGTTTCTGACTGCTAAATCAATTTCATAACATCCTCTTTAAAGCTTGAGGTTAAGTTAAGGAAATCACAGTAGTAATAGAGATTCTCATTCATTGGCTTAAAAACTAGATATGTACTTTTAAAAGTACGAGTACCATTGCCAACACGTAAGTAAAATTTGTAAAATTTTTAATTTGAATTGAGCTTTATGGGAATTCCACAGTCATTCTTATATATAATAACGCAGACAGACGATTGGAAGCATATAAATTTTTCTGCTGACTATAAAAGCAAAACCTTTACTTTAGAATTTTTTCAACTTAAGGCCTTGGTGGTATTAGACATATGTATCTCCATAAAAGAGAGGAAGTGAAATCTGTAAAACAGATGATTTTATAACGGATACCGCTTACTAAATCGTAAGCTAACTAAGCGAAAATAGCTCAAAAATTATTTATGATTTTTTTATACTATTGTCTATTTTATAGACTCCCAGCAATAAATCAGCTCTGGTATCGGAAAAATATTATTGATCGGCCAATAATCGGTGTTTGGTATTAATTTATCCCAACTTTAGCGAACTTGTACATTTGTATGTAATTTCGCGATCTTATTTTTAGTATGAATTAGTGTGGTTTTATAGATATTGTATCTATTCAGGCTTTCAAGGTCATTCAATTTCTTGAAAATGTAAATAAAAGACGTTTTCTATTTAATTTTTAATGTATCCGACGTTTCGTTGGGATTTTCCAACATCTTCAGGGATAATTATTTTTATTGAAATCTGGTAACATTGGCAATAATTAAAAAGAGCAAACTTTAATATAATTTCAATTAAATGATTAAACAGAATACCGGCATAAACACATTTTCCATACAAATTGTCACAAAAAAGCAGCCACAGAAAGCAGTCGTGAGAAAGAATCTATTTTATTTTGTGAGCGTTTTTTCTTATGCTCTCAAATATATACTCGTATATTCTCTCAAAAATGTTACCATACTTTCAATAAATTTCATACATTTTGTAAACAAAAATACAAAGAAAAATTAAGCACACAAGAAAATAAAACAAAAATTAGAGAGCATTTGAAGTTACTGCCGACAATGTTATTATGGGCTTTATTAATTTGGGAGCGATTTTCCTGAAGTTGCAGACTTTATTCTGTTTCATCATTAATGATAATGGAGTATCAAACATGACTTACATATTTTATCCCTTATTCTAATTTGCTTTTGAATTTTTGAAATGTATTTTATATATATATTTAACTTGGTTCACAATAAATAAATTGTCTCAATGCATTTCTTCTCATCACACGTTTGCCTCATTTAAATTAAAGTTGATTGCCGCTAGTTGGCACAAAATGATGCAGTGATAATAGTTGCCGCAACGCTGACACACGATTGTTCTAGCTTGTGGCAACACCAAGAATCAGCTGTTGTAATAGGTTGCAAATTTTTTTTTTTTTATAAAAATTTATTTTACTTTTCCTTGCTGAAAGAAAAAGGAAAATTACATCGGCCTTGTATTTTCGTGTGTGCGCTTCATGAAGCCAAAAATTAAAAAAATCAAGCTTAAAAAAATATAAACTGACTTTAAAAATTAGAACTTAAAAGCTTAAAATAATTTAGATTTAGTTATATAAAACATTTTTATTTGTGCTATTCGAAGTCGGTGCCAATCAGGTAAATAAATTCTATACTTACTTATTTATGCGTTCAATTATCATGATGGGAAACACATGGTTTCCCATCAACTTTTCACATGATTCACGGCAATTTTGTAATCCTACATTGAGATAATGAAGTCTCTTAAAACTTCAATTTGGATTTTCCAAGGATGGTACTAAATTCTGCGTGAATTTAACGATCCCACAAGCCAAAGCATTGATGCAGCCGTTTACATACAATGGCATCTTGAACCTCAACAGGAATAATTTACGGCTGGTTACTGGTTTTCTTTCTGGTCACTTTGGACTGAACTATTCTCTGTGGAAAAGTATCCAAGTTCGTTCACCCTTGTGTCGTTTGTGCCTGGAAGATGACGAGACGACGGCACACATTCTTTGTGAGTGTATCGTCTTATGTAACAGTAGAAGGCGTGCTTTTCATTCTGAGTTTCTGTGTTCAGATGATATTAGGCGGGCTTCTGCAATATCTGTGCTGACGTTCATAAGGAGAGTATGACTCTATTAATTTAAGATTAATTTAATTTAATTTCTAGATCCATCAGGTGTCGCAGTGCCGGTTTTTGGACCAGATCTTCTCCCTTTTCTAATCTAACGATCTCACACTAGCTACATTGTAAAAATGTTCCGTAACTCAAATGAAAAAATTTCTCCAGCAAATTTCCACTTGATAGTAATGACTTTAAAATGAAAGCAGATGGACATTTATTCTCCATTAAGGTGATTTTTATAACTGGGAATGCATATTGCGAATGCCTGATTCCTAAATTAAAATTAAAATTATGCAATATATTTTTTTCGCGCACACTGCTCTTCCCTGTATTGCAACCCTGGCATAAAAAGAAATAAACATAACAATAAAAAAAGAGGGAAAAAGTGCCAAACCAACTTAGGAAATAAATCAATTTCCTGTGTAGACGTACATATACGAGAATGAGTTCAGACCGTAATCATGTTTAAGCTGTTGGCTGGCAGAAGTGGCAGTAGCATTTGTTGTTGCATTGGAAAACACAGTTATGATAACGGCAAATGTGCAAATGCATATGTGTGTGTGTATGCATGTTTGTGTTTATCTCAAAATAGAGTTTAGTAAGCAGTAACTTGCTTGCTGCGGTAATCAATGAGATGATAACAAATCCACCAACATGCAAAACAACAAGAAAAAGAATTTAAAAAAGACAGGAAAGAATATGGAATTATATTTTAAAGACCACAGAAAGTAAAGGTATGAAGCAGTCGAATGCAGTTAAAAATTTCATGTGCAGATCCAAACACTTGTGCAAAAATAAAAATGGGTAAGAACTCCGTCCGACTGCTTTTTTAATAGCAATACGCTAAAGTTATGACATCGTAGCAGTACGAGTATCAAATTACCTGGGAAACCAGAAATATGCTCTAAAACAAAATGTTTTATGAGCATTCAATATGCACTCAAAACTCGAAAAATATGCTCTTAAAAATAAACTAAATAATGTCGACAAATTTTCTTATTTTGTTTTTGTTTTCAATATAAATAAGCGAAAGAAAATTTCTTGTCGACATCGTGAGCCAGGCAGTAAAAAATTCAACAACATTTGCTTATAAAATAAGACAAAAATAAAATAAACAAAAAGGAAACAATAAAAAAAATTAAATTAAAATAATTTGGGTTTGCAGTGTGCGTTAAAACAAATTGCCGTTCAAATTTTGACTGAAGTAAATAATTCAAATTAATTTTTTTTTGATACTCTCGTAAAAATGTATGCCCCCTATCACGATTTTCAACTTTTAAAATAGTTTGGTTGGGATTAAAAATTTTGCAATGCCACTCTCCACTAAATTAACAGTTGACTTTTCAGTTGTGTTTTGGTATTGTCATTTACAACTCTGCGTAAGTTTGGTTGAGAAAAGCGTTGAGTATACACAACGGCTTTTTAGTAGTTGGGTCTGTAGTTGGGTTTTTCTAGTTACAGGTTGGTGCGATATAAAAAGCAGAACAAACGGAAAAATCGCAACTAAAAATATTTATTATGCTTAATAACAAAACTTTCTTAACAGTTTCAGTATCGGCGATATACTGGGCATATACAAAGATTTCTTTAAATATGGTTTTAGGTGATCCGACATATAACAAAACGTTTTTTTTTTTTGTTCTGCCGGAAATAACTAAAAAAAACCTTCCGAAATTAGTTTTTAAAGAATTCGTTCCCTATTTAGATTATTTCTTACCTTGCATTGGGTAGTTCAAGAGGGTTGGAATCATCAGGAATTTTTGCGACTTCGTTTTCGTTGTCATAAAATATATCAACACTTATTTGTATCCATTTGGTATTTTTTTTTTAATTTGTATTTTAAATTTTCACACAAATTAATTGCTTTCTGTCAAAAGTAATATTTTAAGTTGGCAACGCGATGACATTTCAATTAAAAAACAGTTGCGGTTCATAATACTAAAATACAGTTTGGTCGTGTGTAAGTTTGGTCCACTCTTAGACGACCAAACTGAATTTGGTTGAGAACCTTGATAGGGGCATTAGCTTCAATATCAAAAGCGATAAATAAGGATATCAGAATTAAAACTTTGAAACTGTATCCTGGATAAACAAGACAAAATTTTTATTTATAATTTTTATTGCAATAAACAACAAAATATTGACGTAGATTTTCAAATAAAAAACGTTGCTGTCACATCTAAATAAACTTTTATACATTGGCATTGTTCCTTCAACGTCTACTCGGGGCAGAGTCCGGCACAAATAACAAAACCAAGTTTTTATTGAAACTTACGTCCGTAATAACAGCGTAATATGTATGTAAGAAAAATGTATACACTACATGGAACATTCGAAATGAGATTTAGATGGCGAGAAATAAAAATTAAAATTTTGATCAACATATTAAAATAAAAAAATTCTATGAAGCATCAAAATATGCCCTGAAAGCGTAAATTATGCTCTGAAAATTTAAAAAAATTTCCAAAAATATGTGTGTTAGGCTGATATATGCAAAAACATGCTTTAAAGGGTAAAATATGCAAAAATATGCACTAACAAATCGATGCCAAAATTCATAAAAAGTTCTAAAACGGATAAATATCTTATCCCCGCATTAATACATGTGTGAAGCCATCCCGCTGTGCTACTGAATCAAACGTGAGCCATAATACAAGTCGCGCAATTAAAGTGGTTTAAACTCATGTGCACGAATACCTGACATCACAGTTCATTTGCAAAATATTTTTTGCCTAAAGAAAAAATTGATAAACTTTAGAATGTCTGGCATAAAATTTTGTTCGGTGCTTGTTTAAACTATTTGATGGCTAAATTGCTTTAACTATGCAAAAATTTGTTTAAAATTAATGCTGCTTTCAAATGCTTTTAAGTTAAAAATTAATTAAATTATCAAAAAGTTTGGCAAGTAATTTTGTGAATCCAAGACAACAAAAGTAATTAAATTTGTCCAATTAATTAATCCCATTATAAATCATATTAAACATGAAGTATTTATTTCAAAGTTGCCTAAACATATGCAATGGTTTATGATAAAATCTTAGCATAATAAATTATGCAAAAGTTTAAGTGATATTTGGTATGAGAGTTTAAAATGAATTTAAAAAAAAATTATAATAAAGTTAACTAACAGAATAGATTTATTTATATATATACATATATATTTATTAAATATAAAATTGAGTTAATCGCTTAGATTTGTTGGAGATTAAAAAACACATGATTTTTTTTTTTTATAGAAAGTTTAAATATTATTTGACTGATGCACATTTATTATTTTGATTGAACTATAATGAATTTTTAATCCAAGAATAATTTTTTAATCGGGTTCAAGTTTGGTATTTTTCAATTCTTATGGAATGAAATATTTTGTTAATTTATGTGAATCTGTAATCTGTCTATCTACTTGGTCAGAGAATGGTTGCCAACATCAGCTATTTAGCATTTATTTTTAATAAAATGGAATATGAGAAATGGTTTTACTGTATATAGAATGAATAAATGCATTTATCAGTATGTATGACTATTAATTTCTGGGCGTCTACTCTATATTTCGAAACGAAAGAAATTGCTTTCAAATTTGTATGTTATTAGCATTACAATTCGAAGACATTTGCTTTCGTTTTGAAATACAGAGTAGACCCCCTGTTTTTCCATTTTTTCATTTATGCTGAGATTAGCACGATAATTTATTACTATTTTATTTTTAAAGTTGTGTACACTTTCCCTAGATAATGGAAGTCAATCAAATTTCTCATAAGAACTAAAATTAGCAACAATGGAATCGCAAAGCATATGTTTAGTGCAAAAAGTCGCCGATGTTATTGACCCAATCTATCAGCTCATTGTTGTAATTCCTAATCAATCTGTTAATACACATGGTATACTTATATTAATTTTAAGATTAATCAAATGGAAATTATATAATAAAATTTCATATAAGCTAAATAAAAAATTTTGGGAAATGCTTTAATACGAGGGTGGGTCATTAACTCAGGTTTTTATATAAAATTTGTGTTATTTTTCAACATAGTTTTCTTTGAATGCATAGACTTCGTCCAACGTTTCTCCAATTTTTTTTTATCCCTTCCGTAAAACATGATTTGTGGAGTTAATCAAAATAGGCATTTGTTTGTGAGCTGATTCATCATTGTAGTCAAATCTCTTTTCTATATACATATATGATTTGATCAGGCTAAAGTTCGTATCGCTTTGTAAGCCAAATTACATGTGATAATTATTAATGAACAAATAACACCAAAATTAGTTGCAAATATTCTGACAAACACGTAGTAGAACGGAACAACCGGCTGTTTTCGAAAGCCACTACACCTTCATCATCAGCGTTTTTTTTTCTCTTCTATTTTCGCTTCTCTTTAGGGAGCAATTCGTAGCCCAATTCATGAATTTTTGCCGTGGAAAATGTAAGCAAACTGGGCACCCATCTTGCGGAAAGCTTTCTCATGCCCAAGTGATCATTCAAAGTTGAAACCACTGAGCCATGTGAGATGCCTTTGGCTTCCCAAATCTCTCTTACTTTCAATATCCGATCGGCCTAAACAATATCGTGAATTTTTTCACGACCTCAACTGGACGTCTAGAACTTTCGGCTGGTACGGCCACAGCGAAATTCAGTAAACCATATTTTTACCATTGAAATTAATGGTGAAGAGTCTCCATAGTATTTATCCAGCTTAGCTTTGGTTTGAGTGTTGGTTTTTTCCGCAAAAAATAATGTTTAATGAGCACACGAAATTAACTATTTCCCATTTTCTTCTCAAAACGAGCGGTAGTCAGATATCAACGGCTGCCAAAGACAAACTAAATGACGCAGCTTGTTCAAATTTATACACGAGTCGTCGGACAGCTGCTTGTTGAAAGGAGCAGTGTTGCAGAGGAGGGAAATTTAAAAAGACCCACCCTCGTATATTACAAAAACGTTGTAGTCGAAGTCGAAATGGGGCATATTTTTTCTAGATATATGAAAATCTTAATAACACATCAAAAAAATCTAAAACGTGCTCATGCAGTAATTTTACTTACGATTGCCGTAGGCCTATGCAAATGACATTGGTTAATTTTTTAATAAAAATTTAAGTACTCTCTTCGCTTTATACAGTATTTTTGAACCGTCTGTGTTCGGTCGTAAGCAAGAACTTATTTGTCCAAGGTATGATTAAAAATGGCGGCTACAAATAAATATTCAAATCAGCGAGGCCGGGAGTGTACTGTACTCGCATAGTAAACATATTAAAATTTGTTGTGTTCAAATATTTTTTGGGCTAAAAATCAAACTTTAGTGGTTTCTGTTTATTTATTTTTAAATTTTGTGTAAAAAATTGTTCGCATTGCAAATTTTTAAAATATATTTTTTCCAATTTGCCAACAAAAAATATGCAGCAAATTTCTGTTGCTCTTCAGCAAAGTCAGTGTTTCCCGTTTTTAAGAACTCTTCTAAACTTAAAGTAGTTAATTATTGCAATTGAAAAATAAATAAAAATCACACCGCAGCGCTCTTTGACTTTGAGGCGCGCTCTAAACAATTTTGCATAAAATACACAACCCTTTTGCTCATGGACTTCAACTCATTGTTAGTTTTTCCTTTTAAGTGTTTTTTTTTTCTAAATTAATTTCAATTATTTACCAAAACAAATTACATTTCGGCTCCCAAGTATTTATTTAGCTATTTTAACTGGCTTCATTTTTATTTTACCATTTCCATGATCTCAAATGATTTTCATTTTTATTTTGTGTTTTTGACTTCTAACGTTATATGAAGGAATCCTGCGAAATATATGATAGATTTCCTGTCGCAAATGCTACGGGCTGTTGAGTGCTAGTAGTGATGGTTTGTGTTTTAGTGCTTTTTCGCCTCTTCCATTTTTTATTATTTACCTGACAAATGCAATTTGTTTGAGCAAACACTTAACGGCTTAAAAATGCGAAAAAGCTGTTTTAGCTGTTAAGTAGACGACAACTACAGAAGAAATCCTTTTTGAATTTTCGTTTTTTATTTTCTTCAGCCACATTTTCTAAGATTCCTTTGAAAGCGGAAGAAAAATTAATAAGACAAAGAACCGGAAAAGTAATGAGCTTAAATTTAATCAGATTTATGATGAAACAAAATTTAAGTGAATTGATATGACAATTTAATCCTTAAATAGGAAAGAAAATTTAATTTTAAATAAAAAATTTCGCAGAGTGTCAAAATCACCATAAAGTCTTATTGCACATAATTAAAATTCTCTTAAAATGTAAATTTGTTTTTACTTTTGCTAACGAAGAGGTGCTTTAAGCAGGAAAGCTACAAAAAATAAAAATATTACTTGCAAAATTTTAACAATCTCTGCTTGTTAATGTTTCAGGGATAAAGAATTTTTGTTAAGTAATTTATGCATAAGCAAATACCGTGCTGAAACACTCCAATAAAAATTGGTAAAGAAAATGAAACTTTGTTTATTATCTTGCAATTTTTATGCATCCCCAGATAAGAGTCCGTTGCCATATAAAAAGTAGTTACTTTGCAACAACTATACAAAAGGAAAACTGAATATAAATAAAAAAATTATAATCATGAAAAACAGAAGAAAGTGAGATAGAGAGAGAGAGAGAGAGAGCAAGGAAGTTAATATAAATAATATATAGTTATTTGAAGAAAAAGATATACATTTTCTTGTTTCTTGTTTTAAGAGCAGAGACAGGAAATAAAAACTGCTACCATAGCAAACAACAACAGGAACTAACACACACACACACACACACCTACACATATGCATTATAAAAGCAATTTTGAAATTATTATTGCACACAATAAAACCACTAAACTCCTTGTTAATCTTATTTCGTATTTCGTTGCTTTAAATGCACCACGAAAGCTGTGTGGAGTTGTTTTCAAAATAATATTTTTTAAGTTATTTAAATCATCCATGGAGAAATTTGCACCATTTGTAGTGTTGGAAGTTGGAATAAAATATTCTATTTGAAATGACAAAAACATAAAATATAATAAATTCCACGAAGTAACTTTTTTACAGCTTGTTTTTGAAATCTCGTGATTTGAAATTGCCGTGATCTTCAGGAGGGCTAGTATTGTTAATTTGTATTACTTAACAGTCGCACAAAGTACATATGCACTAAGTTTTTTAAATATTCTCAAGAATTTTTTGGTTGAAGCCTACTGGAAATTTTTTTATATTTATATTTTACAGACTTAAGCCCAGTACGGAGTTCTTACGGAATTTCACGTTTGTAAATTTACATTTATTTCTAAACGGAAAAATAATCGTGTAGCCTTTTATATATGCATACACACAAGTTCATTTATTTTTGAATTTACAACACACAAAAGCACAAAATTTGATTACAATTTGATGAAAAATTGTCAAAAATTCCGCGACCAAACAATTGTATGAACATTAATTTTTGTTTCAGTTGACTGAAAAAAGTCTCCACTTATATTTATAACCTAACTAATGCCCTAATTAAGTAGAAAGATTTAGGACGTTTTTTTTTAAATACTTTTGAGTTCTTGTTTTTGAATTCTCTAAATTATTTGCTTCAAAAATTATTGTTGTCTTTGATAATGAAAAATTAAAATATTATTACCATGTTTTTAAAACATAAAAATAAAATTAAAGTTTTATACAATAGTTTGAAAAATATTTCAAAAAATATGTGTTGGATATAATCTTTTACTGCATTTAGGTTAGATTAGAAATCTTTAACGAACTCTATATCGTTTACACTAACCTCTTTTGACATTTTCCAAAATTTTGTATCCGAGACAAAATCCCTTGTCTGAAGTTTAGTCTTAAATTGTAACGGAAAAAATGCAGACTTAGCTCATTCACACACCTTCAATAGGAAATTGTATAGAGCGTAGCTAATGCACTCACCTTCTATATAAATTATGTTGTACAGGGTAGTAAAAAATAAATAAAAATAATACATTTTTAGTAGATTTCCTACAAATCTATTAAAAAATTAAATTTTGTTTTGTATGTGGAATCTAGTAAAAAGCAACTAGATTTAGCTCGAAATATCGTACGTACTAGATTTTGAGACAATGTAAATACCCTATTAAATATTTGAATCGAATTGATGAAAAATTTTTTGTTATTTATTCGCTAAGGCTATGATTCACTATACTACACAATCGTATGACTTTTGAGCAAATACAACCCCGGTATGATGGAGTTTATGAAAATTTTCAAAGGACAACAAGAATTCATTAGGTCAGAGTTGTGTCTTTTTCAATAGTCGTTCGATTTTACAAGATAGTGAGTCGTGGCCTTTAGTCAATAATGAACGGAAATGCATACATACATATGTATGTATGTATTTTACATATGTATGTATGTATTTATATAAATAAAGAAATAGTGGCGTGTTGCTTAGTTTTATTTTCGAGCAATTCAAAAAAACTTACAAGCTTAAAAATGTTAAACATAACAATATATTGTGGGGGTTACAAGGGCGGTGGACGTGGATGATTTTGATGTAAGTCGGCATGCATCGAAGAGGAAGTATAATGTAACCAATTATTAATAGGTCCGAGACTCCAACTTTATGTAAAGACTTTTTACGAATAAAAATTGTACTTTTAGGAAAAAGTACATTTTTGGAAATTATATGTTTTGAAATATGAACTTTTGTTAACAAGCACTTTGAGGAAAACGTACATTTGGAAAAGATACTTTTGAAAGAGGTACTTTTTGGCATCTAAATTTTTTTTGCCAAAAGTTCTTTTTGAAAAATATATGTATATTTGAACAAGATATTTTTAGAAAAATTTTATTATATTGTATAATTCTGGGAAAAAGTATTTTTGAACAATAGATTTTTTTGGTAAATGTACTTTTTTAAAGCAAACGTTGGAAAATTGTGCATATGTACTTTTAAGAGTTTTGAGAAACTCATTTTGTTCAAAAGATCCTTTTTTAAAATAAGAATAGTAGCATAATAATATACAGGGTGTTTTTTTAGAGGTATAGAACTTCGAATTGAAATAAAACACAAGAAAATCGTTTTAATGTCCATCAATTTGGCTTTATTGGAAGGATAATTTTATGCCATTAACGTTTAAATATGATTTCGGGCATGTGGCCGCCGCGGCTGGCTCGAATAAAGCCAATTCTACAGGTCCAATTTTCAACCACTTTTTCGAGCATATGGGGCCGTATGTTGGCAATAACGCCACGAATGTTGGCTTCCAAGTCCCCTAACGTTTCTGGTTTGTTGGCGTAGACGAGCGACTTCACATATCCCCAAAGAAAATAATCCAATGGTGTCAAATCACACGATCTTGGTGGCCAATCCATGGTTAACCGAATTAATTGCTCTGTCGACCATAAAATGGACGGAGCTTGCGGTAAACTTCGCGAACTGAACCATTATTTTCGAAATAAATTTGCACGATTTGCAAGCGTTGTTCTTTTGTCAACCGGTTCATGATGAAATGGCAAACCAAACTAAATATTAATCACTTGACAGCTGACAAAATGGCCGCCAGTTAAAAAAGTGATGCCAACTTAAAGTTCTATACCTCAATAAAAAACACCCAATATTAACATGATGTGATTTTATTTCGTATCGCATTTATTAATTTGAAAAGATGGCAACAGCTGTTATTTATTGCTAGTTGCTCTTGCGCGAACCTTGCCAGAAGTTATAATTATTTTCGGGAAGAAGAGAAAAAAAATTGGGTCACACTTTGTTGACATTAAACAAATTTTTGTTTGGTGGCAGTATAGGGGTATAAATATTTTATGGCCAGACTACGATTTGTTAAGAATTTGTGATCAATTGTTAAATAAATTTTATTTACTTTTATTATTTTAATGCCCTAATTCTGTTCTACGATCGTCTTGTCTATGGACGAAAAAAAGCCGCAGTTGTGATTCTTTAAAACAATTATCATTTATTGTCCATGCTAGAAGGTTCGTGTATTTACTTTATGATTATGTTCTAAACATTAAATCCAACACATATTTTTTCAAATATTTTCAAACTATTGTAATATTTATAATACTTTAATGTTATTTTTATGTTTTAAAAACATGGTAATAATATGAAAATTTGCTTGTTTTTATGGTTTAGCAATTGTCTATATGCATTTCGTTCCTGCTTTTGGAACTCGTCAGTAGACTTCAACCCATAAACCATAAAAACAAGCAAATTTTCAAATTAAATAAATAAAGACTTTATGTCATATAAATATACTTCGGTATTTCAAACATGGTAATAATATTTTTATTTTTCATTATCAAAGACAACAACCATTTTTGAAGAAAATAATTTATAGAATTCAAAAACAAGAACTCAAAAGTATTTTCAAACAAAATCTTCCGAAATCTTCCTACTGAATTAGGGCATTATTAGTCTTAGTTTGAACATGAATTTTGAAAACCGATTTTGAAAATTTGCTTACTAATCTGTTGCGTAAATAATTTACAGTTGAAAATTAATATCAATAAAGAAATATATTTAATATTACTTGGCGGATTCTAATACTATAATTTACAACATATTCCATAGTGTAGTATATATTATTAATTAGTTTATGATAAATAACTTATTGATTAAGCTCTTATAAATTTTTCATTGAACATTTAGCAAAGCAGCAAATTAGTAAAAATAAAAGTTCTATGATGATACTTGATTTAAAAGAGAATTATTAAATATAATATATTTCCATTGAATTAACATCCTTGTGGAGGAGAAGCATAATTATGTATGCAGTGTGAAAAAACTCATTAAATTTCATTACAACACATAAAAGTCTGTCTGCATGTTTGCTTTATTTTTAATATTACAAACATAAATATATTTTTAATTAAAAATAATTACTACAACACTAACGATAAACCCCTAGTCCTATTAAAAATTATTAACTATTAATTAATTATGTTACAAAAAAAAATGTAATTAAAAATTTAATTATATTATAATTTTTGTCTTTTTTTTCCTTTTTTCTATTCCTTAAAAAATGAACAAAAAAAATACTTGCATGTTTTGCTATGACTGTGATGTGTTCGTTGGTGATGATGAATGATGATGATGATGATGATGATAATGATGATGTTTGTAATGATAATTACTGTTACGCGAATGGATTTAAACAATAATACATTTTTCATTTCACTTACTTGTTAATGGAATGTGCAAAAATAATAAACAAACAAACAAACAAACAAACAAACAAACAAAAAATCAAATGAAAAACACAAAATTAAAAAAAAATATACGTAAAATATAAATCACATATAAACTCACAGGGATTTGGTTTTGTAACATTCGCTAACAGCAATGACGCGGAACGAGCACGTGAACGTCTACATGGCACCGTGGTTGAGGGGCGTAAAATAGAGGTGGGTGCATGTTTTCTTTTTATATATATATGTACATACATACATATGCATATTTTATATTAAAATTAATTACATATAATATCATTAATAATAATATTATTAAGGATGTGCCTTAATTCAAGACTATGGAAAATAAAATGCTGCCTGCTTTAAGGCACTAAATTATTTTTTTATGCTTGTCAAGGTGAATCCTGTTTGCATCAATCTAAAAGATATATAAAATGTATGACTTGTCTCATTAGTAATTTTATGTTTAACTTAAATTTGCACTTGCACACTGCTGACATTCAAACATTTGTGAAAATAATAATCTTGTGTATAAATGTTCATACTTTATGGTGCTGCTGCTTCCTGGACTTTGATTATGTTTTTGTGTCTCCATTCATTTTATTATAATTTATTTTCTAATTATGCTTGTAGATGAGTAAGTAAAAAATAAACTTTTTAGGGTCCAGCGAAACAAAAGAAATGGATGTAATGGTCTGAAGTTACCATTAAGTGAGCGGCTTGACTTGACTTTTTGAATTCATGTTGCGAAAACTGAAAAGGAACAACCGGAATCAGTGTTTTTGGAATGAAACTACAAATCGAATATAAAGTAAAAAAAAAACCAAAAAAGTTTGTTTTAAGTTGAACAAAAATAAGCAAATTAAGTAACATGTGCATAGTTAGTAAAGAACAAAACGACAAATGGCAACACTGTTGTAAATTTAGAGATGAGCTTTCATTAAAAAAAAGCTTTCAGCAAATTGTAATACGATGAATCAAAACAATTCACATATTCCATTTGCAATAATGGCTGAGTATATAAAGCAGAAATCTACATCAACTGACACCACACACAGTGGACCAAACACAAAGAACGCTGATGATTAAGGTTTAGTGGCCTTCGAAAACAGCTAGTTGTTCCGTTCAACTATGTGTTTGTCAGAATATTTACAACTAACTTTGGTGTTATTTGTTCATTAATAGTTATCACATGTAATTTGGCTTACAAAGCGATACGAACTTTAGCCTGATCAAATCATAAATATACAAATTTGCTTTATTTAAATATAAGAAAATTAATTTAACAGTTGCATGAAAGAATTTAGGAATAAAATTTCCTTTCGATGTGACTTAGCATCAAGTGGAAAGTATTCCGATAATATTCTGCATCCCTGGATAGAATGAATAGGGTGCTTACAAGCTAATTGCAAATAGTTTTGGTGGGAAGAGAGCGCTGCTTTAGGTTGTGGCTGTCGAGAGCTCGTACGCCACTCTTTAATTTCCACTCAAACCTAATGGACCACTGAGCTTTGTGTATTAAAAAAGTCAGAAAAGTTCAAGCAAGTGCCAACCACGACTGTGAGGCGAAACCAGTTTGGCACTCATGCAGGGTGGCTAATGAATTTTTCTACCCAAAGAGACTGAAATAACTTTTATTTATAATTTATACAAACTATTGATTTTTATTTTAGTTTATAGATAGTTTTATTTTATTAAACTTATTAATGGTTTTAAAAAATAATTGATATTAAATAGCATCCAGGATATGAAATGCATGTATCATGTGTGACATCTTAACAAAAAGTTGTGCATGACTGCCTGCGGAGTTGATGTCGGATTCAATTATCGATTGAAATGACTCTTTTAAATCATTTAAATTTGAATGTTTTCGATTTATAAATTTCCTGTTTACAGTAAGGCCACAAGAAGAAAGCTGGAGACCGTAGAAGCAACCGAAATGTTGACCTTCTTGAAATAATTTTTTTTTTTAAATTTTCGTTCTCTTTCAAAAACTTTTGACCCCATAATACTCGTACAGCGTCATGAAACTGCACACTATACAATTCTCTCACTTGAGAATTGGCGATTTGAGTCACAACACATTCGACAATTTTGCTTATTAACTTTACCGTTTAGATCGAAATGCAACTCGTCTGGCATAAAGATATGATTGGGCATGGTTTCGTGATATTCCACCTCTGGTGAAATTCCAAGCGGATAGACAAGTCCGCGTGTTTAAATCCGTGTGCAAAATTATCTGCAGAGACTGTCGACTGATACTTATGGCATAGCCTGTCAGGCCAACCTAAATTACTACGCAAAGCGTTGTCTGGCTGTCAAAATTTTCCATGCACATACCAAATGTATGAGACCAACCAAAATAACGCGGCGTCAACGCTTTGCAATTGGAAAATTCAATTTTGTGCGTAAAGAAGTGAAATTGGCTGCAAAAGTACTGTGAGCCAATACATCATTTTGGTAGCGCGGTTATCAGCCACCCTGTAGTACGTTACAATTATTTATGATGCGATTTGTCAAAATAATGCCTTGTTCTAGTTCACTTTGCAGCGCACGCACGCCGAAACTATTGACCTTGCAAAAACAAGGTTGTAAAACAAATTGTAGAAATTTTTCTTAATTTTATTTTGTTTATAAATGTTTTTATCGTAAAATAATTCGGAAGGAGGAGATATGGCGGCGCCAAAGTTAAAAAAAAACTTACACTGAAATCGCTAAAATTACCACTTTGCAAAACTCCCGGAAAACTTTCAAGGCATATTCCACCAGGACAATGCAAAGATGCACACAGTCTTGTACTGAATTGCAAAATATTCAACCTCCTCTGTTTCATTGAACTTATTGATCTGCCTTCATAATCTCTCTTAAATTTTAAAATTCAAGATAGTGTCGGTGAATATTGAGATTTCATTCTCATTTCATAAATTTCGGAGTTCGATGTTCACTTATCTCAGCTGAACATAAACGTTATTAATATTTTGCTCTGGTGCAAGCTGCATCTGTCGAGTTGGTTTTGATTTATTCAGTCTGTTTTGCTAAATCATCATGGCAACATGTTCTGGCAACGTTCCGCTCGCTTCAGTCATTTTACGGTCGCGAACTATATAAGTTCAATTGAACTGAATGATATGAACAACAACGACCCGTGGTTTTAACAGGACGTAGCAGAGTGCCATCCAAACATGTTCCATGTCAGCTAGCCAAGTTCCTTGAGTAGTTTTCACAAAGCTTTATGGGTTTTATTTTCTAGTTAACACAATCCAGATAATTTTTTTGTTTTTCATATAAAGAGAATTATTAATAGAATAGAATGAATATATCTATCAACATACACCTGAGCAGTCCAAAGCAGCACCAGAGTGCCGAACATCAATCGGCTTCTTATACAAATGAATACACACACGCGAATACATTTCTCTTGTGTTTCTCTCGTTGGCCACCCTGCAGTCGGCGTAGCTAGCGAATGCCTAGCTATTTCGTTAACTACCAATCGTTACCACTAACTACCAACCTTACTTGCAATGCAAAATACTGACGATTTTAACATGGGAATGAGATTGACGGTAATCAATTGCCACCATATGCATAACCCTTCGTCAGTGATTTCGCTAATGAATACAATTAATTTGTCTATTGATAAAACAAATAATTATTCACCCTTATCGGGAATAAAAGGCGACCATTTTGTCCACGTGAAATATTTTCCGTGAACAAAATTAAAGAATAATAACGCAAACATTGGCGATCACAATTTTACGGAAAGGGAACACATTTCACGTGAACTTTTATGCCCGATAAGGGTGATTAATACATTTTTCAATCAATTGTTCTTTTTCTTTTTTATGCAACATTTTAATTGACTTCTGCTGCTCATTTTAACTTTTTAAAAGAAAAGAACTATTTTCACTAAAAATTACACTCGCAAAAAAAATTTCTTTGAGGTTAAAGACATTAACATATCCATGAGTGAGAGAGTCAAAAGGCGAACTCTTGCATTACTTGTGGCTAGTGTAGTAGCTAGTCGATTTTTCGTTAGGGAAATACCTAACGATTTGGAGTCAATTTCCACTTTTAAAACTGGAGGGCAGCTCTGGAGGGTTACTCTCTATTGCGATGCGAAAGAAAAATGCTACGAAATCGAACGATTGGTACTCTCTAATGCGTTTGCGCATTTGGTTTTCGCATCTATTTTTCTTTTCTTTCGCAAGCCTGGTATCATTCTGAAAAGACATTTTTTACATAATTTGACATTCCATTACTGTTAATCTTTGCCATATTTCCTTTTGCAAAGTCAGTGCTGCCACTTTATCAAAGAATTTTTCGAAAGGATTTGCGAAAGTAATAGAGAGTACCAAATTGGCATCTCATCGCATTTAGCTTTCGCATCGTAAGTGCTTTCGCATCGCAATAGAGAGTAACCCCCCTGACATACATACGTATGTATGTGTGTGTGTGTTACCTTCTTTTGGAAAAGGATAGTGGAGAGAGGACAAATGATGAAGTATTCAATTATTAAGTATTACATAGCTATGGCTGGTTTTATTAAGTTATTCAATACTTACGTGTTTACATTATTTGCAAAGGAAAATACAAAATATTTTGTTAAAAACAAAAATCTATTTATATTTATCTACATATATATTCTGACATTGAAACTTTTGTTTCCCCAGCCTTTCACTTCTACACAGCCGTCTTTTGTTGTTTTTTTTTATAGTTTTTTTTTTTTTTTTTGTTGTGAATATTTCAAATATCCCTTTCAATCTTACTCTCACAAAAGACTTATTATATCAAAAATAAACCAATTAGAACAAAATTAAATGCCAAACAGTTGAAGGAAATTGAACATTTGTTTGGCTCGGCCATCATTTTCTTTAACAGGCCAATGTGTGTAAATGTCTACTAACAGTCTTCAGGCCAATGTGTGTAAGTGTCTACTAACAGTCTTCTCTCTAATTAATTTTGTAAATAAAAATTAATTTTTGGGGAAAATGTTGTAATTAAAACTTTATTAGGGAATGTTATTTTTTTATGGTTTGTAAAGCACAGAGATTTTTACACAAACATGATAATTTTAAAGTTTCACTGGATATTAAATGTTGTTGTTGGCATTATTTTATTTAGTTTATCAGCCTGATTTTCGCAAATGAACACTTAGTTCTTTAAAATAACGAACGAAATCATGTTTACGTTTTTGTAGCATTGAATAATTTTCATATGATTGATAAGAAAAGAAGTTTCAGTGTTCCTTCACTCATAAGTTTTGACTAACCATAGTAAGTGCTTGACAGTGAAATTTAAGAATTTTAATAAACTGGAGTTAGTTGATGTGTGCAGTGAATGACTCAAATTATGAACAGAAATTTATACAAGAAAAATTAAACAGTAAGTATTGAAAGTGAAAATTAAATTATTCACAAAACACTTCAAACAAACTCATCATAACTTTTGTTTTTTTATTCGATTGTTTTTTTTTTTTTTTTCTTTAAACAATTCCTTAGTAATATTTTAAGAAAGTCATACAAGTTATACAAAGTTATACATATATAAGCTGTGCATTTTTTAAGCAACAATCAGGGCTGTCAGATATGGCGATTTCTCGTCAAACGTGGCGATTTGGCGATTTTTGTGGCGATAAATAAATTTGTTGGCGATTTTTTTTTGCTATTTTTTAACAAAATTTAAATTACAATTTTTTGTAATTCAGCAAAATAAGTAAAGGGTCTGCCATCTAACGTTTTTTTTCAACTAGTGCTTATTTCGTTAATGGTAATACTTAGCTCATGTCTGATTTGACAGATAATTAGTTTTATCCTTCCGCTGAACGAATATGGTTGTGTATACGCTTGAACAACGCTGGGAAATATTGCCTGCGATCGACTTACAGAAGATGCCGATTTTGCCAAAAAAAAAATCATATTTTCAGATGAAGCTCATTTTGATCTTGGCGGGTATGTAAACAAGCAAAATTGTCGCATTTGGGGCACAGAAAACCCGCACGCATACATTGAAAAGCCGACGCACCCAAAACGAGTCACTGTTTGGTGCGGATTTTGGTCCAGAGGCATAATTGGGCCATTTTTCGGAAATGAGCAAGGAGTGGCCGTTACAGTCAATGGCGATCGTTATCGGGCCATGTTGGCAACATTTGGTTTCAACAGGACGGCGCTACGTGCCACACAGCCGAAGCTACACTCGATGTTTTGCGCCCTGTTTTCAAAAAAAAAAAAGTTATCTGGCGGACCCTTTATATTGAAGGAGTAGTTTAAAACAATATATCCTGCCAAAAAACGTCTGCAACAAATAAAAACAACTTGATTTTGATGATTTTTTTTTACATTAATTAATTCATTAAAAATTAAATTTTTATTAAAATTAAAAAAATTTATGGCGACTTTATTTCTACTTTTGGCGATTTTCTGCTAACTTTCTATACGATTATTTTATAAAAATTTATATTAGAAAAAGTGTTATATAAAATCAAATTTATTATCAAATATTTGTTAAGAAAAACTACATAAAATTGATTTTGGCGACTTTTTTCGGTTTTTAAAATCAAATTGGCGAAATAGCTTAGAAAAAAACTAACAACCCTGGCAACAATTGTGAAAATTTGTTAATGTATTATGCACATACTAACAGAATGTGCTTCCCATATTTTTGCCTAAATGGATTTAAAAGGAGCCACAAGATTTATTTGTAACTAGAATATTTATAATTAAATAAAGTTTCTAGATAATCTTTTCTGCCCACTCACTACCTTATTTATGGCGTACAGTAAACGCAGTGAACTGTTCATGTGCCACTTAACGCCTCACTATATGCTATAATTTTTTCATATTTTTTTTTATATTTTCCTTACCCAATAGGCTATATATGTATGGGTATTTTTTTCCTGTACCTGCTAAAAAGTCTTCTATGACATGTCTATAATTCTTCTCAGGAGACTTAGCTGCATATGTTTTTTTCGCACTACGATTTACCTGTACCCACTCACATAAAAAAAAATGTTGCATTGCATATATTCAGGCGACCATGACCTCATTGAAAATGATAATGATGGCGTTAAGTAAATGTTGGATTTTTTGCTTTTGTTTTGAAAACTTACACCCACTTGAGTTAAAGTATGGAGAATATAAATAGAATAAGTCCATATAATTTTGCATATTTCGTGTTGTGGTTGGTATTCAACATGTACAAGTGAAAAACATGTTGTTCTTAAAATTATAAGAGAAAACCAAAAAAAATTTTAAAAAATTAGCATACATATATACGAGTACATATACGTATGCCTATATTTATATAAAAAACAATTTGAATATACAAGTATTTCGCATTAAAAATAAAGCAAGAAAAAACCAAATAACTTTCCTTGTAGCGTAAATACAAAAAACCATTTTTTTGTATGTATTGCAGTAATTAAAATGTGTGTACGAGTGAGTTTATAACCCAAGAACGATACTTGGCTTATTATGTATGCAAGTTTTGTGTTGTTTTGCGAAATGCTAAAAAAAAGTGTTTGCATGTGTAAAGCCTTCAACATATGCAACAATATTTGTATGTGAAATAGTTTTTTAACAGCAGTTTTCGTTTGCATATGTTAAGAGAGAGGTAAACAGAAAAAGAAACGAAAATATATAACTCGTACCCTTATATTATTGTACATCTATGAATTCATGCACTCACTTGCTCAATTTTAAGCTGGCTGTTATTTCCATTTTCCATGCCCAGCAAGCAAAAGTGGATCAATTCAATGCAATGCTTTCAGAGGCTGGTACTCACTATCCTACATAATCGTTCGACTTTTGAGAAAATGTAAACCTGTTGTACGATTCACATCGTTAAAATAATTATAACGAAAATATATCGAATTTGCTATTCAGTAACATTTTTAACGATATACGCTGTAGGTTAGTGACAGCTGTGTCGCTATTTAAGCGATAAAATTTAAGATATACCCAGCGGGAAAAAGAAGGAGTAAGGATGCCTTCTAAAAGGCCTCTGTACTCCTTCTTATGGATGTACAAGGCCTGCTCGCTCCCTCCCATCTTCATATCTTTTTTACACACGTTGTCATTGCGAGGTAGGCCTTCCGTTCTCGCTTCTTTTGCAGATATTTTAAAAGGCCTTCTTCAAATAAATGGCTGTTAAAAGGCCTTCTAGAGAATGACCGTTAAAAGGCCTTCAAATAAAGGTCATATTGAAAGGGGTTTAATAAAGGTTTTCAACTGCTGGGGCCTGTATCTCAGAACTTACAAGTGCTGTAAATACAAGTAAAATAGTTGTGAAAATATATTTTTTATGTTTATATAAAATATTTTCCCAACTTGTATTACAGCACTTGTAAGTTTTGAGAAACAGGCCCGAGGTGTCGAACATATTGAAAGGAAACTTCTGAAATAACAAGAACACACATAGTATATATTTATATACATACATACTAATGATGGAACAACACAGCTGTCTTTTTAAACGTACAACACTCAACTAAAATGATTTACGTTTTCTTTTCTTTAATCGTTCTCTATTTGGTATTTTTATATGGAATTTTGTTTTTTATAACGGCATCTTTGCCAAAAAAAAAGCAAAACAAAATACTTTACTCCTTCTGTTCTGCCTTCTTATAGAAGGGAATGTGGAATGGGTATCCCATCTTTTTTTACTAAAGAGCCGAAGTCTTCTATTAGTCCTTCTTCAGAAGTTACATAAGAATGGTAACTGAATCAAAAACATGAATTCGTTTGCTTTTGTTTTGGTAAAATAACAAAACAAAATACTTTACTCCTTCTGTTCTCCCTTCTCATAGAAGGGAATGTGGAATGTGTACCTTATCTTTTAAGCGGAAAAGCCGAGGGCTTCTATAAGGCCTTCTTTGGCAGTTTGATAAGAATAGTAACTAAATCGAAAAAATTCCTGAGCAGGCCTTTAATAAGGCCTGAAGTAAGAAGGTCTTCTGAGTTTTACCGCTGGGTAGATAAATCTGTGTCCAAAACAAACACATTGGCTATTTTTTTAAATAGTTTTAAGAGGCAGCAGGGGGCAATAACTGCCTTCTGATAATATACAACTGATGCTTATGAAGCTCAAAACAAAGATATATCTGCTCTAAGAGGACCGCAGGCTTGATATGTTTTTAAAACTAGGGACAAGAGGGACAGGGGCCAACATAGCCCTCCGGAACTATCCAAACGATTTTTAAGAAATTCGAAACGTACATGCATGTTTAACATATATATCAAAAACTTTGAACAAGAGGGTGCATGGTGGCTATTTCCCCCCCCCTTGTGTGGGAGGCAAAAAACTGTATTCAGGTTAAAAATTTTATATCTTACTGATTTCTTTTTGCTGGGATATAAAGTAATGTAAAATGCACATATGTAAGTATTTATAAGTTTGTATTGTACTCGTATAGTTAAAAGCTTAAAAGTTTTCTCTTCGACGGTTTGTCTTAAGCACGTACATCCAACTTGTATTTAAATAATATTTTAACTCATTTTTTTTTAACTGCACTTTCTTTGTTAGAAAAAAAATTGTGCATATGTTAAGAATTTTTTTATTTATAATATTTATTTAAATTTCAATTGAAAAGTTGAAAAAATAAACTTCAAACAGTTTTTTTTTATAAAATTATACAGCACGATTAAATAATGACTTTGAGAAAGTTGATAAATGATAAACAATTTAAGGCATTGTGGGATCAATGGAAACAAATTTGAAGTTGTATGAAAATGAAGTTATTTGAAGTTGTAGATTATGTATTTCCTTTTTAAATGCTATGATGCATATAAACTAATATTTGAAATTTAAAAAATGTAAATATCATTTGATGCTTTCACACGGAACAGGCGCAAATTGCAGCCTGATTAAACCGTTGTATACATACGAGTACATATTTACACATGTACATACATACGCACTATTCAACAACAATTATGTATTTACGACAATAAAAATTTGCATAAGCCGAATAAAACTCACTGCTAAAGAAGTGTTAATAAAATGCAATTCTCTAACTGGGCGAAAGCACATTTTCGGTCTCTAAACTAATATTCCAATACATAAATATCCATTTTATACAAATTTTAACCAGACGTTTACATCGTTTTGTTTTAAATACATTCCAGTGCGAGTTTTATTTGTGGTCATTCGATTGTGGTTCACTTCAGTAAATATTGTTGTTCGTATGAACATACATAAAAACATACATATGTACTTGTATGTATGACTGTATATTCTAAAAACAAACATTTCGAACAACGACAACAAGGACAAAAGAAAAGCTGCAATTAAAACAAAGGCAGCAAAAAAATGGATTACAATAAAAATACCAAAGTTTAGCAATTTTATAGGGTTTGCTTATTTATTAAGTTCAGCACAAAATGGTCTTGTTTTGTTAAAAAAAAAAATGAAGTGCACTCGTATGAATTTGTGAATTTGTGTTTGAAAAAAAATATATGTATTTACCTTCAAATAAAATGGCTGCCAAGCACAGCTTTGAAAATTTAATACGCCTCATTGACACCAGAGGCACTGTAACACTGCATTATTAAAAACGTTCCAAAAGGAGAGTTGTTCCTTCACCACCTGTCTTCTCTATCACTATCCTTTTCCTAAAGAAGGAACACCTATTAATAGTAGTAGGCATTCATTTCCTGAGTGTTACTTCTCTTTTAACAAAAACAAAAAAAAAAGAGAGGTGTCTTAGGACACCCGGTTTTGGCTTTGCTGCTTAGTTATATAAAACAAATTTCATGTGTGAAATAACAATGCAATAAAATTATATTATATGATGATGTCAAATTCTTTGCAAATATTTCATAACGTTTCCATTTATTTCTCATTATTTTCTTTTCTAGCGACATACAATTAAATTAATTTATTGTTTTTTTTTGAACGGTGACGGCTGTTAACCGGCTTGCAGCTGATAGGCTTCATTCTCTGGTTTGTGCTCATGTGCAAAGATAATACAAAAACAAATTGAGCAATCCTTCTCATTGTTTTTGTTTCACTCATTTCAAAGAACGAAACAAAAGAAAATCAAACAATTTGTTTCGTTTATTTTCGTGCTCGGGTTTAAGTACAAAGAAATCAAAACAAAAATAAATTTATAACTGTAATAGTGTCAATTAGTTTGTTACGAAAATCACGTCCTAACTCTTGTATCGCGCAATAAATAGCATAGCTACAAAAATTCATGAAATTATTTTGATATAACGAGATTTTTCAAGGGATCAACAGTTTGTTAAGTATTATTCAGTTTTTCGTTTTAACGGGGCGCGAATTATCGGGATTTTACTGTACTTATACTTGTTCCTTTTTAAGCTACACATGGCATTGTTGTGCTTAGTGGCAAAGGTATTAACAACGATTGTTATAAAATTCTACAAGCAGCAAAATGTTTCTAGGTGTCCTTACCGACACTTTGATCCCAAACACATTTCAAATAAATAAAATTTTTATTTTCATGTTTTTCGATACAATACTTTTTTTTTTTTGTTTTTTATTATTTTTGCGGCTCAGTAATTTTGTCAGTTTTAATTAAAAACTATTTCCATCTCCATCCCTTAACTCTCACACCATTTGCATTCTGTTGGGCATTATTTAAATGAAACACAAAATTTTTGTGTACAATCGTTTGTAAATACAAGTTCATTTGTATATTTTTATATAAAATTGTTCAAAATTTACATACATACATTTTATCCAATCAGACATGAATGTGCTTCAATAATGCTAAAATTATTGCAATGATTTAAAAATTCTAGTTGAGTTAAGCAAATAAAAAAAAAAGGTATTCACGTTAAAAGTTGCATAAAAGCCAAAACTGCAAAATTTTCAATAAACCTAACAACAACCATATGGGAAACTTTTTGCACACATGATGCAAAATGATCAAGGTAAATTTTTTAAAGTTATGCAACTTTTTATGGCTTTGCCAAGCCAAACAAAATGGACATAAAGTACTTACAAAATCAAATCTACGCGAAATTAAAATGCTGAAATGTGTACGTATATATTTTTCTTTGAATAGATGCGTTCGATATAAAAATTAAATTAATTAAAAAAAAGAAGAGAGGTGTCTTAGGACAGCCGGTTGTAGGTACGCTGCTTAGTTATATAAAACAAACTTCATGTGTTAAATAACAATGCAATAGAATTATATTATATGATGATGTCAAATTCAGCGCAAATATTTCAAAACGTTTCCATTTATTTCCCATTATTTTCTTTTCTAGCGACGTTTGATTAAATTAATGTAATTAATTGAGCAATCGTTCTCATTGTTTTTGTTTTCTCTTGGTTTCACTCACTTCAAAGAACGAAACAAAACAAAATCAATCATTTTGTTACGCTTACTTCTGTGCTCTGTGCCTGGATTCAGTAACTTTTATTGCGATAATCGTATCGCTATAATAAATGTAACGAAAATTTATCGATTTTGCTATTCAGTAACACATTTTAACTATATTCGCCTGTCGGTTGGAGAAAAAATAGATAAAATCACGATGTCAAATTCATTGAATTTTTCTTTATTATTCTTTATGATTTTCGCCTATTTTCACATTTTCTATACAGAGATACCACATAATATTGAATTTAATGGTGAGTAAGATAAAGCTGGAGACTATCGTAAAAAAGAAATTACGGAATCACATTATCGTTACCGCAAACGAATAAATATGTCGATAAATATTAGGATTTTCGAAAAAAGTTATAGGATCCAGGTACTGGGTTTAAGTACAAAGAAACAAAAAAAAAATTATTTTATTACTGTTATAGTGTCGATTATTTTTCTTACAAAAATCACGTCCTAACTCCTGTATCGCGCAATAAATAGCGTAGCTACAAAAATTTTAAGTTCAAAAAATTATAAAATATAGAAATTGTGAAGTAATTTTCAAATGCGATAGCTGAAAAGAATAAAAAATAGCTGCTGCGAATGTATGTATGTCAGTGCTGCATTTCCCCCATCCAAAGTCCAGTTCAACTTTTCTTGCCTTCTTTAGAAAATCACATTATTTAATAATATATTTCCTTCCATAGTTGGCGAATATATGACAATGTTTCGACGGTTTAACAAAAACTGTCGAAAGACGTAAATAAATTGTGTTTAACTTTAAAGCCGACTAAACAAAATGGAATTATGCATTTTGTACAGTTGCAAGAGTTGACGTGAATACCTTTAATTAAATTTTATGGGAGCAAGCAACCAAAACCTCAAAAATATGAGTTAGTTGCCGCAATCAACAGTTAATACTAATACATATCAGTCAGTCTACACAACTGATTACCGCAAGCTGTCCTCTAGTGATCAAAAAGTTTACTACTCGCAGCAAGTTTACAGGAACAAAAAAACTTCAAAGCTTAATTACTCAGTTTCTTTTTTTTTCACTTGTAACACTTCGCGTTTCAATCAATCAATTACAATCAGTTTTTTTTTTTTATTCTACATTTACTCTCATTAATTAAATTTTTACAAAATTGATTATTGATGAAGTCCTTAAACCCTCTCTAAATACCAAGTAACCTAAGCAACAAGTTTTAGTTGTATGACAAAAAACAAACCCGGAGATTAGAAATTGACAGAATAAGTGTATTCATACAGCGGCAGTCAAAATAATAGCATCAAGGCAAAATATTGAGTAAGTCCACTTACCATCTCTTAAAAGGCCGATGTGTGTTTACTCACATGCCTTAAAGAATTTAATTATATTACTAAAAAAAACTGAAAAAACTTCTTTGTCAAAATATTGGAACTTGCGTTCATTTTCATACAATTATTCTTGCGTTTACACTGCTGCAGGTTTACACTCTAAGCTAACGATAAGATCCTATTTCCTGGCGTGCAATACTTTCCGCCTCTATGCTGTACAATTTAAATATTAGAATTACAAAATTGACTTTGTTATTTGCAAAATTTAGCGGAATAAAACAAAATAATGATGCCATGTAGACGATCAAATAAGTTCATCAATCACATAGTTGTGTGTACAATCATATTTTTTCGTCTACACGTAGGCGTTGCTGGCATCGCTTGATGAAATTTTTCAACCTTTTTTTATATGTTCAATTAAACTATTTTTTCAAGCTTTAGCTCTGTTCATATTTTGATTTTTTAGTTCGATATTTCTGTGAATATTTGAGTCTACTATGAATATTTTACTACAAGCAGCAACTACTACTTTACTACTTTAAAAAAATGCAACCAACATGAGGAAAATTCTCGTGACGTCATAGTCACATAGGCTTTAATTGTTGCTTGTTGTACACAAAAAAGTATAATTGTTGCTATTATTTTGACTGGCACTGTTTGTACATATGTACGTTCTCCTTTCTTAAAAGTCATTAAATTTAAATTAAAATGCAGCAAAACGTTGAAACGCATTTGCTGGCAACATCTTTCGGAGGTGTTACTCAGTTCAATTGTTCTTCAAATATTTAATTAACTAATTACCTTATCATCTTAGTTGGGTGGCTATCCAGCTGCTTGAATTAAACATGAAATATTCATTTAAAATTGAGTCTTTCCAAATGAAAGCACAAATTCATGCTGAAACTTGCAAAATGGGTTGTTACATCGACACAAAAATTTGTAATTGCGTATTTTGGCTTCATGTTGGCTACTCGTACATTTGAAGTAATTTTCTTATCTCAAGCTTTTTGCTGAGTTGGATTATTGCTGCATTAGCAAATATTTAGTTTACTTTTCCTGAAAATACAAAAATTTTTTTAAAAGCACATTAATGTGCTTGTGCAAGAGTACAACAAGGTCTTAACATTTGCCTCAAGAGGTCCTGAGGAGAGTTCAAGAGTTGTGCTGAAACGTCATCAATACTATTGAGTTAACGTTAAAACAATACACTTTAATATTATTGAGTTTCCAATATACATACTATACTCGTACATACCTGAATGTGAAGGAAATTGCTGAATGTGGTTTAAGGATTATTGTTATTTACTTATGGATTTAAGGCCACAAATGTATTTCATGTACATAATATATTTAAGCAAATGTTCTAAATAGTAAGTTAATGTTAATTGCATTGAAATGTGCTTATGCAATTGGGCAATTTGGCCATTGAGCTAAAAATTTAATTTATACATTTGGTAGAAATTTAATTTAAAATAAAAATCTTTATTTAATGAATTGAACAGGCTAATGTTCGTATCGCCTTTTAAGCCAAATTACATGTGATAATTATTAATGAACAAATAACATCAAACACATAGTTGAACGGAACAGCCAGCCGTTTTCGAAGGCCACTAAACCTTCATCATCAGCGTTCTTCTGTGTTTGGTCCACTGTGTGTGGTGTCAGTTGATGTAGATTTCTGCCTTATATACGAAACTTTCTCGCAAATGGAATATGTGAATTGGTTTGATTCATCGTATTTCAATTTGCTGAAATGTGTTTTGTAATGTAGGCCCCAAATTTACCATCTCTAAATTTACAACAGTCTTACCATTGTCGTTTTTTCATTACTAATTATGCACATGTTAGTTAATTTGCTTATTTTTGTTCTACTTAAGACAAACTTTTTTGGTTTGTTACTATTAAGTATATTTTTATTTAATTTTTGCCACAAGCCCATGACTATTAATTTTAGTTAATTTAATTATTATTATTCGAACTGCATTTGTTTCTATATTTAATGAATTGAACAGGCTAATGTTCGTATCGCCTTTTAAAAAAAATCTTTAAGCTGAACATTTAAAATGAATTCGACAAATACAACTTTAACTAATAATGTTGATTTGATTTAATTTGTTAATTTAATAACGTCCATTGGCTATTTAAGTAATTATTTGGTGGATTTAAATTCCGAAAATATATCCGATGCCAAGTGTTTCAGCTTAAAATCTATCCAGATGGAAACATTGCTAAAACCTTGTTTTAAAGCGAAACCAGGGGGATCATCACTAAGTTGTAAATTTTTCTCTTTCATGAAATATAAATAGCCCACAGTCTTGTGCATTATAATTATACACCTTTGATTTAGTTATTCAGGCATAGGACAAATTCCGATCAGAATGGTCTTGAATGAGTATTTGTTGCCATTCCAATAGATTTTGAAAATGAATGTGGCAATAGTTCGATTAAAAAATACATCGGTACCATCAGTACGTAATATATATAGTGTGTTTTTTATTGAGGTATAGAACTTTAAGTTGGCATCACTTTTTTAACTGGCGGCCATTTTGTCAGCTGTCAAGTGATTAATATTTAGTTTGGCTTGCCATTTCATCATTAACAGGTTGACAAAAGAACAACGCTTGCAAATCGTGCAAATTTATTTCGAAAATAATGGTTCAGTTCGCGAAGTTTACCGCAAGCTCCGTCCATTTTATGGTCGACATAATCGTCCATCAGAGCAATTAATTCGGTTAACCATGGATTGGCCACCAAGATCGTGTGATTTGACACCATTGGATTATTTTCTTTGGGGATATGTGAAGTCGCTCGTCTACGCCAACAAACCAGAAACGTTAGGGGACTTGGAAGCCAACATTCGTGGCGTTATTGCCAACATACGGCCCCATATGCTCGAAAAAGTGGTTGAAAATTGGACCTGTAGAATTGGCTTTATTCGAGCCAGCCGCGGCGGCCACATGCCCGAAATCATATTTA
Organism: Nowickia ferox; assembly: GCA_936439885.1. Lineage (NCBI taxonomy): Eukaryota > Metazoa > Arthropoda > Insecta > Diptera > Tachinidae > Nowickia > Nowickia ferox. Next base: position 95,286,861 of record OW387024.1, on the reverse strand, counting down.
AACGTTAATGGCATAAAATTATCCTTCCAATAAAGCCAAATTGACGGACATTAAAACGATTTTCTTGTGTTTTATTTCAATTCGAAGTTCTATACCTCTAAAAAAACGCCCTATACATATATCAATATGATTATGTAATTTCATATATAGGTGTGAAAACAGTAATAGCTTAAGTCGACTTAAACAAAGTAGTGGTTTTCCGGAAGTTTTTTTTTAAGATATTAAAAAGCTCTAACACAATATTATACTTTCGTGTGATCCTTTATTTCTATATGTACGAGTAGTTCCAACAGGAAAATAATAAAGCTAAATTTTCTTAAATTTACTTAAGCTACTATTCCATGTTGCCTCATATATCTAACACAAATGCAAAGAATATTCGCATTTAATATAGAGTCTAGTTTGCGAAAAGCTTCTGCATGACAATTGTTAACCTTATTATAAGCCCTATAACAGACTACAACTGTTACAATTATTGACCTTAATTCAGTTTATGGCTGCCCTGGCATTTTTATTTAAGAATAATTTCCTTCAACAAAATAAAACTAAACGAAATAGTCGGACAAATATGTACTTAATAATAGTTCCTATTATCGAAATGTTTAACAGCAAAGAAGATGGAAAATTTCTTGAACTCAACAATGCCAGCCAGAGAAAAATAGATTTATGTAGCGGCAGCAACAAAATGGTTATTATTATGGCCTCTAATTTCACTTAGCAAGAGTCTGGTAATTAACTTTCTTTGTGCGTTTTACCACTTCTAATGGAGGCCATTAACACACACTCTTATACTACATACTGAAACCCATACGAATACCACAGTTCCCCAGTAATGTTGGTTGATATAAATTGAAAGCAAAAAAAAAAAAAAAAAGACAGAAAGCATCTAAAGTTAGTACTGAAATCTAATTTACCAACAAGAACAACAAAGTACTCTTGAGTTACGTATGGCAAAAAGCAGATTGCAAGCAACTCACTTAAATTATTTCTGCAACACATTTTCTGTTCGCTTGTTATTTTTGTTGCTTTTAATAATATATATACAGAAATCAAGTTTTTTTTTCTCTCATAATCATCGTCTTTAATTTGCGGCATAATAAGAAGCTTAAGGAAAAATTAAATACTTTAAAAATTATACATAAAGTAGCTAATAATATTGTTTTTTATTATCCTAAAAATAGGCAAGATAAAAACAATTCAAAATTAAAATGCACAAGAATTATTCATGAATTAGTTAGTTGGCTAATAAAAGCGGATTTAAAGGACATACTTAAGGACTTCGTTAAGCAGTGGGGAAAAGGAAATGTTGTTTAAAAATGTTTAAGCTCTTTAAAATAGTTAAAGTTTGATCAGTAGTTGGGTTGGAAAATCTTTAGTAAAAAAGAAAACTTTCTAGAAAATAAAGTTTAATTGGTATCTATAATACCTTATTAAGTTTTGTTAACAGTTGTTGTTTTTTACAACAAGGAGAAGTAACGCTCAAGAATTCAGATGCCTACTGTGCGTGAGCACCAGTGTTGGCATATTTTATTTTCAAAAATCTTCCAGTCGACCAATAGAAATCTTTTTTTCTCATTAAAAATCTTTTTTTTAATAATTTTACTCAAAGATTATTAATATACCTAAACTTTACTGCATTCAAAATCAGTTAAAATGTATTTTGTTTCCAATGATAAGGCAGAGAGGTAAATGTGTGTGTAACAAAGGTTTATCGCATAAAACATGTAAAATATATATACAAGTGATTAGAAAAGATTAGAAAAATAAACCTGTACTGTACCTTCATATTTATGTATTTACATGCTACGTACATCAGTATATATTATGTGCATATGCTCGCGGACTTGCACAAGCTGTCATAAACGCAGGACACAAATTATGGCATTCGATATCGAACTAATTTTCTAAAAATTTTAATTATATTTGTATGGAAATTTCGATAGATATTGAATGCCGTAATTTGCTCCCAGATTTAAGCGAATTATTTCTCTTAACGCACGCGTAGTTTTGCATAATGTGTGCGTGATCAGGAAAAAAATGGTTTATCCCCATTTTCAAAAATCTTGTTTTTCGCTAATAAATCTTTTAGTTTTTTTAACATCTCGAAAAACTTCAAAAATAAGATAAATCTTCACATATGGTAACGCTGGTGAGCACACTTATTTTCTTTACTTGCATAAAAAAGAGGGAAGTTCCCAATATTATCATCTACCTAAAACATTGGTGGGCGCTGTAAATGTATTGATGAACTGTCAATGTATTGAGGTTGCGAGCTACCCACCAAACATAAAGCCACATAGTTAAAATATTAATTGAAAATAAATCATTATCTAAGTAAACAGTCAATTGAAAAAACTTTTTCAAACTTTACCTTAGTATGGTCCACTGATAGCAACCATTTTTTCCAAATAAATTTTTTAATTTTTATTTAAAGTTTTTCCCTTTCGCTACTGTTAAGCTTATGAGTATCGCTATGAAAAGCATTATAATGTCTTTAAATTACATATTCCCTTTTTCTTTAAATCATTGATAACATAAAAGACATTGTACTCGTATGTTGCCAAATGCGTTATTTATAATAAAATATTTTCCACACATTATCAATTTGAAATGAAACGCGTGTTTGCTGGGAAAATATTCTTAAAAAAAAAATATGTAAGCATCCGCCTGTTGTGCATTCGTCGCTGTCACAGCTATGAAATTTTAAAATTTAAAAAAATTTTCCCTGAAATTCGCAAATTTCACAAAATTTTAAAATTTCAAAAATTTCAGTTGCAAAATTTTTACAAATTTCTTATAAATTTTAAAATTTTTTAATTGTCCCCGAACCGACATTTCACTACTACTGTATATAAAAATTTAATTTCAGTTATGATAATTGGAGCACTAAAAAATAGAAAACCTTGAAATTAAACTACATATGTAATTAAAAAATAATTCATTATTGTCTAGTAAAATGCGACTAAACACCGGCACATATGAATAGTAACAAGTGAGTACACATTAAAGAAAAATACAAATTAGGGGCCATTCACATATTACGTAACGCTGTTTTCCCCCGATTTTTGACCCCCCCCCCCCCCCCCGCCAGTAACAGATCGTAACAAAACCATGACCCCCGCCCCTCCTTCCACCATAACAAACCGTAACAAAACTCTAACCCCCTCCTCCTTGAGCGTTATGTAATATATGGATGGCCCCTTATCTCTTATTGCTCTCTTCATTATTGTGAGAGCGAGTTTTGAAGATTTCTGACCTAAAACAATGCTGTCCACCGACAGAAGTGTATTCGCGTATGTGTATTCATTTGTATAAGAAACCGATTGATATTCGGCACTCTTTTGCCACTTTGGCCAGCGGTGACCTAACAGCAACGATGCCAATTTAGTGCCTTTCGCACTAAGTTTAATTTTTGTTGAGTCACAACAGTGCGCACTTCATGTTTTTTTTAAAGCACTGGGTTGGTGCTTTTTCTCTTCTAATTTTAGTGCGTTTTGCAAGTCCACTAAGTATTGATTACTGATAGTCTGGAAGCTTCTTGAAACTAAATTTTAAACACATACGTGCATACTCAAGGCAAATTTAACAAGGCTATTGCATTTGCGTCTGTGAATGTCAGCTGTTTCTTTCCGTCAAACTGTCAAACACCATACGAAAACAGTGAAAAAACAGAATAACAATATTCTATTTACTTTTTAGATATGAAGTTTGGCAATTGGAAGTAACGTCTTGGTTGTAAATACAAAAGTGTTTCTCAGAGCAAATTCATATAAATGCATCTAGACATTTATATGCAGATGCGTATGCATTAGATCACCCAAAAATTTATGGGATGCCGAAAGTATTTATTTTATTCGCTCCACTGGCAATTTCTGATAGACTGGGCATAAGAAATCATATGTGTGTAACAATTGCACTGATAGCGTGCAAATCGGTCATGCGCGTTGCACTTTTCACCCAAAAAGTAACCTATCTTCACTATAAACACTTTGGGCACCATCAAAGTCCATCCGCGGAAATCAGGCCAGACGATCACAGCACACCTGCAGCGAACACAATTGATTCCTGTAAAGTATTAGCTGAAAAGCGCCCGGAATATGCGAACATGAAAACGCGCGGCCATATGTTTCAACATCAGTTAAAAAATATTTAAAAAAATAAAGATTAAGAAGTTTGGCCTCACCCGAATTATAGTTTAGACTTTGCGCCGTCCGACTGCAATTTGTTTCGATCTATGCAGGGCGCTCTCACTGGATTACGCTTTACTTCAGAATATTGTATGAGAAATTGTCTTGATTCATTATTGACCTCAAAAAAAAATTTGATACAGTTCTTTTAGAGCGAAATTCATATGTTGCGCCGAAAAGGTGGGAAAAGGTTAAAAGTTAACGATGGCCAACACTTTCAATAAATTAATTTTATATCAATATTTTACAATAAACGCTCAAACGCATATAATAAACTTCGATATCTGATTTTAAAACTGAAAATAACTTTGCATCATAAACAATATGTTCTATAAATTTAATTTCATACTGCAGATAACTATTTCTAGTTATAAACTTTTTAAACAAATATTTACCAAGTACAGTGGAATATGAGTATAACGAACTTGAAAAGAAGTTAAATATTTTAAATTATTTGTTTAATAATTTTTGTGAAAGGCTCTTTTCGGCAACTTAGCAGATTCTTTTATGTATGTACATATACTTATGTATGTATCAAAATTTTCTAATAACTGCCAAATGCGTTTCACGAATGTATATAATAAAATAAAAGTTTGTATCCTGCGAAATTATTTGAAATATTTCGTCACTCGTCACAAAAAAAATTATTGCAAAATATATAAAATAATCGGTTGAAACGAATGTTTTCTGTTTAGCTGACGTTCCCTTTAACTACATTCCAGTGTACTTGCATACAACATAATTATGATTTGACCAAAACCATTAGCAGGACACAATACAAAGTCAGCAAGCAGTTCCACACAATTATGTTTGGTAATGAGATTTTCATACATTTTATATATTTTTCAAACAAGCATAATAATAGATTTAATATCGATGGAAGCAAAAGCAAAAAAAAAATTATATCCTTTTTAGTATATTTCTAATAAATTTTATTTATATTTTATATTCTAAAAAAGGTCAACAATGCAACTGCACGTGTACAAACCAAAAAAGTGACCACCGTTCCCAATGGTGAGTAAATTTATAAAATTCCCACAAAAAAAAACAAAACTAAAACAAAGACCACAATAATTAAATTACAAATATTTTAAAAATACTAATAAGTTGAAATTTATGAAAACCCAAAAAAGTTGCTTCAAAACAAAAATGTGTAATTTAAATGAAATGCAGTCGATGAGGCTGTGAGGAAGACAATTTTATATGAAAATTTAAAATGTTCTCTTAATTTTTGTTTGTTTCAACTATGAAATTTTATATGCCATCGCTTTTCGTTAATACTTCTCTGAAAGCAATTGATTTTAAATTGGATTACACTGGTCTAAAAATTAAATTGAACGTAGCTTTTATTGCAAATTTGTTAATTATTCTATTCTTAAAAAAACACACTAAATAGCTTGTGTTTTTTTTATTGCTAAAACACAACTAATTTAAAAATGTTCAGGAGAAATTTTAAAGTAACATTTAGTCATACATATCTTAAAAAGTCATACTAGCGTATTTTGTCTTGTGCAAAAATATCAAAAACACTCAATTCTTGAGAGAAGGCAATGTTTGATTATCTTCACTGAGTTGTACGAGTATGTAAATTGAGAACTTTACAACCAAACCTGGACCAGACCGTCGCACGTTGCTTCATCAGCAAAGTAATACTTTCAGTACATTCAAATTCTAATTTATGTAGACTCATTTTCCGCAAAAAGAGTTTTTTGAGTTTAGAGCAAAATGAGCAATATAGAAATTTCGCAGCGGGTAAAGATAATGAATAGTACAGACCAACCTAAATTACGACACAAAGCGTTGTCTGGCTGTCAAAATTTCTCATGCTCATACAAAATGTATGAAACCAACCGAAATAACGCGGCGTCAACGCTTTGCAATTGGAAAATCCAATTTGGCTGCAAAAGTACTGTTGTTTTTGTTAAGTAATGTAACTTTAGCTACTTTCAGGTCAATTTAGCGTTTTAATTTTTATTTCTTATTTCTATGTAGAGTTTTTTATTAATCAAAGTGAGTAAACATTACTGTTTCTGGCGCAACGTTAACGCTCTAAAGCTTCCAAGAAATTTCTGAAAAAAAATTTTATTTTTCCATTGCTCACCATTCGTACAAAATATATTTCGACTGAATAAATACTTTGCAGATTAACGGTAGTTATGTTTTGGAAAAATTAACAAACGAATAAAGGGCTGCCACAAGGTTTTTCTCAAAATATTTTGCGGTGTGGCCTGATGTTATGTGAACAATGCTTTATTTTCGCCTTCTTATAGTTTGTGCATGATAACTACCCTTTAAGCTAGAAATGTACGGAGGCAACAATTAAAGCAACCATATGAGACAACTTTATCAAGCAACTCGTACTTCTGTTCAGTATGCTCCACAAAACGGTACGGAACTTAAACACATCTTTACTCTTCAAAGAACTCTGCACAGTTTCTAGAAATTTTATTCCATAGGGGCGACCAACATCCACATCAAAATCTGGGCACAGTTTGGATTTCTAAAGAACTAAAAATTTTGAAATTTGAGATAGTTCGAGTATAAAATAATTTTGATATCTAATAAAAAAGAAACACTAACTGATTATGTCTTATAAAACTTCCAATCTTTTTCTTATGATTAATTTTTGTCTATTGAAAGTAAAACTTTCGATGATTAAAAAAAAACAAAACAGAGATTTTATTGTAACTTGTGATAAAATTTTATTTTAAATAACCTTATTGATCGCATTTACCTGCAGCATTTGCGGAGTTCTGCGAACGTACTAATTGTGTGCATTAAAAACTTTTGAAGCAAAACAGTGCTGCAGTGCGAGTTATAAACTACACTTTATTTCTGCTGCACTATTATCTCACTTATAACGGTATCCATTCGCAAACGACAACCAATTCCTAAAAGCATATGGCTTTGCATATAACAGTGTCAATTGTTCATATACAGTGCCGTGCATGTGAATTGCATTGTTCAGTATACTGCTTTCAAGTTTGCACGCAAAGTAACAAACGTAGAAAAATGTTTTGCCTGCTTAAATTGTCCCCTCGTCAATACTTAGCATTACACTTAAATGCTTATCAAAAAATTAAGAATTCTACCTTGTCTTGATATTTTCTACAATTTCATAACCTGCTATTAAAGCTTAAACTAACAAAAAAAAAAATATTATTATAACGTCAGGATTTAATTTAAAAAAAAAGTAAAATACAATGAACACATTTACTGAAGTGTTATCTAATTATTTTATCTCTTTTTCTTTTTCATTCCTTCGCCACTCACACTTGTGAAATGAACAAAAACTCCTTGTGCAAATACACGCAATGACAAACAAAATTACTTGTTCACTACAAATGATTAGTTGTGCTGACAAAAGATGGCGCCCTACCGGCTCCAGCTCTAGGTGAGCGCACACAAAGCTTATTGTTTTTATATTACTAAAAGAAAAACTAATAAACCACATTTTTCATTATTAAAATTATCCTTTGCAATTTAAATAAGAGAAAGCATTTTTCTTTAACAGTTTTATTGATTTATTCAGTAGGATAACTAAATTAAATTCGATATTAAGAAAAAGAAAATTAATGCATAAAACACGGTATGCATGTATTTGTGTTGTTTTTAACAAAATTTTCCTTTTTAAAGTGGTTTTATTTAACAAAATTAATATAAAAATATCAAGTTTGTATGCTTAAGGCTTGCAATTACCACAAAATAATATTTATACTATCCACTTATGATATAAATACTTACGTACTAAATATGTACATGCATATGTACGAATTAGAGATGAGCGATATTTCAACACCTGTTACTTTTTCACGGCGATTTAAAAATCAATAATCACAACTGCGACTGATATTATCAAGTAATATGTAGGTTGTGGAAATACATATAGTTCTTTCATACCAACTGTAAATGTTCTTGTATGTTTACTTTACAGTACAGAAACCACCACATTAATTTTTTATACCTTCAGCTTTTGTCGGGAAAAAATCGTAAAATCGTGTCAAATCGTCTTTCCTAGCTCTCACATTTTTGTCGTTGCAATTTTATTGCCTCTTATACGACAATATTCAATATTTGGATGGGGTTGTTAAACCGTGATCACGGTCACTGTTTAATTTCACTGCTACTCTTCTTATTAGTTTTTCTCAAAATAACAGAACTGCTACAAACAGAATACTGCTGAACTGTGATCACAGTCAGAGTTGAAAAGAACACTGATTTGGAAACCACGATCACAAGGAGCAACATTATTTCAAAAAAACCACGGGATCGCTCATCTCTAGTGCGAATATATGCTTCTTACATACATCAGTTTTTTAATGCCAAATAACCCTTGAATGCTGCTATAACTTATTACTAAAATATTTACTACTGATACTATGTTTTCAAACCCGTTCTTCTCCCATACACACACACTCTCTTATTGTGCTTTAAGTATTTGTAGTTTACCGTAATACTCACTCTCCCATGGTTTTTAACCCAACTCAGCTTTTGTTTTCATCCAAAACAACTTGTATTATTTGTTATTGTTTTTGCAAAAATGTAAAACCAAAAAAAAACTAAAACAAAAGAGTTCTCACTTTAAAAAGGAATGTTTTTAATATTAAGAGTTTTGTGTGTGTGTATCTATGTTTGCTTTAAAGAAAATAAATTATATATTTATATTACAATGTACAGGCATGTTATTTGCATGTTATAAAAACCTTTAATTAACAATTAAACAATAAATTTAATTTTTTTATAGAACTTTTTCAGAATTTTGTTAATAAAAAAAATATTTACAGAAAACACCCAAGAGATAGGGTATGGGTGTTTTTAAAAATTAAATAAATAATTAAATTATCAAACGATGTGCCCATTAGGAACAAAGAACAAATAACATACAAACTTTATTTTAATTTCGTTAATCCAATGCAAAGAGATTTTTCTAAAAATCTGTTGTTTTCATGAATACCAGCGTATGTCTATAAATGATTTATTTCAGAAGAACTGAAATGCCTTTTATATCACTTTCGTTTCACGACTTAAAAACTTGGCATAAAAGTTTCAATTGAAATTTGTCTAAAAATAAAATTCTAAAACTGTTAAAAAAAAACAAAAAAAAACTCTAAAATTACATGCCAAAAATCCCTTAAAGTGAAAAATATTGATAAAACCTTAACTAGTCTTTAGGGTATAACAATGAATTATTCTCTTGGCGCTAACAGTCTTTTTTTTAATCTTACATTTCCACATGAAAAAGGCAATTTCAAGTTCGTTTCTCAAAACTTTTTGTTCTAAAAAAATCACTCTCGCTAATGGTGGAAGGCATAGTTAGTCCCAGTTTACACTATGCAAGTCTTATTGCATGTCGTGTTTAAGAGCTTAAACACGACGATTTTGAGATGTTTACCATACATTGACTTATATTGTTAAACATCTCAAAAAAGGTGTTTTAGATTTAAACACTTCGATAAACACGTAAATGGAGTATGTCTGGCAACTTTGTGTTGCTATTAAATGGCGGGACGTAAAAAAATTATTTGGTACACAATAATTCCTTTAAAAATATTAAATTATTTACAAAAACATTTTTATTGTTTAAAAACAACAAAGCAAATAAGAAATATAATTGTTCGAAATTTTTTACAAACAGAATAATTTTTTGACAAAACCTCAACCTTAAACATCTCAAATATAATGTGGACGGTTGTGTTTAGTTTTGAGAAAAATCGTCTTAAACATGTTTAAAAACATAAGTGTGAACATAGTATAATGCTAAATTGTCAGTGATATAAAATTCAAGTGGATTGTGTGTATTGAAATCGTCTTCAAAACGGTTTCAATAAACAGATGAATCCGCAATGTGAAAGCAGCGTTTTCATGATTACATACTTATGTACATAAGAAATTAATAGAAAAAAAATTTTATACTTTCTTAAACTTTTTGATTAAAAATATAGATATTGACGCATCCATTATATGGCAGAAATTACAATAATTAAACTACAGTCTGCCAGCTGCTAAAAAAAAATGCATTCCCTTTTTTCATATTTTGTGCTCTTCTGTACCTGGATTCTGTAACTTTTTGAGAATCGAAAATCGTAATATTCATCGATATATTTATTCGTTTGCGGTAGAGATAATGTGCTGTATTTTATTCATCATTTAATTCTATTTCATGTGGTATTTCTTTATAGAAAATGTCAAAATAAGCGAAAAGCTCAAAGAATAGTAAAACCAAACTAATGAATTAATTTATGTTACTGAATAGCAAAGTCGATAAATGTTCGTTATATTTATTATAGCGATACGATTATCGTAATAAAAGTTACTTAATCCAGGTAACGCAGGGCCTTAAAATAATCGAAAGATGTTGAATGGAACAAAGTGAGATGGGAACATAAATTATTATGGGAAGACATTATCATCTGGGCGAATTGATGAAAGATGTGAGCAAGTGTCAAAAAGCTATAACTAAGTAAAGATTTTATGTTTTTTTTATATTTTTAATTAAGGAAAAAATTGCAAATCGGTCAAAAACTCTGAATATTTGTTAATCGAATGAATTTTAAATGCCGGTAATGTAAAAAAAACACAACTGCAAACACGTCGGGTTGTTGAAGAAATTTACATGTGACCTTGAGAATTTGGAAGTATATACTCCAACATACCTTACACTCATATACATACATATATGTATATTATCTTCAACATACATATCTGTATATATATACTCGTATGTATGTAGAAACTACTTTGTGAATAGTTGCAATAGCCCAGTGGGAATTTGAGTTAATTCAAAACTATTGAATTATCAGCCAAAAATTAGTCAGAGGTGGTTAAACTTCGCACTCATTCTCCATCTTAAAAGTGATCAGTTTTAGCATTGAGTGGCCGAACCAACCATGAGTTAGGTCATTATGAGTTAGCTTGTGCCAAATCAAAAAAAAAGTGTTTTTTTTAAGTTAATTATAATGTAACTTACTATTGATTAACATTTTTTACTCAGCTTAAAGTTTAAACAATTTTAAATTATTTTTTAAGAAACGAGAACGGGTATCGAACCCTGATCACTTTGTTTGGCGGCCATCACTTTGCTATCGCGCCATATAATAAATAAACGGCACAGAGTTAACATAAACATGCGTTTTATGCTGGCATCTTCTCGCTGAACTTTGACTCATCTCTGTATCAGCTTTGAGTTAGCTAACAGTTAGCTCAAAACTTATCGATAAGAAGTTAATTGTACAAAAACAACTCACTAATCTCTGCATCAGTTTTGAGTTAGCTTAAAGTTAGTTCAGTACTTATCGGAAAGAAGACAGTTGTGAGTTAGCAAAAAGTCACCTATATTTTGAGCCAGCTAATAAAAGTCCGACTGGGAGGTGACAAACGCACATAGATATTTGCAAATTCTATTTGCTATTTCTGCACTAACATATTGAAAAGCCTCTTAAATACTTATTTTTCAAATCTCTTGAAAGCACTTGTGCACACACATCGCTAACTTTATTTTTGTGTACGAGTATTACACCTATTTAGACACACACACACACACACACAAATGCAAACAATTTAAGCTTAGAAGAGAAAAACTGTAGGACCTCTATTCCGTAACTTCCAAATACTTCATTTAATTTTGCAAGGCCACAGAACAAAACACTCATGTCTTTTCTTGAGAAAAGTTTTATTCGTCCTTTTAGCAGAGTTTCCACTGCCAGAGTGTGTAGAAATTATGTGGTTTTCGTTTTTCTTTTAATGCCTAATGCCTTATGCAGGATGTGCAACTTCCTTTCTTTTAAATTTAATACTCCAACAGTTGTGTTTAAGTTTACACTTTGTAGCTTCATATTGGAGATAAACGACACAAGTTTATTTGGTTTATACTTAAAGTTAAGAACTTCTTTAAAAGAAAATACGACAACCTACGCTTTTCTTTTAGACTTAAGTATTGTATGAAAAAAATAAGCATCTCAAACAAAAGTGCAATAATATATACGCATACATATAAGTAATAAATTGAGGTCTTAGCAGAAGAACGATTGCTTTTCGAGGACACATGTGTGTTGAGTTTATACCCGGGATAAAATATTTCCAGTAAAGTTTCACTCATCGATTTATTGCACAAAACCTAATGGTAGATATCTGTGTTTGTATGCTGCCACAAAGTATTGTTGCCTTATAAATGGCTTAACTGTGTTGAAAATTATATTTGCTTAGTTTCTTAAAGGAGGGAGAAAGGCATCAGTTCTGTTTTAAAAAATATTGTAATTTTTTAGATCTTCAAATTTGAAGACGAGAATGAATGAGCGTTGAAACGCTACTTTACCAAAACTTTGTTTCGCCCCTCATCTTCAGTAATCAATATGACAATAATCATCACAACTTTATACTCTTGTTTGGTGCGCATTAAGGATTTTATAAAGACATTTCTTTTGACTTTGTTCTTGAAAAAAAATTCATAATTTTATTGCTTTCTTTGTCAACACAGAAAAAGAAAAAAATTTGTAAACACAATTAACTTATCTGTGAATGCAATTAAAATATTATTTAAAAAGGCACCTATAACGATTTTTCTAAATACAAACACACATTTGTAACATGAGAAAATAAAATCAACTCCAATTAAAATTATTGTGTTATTCACAATTGAGTTGTCAACAAAAACAAATATTTTGTAATGAATTTGTTTTTCAACAACTGGAATTTAAATTTTAACTTTTTATACATTTTAGCAGTTTTCATTGAACATTCTCAGATGTCCATAACTTACTGTGTGTGGCAGTAGTTTTCGTGACGACGCTTCTGCCTTGAAACTTTGCCACAGCGGGAGTGTAGTTGTTTTGATTTTATAAGACTTTTACCTTTGCAAACATTTGCATTTCTCATTCTGCAATGGTTTTTGGTGTTGCATATACAAGTTAGTGTAGAAAACTTTAATTTCATAAAGCGGCTATAGACGGTCATTCTTGGCATGTGAGAATGGTATGCCATCGTACAGTTCTGACATTCTCAGTGGTATTTTTATTTGAATTTTTGCTTGCAAACGGTAATGATGGCTGCTAGAATTATGGAATATGAAAATTGATATATACTACAAAAGACATTTGAAGCAAAAAGGCTATGAAAAGCTTTTGGAAAAGTTAAAATAGAATCGTGTTTTTCTTTTCTTTTTTTTTTTGCATTGCCATACTCCAATTAATAACTCAATTACCAAAACAGCAACTAATTCACGCGCCATCATACACACAGACTTCACTTTTCAATGTTTGTTTTGTAATGAAGTATGACATACTTGGCATGATAGTGTAATAGCAAAGCACTCTCTATCATCATGCTAAACTGTCATGCGTAGTATGACCATCTAATAGCCGCTTAAAATTTGTTGTTGTGGTATTGCAGAATGTAGCATATGTATATCCCAATCACAACCTGTTGCTCATAATTCTGCAACTGAAATTCAAAGAGTCGTAGTCGAAGTTCAAGGCTCAGTTAGCCGACTGTAATGTAACTGCAACGTTATGAAACAGCTGATCGATATTGTTATGTGAAAAGTATGTACAGATGCTTACATTCGGCTCATTTAGCCGACTGTACTGTAACTGTATAAGGATATGGATCAGCTGTGTCCTACATTACAGTTACATTGCATTAAAGCTCAGTTAGCCGACTGTAACGCAATGTAACTGTAATGTAGGAAACAGCTGATCGACATTTTTATATGAAAAGCAGGTTACGTTACATTACATCTCTATAACCATTTTCATTACTTTTCACATAACAAAATCGATCAGCTGTTTCCTACCGTTGCAGTTACATTACATTACAGTCGGCTAACTGAGCCTTTACAGTCGGATAACTGAGCCTTTACACAATAAACGAATACGCAACGAAGAGCTCCAGCTGTCGACATGTTCGTACAGTTTTCGGTTTGACTGACTGCTGCTTGAAATAAATACGAAGTTAACGAAGCAAAAATGTGTGTGTATGTGTTTGAATGTGTGTTTTGTGTGTGTATGAGTGTTTTTTCCTGTATGTACAAATAAAATAATAACACAAACAACCATAACATTTCTTTCAGCAAGCGAGCAAAAGAAAAGAAAACACACGACATCTCTACTACATTAACTTTCCGAATTTATTTAAAGCAACAGTCAAACAAACAGAAAACTTTTCGAATATGTCAACAGCTGAAGCTCTTCGTTGTCTATAAAGCTTTTCGTTTATTGTGTTAACTTCAACTGCGAGTCTTGAATTTTCAGAAGCAGAAGCAAGAGAAAATACAAGAATGAGACGTTTTTAAAAGCTGTATGCATCCGCTAATATATTTTGTTCTAATTCGATGACTTCGTTGAAAATATATTGAAATTTTTTTGTCCATGTAGTAATGTATTTATTCAAATAACTTAAATGAATACAAATTTAGCAATTTAACTAAAACATATATTATTGTGAAATGTTATAACTAATAAACCGATTCAGATACTGGAGGGCTGTTGGTGCTTTTGAGTTAGATTTAAAAACAAAATTAGTCAAAAAATGAAGATCAATTTGTCCCTGTATACTGAACTAATGCCATATTATCGATGGTTGACTGTAATATTCATAATTATCAGAATAAAAACTGGATGAAAAAAGTACTATGTAAGGTGATTGATACCAAAACGTAATAAAATTTTACATTTTACCTGATAATTCTCTGAAAAATTTCTTAAAAAAACCCTTCGCTATTGTCCAACTAACAATTAAGCTTAAACTTAAGACAAAACTATGAATGTACTTATGTCTAAATTAAAAACGCATGACAATTTTTTTAACAAATTTTTAACCACTGCATGAGTGTGATTTAAAATAAACATGAAATCAAACTTACAAAACTACTTGCATTACAAATTTCAAATTACCTACAGACATATGTATGTAATTATTCTAAAATAAATAATAACTTTGGCAATAAAACATACATACATATATGCAACTGCACCATCAAATATCTTTAGACCACTGATTAGAAAGAAAAACTTGAAAATTTCGCTTAAGCAATTTAAGCTGTTTGTGGACTTGCCTTAGTTATACATACATATCACAAAGTAGACCAGAGTTGCAGAAAGTGACTTATGAAAAAAGCTAAAAATCCGCTGATTTGATCACTGTTAAAAAGGGACAAATATAGTGCGTTTGTTATTAATATTTTTACTACAATAATCAAAAAAAACAACAGAAAATGTATACTTAGTGAAATGAACAATTGAACATTTTTACAAAATTAAATGAAAAATTTTGCAGTGTTGAACTAAATAAAACAATGTGTCAAACATTATTAGTAATATAAAAGTGATTAAAATTAGTTTCCAAATGCTTACAAACTCAATTTTAAACATTTTCCTTCAAAAATATTAATTTTTAAATTCAACTTGCAAAAAGCAAACAACGAATAAGACCACAAAGCATTAAACGAAAATACACTTGAGCACATGAACATTTGTACAAAATTAAATGGAGAAATTTGTGGTATTGAATTAAAAAACACAATGCGAAAAAGATTATTAGTATTAATAAAGTGATTAAAATTTGTTTTCAAATGATTAGAGACTTCGTTTTAAGCATTTTCGTTCGCAAATATTAATTTTTACCATTTGTTTACAAAAACTAGGCTGCGAATGAGACCACAAAGAATAAATTGTAATTACTTTAAAATAATACCACGCGAAAGAAAAAGTAAAGAGGATTTGATGACTTTGTGAGCGAGACCTCCAAAAACACAATTATCTTCCGTCTCGTGACATCTCTGCAGCTGGATTCAGTAACTTTTATTACGATAATCGTATCGCTATAATAAATATAAGGAGAATTTATCGACTTTGCTATTCAGTAACATATTTTAACGATATTCGCTGTCGGTTGGACGAAAAGAAAATAAAATAACAAGCTTAAATTGATTGAGTTTTTCTTTATTATTCTTTGTGCTTTTCGCTTATTTTCAAATTTTCTATACAGAGATGCCACATAATATTGAATTAAATAGTTAGTAAGATAAAGCTGGAGACTATCGTCAAAAAGATATTACGGAATCACATTATCGTTACCGCAAACGAATAAATATGTTAATAAATATTACGATTTTCGGTTCGCAAAAAGTTACAGAATCCAGCTACTGGTCTACTTTGTGATACATATCGCTCATTTACTCCAAGAACGTCATAACTTAAAAAACTAGTTTGCCAGAATACGCACAACTTAATGGAAAAATAAAATTTTATTTTGCTCTCAAGAGTTGAGTAAACCAGTTATTTTTTATGAAGTTTTTACACAATATGAAGAACGATATGAGTATTAATGCTGCATCGTTTACTAAAAAATTTAATTTTTTGAGTTATGACGTTCTTTAAGTAAATGAGCAATATATACATACATACATACTCAACTCTATAACATTTAATATACATACATACATACATACATACATATGTGTGTCCTAAAAATACTTGTTACTTTTATGAGTATTTAATGAAATAATTTATATTTTATTCATTCATAAATATTTATCTATTTCCTTTATTTCTTTATGATTGTGCTTCCTATACGCCCCTGATGAAAACATCTGATGAAAACCAATTAATCACGAAACAACTCTGATGTAACTGTTATACTTGCATTTGGCAGTTTGTGTACAATGGCCCGATGGTAAGTTTTGTTCGTATTTGTTGACAAACGTTTTTTTTATGTACATTTGCTAATAATTTATGTTTTAAATAAAAAAAAGCTTTTAAATTATTTTTGCTTATAAATTTTATTTTTTATAATAAATACATAAAATATAAAATGTATTAATTGTGATTTCGTTTAATGAAATATTTACATTTATTAGTTGCATATACAGTTTTTTTTTAAACAAAAACTTTTTGAATTTTCAGCAAATATGCAAATAATTTCTGTTTATAGTTTTAAATAATAATTTTATTTTATTTACATAAGTATTGATGTCATATTCTCGCAAAAAGTTAAAAGGTGCTCTTCTAAATAAAATATAAGTTAAATAAGTATTGGAATTTTAAGTATCAAAAAATAAATTGATAAAACGTTATTTATACAATTTGAATAAGTACAATTAAATCATTTTAAGTTGCACCATCAGTTAGTTTCAAAACAGAAACAATTTGGGGTCACAAACTTTTTGCCAAACCAAATATGTTTAATGAATAGTATAACCTTCTAGGGGTTCAATGAGTTGGTGGTTTTAAATTTTGCGAGCTGAAAATTGTTGAAATAAAAGTTGGAAGAAATATTTTAAATTTAAATTAATATCCATATTTTTAAATTCTTAATTCTTCTATTCAGCTTAAAATGATTTAATTCTCATTTAAATTTAAAATAAACTTGCTTTCTGAAAATGCTACAATAAATTTTAATTTTTAGTTCGTGTTGGTATAAGTTATACTCGTATATGTATGTCTGTAACAATTGTAAATAGGTGATTCAAAGATATTTATCGTGATCTTGGGGGAAAAAATTAAATTTGCAGTAAAAATTCGAGAAAAAAAATTCATAAAATTTTTTCTGAGTGGTAAAACGCTCTCATATACATACTCGTATATTATATATTAGAGATGAGCGCGTGTGGAATTTTTTAACACGCATTCTAAGATGTCCAACACATACGAAATACGCAAGCGAAAATTTTTCTTAATACGATACTGCACAACACGTACGAAATCAAATTGAATAGCAAAAATAATTTTTTTTTTATATCAAAAAAAAAAATACATATTTTTGTTTAATTTCAAAACTTTAAACTTAAGCGAAGCATACACTATCAACAAATTTGCTAGTGTTGCGTGTTTGCATACATATCTTATACCTTAAGTCGTTTCGTGTATTTTGTGTCAATTTTGCCCAACACGAAAAAAGCATGACACGCGCCCATCTCTATTATATATTAATTCCTTTAATTACTAGATGTTTCGGTAATCACAATAGTTTAGGGTGAGTAGCTGATTGGGCTACTGCATCCGATCCTGGAGCTGGGGCTGCCAGCACAATTTATTTGCAGGCAAGCAGACTTAACTGTTTATTCACACTTTTATGTAGCGAGCCGCTGGCTGCAAGGAACTGACGCCCGCTGACATGCGATCAGCTGAAAGTGGATGGTGGCGATTGCTTATTTAAAGTCGCCACTTACCCGCCTTTGTCGTTTCAATAATCATAGACACTCAGAATTTAAGTGAATTTCGTTGACATCCGGATTTCCTCTGAGACTCCCTTTTAAATATTTAACCCAAAAGTAAACTGAAATAGGGCCTCCTTAATAAATATTGTGAATAAATTTTGTTGCTAAACACAAAAATTATTTTGTGATTGTTAATCTTTCTCCAGATTTCATGGGTGTGAGTTTTCTTTATTGTAATTATTATTATTTATTATTTATCCCACCACTTCACCATTCTGTGTGCACTAAGGTAATTACTTTGTTATTCAATTCGATGCTAATCTAATGTGGGAGGAAATCTATTGTAATAAAATTCATCTAACGAAAAAAAACCTACTGGAATATATTATGGACAGCCGTGATTAAATTTTAATTCCTCGCATTAAGGCAAAACAATAACAAAAATTGTTATTAACTATTGCAAATAAAACATTAACATAGCCTTAGAAACTATTATTAAGGAAACTTCTTTAAAGTTGTATTCAAAACTGATTATTAAATTAACGCATAACGCATAATTATTATTTTGCTTGCATTCGAACTTTGCTGAATTTTTCCTCAAGCAATAATATCTCAGTCACGCCCGAATTAAGTACTTTAAGATCACTTTAAATAGCATCGTTAAACAAGCTATAAGAAAAAATGTCTTTAAATCACTCGTAAGTTAAAAAAAATTTAAAAATTAATTGAAATTTTATGCATCTCAGCTAAGTATTTTCTTACATTGTATTTAATAAGATAGTCAAAGCGAAGACCTAGATAATATTCAAATTTTAATTTTATACTGAGAGAAAAATTAAATTTATACAAGTGGATATTAGTTTCTGACATCTCCCGAATTCAGTATTTTGAGATCTCTTAAATTTCGTCGTTTAACAAGTTAAAAGAAAAAATATCGAATATAAGAATGGTACGAGTACATATTTATTAGTTTCTCATATCTCCAGATTTAATTCTTAACTTGTGGCGAGCTCGTTCAGACGGTAATTTTAGACATAAGCCTATAATCAAACCTATTTAACTTGCAGAAGTTTAATCAAAGCTTTGTGTTTGAAATGGCCGTACATATGTTAGACTTGGGTCGAACTCATTCAGGTGGTCGTTTTTGCCACAAATTGACTATCAAATCCATTTAAATTACAAAGGTTAGATCACAGGTTTGAGTCAACAACGACCGACCCAATTCGAAAATATATATCTGCAACACAAAATCAAAATTTAAGTTACAAAACTTGGTGTTTGCAAACGAGGGAGCTGCAACAAGTATGATCGAGTAGCCCTAATCGAGTACAAATTAGACTTGGGTCGAACTTGTTCACTAGTTTATTTTTGATTGGTTTGTGTTAAAAATGAACTAGTGAACGTGTTCGACCCAAGTCAACTACAAATCAATTAGACTTGTATCGAACTTTTTCAGTAGCTCGCTCGTTTGTGACACAAACCTATTATATTTAAATTACATGGGTTTGATCATTGGTTTGTGTCAAAAACGAGCTACTGAGTGAGTTCGATACAAGTCTAAAATCAATTAATTCTCGGCAGTTTTATTTACGTTCGAGTATTATGCATGAACTGTAAAAAATAAGTAACAAGTGTGTATTAATCTAGACTTTTGTCGAACTCCTCCACTAGTAGAGATGGGTCCTACTCGTGCATTCGTTCATTTTAGACACAAACCCATAGAAGTCTTCTTGGGTCGAACTTATTCAGTCGATCGTTGCTGACTCAAACCTATGATCGAACCCGTGTAGTTTAATTGGGTTTGATCATAGGTTTGTGTCAAAAACGACTGATTGAATGAGTTCGAGTCTACATCACAGGTTTGTGTTAAAAATCAATTAATGAACGAGTTTGGAATGATTTGTTTTAGACTTGGATAAAACTCATTCAGTAACTCGTTTTTGACACAAATCTATAATCAAACCCATTTAAATTATATGGGATTGATCATTGGTTTGTGTCAAGAATGAACTACTGAATCCAAGCCTAATTTGTTTACTAACTAACCATCAAACACAAAGACCTCGGCAAACAAAAATATTGCTGCCATTAGATATATGTTATTGCATATACATATGTATGCACGTGCGTATGTATGAAGATTTTGTTGCATTTGTAAAAACATAGACATGGGTTGATCTCGTCCAATAATTAATTTTTGATACAAACCAATGATCAAACTCAGCGGTTTCTGTCAAAAATTAACTACATACTCGTAGTGAACCAGTTCGACCCAAGTTTAGTTAAAACAAGTGGTTCGAACCTGTACTTGATCTTTTCAATTGAGTACAGATGAAATCATACCAAGATAACTATCACAAATATTCATGTTCGTTGAGTGTACGAGTACTTCAAACTGAGTGTTTGAAACTAACGCTTTGGTTACAATCACTCCTTGTTGTTAAAAAAATATCAAGTTATAAAAAATCAAAGCAAATGATTGAGTTTATTCCAAAGTTTACCATCCGTTGCAGCTCTCTGGTTTAAACCAGATCTAGCTAATTCTTAAAGAAGTTTTCTTATCGCTGCTGTAATTTTGTATACATTAGAAAGATTAGAAAGATAGATAGAAAGATATATAAAACAACTTTCTCACTATCTGCTGTCTCTCTCTATCGCCGCTGTAAAATCCTCCGAGTTCAATTACAGTATTGGACATTAATTGAAATTCCCATTTATATTATACGAGTGGTAAAATTTCGGTGATGGTCACATTTCGTCCCAGACTTTTGAAAATGTAAAATCAGCACTAAGAAACAGAGAAGGCTTGGAATCAACTACAAATACGAATTTATACTATAATTTAGTTAAATTATATCAACTTATTTTTTTAACTTAAAAGAAATTTTCAGACTTTTCAGTTTTAAATTTATTTATAACACAAAAAGTTTTACTGCCAGTTTATCGAAGGCAAACAAAGCACACAATTTTTTTTTCAAAGCACTCAAATTTGTTTTTGTTTTCAATATAATGGGCTGACGAGAATTTTTGAGCTAATGTGTAATTTCTACATTTCAAACAGTAAACTTGTCTATAAAATTTATTTCAAAATCACTCAACTTTTTAATTAACTTTCATACATATTTTCTAGACGAGTTGGCTGTTTCTAATATGGCAACTATACTTAAATTTCAACTCTATTAAAACCCATATTTTTTTATTAACTTTATTTTTATATTTTTCTTCAAAATAATTTTTTTTTATTTTCTATTACTACTTGCTTTTCTGGTAGGTCCCTCGTTTTATTTTTGAACGTTCCAATCGATAGAAAATATAATTTGTTTGCTTTTATTTTATTAACTTTGAAATTGAAAAGAAAGTAGAAACTAAAATCCTGCAAGGCATACAATTTTATTTAATAGTTACTCACTTTATTATGTGTGTATGTATTTATGTATATGTATTTGTTTTTTATTATTTTCTTAAAAAAAGAAACGAGAAAGAAAAAAATAGTTTTGTTTAATACTGCAGTAAAGTGTAGATGTGGATTAGGAATGCATATCGCTCCTTGGTTGCAACATAAGCATAATTCAAAAAAAGCTAGTTTTGCAGCAAATAAGTTAAAAGTCTTCAAGTAGACTTGGGTCGAACTCATTCAGTCGGTCGTTTTTAACACAAACCTTTTATCATACACGTTTAAATTGCATGCGTTTGATCAAACGTTTGTGTCCAAAACGATCGACTGATTGAGTTTGACCCAACTCGAATTGATTTCAAATACAATTTTGATTTCTGACACAAGCTCTTTCTTTATGTTTTTTTTTTTTTTTTTTTTTGATACTCACACTATTGTTATATAGACTTGTATCGAACTCTTTCAGTAGCTCGTTTTTGACACAACAAACATGGATTTGATAATACGTTTGTGTCAAAAACGAGCTACTGAAAGAGTTCGATACAAGTCTATTACTATTGATGTCAAATCAATATATAACACGTATTAAATGAAAGTTCTACAGTACGGATAAATTTGCACTGGAAAATTAATACTCAGGGTGGCAAAAACTTTCTAAAAACCAATTTCGTTGCTCTTGAAAATATTATAAAATTTTTATATACATACATTATACGAGTGTGTAGCCCTTTGATTTTTTCGTTATGAAATTTAATTTTTCCATGTGGAAAATGGGCCATGTTTACCTTTTAGATTTTTTATATGAAAAATGTACCATGTATAGCCAATTTGATTTTCCATATGAAAAATAGGCCATGTATAGCCCTTTTGATATATGAAAAATTTACCATTTTTCTATATGAGAAATAGACCATGTACAGCCCATTTAATTTTTCTAAATAAAAAATTTACCATTAATTGTAGCATTTTTCTATATGAAAAATTTATCTTGTAAAGCCCATTAAATTTTTCTATATGAAAAATTTACCATGTGTAGCCTTCAGATTTTTCTTTATGAAAAATTGCTCATGTATAGCCCATTTAATTTTTCTATGTGCAAAATGGACCATGATTTGATTTTTCTGTGTGAAGAATGGACCATGTACATTCATACAAATCGTCACCTAAAATCCAAAATTTTGCACTAAAACTTTAAAAAATAACGATTTTATTAACTGAATTCCAAAAGCCGTAACTACACGTGAGCGAAAAAGCAGTAGCTATACTTTTATACAAAAAAAAATTAGAACAAATGTTGAACCCATTTTGCTTTTTCCTGAACTCGTTCTTTACATGATTTTTTGTTTGTGTTTTTTCTTTAATAGAAAACATTTTCTTCGATTTTTTTTTTTTAAATAGTTTTAATGAATTTTGTATATTTTGAATTTAAAGTAATGATTTTTTTATATATCATATTTAAAGCTAAAGGAATCCAAAGTAAGAAACATAGTTTAGTTTGACTTAATATGCAATTTTTTGTTACTTTTATTAAAAAAAAAATCAATTCACTTACGGCTGTTCGGTTGCAGAAAAAGCGATTCCACAATTCCGTTACTACCGTTAGGAAAAACGACTATTGTTTTTTTACCTTTTTATCGGATCACATCCGCACTGGCTTTCTAACCTTAATTCTAAAGTTTTGCTACTAAGAAATAAAGAGTTTTAAATTTATAAAGTTCTTCGCTTCTGTTAAAAAACAAAGAGTGCAGTTAACGATTTTTGGATTTTAGGTGACGATATATAGTTTTTTCTTGTGAGGCGATAAGATATTTTTTATGCCACCCAACCCACATAAAATTCGGTTTTATGGGACTTTTTACCACAATTTGTAAATAAGTACAAAATTAACGCTATTAAGCAACTTCAATAAGTTTTGTATTATGAGGAAATTTTTGGAATCTCCTCTTTTATAAGAGTCAGTGTTTAGACCTGTTTTTCTTTTTCTTTTCTTTTTCTTTTTTTTTTTTTGTCGTACAGTGTAATAAATAAATCGTTTGAGACTAAAACAGTTCAATGAGTTAAAAAAAAGACTTTTAACAAATTTTTAACAATTTTAATGAAATTACGAGTTAAATATAAAAAGTAATTAGTTAATGGGAATTAACATTCAGATAGTAGTTGTTTGATGTTTGATTAAATGATTGTTCGCATTTATTTAAATAGAAAAAAAAATTGTATGCTGAGCTGATTAACACTTGCATAGCCACGTTCTTTTTTATTTTGCCTACATTTAAAACAGTAATTAAAGATTTTTTTAATTTTTTTATATTATTATGTTTAACATTTAGAAAAAATACATCAAATTAATTGCACGGGATATTCTTCTATTGTATTTAACAGTTTATAATAACAACAATAATATAAGTTAAAAAAAAAACAAAATTTATTAAATTATTGAAGCAAACGCTTTTATAATTTATTTCAATTTAAATATTGATTGATGAGAGTATTTTTTTTTTTTTTTTTTTTTTTTTTGAAAAGCTAAATTAAAAAGTTATGTATAACAATCATTATGTGTGAAATAATAGTTCTTACTTTGTTTTCTTTTGCTCGTTTCACTGATAGATATACATTTGAGTAATTACCCACCAAACCAAACGCTCCGAATTCGTAAAGGTTTTCGTAACGACTGATCGACAAAATCTTGCGCTTTCGGAACCGAAATATTACCGAAATCGTAACGATTTTTGTATGAAATGGTTGACACGGCTTCGCAACGATATGTCGGTAAGAAATCGATACGATATCGCTTCACCGTTATGTTATTGCTTTTGTGGAGGAATTTGCACATACTCACATTTTGTAATATTTATTACAACTCTTTTTTATCAATATGTACATATTTATTTAAAACTTTTAAACCAAAGTTGTATGCCCTAATTCAGTAAGAAGATTTAGGACGTTTTTGTTTGAAAATACTTCTTAAGTCTTGCTTTTGAATTCTCTAAATTATTTTTTTCAAAAATGGTTGTTATCTTTGATAATGAAAAATAAAAATATTATTACCATGTTTTTAAAACATAAAAATAAAATTCAAGTATTATACAATAGTTTGAAAAATATTTGAAAAAATATGTGTTGGATATAATGTTTAGAACAAAATCATAAAGCAAATACACGAACCTTCTAGCATGGACAATAAATAAAAATTGTTTTAAAGAATCACAACTGCGGATTTTTTTCGTCCATAGACAAGACGATACAATCGTCGAACAGAATTAGGGCATTAATGTTTTTAAAACTTTTAATAAAAAGGAATTGTTCAGAGAAACTACTGAAATTTTTTAACGAATTCGCTACGAAGTGTGTGAGTTCAGACAAACTACCGAAATGCCTTAACGAATTCGGTACGACAAGTCTGACTTCAGAAAAAGTCGCAATAGTTGGTTTGGGGGTATATGCATACATACATACATAGATACATACATACATACTTATGTATGTATGTGTATATTCGTGCATATAAAATGTTTGTATTGTTTATAAAAATTTTAAAAATTAATATTCGGCCATAGGTGTTATCATTTATTATTGCAGGTGATTGCTTTTTGTTTTGCAGAAAATTCTGCTAAATTTTTTTTTATAAATTTTCTTATATACATTATATTATGTATGAACATCAAAGTTAGGTTAGGTTCAAGGCGAACTAAATAAGGTGAATTCATTTTTATATGAAATGCAACTCTGCAGAAAAAACATATTGTAAACCAGGGATGGAAAAGTTGGTACAATTGTACCATTTTTAGCACTATTTGAATGCCAAAAGTACCATAGCACCCCAATGACCATTTTAGCACTATTGAATTTTTTTTCTGTTATGTAATATAAACACAAATAGCATTAAAAATATAGAATATATAAGTAACCAGTGTCGAGCGCAGGTTGATGTAGAAGTTATTAAGTCCTTAAGAAACGACAGGATATGTATGTACCTTTTGCTCGAAGGTATTAGAAATGAAAAATTAGGTAAATGAAGCGATGTTTTCCGATATTTCTCAGATCTCAGCAACTAATAGTATTTTTTATACGTTCTGACATTAAAGAATAATATTAATTAATAGTATTAATTAATAATATTATAATCATTGAACTTCAAAGTGCCTTTTTGTCAATTGTTAAGCTTTTACACATATGTATACTATGTGTGCCTTTTTAGTTAATTAATAGAAGTATTAAAAAATTCAAACTAAAGAATTTGGTACAATCGTACTGAAAAAAGTACAATTTTTCTTGAAAATTAGTACAATTTCTAAATCTGATTTCGCATCCCTGTTGTAAACACATATTGTACATATGTAATACTAGGTGTGTTCCACACGATTTCGTACAAGTTCGGACTAATGAGAGTAAAAAGAAAATTACTCTCTGAATGTGCAAAAGTTATTCAAAATTGCTGGAACGCAAAAACCCATAATTGACCATCTTGAAATACTAGTGCTGCTTACTTTTTAAATTAAATTTTATTTTAGTGATTTTAGTCGCTTAAAACGCATAACATTATAAAAACAAAAATTTTGCATCATTGGCAACAGCTGTAAAAAGTAAATGAAAAAAATCTTCAAAAAAGTAGAAGCTACGTGAATTACTTAAAAAAAAAATCATAAAAAACATTTTTTTTATATAAAGAAATGCAAAAAGATGCACAAATGTACGTACAACTTAAACTTTGTTCAAAAAGCCTCCCATTTTGCTTTTTAATAAATTTGTATGTAAAAACTTTTTTTTCCTATATTTGCAAATTTTCTGATTAATTTTTCAGTTTCATATGTAAACAAACACCAGCTGATTATTTAATTACTGTCCGAACTTGCCCAGAAGAAAAAGTTCGTACTAGTTTGTACAGGAAATTTTAAAAATTACTCCCTCATTCGCTCTCAAAATTGCACAAAAATTGCTATCTGAAACGCTTTTGGATAACTTTGTACAAGTTGGGACTGTTTGGTTGTGCATCTGGATATTTGTTAGTGTAAAATTTGTTTCAGTCAAAAAATTCACGAACGTTTTTCTTGATTTGTCACTAAAGAAAGCTGAAATGAGGTCACCTGTTATGAATTTGCCTTGGTTAGGGTGCTGAAAAAATACTAAGCTTTCATCCCACTGAAGTCTAACAAGAAATGAATTATTTACGAATACGTGAGAAAATAGAAAATCCGAAGAAATAGGAAGGGATTATAGCAAATACGTAAGTTGTTCAAGGCATAGCAAAAGCCAGATGATTGATAGTAAAGAAGCAGGTAATAGAGTGGGAAGAGAGTATATGTATCTTACAGTGAATACTGTCGCTGCTCCTACTGGATCTCCAGATGCGTTATGTGGGTACCTGCTATGACGGAAAGAAATTCGTATTTTATCTTGTGCAAAAATATCAAACACAATCAACTTTTGAGAGGAGGAAATGTGTTAAGGTCGTCATTTATTTGTATATGTATATGTAAATTGAAAACTTTAGACTTAAAATTAAAAAGGAAACAAGTTGCTAGTTAGAAAAGCCCTTCGATGTGAGTGCTCGCCGCTATTTGGAATGTTAGCAAGAATCGGTAAGGTGTAACTTTTAATAACTTGATCGCATACATATAAGTGAATTAGAATAATATCATGATGCAGATGTGTTTAGGATTTGCAAGGGTATCCGCCCTGGCGGTATTATCCCACCTTGGTGTTATAAGTGGGTGAAAAGTATACACATAGGTTGCAATCTTTGAACATAGTTATCCATTTCATTGAGCAAATATATTGCTGAGGCACTTTGAGCTTTCTAATCTCGTATTTCACCATACGGTAGAACAGTCTATACAGATGCCATCCGTCACCATCAGAAGTAGCATCTGTTGAATGGCAACAGCTCTTAGAAAGGTGTATGGTTGACCGCATTGGTCAAACACTAGACATCCGCCCTTCCGCCAGCAATCTTTATATCAATGAATGTTGACAGCAGCAACTGTGGTTCCTCACAACCACTACTTATTCTACACCCCTGAACGGTGTCGTCACACATGCGTCATCATCCCTTTAGCCCCCCATGTGGCGGATCAGCTGCTGAGTCATCGGTACTGATAGAACGGACTATCAGTAATAAACCACTGATTAGACTTTAATAAAACAATACATACAAATTTTATCCAAAATTGTTTTTCCATTAATTTTAAGCAATTTTAGAATTATTTTTTTAACTTCATCACTTATTAATAGTTTGTTTGTTTGAATGGTTTGTTTGTTTTTTTTTTCTTACATGAAATTTTGCATTTTGCTTTTAAGTTTTTATCAAGTTAATAAACAAAAAACCAATTCTGACCACTAAGTACTACCTCAACTTAAACAACAAAATATAATTATAAAGGTTATCGTCTGCCTGTGGCTACTTGGCCGTTTTTGGGCGCGCCTCTAGGTGCAGCACCTATTACGTCAGTCCCAGCCGGGACGGCAGCAGCCACTGCTACAGCTTTAGCACCAGCACCTGCCCCCATTGTTTTAGCTTCGCGACCAGCAGCTCAAAGACGGAGGTACTTAAATGCTATAAATTCCCTTTAATGGATGTTCATGATTTGAGGCTTAAAAGCACAGTTCATTAACAAAATTAAAAAGCAAAGAACAAAACTAAATAAACGCAATTCCTTTTACATATACTCGGATATATTAACTGGTTGATTATGGTTAAATGTTTGTGCATTATTGAGGATTGATTAAATATGTTCATATATATTTTTTTTCTTACGATTTTGATATGATCATTTAGAACTGAAATGATGTAATGATATGTATGGTTATGTTGGATTTTAGTATAGTTTTTATTTATTGGATGTATAAACCTAATGATAACTACTTAATTCTTATATACATAGAAATAAATATCAAAAACTATTTAAAGTTATATTTATCATGTTATGTGCAAGTATTTATAAACCTGAGGTATTTTTAATATTCAGTATTATCAATGAAAACTAATATTTGTATTTTATTAAAAGGAAGTGTTTTTTTTTTTTTATTAAAATAAAGCAATCTAGATAAGAATAAAAATTGTTTTAGCATTGTTGCCTCAACCCAGTATTTTGATAAAACTCCTTTTTTCCCCTGTTACTTTGTTTATAATTTTTAAATAAATTTTTAAGTTCTTATTTATTTTTGCAATTTAAACAATTGAAATTTTTTCTTGTTTTTATATATATTTCCATTTTTAAAGCATGTCAAAGCATTCTTACATTTTTCTTAAGCATTTTTCCTTGTCCATTTTAAAAAGTAAATATTTTTCTATTAATTTTCTGTTAAATGTCAGTATTAATTTATTTTATCTTGTGGTGTTGTATGCATGTACATATGTATGTATATATGAATTTTTTTATATTCACTAAAAAATTATATGACAGGCGCAATCTGGTTTCTGACTTCATGCTGCGTTATGCATAAATATGTATGTGTATGTGTTTCTTGAATTGCTACATATTGTTCTGTTAATAATTTATTTTCTGCTACTGCCCAATACACTCGTGTACATACATATGTATATATGTATGTACATATCGTTACGTTAATATAGAACTTTTCTAACGCATTTTTCGATACATTAGATGTTCTTCTATCGAAATATATCAAAAACTCAATTTAAAAAAGAAAATAATTAGTTATGTGGGTATATAGAATATTTTTCCTATTGTCGTTTTCAACTCAACGCAGTTGAGTGTCAACCACCTTTCACACAATCAAATTATTTTTTTAGGATTGCAAATCACAACAAATCTTCACTTGTAATATTTATGGCACAATACAACTACAAAGTTAACCGCTATTTAAGTTGTAAATGGCAATACCAATGTGAAAGTTAGGTTGACTCTTATACGACCAAACTGAGTTGAGTTGAGTTGAGAACGAACAAAGAGGCAAACATTTTTACTTTCGAAGTATGTGTGCATTAGGGAGGCCAATCCCGAAATACCAAATCCCGGGATTTTAATTTTTTAATCCCGGGATTTTCGGGATTCAGTCAATCCCGAAACTGTTTATTAAGTTTTGTTTGTTTTTTTTTTTTTAATAAAGTCATCATGACCTTTCCCCATGTGAAGATAGTAACCGTGGCAACACAATATTGATCTTTTATAATTGAAATTTATTTGCCGGTGGTTAAGCATTGTCTATATACTCGTATGTATTTAATTGATGCTTTGCTAAATCATTAGTAGACTTCAACCACATATTTTGAACAGTCGCAAACTTTTTATCTTATGCACAGACTTTCAAAAACTATTTTAGAATTCACAAATAATAATATTTTTGAAAATCACAAAAGAAAAATAAGCGTGGTAACTAACCTTAGAAACTTTAACAAAACCCAGCAAATAGTTTATATTCGATATGAATCTGGATTTTGTTAAAGTTTCTAAGCCTGCTACGCTTATTTTTCTTATGTGATTTTCAAAAATATTATTTGTGAATTTTCAAATAGCTTTTGACTATGTAATATGAAATAATTATACAAGTTTTGTTTGCGAACCTCTTTTTACTCAATACCTATAAAAACCATGTGTCTTTTAATGTTCAAAAAACCCAGAGTACCGAATTCGGGATCCCGAAATCCAGCTATTTAATTTTTTAAATCTCGAATCCCGGGATCGTAAAAACCAGTCCCGATTGGCATCCCTAGTGCACATATATGGAAAAATATTGTGTTTTCGATTTCACGTCTCTTTCCGAAAAATACCATTTCCTGATGAAATATATTTTCAAAAATTACTTTAAAGAATCAAATAACAATTTTTCAATTCACAAGCTCGCAGTAACACCGTATGCGGTGTCTAGTCTGCTAATTATGAAATGTTATATTTTTGTTATTTGTAATTTTCATGCAAAAGTGTGTTCTAATTATACGATTGAGTTTTATGCATTTTTCAAATAAATAGTTGTATTGGTGGCAGGCCAACTATTGTTATTTATGTTACATTAATTTGCACAAATCTTTTAAATATGTGACAGCTAGCACCGGAAAATATTTTCATCTTAGTGATAAACATATATTTAATTCATTTCAATTTCATTTTAAACCTACTTTAATCAAAATTGCTTATAACGAAAAACTTATAACCATTTCGCATCAAATTACAATTCCCATACATGGTTAAATTTCATGGATGTCAATTTCATTATCTGACATTTGCTGCTTGGTGCACAATGTCAACAGCTAACGTTCAATCGATTGCTTATATTGAAAACAAACAAAAAATTTCTTTTTTTCAGTACAAGTTGTCGATCTAGCGTTCTCTGGCTGACATCGTGAGACAGGCCATTGAAAATACAATAAAATAACGATACAATAAATTTATTTGTTTATAAGCGCTTAAACAAACACCATTTTTTAACCGTAAACCATACGACTGAGCTTGTGAATTGAACGAATTTTTAAAACAATTTGTTTCAATGGTTTTTAAAATGCCAATAAATAATAATTGATTAAAGGAGAAGAAAAACAAACAAAATATATCTAAATAACCTGCAACACATAATGGCAAACATAAGCGCCTGAATGTATACAACAAACTTTTTAAATAATACGGTTTATGTTAAAGGCCTGTCTCACGATGTCACCAGCAAAATTTCGATCGACAATTTGTATTGCAAACAACAATAACATTAGAAAATTTGTTGTTGTTTTCAATATAAGTATTCTATCGAACGATTTCTAGTGACATCTAGTGGGACAGGCCGTAAATTTAAAACCATTTAAAATATTAGGATTTTAATAACGTGACCAGATGGAAAAGGAGGGATTTTGAAGAAAATATCGTAAAAAAGCGGAATTTTAATATAAATATATTTGAGAAAGCGGGATGTGCAATATGCACACACACAGTTTCGTATGTAAAAAAATAAACGCTTTTAAAAAACAAAAATTGTATTTATAAACAAAACTATTTATCTATATATGGGTAATTCCAGAAAAAGTTCAACAAAAAAATATTTATGATTTGATCAGTTCGTATTGCTTTGTAAGCCAAATTACATGTGATAATTAACAAATAACACCAAGGTTAGTTGTAAATATTCTGACAAACACGTAGTAGAACGTTCTATCGATTTTGTCTATAGTATTAAGGAGTGGAAAAGTGGATGTGAAACTTCCCATATATAGCAAATTTTATCTTGAAATATTTTGGGAACTAATATGGTAAAACATCTGAGATTTTGTATGAGTTACTCCATTGTCCTTATAAGTTGTTACAAAGGAACAAAGTCGGAATCAAACAAGCAGGCGTGGCACCCTGTACATAAAAAATTTTTAATTTTGGAATACCTCTGCATTTTGTGTAAAGTTAAGCAATAACTATGTATACTTAAAAAAATATAAGCAAGAATTTTTATCAGTTACATTTTAATAAAAATCGAATAAGACATTGAAAATTTCAAAACTATAAAAAGCGAGATAAAAATTTTAGGCGGGATCGGGATGTCTGGTCAGGCCAGATTTTAAACATGTAAGTTATGAGCGACCCCTTCTGTATTCTTAAGAGTTTTTATTGTTGAATTCACAAGAATTTTTATATCTTGACATAAAGATAGCAAGAAATAATGGATTTTTTTAAACAAATTATAAGGAAAATACGAACACTTGCCACAAGAAAAAACAATAAATTAATTTTTCTGCAGATGTGGTAATGCACGTGGTAATCAATGTGTAAGTATTCTGTCTGATCAAATTACTTTCTCGCTTCCACAGGAATGCATTATTTTACTTAGAAAAATAATGCATTATTTCTTCGATTATGTATGCAATCAATAACCACTTTTCCCCCTGTGATATATGCGATTATGATGATATTTTTTGTTTTAAATCCTATTTGAAAAACGCATTTTGCATGAAATATTTTTAAATAAATATTAATATTAACATCTTAGGGCCAAATTTAATTATTAGTAAACTAAAATGATAACTATTGTTTAACTAATACTTCATATTCACAGTGTATAATTTAACTAAAGTTCTTAGTATGAGCAAAGTATGGTAACCCTATCAAACTATTAAGTTTCACTATTGGCAGCACTGCTTTAGCATATGGCTTCTGTTTACATTTGTTATATTATTTCTTAAAAATGGATAAAACAGTGCTGGCTCGTCTAACTTTACCGTGCAAACTATTGAATGAGTGCTGAAATTGGTTCGGGAAAACCAAAATATAATAGAAAATAAAAAAAAGAATGTGTTACAGGTAAATACAAAGGAGGTTATTGATAACATATGTGTGAAATGTGTTTAAAAATTTTCAAAAAATAACAAAACTAATAATGTTTACAACGAATCAGCTGATGTCTAACTATTTGTTAACCAATGACATTTGACGGTTTAACTAATGGTGAACAAAGAGCTGTGAATCAAATATTATTGGTTAAACCATTGCTATTAGTTAACTAATGACTGTGAATTTGGGCCTTAATGTATAAACTATCATATTTTAATCCATGTGCTTCTGTTCCATGTTCTTTTATGCCAAAAATCCTGCTCATTATAATGTACATAATACACGTACCGACCCTAATTATTATTTTTTTTTTTTTTAATTACATTCAATTATGATTAAATGATAATAAAGGAGGCATAAATTCAAGTAATTACTGCAGTTACAAAAAAGATTAATTATTTATAAAAAGCCAAAAATTCATATAAAGTGTGCAACACATTTTGTGAAACTAAGCAATTTTATATAATAAAAATATTTCGATACATTTATATTGAAAGCTGCCTTCCAAAGCTTTTGTAACAATTTGGCAAAAAAAAAATATATAGATTTATTTAGCATTTTTTGTTGCAGCAAATTAAAAATAATAGTTATTACACCACAATAATCATTGGGCATAAAAAAATCAAACTCATAATTAGTTATTTATTGTAAATAAAATGGCAAAATCCATTTACTTTATCACTGATTAGTTTTTAATATGTTTTATCAAAGTTGCAAAATCCCTGCAACATTTTTAAATAAAAATAAATTCTATAATTAATTAAAAGTTAAAGGTTTCATATACATATTTATTTTAAGTACGAGCATTAATATTATTGTGCGTTTTTTAGTTTAATATTTAATTCATTTATAACTAATTAGTTTTGCTGAATAAAGTTTATCCGCACACGCACGCACATATCTATACAAACATACATATATTAATATGTGTGTATGTATGTATATCCGCTATTCTATTTTTGAAAAGTTTGCAGTATACATTCAGGCGTTTATATTTGCCATCGTGTGTTGCAGATTATATATATGTATATATGTTGCTTATTATTTTCCCCTTCAATTAATTATTATTTATTGGCATTTAAAAAATCTTTTAAACAAATTGTTTTAAAAAAATTTTGCTAGCTAATTATTTAAAATCATTTTTATTATTAACGGAAAATATATTTTATCAGCAAATGTTTTTTGATAGATATGCGAAATCAAAAAAAAATAGTTTCTGACATCAGCTCCTTTACTTTTAGATTTGCGACGCGTTGTTTTACAACATGTTGGTTGGAAAATTTTTATAAAAAACAGTCTTTTTGGGATGCCTTTAACTCATAAACGGGTTAAGATCTATGAATAAATGTTTCACTATGTAATAGATGGATGCTCAAGATACTAGATGGTATACTTTTGGACTGGCTGGTTGCCCGCCTTGGCAGTTAAATTAAACTTCATTCTAGAAAACGCTACATTTAGCTATCAAAGAGAACCACTAGGCGGGCCAAAGTTTGGCCATTTCGTAGCCTAAATTCCAATATATCGTGTGGTGAAACATTCAGTTAAAATTCTCAAGCGGTTGTTGAGTTATAGAGTTTTAAAGGAAATCATAATCGAAAATCCTCCAACAGCAAATTCTGCTAAACAGTCTCTTTGGAGAGTGCCTCTAACTCTTAAACGTGATATGATATGTAAACAAATGTTTCACTATATGATAGACGGAAGCTCGGGCTATAAGGTGGCAAAACTTTGACCCGACTGGTTGCCTGTCTTGGCAGTCAAATTAAGACTTATTTTAGAAAACGCGATATTTAGCTAGCAAAGAGAACCACCAGGTGGGCCAAAGTTTGGCCATCTCGTAGCCGAAGCTCCAATCTATCATGTGGTGAAAAATTCATTCAAATACATCAAGCAGTTGTTAAGTTATAGCGTTTTGAAAAAATTCATGATCGGATGCCTCTAACTTATACACGGGTTAAGATATTTGAGTAAATGTTGCACTTATAATAGATAGAAGTGCAGACTACAAGATGGCGGCTGGTTGCCTGCCTTGGCAGTCAACTTAAGCTTTATTCTGTAAAACGCGATATTTAGATATCAAAGAGAACCTCCAGTTGGTCCAAGGTTTAGCTATCTCGTATTATTTATTATGCTTAGTGCTGCGTCTTACCTTATGCGTCAAATATTACATGTAAACGATACACTTTTTTATTGGTGTTAATGAAAATAGGAATTTTGTATAATTTACAGGTTTTTTAATATTTTTTTATTTAATAAATCATTCTGCATAATACCACAAATTGCAAAATTCTAAACAATGTGGTCCTTTTTGTAGCACCTCGAAGGCTATTCAAATCGTGTCAGTTCTTCTAATAGATCAGCAGTGGGCAATGGTTGATCATTACGGCTATGCTGATAATACAACAGAAAAAAAACACTGTTTAAGTTTTACAAAACAAAATTTTAAACTTTGCTTTGATTTACTTGCAAGTTAATTTCTTTCCATATTCTCTGACCCGTCCATTTAGGGAAAAGGACCTTGAAGAAAGTTGATTTCAAGCCGGTCACACTACAAAATCTTCAATGCCATGAAATTGATTTTCTTCATTCTCACCTTTTTTTTTAAAGAAATAATAATGAAAAAATTTATTATAAATTATTATATATATATATATATATATATATATATAATCGATTTTAAAGTTCTTTCACCGATAGAAAGCTACATTACCAGTGTCAAACATAGGCTATTTTTATCCGGTTCGGAACTGGGTTTGAATATTTGGCAGAGATTTTCATACCGCTAAACCGATTTTTAAAATTTTGTCATCAATATCCGGTTCGGAACCGGTTTTTATATTTAGTTCGGATTTTTTCCGAAAAACATTTTTGGGCTGGTTAGGGCAATTCTCGTTTCGGTTTGATTGTTTTGTATTCTGTTTGTGGATTTTTTTTATCGCCTTTTTATCGGTTTTTATTATTTTTTTAACATTATCAGTGAGTAATAAATAACAAAACATTCACAAAATTTAGTAACTTATAGTGATTAGTAACTTATAAAAATAAAACGCTAGAAAGTGATTTGCTGATTTTTTTTTAATGTAAACCCAACTTTTAATATCAACCAATGGTAGGCTGACAGCATTATTCCACTGGAGTTGTGTGATATGGTGTAATTAAATATCTACATCTTTGAGGAGAATGCAATTCGGCTGCTTTGAAAACGTCTTTAGTGCTTTAGAACTGGAAAAATAATTTGAGAGTTCCCTCTCAGGCTGCCAGACTATAGAGACAGCCGTCCGACCAGAGTGCCGAACTTCAATCGGCTTCTTATAGAATTGAATACACATACAGGAAAATATTTCTCTGGGTGGTCAGCTGCTATTGTTGCGGTTGTTGAAACCTCTGAGTGTTCTGAATAAAACAAATATTAGTATTCGTATTTCTTTAGGCTGTAAAATTGTTTTAATAATGAGCCTGTTCGTAAATGAACAACTGCGCTGCAAATGGAAACTTAAATGTCATAAAGTTTATCATTAAAGTAGATAATGCATACATAAATGTCAAATATGACGCAGTCTACTGTTAAAAAAGATTATCAGCGAACTTGTATTGCATTTTAAATTAAAGTTTGCTCGTATTATGAAGAGCAGTGGTGATGCATTTACAAACAGACCCAATAGGGTGAACCTATCCAATATTATTATTTGTGAATTCTCAAATAGTTTTGAAAGTCTGTGACAGTTCAAAATACATCCTCTATAATATTTAAAAAGTCTTTATACTATTTTTTAACTTCCCGCTATAAGAAGTTAAAGCCATAACTCGATCTACGACAAAATACAACCCTTATCTGATGAATTGTTATTGCTTTTTGAAAATAGACTCATAGACTACATCATACCAGGGTTGTATTTTCTCAAAAATCGCACGATTGTGTAGGATAGTGCATCACGGCCTGTATTGATTTTACCCCAATTTTAGCAAATTTAATTTTTATCAAATTTAAACGTTTTGAGGTCCTGGGAGTCGATTCTAACTATCGCGATGATGTTCGTATGGACGTGAGTATGTATGTTTGTATCGAAAGCAAATTTGCCGCTCACATAGATGTCGATAGACTTAGGAAATTTTCACAAAATTGTTGTTTAACTAATATTATCGGATTGCAGATCAAAATGTAAACAGCTCTTAACCTCAAATTTGAGTAAAATCGGATGATTCGTTCGAGAGATATCCTTGATGAAAAATTTCGAAAAAAAAAACTATTTTTTTTCTAATAAGTGCAAAAGTCTTGGTCAAATCGATTTTAGGTATTCACTGATTTTTATAGACTTAAGACGATAAATATTCAGGTATGTTATGGATGTGATAATCTCAAACTACTGACTCTTTTAAAAACCACACTAGAAGATAAAATATAAACAATATAATAAAGCTGTGAAGCAAAATTTATTCAAATCTGTTTAAAAAAAATCATTAAAACCCATTTTAAAAATTAATGAAAAACGAATATAGAAAACATCGTTTTCAAATCGGTATTGTGTCTTAATGATTTTTATGACATACCTGGGGGTATGCTTTCGAATTTACATGTTATAAACATACAAATCCGCAAGCACATTTCTTTCGTTTTCAATTACACAGTAGACCACCTGGTTAATTAAGGAAAAATTAAAAGAGACCTGTGGGCCAAAAAAATCGATAACACGCTCTTTCTAATGCAGTAAACCGCAACTTTCTAACTGCATTAGTTTTGTTATAAATTAGCTTCAAAATACACTTTGGATTAAAAAAAGGGGGAAAAATCTGACAAACTTTTCTGCCATTTTGGTTTTTTTTCAATCTAATACCAGATTCGTAATCAGCGACCCCGAAAACCACTGAGTGGCCACTTTCAAGCAAATGCAATAATATTACAAAAAATATTCCGCCAAATTGAATCCGCTATTTTGAATTATTAATATCTAATACCATATTCCTAATCAGCAGGGAAACCGCAAATATGCCCTTGCATGTTTTTTCTTGTCTGACATATCAATGCGGAAATAAGATATTTATCTGTTTCAGAACTTTTTATGAAATTTGGCATCGATTTTTAGTGCATGTTTTTGCATATTTTACCCTTTGAGGCATGTTTTTGCATATTTCAGTCTAACACGCATATTTTGAGCATTTTTTAAATTTTCAGAGCATATTTGACGCTTTTAGGGCATATTTTGGTACTTTATAAACTTTTTTTTATTTTAATATTTGAATAAAAAAAAATTATTTGGTAAAACTTTCTACTTTTCTCCGTCTAAATTTCATTTTAAATATTCTATGCATGTATTGAAATGTATTGAAAGAACCAGTAGTATGGGCAAGCAATATTTTGCTACCATTATGAAGTTAGACTTTATAAAATGTAATTGTGTATATTCCTGCTTCCGAATCGATTTCACATGTTTTCTTGAGAGTTCTGATGTTAAAACACATGCTACACCTGTTTAAGTTGAAATTTAGAAAATACTTATTATTAGTATGTGTACTAACATCCAAATTTAGAAAGAAAAAAATGGAAATGATTGATTTAAATTTTTTGGATTTTTTAATTTTCACTCACTTGTAAACAGTCTTGTGAAAGAAAAAAACGAAACAAGAAAATTGAAACAATTTTAAATCATCCATTTCCAATTTTTTTTGTACTAAATTTTAATGCTGG
Source organism: Nowickia ferox (assembly GCA_936439885.1). Taxonomy (NCBI): domain Eukaryota; kingdom Metazoa; phylum Arthropoda; class Insecta; order Diptera; family Tachinidae; genus Nowickia; species Nowickia ferox. The sequence continues at coordinate 95,248,187 of OW387024.1, read as the reverse complement.
AACAAATACTATTGATTTGCATTTTCCAAATTTCAACTTAAACAGGTGTAACATGTGTTTTAACATCCTCACTGGACGTTAATTTCAATAAAAACTTGGTTTGGCCAGTGTGACCGATTACATAAGTTGAAGTTGAAAGAACCTTTTCAATGCACGTATACAAGTTTGTTTAGATGTGACAGGCAGCGATATTTATTTAAAAATCTAAGTGAATATTTTTTGTTTATTGCAATAACAATTCTAAATAAAAAACTTGTCTTATTCTTCAAAATACAGTTCCAATGATTTAATTCTGATATCGTGATTCCTTTTGAAGTTGAAGTTAATTTTTTGTTCTTTATTAATTTTTTTATTGTTTCCTTTTTCTGTTTATTTTATTTTTGTCTTGTTTTATATGCAAATTTTATTGAATTGTTGCATTTCCAAATAATCCAATTTATGTTATTTTTAAGAGCATATTTTTTGAGTTTTTAGTGCATATTAAATGCGCATAAAACACCTTTCTTGGAGCATATTTCTGGTTTCCCTGGTAATTAGCGACCCCGAAAACCCCAGTTAACAAGTTTCAAGCCATAAAAGCCTTTTGGCGCATCAAAATCTACTTTTTTTAAATGCAGAGTTGTTTTTCTCCAAAACTTATTTTCTAAGCATAGGTCCCTTCTTTAACTTTCCTTGTCATATATTTTTTTCAAGTTGAAATACATAAGTGCTTGAGTTAAAATAATTTTTTATATGTATATTAACTTATGCTCTTAAGTATTTAAAAATTCTTTCAATAAAATTTTTTTTTTTTCAAGTTAAAATAAGTGCTTGAGCTAAAATTACCAATAATATATAAATACACCAACACCTCACTTTGCGTCGTGGCTACGTTGCATAAAAACGCGACGCAAAGTGAATCATAATGTTTTATAGCAAACCATGTAAAAATCGAAGATAGGTTCCAGGTAGGGATGGCAATTGGGACCGGTTTTTACGATCCCGGGATTCGGGATTTCTAAAAATCAAATCCCGGGATTTCGGGATTTTTCGGATCCCGAAATTCTTTTAGATTCAGAAATTATTCGATACTCTGGGTTTTTTGAACATTAAAAGACACATGCTTTTTATAGGTACTTACTAAAAAGAGGTTCACAAGCAAACGTTTTATAATTATTTCATATTACATAGTCAAAAGCTAATATTTTTGAAAATCACAAAAGAAAAATAAACGTAGCAGGCTTAGAAACTTTAACAAACTCCAGATTCATATCGAATATAAACTATTTGCTGGGTTTTGTTAAAGTTTCTAAGGTTAGTTACCACGCTTATTTTTCTTTTGTGATTTTAAAAAATATTATTATTTGTGAATTCTAAAATAGTTTTTGAAAGTCTGTGCATAAGATAAAAAGTTTGCGACTGTTCAAAATATGTGGTTGAAGTCTACTAATGATTTGGCAAAGCATCAATTAAATACATACGAGTATATAGACAATGCTTAACCACCGGCAAATAAATTTCAATTATAAAAGACCAATATTGTGTTGCCACGGCTACTATCTTCAAATGGGGGAAGGCCATGATGAATTTATTTTTAAAAAAGAAACAAAACTTAGTAAACAATTTCGGGATGAAATGTTTTATTCGGGAATGCCGGGATTTTCGGGATTGGCATCCCTAGTTCCAGGGTTACGAAAACACTACTTTTTCAAAAGAAAATTGAACAAAGTAAACATTTGAAAAACAAAAATAATATAGAATTTTAATACATACACACATATGTACATTATAGTGATGAGCTATTTTTCGAAACCTGTTACTTTTTCACAGCGATTGAAAAATCACTAATCACAACTGTGACTGAATTTATCAAGTAACAGGTTTTGCAAATGTAGTTCTTTCATACAAACTGTGAATGCTTTTGCATGCTTACTTTACAGTAAATAAATCTACCACATGAATTTATTTGTATAGAAAAAAATCGTCTAATCGTGTCAAATCGTCTTTTCTGGCAACTATGTATAGCTCTCACATTTTTGTATTTGCAATTTTACTGTCTCTCTGACTGTCTTACGACAATTATCAATATTTGGTTGGGGTTGATGCTAATTGTTTGTTCTTGTCACTCTTCTTATTAGCATTTATCAAAATACCAATACTAATAAATACTTTTAACGCAGAAGAGCTGAAATGTGTTAAACCATGATAACAGTCACTGTTCAATTTCACAACTGCTCTTCTTATTAGATTTTGTCAAAATAACAGAACTGCTACAAACAAAATACTGCTAAACTGTGATCACAATCACAGTTTAAAAGACCAGCGTTTTAGAAATCACGTTCACAAGGAGCAACATTATTAAAAAATCACAGTTTCGCTCAACACTAATGTACATACATACAAAAAACAAACAAAAAACAAATTCAATTAAAACAAAATAAAATATTCAATTAATTTATAAAAAACAAAATAAAAATTAATCACTGTATGATGAGTCCATACTGGCTGTTGTCGTATGTCGGCTTTCTTTCACAAAAAATTGGTGCAATGTTTGCTAAACGGCTTTTTTCAGCAAAAAATAAATTTCTAAACCCAAAACAACGCAACTTCGAAAATCTAACAACGCACAGTGAAAATTAGTACTAATTCAGCAGCGACGCAACGCAAAACGAAAGAACGCAAAGCAAGGTATTGGTGTAGTGTGTATGAATGTCTTTTTTATGTATTCTTTCTACAGCTTAAATAAATAAAATTAAATATTTCACTATAAATAAGTAAACGAGCATCATTTAGTTTTATACAAAAACATATACGAGTATTTAAAATAAATGTGCTTTTTCCTGTAAGGACTTTTAGTAAACAATGAAAATATAAGTACTCTTACATACATATGTTTTAATCTTTATGTTTTAGCAGCATAATTTTTAAAGTTATTTCTTTTTTTAACAAATTTAGTTGGTTTATTATATGTTTAACATATTTTTAATAGAATGTTATAAAATTTAATAGAAAGATTTTAATATTTTTATGGAATTTTCTGTGTGTTTTATTTTTTAATTGTACTACAATACATAATGTATGTACATATGTACTCGACTCGTATGTAAAACATAATACATATAAGTATGAAAATTGTTTTATGTAAATATTTCGTTAAAAAATCATCAATTATTACATAAAAACTCTAGTTTATATGAACAACAAATTTATTTAGCATCAAACATATTTAATTTAGAAGTTTTATATAATATAAATTTGAAATAAATAATATACTATATAAAACTAATCGCATGAATTTTATGTTCTCTTTTTTCTTTTCTTTCCATTTTTTTTTAATGTCTATGACATTCTTTTTGCAAATAAATTTAAAAAAAAAAAAAACATTTAAAAAACGATAAACAACCACCAATTTAAACTCAACACACTTGCCAAACACACAAATTCAACTTTCAAACTAAATATACGGCCTAAAAAATTGTTAACGAATTACAATAACAACTACAACAACAACAAACATTAATTTAATTATACAATACCCACTAAATGTGTTTTTAAACTTTTATTACTGTGGTATGAATGAAAATGTTGCGTTTCAAACATAATTTTCTTCCGATGCCTTGTTTATTGTTGTAAAAAAAAAACATTTTGTTATACTTTATTTAAAAAAAAAAAAAACACAAACACGAAAACGCAATTGTCATAAACACACAAATCCAAACTCAAAACACTGAAAACACCAACTGCATAACTACAATGATTTGTGATGGGTAAAAACGGAAACGGAAATTGAAACTCATTCTCAAAATATTGCAAACAAAAAGCTGCTGTAGCCGCTGCAGCTATGCGCGGCGTGGCCATACAACGTGGACATGTTGGTGTCGTCGGTGCTCCCTTCAATCCAGCTTTAGCTGCTTTAGCCGCTCAACAACAGCAACAGCGTCATGCAGCTGCGGTCGCTGCCGTAGCTGCACATCAACAACACCAACAGCAACAACAGCACTTGGGTTTGCAACAGGCCCTACAGGCTCAATCATCGGCCGCTAATGCGGCAAATGCTGCCGCAGCAGCCGCCATGCAACCCAGTGCCCAGCAACAATTGCAAACGCTTGCTCAAACAGCCACAGCACCAAATGCCTCATCGGCTGCAGCCGTAGCGTATGCAGCACGTCTCTCAAGCGCACAACAAGCTCAACCCACAGCTGCCTCAATGGCTGCAGCTGCCAATGCAGCAGCTGCTGCTAATGCTGCGGCAGCTGGTACCACATTGCACGGCTATGCACCGTAAGTAATTAAATTCATTTAATAAAAAACTATAATACAAGTTAAATGAACAACGAGACATGCAAAATGATATAGAGATAAATGTAAAGTTTTTCTTTGGAATAAGGAGGAGGAGAATGAAGACAATTTAGGGCCTAATTTTATAAAACGCAACGCTAAGCGTTCGAACAAATTTTAATTACAAAAATAAAACATACAAAAGTTCTCAAGGGTTAGCTTTGCGTTCGGAATATTTTTCGAGGAGTAGTAAATAAATGCTTGTGTGCAAAAAAGTGCATGTTGCTTAATAATTTTTCTAGGATATTAACGATTTGAAAGTGAAGTTTTTTTTTCAAAGAAACTTGCTAAAGGCCATTTAGAGTTTGTCACACGTTTTCTTTAAAACTAAATAAAAGTAAAATTTTGGATACATGGAAAATGGCATGCAACTTTTCCAAATAAGTCATGATCTTTATGTGCAAACATGAGATTCTACTCAAGTGATTTTCCATAAAATGTGAAAAATATCATGCTTTCAGATTACGTTTCAAAGCGGGGTATAATTTATGGAAAGGCATACATTTTATTGAAATATTTCATTTCTAATGCTATTACACTTATATTTTATAATAATAAGGTTTATTAGGATAATGGACGAAAGAAAACCTTGCCAATATTTACAATTTTGAAAAAACTGCTAATTTATTTCTGCATAATGGATAGAAATATTGGGTGCTTTCGTGAATTAGCATTTAGTGTACTATAGTAATAGCCCTGTCAGAGACTGATTTTTTCTGCAGTCAACAGAAGGCTCTCTTGCACGCTTAATGTCAGAGAAAAAATTTTAAATTATTATTCGTTATACAGGTGTTTATACCTTAAGATGTGATAACTCCTCCTTCGCACCCATAAAAAGAAAAATTTTACATTTTCCCTATAACTAACATTATTTTTTAGTTTGTAGTTTGCTTTACTAATACTTGTTTTGTAGTCTTAAAAAGAAATGTTTTTGGGTTCTTTTTTTTTCAATGTAAATTTAATATTTAGCACATTTTCAAATGCTAAAATAAAATAACTAATAACTATTTTTTCTCTTAATATGTATTAATGCATTTAAACAAAGTTTTATTATAGCTTTTTGTCAAAAAAAAAATAATAATAAAAATACCAGTAAGATTAGTTTGGTTATTGAAAACGAACATAAAAATTAATAACTTAAAAAAGGTTCTTGTGTGTATGTGTGTGTTTTTTTTTCTATCAGAATGCATGTTTTGTAAATGAATTTTCGATTTAAAAAAAGGGGTTCTAGAACTACGTATTGTTACATACAATAATGTCACTAAAGCTCACCGCCCCTTTTGTAATCTTATAACACCCATTAAATAAAACTGTAATAAAGTATCAATTACAAATTAAAACAAAAACAAAAACAAAAAATTGTTTAGCTTAGTTACAAACCATACCATAAATATCAACATTATACTAAAGCATCTTTTTAGGCTTAAACTATTAATAAATAATATTACATATTTATTCGTATATAAATATCCACATACATACATAAATATGTAGATTGAATGATAACGACAATTATATTGTTTTTGTAAATAGCTGTAATATTGTTACTTTAATTTTTTCTTCTCTTATTGAAAACAGAAACAGTTAATTATGTGTGTGTAAAATGCTCAATTACATATTTTTCTTGGGGACCCACCGTATGCATGTTACATTTCTCGCTCTTGCTGCTATTAAAACAAGAAAAACAATACAAACCAATAATGTTATGTTTTTTTTTTCATTTATGAAAACAAAGTGAAATATGAATGATGGCCTTCTTGTTTGTGTATAAATTAAAAGAAAGCAAAATACAGTTGTTTTTTTTTTTTTTGGTTTTTGTTTCTTGTTTTGAAAAATATCTTTCATACTTTTAGGCGCATGTCAGTGTATGTTTAAAACAATCTTTATTTATATTCCATTTAAGTTTTTGTAATTTTTGTGTTGATTGATTCTGTTGTAAATTCTTTTCTTTGCGGTTTAAAGGTTGTTTTCTTTATTTTCTTTTTTTATATTTTAATCAAAACATTTATTATTTTAATTGATTAAAAGTAAATAAAAGGCAACAAAAGTCTTAAGTGCTTTAAATCCACAACAAAGAAATCCAATTATTATATCAAACTTAAAAAAGGCCTTATTATCGACTTCAACACAACATGCTACCGCCTCTGTCGCTCCGCTCTGTCTCACTTATTTTTCATACATTTTAGTTGTGTTTAGCTTTAGGTTTTTATTTATAAATAAAGAAAATAATTTTTTTTTGTGGCAAAAAATGCAGTTACACAATTTTTTATGAGAATTTTTGCGAGAGGGAGAGATAATTAATATAGGTTACAATACTATTTTATCGTAATCTAACCATACCGGCTATAAATTTTATTTTTGCTAAGAGTCATACGGTTATCAAAGCTATTAACTGTATTATCACTGCAGATCAGTATAGTTTGAAATATTATAACACTTATGCCTGAACAACATGTTTAAATTTTGCATATTTATTGCGTAAATTGTCTTACAGAGAGGAATATGGAAAATCCACGGGACATTCTCGAAGCATCGCACTACATACACAAAATAACTTTGATTAGAGTATTTTATCAGACGGTGGAACCGCTGGTTAAAGTGAGCAGTATAAAGGGACATTTACTAAAAACTTGATTACCCAACTTAACAGCAGAATATGCCATAACATGAGTCAGATTAGTTTAGATAATTGGGCCAGTCAGAATGCCGGACTCACTTATACACTTCTGGTCCATTGTGATACCACAAATACTCTGTTTAAGCAGAGTCCCTACTGTCGAACCAACCAGACTTCCATATAAAGCTACTAATAATTTGCAGTTCTACTCTTTCAACATCAGAAAGTTCTTGCATTCAAGAGCGCCAACGGTGCTGCACATTCTCCCTCTTGCTAATCCAGGCCAATGACACAGAACATTTTCTAGATTTTCTTCTCTATCTATATCTTGGCAACTGTGGCTAAAGTCATTATATTCAACCCTTAACCTCTGTGCATGCTTATCTATGAGACAGTGTCCGGTGAACACGGACACCAAAACCGATATTTGTTTCCTTATCCAGTGGGACTCGTAAGGTTGTCCCAATCCTAGCAATCTGATCAACTTCTATGCCCCTCGATACAGAATATTTTAATATTAAACTGCTCTGCCATCTCATTTAGAGATGATCGGCAGTCGAAGGCTATTGTTGTTCTCATAAGCGAGGATTCCAAGGCCGTGATAACGGCTCGACTATCAGTATATATGATAATTGCGCTTGTTGAAGTGTCCAATCAGCCATCAATTTCCTTGATAGCAAGGATATCTGCCTGGTAAACACTCCAGCGATTCTTTGCAATACGAAGACGTAATGTCCATGACTAAGCTCCGTAACCCAAACCTTCTGGAGTTTTGGAGCCGTCCGTATATAATTTACCACTCCTTCTTCTACCTGGAGCACCATTCTTTCACGCTTTTCTGGATGGCATCCATGTACTATAGAGACGTTCATGAAGAGGAGCGGAGAGGTTTGGTCAGGTCACCATCCCCAAGCTTGGGGGTCCACTGTTCTGCAGTGGCCAATTCCCTTTCCGCTCCACAAAGAAATGTACCGAAGACGGATTGCAGACATTGTAGCTATTTCCTTGCTTACTAAATACAATGGTAGCAGCTGTAACTCAATGCATCCGTAGGAGTAGAGCAGAAAGTGCTAGTTACAAGTCTTTGAACCTTGCATAATATATAAATATCGTTGCTTTTTTACCCTCTCCAGCTGATCACAATGGACCCCACTGGATCTTCGAATGGAGATGCGTTATATAGCACCACCCTTCCTAACCTAACCTACCCTCTCCAGAATATTTTTCAACTTTGTTAACTCAAGTTAGCCCAGAATGACACCATGACATTTTGCAATTGCTTTCTTTATCCTCTCCAGAATATTTTTCAACTTTATTAACTCAAGTTAGCCCAGAATGACACCATGACATTTTGCAGTTGCTTTCTTTATCCTCTCCAGAATATTTTTCTTAGAACTCAACTTTGAGGCTCGAATGACACCTTGCATTTTGAGACACTTTTATCTCCGTGTTTTAAAGGATAATGGGTTGGAAATCATGTGTCTTCCTCGAGAAGAGAACTAATTCCCATTTTTAGGATTAATGGCAAGTCCTCACTTTTCCGTTCAACTTAATAATTCCTTATAAAAGAGAGGAATATTCTTCTAACAGCTAGTGCCACATTAAAAAATTTGCTCCCACGCACAAAAGTGGCGAAAGAACTCCTCCCTGTGGTGTACCCTTATTTAACAAGCGGGTCATCCTAGTAGATCTTAAACCGAGGTTTTTCTACTGTAAAGTAGCAAAGTAGCAGATTTTGAATATATTGTTGCATATTCCCACAATGACCCCTAGATTCAATTAGGCACCAATTACACTTATATAACGTATGAAGGTTTCTATATGATTCGGTCTTTAAGCCTCAAAGATCGAAATTCGATCATAACTTTTTTTTTCTTCTCTCCTTATAATATGATACTGCAAAACTAAGCCAATCTGACTTAATTCGTTAAAATGCAAAAAGTTAAAAAAAAAGAAAAAAAAATTTCAGGTTGGTGTCAAAAAAAAACCTCGAAAACGCTACCAAACCTGCAACGAACATTATCTCTCCTTATTGCGTTTCTATTCTTAAAATATAATATACATACAAATATATTTAGTTTATTTTATACTGAAAATGTATAGAACAGAAGACCTCTCAAGTTTAGTAAATTAAGCTGTTATACCTTTCTGAAAGAGTGAATGTGATAAAATGGAGTGAATGTGTAATAAAATGCAAAATATAAGTTTATATTTTAAGAAATTATTCAGTCAGTCAAAAAATAAACAAGTCAAAGTATTTAAGTTTAAAAGAAGAAAAAGAAAAACGCATTAAAATGAATTTTGCTTTTAAGAACTCAGATCATTTTAGACTTTTTTGTGTCTACAAAATTTATAACGATAAGTTGAGAAGTTTCTGATAAGTAAAAAATCAACAAAAAATCCTATTTTTTTTCTCTCTCTCTCTCTATCTCTCTTGAACTTTTTCGCAGTGTTTACTTTGATCCCTACTTAGCAGCCGCTGCAGCTCAAGCTGATTCCAATTTACGTTTTCAGGTAAGACTGATTGATAATTTTTTTATTATTAGAAAATTGTGTAAATTTGATTTTTTTTTTTTTTTTTTTATTTCTAAGTAGTTATTTAAGGGCTAAGTTTATTTTAAATAGTGTATTTTATATTTAAGTTAAATTTACGAAAACTAAGCTAAGATCACAATTTAAACTAAACTTAAACGAAAAACAAACTAAAAATAACATTTTACAGGCAGCGAAACCGGTCACAGAAGTTCCAGCAGCACAGCCAGCCGCACTTATAAATGTAATCATTGTTTTATAAATATATAAAATTTATAAAAAGAAAATTAATATCTATTGAACTAAATATTTATTTATTTATTTGTATCATTTAACTTCTGTTTGTTTCTAACTATTTTAATAATTTTATTATTCACCTCTTTGGTCCCCTTGAGTATGCTTCATTATTTAACTTTTTCTTTTTACTCTGTCTTTTTTTACTTTCATTTCAAATTGTTTATAGTGTTGTATAAAATTTAGTTTTTTTAGTGATATAATTATATATTTTCTTTGATATGATAATTTTTCCTTTAAATGCAATTTTTCCGGGTGCCCTTGATTTCTTTTTTTTTTTCGTTTTAGTTTGTGTAAAATTTCTTCCTTTTTTATTTCCTGCTCTTTTGTATCAATAAATGTTGAAAGCCATAAATATTAAACACATTTTAATTAATCTCTCCCAATATTTCGGGTATTATAGAACCCAGTGATCAAGTATCAGTTTAATTTTAGTTTTTGTTTGAAATCAATTCTTCCGGCTTATTTAAATACTGTTAACGACAATATGTTTTTATGTATTATATAATATAAAGTAATATACTTCATTTAAAAAATTTCACTTTAAACACATCAACACACAATTTACTTAACTTAAACATAATATAAACTGAATGGGTGTGGGAAGATATGTATGTAGATATTTATTTAAAAAATATAGCACTTAATGGACAGCTGACATTTGTAAATAAATCAGGATTTTGGCTTGAATTTTTGTGATTCGGTATTTGTTACTTCTGTGAGTGTTAATCAAGATGCAGTCGGGATCACTCCATTCAAGGGTGGACATTTTAATACATTTCTAGCACACATTAATTTACACATACTTCAAAACCCATGCATGCTCCATCATTTGTACTGAAAAATTGGCCCCGAAACCCCATATACACACTACTCACTGTTACACCAGGATTCTAAATAGTAAATACATCACAAATAGTGGCAGCACTGAAACACTGAAAAATGCAACTTTGCGGTATATTTGTCGCAACAAACACAAATGTAAATGCTAAAAATATGTGATATATGAGTAATTTATAAAAATCACAAAACGACGATTATCAAAAGCATTGCAGACTAATTATATTATGTAAACAGGGTATTCACTGACAGATCGAGAGGGAGCAATACCAACAGGTGGATGTTTCTAAGTGGAAAACTTCAAAGATCACCGGGCAAATTACGGCATTCGATATCGATCGTAATTGAATTAAAATTTTTTCGATATCTAATATGTCCCAAGATTATAACTCGTTCTAAATTCAAGTTTTGTCTTCTTCGTTTAAGTACGATTTTTATTTTTAGACTTGGGTAAGAACTACACTAAATTGTACTTAAAACAAGCAGAAAATAATATCACTTTCCAGATACTTCCGATTTAAAAACTCATAATACCCAGTTTGTATTCTTACTCGTAGACTCATGACTTCCTGCTCCTTCACATTTTTCAGCTGCCTAGGTTCTCTGAAACGGTATAAGAGATATTTCACTCCATCTGATCACCTTACCTTACCATCTACATTCATGCGAAAAAGAAATACAACTCCAATGTATGGGCCAAAGCTTTAAAGTTTATTTTTGGGCTACTGAACTACTTACAGGAAAGGACGAAGAACCTCATTGGTAACTGTATGGTATCCTTGTTCTATTCCTACTACAATGGAATATGTTGTAATCAAATCAGGGAAGTTTGTCCCTCAAACCCGCACATTTTTACCACAACATGTGCTTCATTACGAGTACTACACCCATTTGTGGTCGAATGGCCAGCGAATCGCACTACGCATTACAAATAAACTTCGGTTTTTGCCGCACTGTTCGTGTGTGGAATAAACCACCCGCAGAGCACTTTCCTGCGACTTTCAACGTGAGAAAGTTCGAATCGAATACTCGCTCCTCCCCAGACCCCATTTTCTCATTTGTAGCACAATGCATTTTACGAGTACGGAATATTCAGCATGCAGATGCACCTGTGGGTAAAGACGGTCGTTTGCAAACACGCGAAAAATTAGCAGTTTATGTTCGACCCCGCAAAGCTAATAAACAAATATGATTCCTATTTGGATTCTTAAACTTTTCACGGTCAAAATGACCTGCACTATAATAATATTAGTGAAATTTTGACTGTATGAGACACACCAACGATGCTTGAAGCAAAATCTAAATTTTTGGATTTGTACACATACATGTATGCAACACACACATAACAAGATAATCTACTCAAAGCACTAAGTTATTCAAAGAACTGTCAATCAAATTCTATACGTAAAAAGTTTTTGTATTCAGTTTGACAATGTTACTCGTGCTAATTTATCGTGCAATGCATGCACGTCTTTGCTGAGTTCTTCATGCGCACGTACACGATGATTGTGTCATGCATTTTGACCGTGAGCACTGCGCTTTATGCCTACACTTAAAGTTCCAGCATATAACACTGGGCAACAGTGAAAAAACACACGGACTTGGCAGTTTAGGTTCAATTCTACTACCAAAAGGCCTCCAAAGATTTCGGAAAAAAAATGATGTCACCAGTTTTTGGCCAACAGCTAATTCAGGCTTGGTGATGGCTCTAAAATATAAGTATATGGCAATAATGTAGCTAAGAGTCTACCAAACAAAAAAAAATAATATCTTTGTGCATTTTTTTTTTCGCCAAAATTAAGGAAACATTTTTTTTTAATTTTTTCAGAATAACTTACAGTGACCTCTAATTTTTTGCTAACAATACTTGGCAAAGTGAATATCAATATAATCTGAATGTGCATAGGCACATCGATAGAGTTAACCAAACTGTCAACATTCCTTAAGGAATCTATATACATGGTTCCTAATCGGGAATCGAACGCGGAGTGGCCAGATTGAAGGGAGTCCTACTCAGGTTGTTCGTATAAAAAATAAATTTTTCACAACTTCGACAAAGTCACGTACATACTCGTACATTACTTTACGCTCAACACTTTTTAAAGAGTATATAGGAAACATGTAATATGTATATTTCTACTATAAATTAAAAAAAATTAATGCCAACGCCCACAATTAATCCTCTAATATTCAATATACGGCAATTTTTTTTTAAATTACCCCTTCAGTTTATATAATGTAAATTGTATCAAGTATATTAAAATAAATTTTAAATGAATTTCTGTTCCAAAAATAAACAACAACAAAAAATATCTTTTTCTTCTATAAAATTTTGCAACAAAATTTTACTTTTGTCACGCATTTATTGCTTCATACAAATTGTGCAACTTTTGTTAGATTTCACTTTGTTTGGGAAATACTTGTAAACGAAAAAACGACGAATTTTCTGTACAAATTGTAAAACTTTTTCTTTTATTATTATTTTCCAAAAGATTGTAACGATTTCGTTTAAGTGCATGATGTTGTGTTTTTAATTTTTTATTTTCCATTTTTCACTTTGGTTTTCATGCATTTATATTTGTTTACAACTTTTTTATTTTATGATTTTTTTTTGTGTTTTTTAAAAAAAATTAACCAATTTCTTTATGCAAATGCGACGTACATAAGTATTTTCATTCTTGAGACCTTTTCCTTTTTTGCAATTTCATTTTCTAGGAACATAATTTGGGCAAGCAAAGAAAAATTGTTTGTTCTTTCGTTGAGAAAAAAATGACGAATTTTAATTGACCCTTTTCTATGTTCAAGAAATTTAAAAGTGAATAAATAAACAGGAGAAACTTTTTAGAAATGTGAGTGTCAAGAATTTGCAATAGATTCAATATTAAATCACAAATTAAATATTTGTATGGGACAATATTCATAAGTAACTTTAGAAAGTTAAAATTTATTTTAGAAGTTAGTTTTCCAAGCGACGTTTAATTTCATACTTTCAAGTGTCGCTGATGAATATTTTAATGTTCAACATTTTGATAAATGATAATGCACTTACCATTAGAGAGTCCAATTTCTGAAAGAATAAAAAAATTTATTAAAAATTCAATAGTATTCAATTGTTTTTGACAACGAGTAACAAAGTCCAAATTCTTAGATATTGTTTGTTATTTTAATTATTTATTATTATTAAAATATGAAAAAATTTTGTATAAAAATCTGTTTTATGAACCCTTTGTTAGGTTAGGTTAGGTTAGGAAGGGCGGTGCTATAACGCACCTCCACTCGGAGACCCAGTTGGGTGTATTGTGACTAATTTTTATTGACTCGTTCTCAGCCATCTAAGCCAATGACGTTGCAGCTTCGGGCATTGGCAGATAATATGTTCAGTTTACCAAAATGCTGGAGCTCGCTCTGACCGAGCAGTGACCAGTCAACGCGAATATCACGATTCGCATCGCGTTCCTATTCATATTCAGTAGAAGTTTTGATCTTCTTAAGTCAAGTTTTGACGACAATCCTCCCTGCTTCGCCATGAACTGTTGGTCCTGCTCTCTACCCAATTACTGAGTTCCCTGTAGTAATGATCTCTCGGTAATTTCACCGATCTGTCACACATTCCCTCATCTAACGCCCATCCTATTCTTGCCAGCTCATTGGCAATTTTATTTCCCTCATAAATGCTAGGGTCAGGAACACAACATAGTCATTCGGCAGTCTGAAAAAACTACGAATGTTCGATCCCAAGATAGAGACACCAGCTTCTGTGCGTTCCCCCATTTTTGACCCGTCTGTAAAGGCTGCCTGAGATGTGCTCCTGTAAGCACCTGTGATGCTCAGCGAGGCACACCTCTGAACCGCAGCAAGTAATCTCCTGTGACCTTCCTTCCTCAATGTCTCCCACCATACCACACAACTATAAAAAATAACCGGTCTGACAACCGATGTACAAATCTGGTTTACTATCTTCGGTAGCAGACCCCAGTTCCTTCCTATGGAGGCATTGAGGCCTTTCTTTAGCCTTTCTTGCGTGTTCCTTTTCCAAGAAAGCTTAGCTTGGTATCTAGGAAAACACCCCAGTTTTTCGCTCCCTCTGCTAGTCTCAGGTCTACCCCTGCCATCTTAAGCAGTACAAATTATCTATTTTGTATCTCCTGATAAAGAGGACTAGATCGGTTTTATCTGGGTTGACTGCCAATCCTGTGCAGCCCAGGAAAATAGATCATTCAACGCCGACTGCATGACTTCACTGATAGTGGGATGAAACTTTCCCGTTACCAGTAAAACCACGTCATCCGCATAAAGGCCCAACTATAATATGAATAAGCAAACTTAAGCAACTGTGCGATTACATTCAATACGTATGTGTGCAACTATAATGGACTTAATGAAACTTTTCGTCAAGTTTCGTCAAATGTCATTTGCTTAAGTAAAGTGCCAAACTGAACGCACGTTCCGTACGGAAACAACGTATTGTGCATTTTTTAAACAGCAGCAGAAAATATTCATTGCTTTTAAAAATTTTTTTTATTGATTTTTAATTTGAAACTTAGAAAATAAAGCAACTTTAATTTGCACTTATTTTTTTTACAACATACATATACACACATACACATGTGTTTGCTTATGTATATTCACTGTTGTACTTTTTAGTAGGCAAAGCAAATAAAACATGTAATAAATTGATAGATATAATTATTTGTGAATTTTTAATAGATAACCACATTATAACAAATTAATTAGATTGAATTGCATTCATTTAGGAGTTATGAGAAGAAACAAAATTACTGCAAAATTATGAACAATACCTACATGTGCAGCTATGGCTAAGAAGTGCTTAAGTTCATGTAAGTACATTATGGCCACCTAAAAGTCACCTCTGAAATGTGTAAGCATTTGACAGGCTTATCTTTCAATTCTGAGATTAACTTAAGCCAGCTTATTCATATTATAGTTGGGCCTTAAGGAATTATCTTCCGCCCGATCCTGTCAAAACCTAAGAATTGCATTAATTGCCAACAACCACAATAGAGGTGATAAAACTCCTCCCTGTGGTCTACCTCTTATCACTAATGTCCTCACTTTCCCCTTCCCATACTCGAGTTGATGATTCTGCTGCTAAGCATGATAACTATTCACTCCAAAATAACCCTTTGTTAAGCCTTAATAACACTATGCAACACATTGAGACTTTTGGAAAAACACACGGACTGGACAGTATAGGTTCGATAGTACCACTAAAGTGGAGTAAAACCCTATACCCAGTTTGGCGATTTTGGTGACCAATTTTTTTTATGGGCCTCCAAAGATTTCGAAAATCACTGTACCCTCAAAAAATAGTGTCATCAGTTTTTGGCCAACAGCTAATTCAGACTTAGTGATACCGCTTAGCTACATATATATAGCAATAATATAGCTAAAAGTCTACCAAACAAATCTTGTTAATATTTTATGCCAAACAAATTATTTTGTGAACTTTTTTCATGCAAAAATTAAGGGAAAAAAATTTTTTTTCACTTTTTTCAGAATAGCTTAAGGGACTCTTAAATTTTTGCTAGACAAAAACATCGATATATCATACTTTAAGATCTAACTGTAAATGCCGAAGTTATAACAAAAACTTTAAAAAATCGACCCCTACAGGCGGAAAAAAATATAAGAAAAAAAATCCAAATTGCCTTGCAATAATACTTCTACATACATACATACATACACAGAAAAAGGTATTCACCAATTAATGTTTTCAGTTAAGAATTTAATTGATTCAATAAAATTTTTAATTTTATTAATTAATTTGAGTGGAAAAACTTAATTGATATTATAAAATTGTTTATAGGTGAAAATTTAATTATTTTTTTAATTGATATTACAAATATTTTAATTGATATTACAAAATTATTCATATTACTTGTTTTTTGTGTATGTATTCGAAGACGAACGGCGCACTCTTTTTGCTTGCAAGGTGGTACGCTCTAATGTAAATAGGAGTCTTTTTCCTGTGAGGGTATTATTTTATTCTATGTTGGTATTTTAAAGAGAAATAGATATTATAGTGGCAACCTTAATTTTTATTTACCCTTCAAGTCGCAGCAGAATAACAGTAATAAATTATTTGCCATCTCACACTATTTTTTATGTAATTTTTAATTTTGTATGCAACTTTTTAACAGTTTCATTTTTAAACTAGTTTTATGTCATGTCATTTTCTTTATTTGTATTATTTTCAATAATCACACTATTTTTTACTCATATTAACACAAAAATTAGTACACAAAAAAACTGCATACATTTGATTTAAAAAACAAAAAACAAGAATTAAAGAAAAACCGAAAAATAAGAAACGAAATTTACTTAAAAACTTACAGCGCCGCACTGTGACAACGCTAAACAGTACCCCACATACGATCAACCGCATACCGGTACCACAGAATGTTTTGGTAAAAATATAAATCAACATGAATTTATGTTCCTTGTAATCATTTAGTTTTATATAAATAATATTATTAGTAGAGTTAATCGTTGTTATTTATTGTTGTCGTTCTTATTGCTTAATAATATTTTTAAGTTTTCATTTACATCACCCGTTAAAGAATTTATTTTTTTTTTCAATTATTAAAACTCTGCCTTTAAACTAGAAATATTAACGATTTCCAGGCCTTCGCATGATAATTTTTTATAACTTAAACTTTACAGGTGTTGCTGTGTGTTGGAATTTTAGTTTACATTTATTTAATATACAAAATTAGCATTTAATTATGTATTCAATTATATTTCAGCAAAACAACTGAAGCAAAAAATAATATACTCGTACATACATACATAATAATTTTGATATTTTATAGCATGAATTTTATTTAATTTCTGGCAAATTGTTTTCATATCTATTGTAAGACCTGTTACACTAAAGCACGCATTAAAATGACAAGGCCGCTTTCTTGGTTCACAAATGATATTTCCATATGTATGTATATAAATATCATTTTCTATAAACAATTGAGAGTCCGTATAACAGAAATTATATTGTATATACTATGTTGCAAGAACAGTTTTTAAACAAATACGAAGTCAAAATTCAAGCCGAGCTAAGAAGGGCTTTTAAGAAACAAAACTTGAATGCACACAAAATTTGAACCTTCTGTTTCAAAAAATATTTTATATAAAATATTCACCCTTATTCCAGTTGGCGACATCGACGTCACTTTAACACAATACCAAAAAATTGGGGGTTGTGTACCCGTTGTCGAAATCAACTGACTCCAGTTGACAGGTTTATGCTATTTTCTAGACCTTAGGGAACGGAAATAGATTGTCAGTAGCGCAAAATTGTTCTCGAAAGCGAGTAAACAAGCCCCAATTTTTTGGTATTGTATTAAAGTGACGTCGATGCCGCCAACTGGAATAAGGGTGATTTAAAAATTAAAATTAAAAAAAAACATCGACTTAAAACAAAATCGAGTTGTATAGGCTACAAAATTCCACAAACGAAGCTTCACATTTATGTGAAATCCCCCAATATTCCTAACCAAGTTTATTAGAAAGGTATAAACAAAACAATATTGACATATGTAAGTCTTAAAAAAGTCCAATCAAGTTTATTTATAATAAGTGCCAAATGATACTAAAACTACATTTTCATAAAATATTGTGTGTCGTCGATTTTTGAGAAAATACAACCCTGGTATGATTCATCACACCAGGGTTGTATTTTTTCGTAGATCGTACGACTTTGTATGATAATGAGTGATAAAGTAAAATTTCATTGTCCATTTTAAAAATGTGTGCAATACCGAACGCATTATGTATTTTGTTTGTGACTCAATGTCACGATATAAAAACAAAGTTTATAAAATTTGGCATATTGGACAGTTTCGAAGAGGCAGAAGTAGCCCACCTGCCCTCCGCTTGGTCCTAGTTTTTAAAAACTATGAAAAAAATCAAATTAAGTAGGTACATTAAGATTGGAAAGTTTGAAAGTTTCGGCGAGACAAAAATTGCCCACGTGCCCCTCTTTGTACTAGTTTTTAAAAAATATGAAACCGGTTTGCCGTTTTAGATGCAAATGTATCTATGTCTGGTATTTAAAAAAATCGGTTATATAATTTCGGAGGGCAGATATTGCCCCCTAGGCCCTACTATATATGCTTCATCTTGTATTAGTTTTTTTAAGCACTGCTTTCGGATTGTCTCTATTATTTTTCGCTTTAAACAAACCAACAGAAAAAAATTATGATTAGAATTGGTCAAGCCATTTTAGCGGGCTAACAAACGTCGATTTTTATATACATATCTATGTATATTTACATACATATCGCTCATTTAACTCAAAGAACGTTATAACTCAAAAAATAAAATTTTTGAAAACTACGATTTGTGTAAAAAAATTTTTAGTTCGTTAAAAAATCGGCAACTGTGACCAAAACTTTTAAGCGGTTCCGCCCAGCCGTCGTAAGCAGGTCTTGGCTTCTAATGTCTTGGATGCTTCCGCCTAATTAACACTGTTTGACCCCGAAGATCCATGAACAAGTTGTTGTTGATAATTGATCTTGCGTTTTCTGTTTGCAGTCACCAAAAATAGAGTTAATTTGTGGTTCGTATAATAAAATCTATGAAATGCTTTCTTTAAAATCTCATAAAATTTCGTGGAACTTTGCAAATTACATAATTTTGAAATATGTTTCGCTCAATTTATAGCTCTGATTTCTCTCCATTTTAATTCATTTTCAATCTCACCGATTTTCAAGAAAAAAACTACTTTTTTTAGCAAATAAATATTTGTGAAAACTGTCTCAATTAACATTCTTCCTGCTATTAGAAGTAAGCGGTAGCATTTTAACGCGCATTTTTGTATTAAAAAATAAATTAAATTTAAAAGCTACTACAAAGTGTCTGGTGTAAAGGTTTTGGTTTTACTTCTGCGCTCTTTCACTTACATATTTAATCGTATACTATATAAAAACGCATCATTTGAAAATATAATCATGAATTTAATAATATTTAAACAAAAACGCACCTATTTTACATTAATGTGTTTCCATATGTCTGTTTATAATGATTGATTGATTTGCGGCAAACAAAATTATTTGAAATTATCTTTGTACTAGTTAAATGCACCCCAAGTTTGAAAATCAAGTGTTAAATTATTTAACTGTCGTTGTCACTTGCAACAAGCAACGTTCTGTTTTGCTTTTGGCTCCCATTATTATTTTAATTTTGAAATTGAACAGTAAATTTGTTTGTAGAGTGTTTTGTAATTGACGTACATATATATGTCAGTTCGTACAAAATGTTTTATCAGTTGTTTGCGACCTGATTGATTGAATCACACACTAATATCTCAAATCAAATTTTAAACAGCAAAAATTTAAATCTATTGTTAAATCTCACCTTTCTTAAAGTATTCTGTTTCCCTAAAATTTTCTCCTTTCTTTGGTTGTACTCTAGCAGCCAATTACACTTGAAGTTTGTTAATTTTTTGCAACTCTTTTTTTCTTCTTTACTCTTTTTCAACAAATTTTACAGGCTGCTGGTCCTCTGTTAAAGACACCCTTGTCTCAGGCTCAACAAGCGTATGCTACTGCAGCAACAACATATACTGCTGTAGCAGCTAGAGCAGCGTATGGTGCTGCAGCTGCTGCAGCGGCTCAACCAGCTTTGGCTGGTTATGCCACCGTTGCGGGGTAAGTCTTGTGTAACAGCGCAAACCGACGGGCATGAGAGATGGCTAGCTAGCTTTACTAACAAAACTTACAAAGTGTTTTAAAAGCAACTGGAAATATTATTTCTAATCTAATAAATTCAATCTGAACGTTTTAATGTAGCATGATCCTAATTAGTTTAAAAGTTTTATATGAAAAATATCTTGTTTCTCAGTTAATTGAAATTTTCTTATGTTAACATTTTAGATTTTATGTCTTTATTAAAGCTTTAAAATTTTTTATATACATATACATATATGTATGTATTTATGGTTTTTATGTCGTTATTAAGGGCATTTTAAGAAGCTATTTTATTTTTCATATGTTTTAAATGCTCTAAACATTTTTAAGATGTGGTCGGACGTAACAGATAAGCGCATTTTTTTTTTTATTAAGCTGTAGGCTATCTGTGCGCCATATCCTTTCAACCGTTTTTGCACGACGTCGATACTTTCATATTTATATTATTAGGGGTGTAAAGCAATTAACCGGATTAATTTAGCGGAAACTACTTACTGTGGTACCATTTTCAGAAAAATAGCGATATACATATGTACATACTACATAAATAAAGAATGCAAAATCTTCTTCTGGCTTCCAACTCGTATTCACAAATTTTCATGTGAGCTCTGCTGTACCTGGATTAAGTAACTTTTTGCGAACCAAAAATCGTAATATTTATTGATGTATTTATTCGTTTGCGGTAGCGATAATCTGGTTCTGTAATTTCTTTTTTACGATAGTGAAAATCTGTGTTTTACTCGCCAATTAATTATATATCATGTGGCATCCCTGCATACAAAATGTCAAAATAAGCGAAAAGCACAAAGAAGAGTTGAAGAAAAACTAAACTAAATTTAAGCGCTTGTTATTTCACCTTTTTACTTCAACCGACAGCGAATTTCGTTAAAACATCTTACTGAATAGCAAAGTCGACAAATTTTCGTTATATTTATTATAGCGATTGTCGTAATAAAAGTAACTCACAAAACACATTTTGAAATGTATAAAATACAAATTAATACCAAGGGGTCTACTCTGTATTCCGAAACGAAAGGAAATGCTTTCGAATTTGTATTTTATTAATAGAGTTGTGCTTATCAGCCCTTGACCGTTTTTTTCAGCTCAGCTCATTTTACTGAAGTATTTCATTCGGTTAGCTCAGTTCATTTCTAATGAAACATTTTGTCAAGGGAAAGAAAGAGCTAAACACAAGCATAAAAAGTGTCAGATATACTCAGTGTGTGTATCGTCAGACATTACAAAATAAGGCAAACGAAGTATCATCGAAGTATAAATAAAAAATAAAATAGTTTTAATGTGCTGACTTTGTTAATAAATCACACCTATGTATGTATATATATTAAATTTTTTAAATTAAAATTAATTAGTACTTCAGATATTTTAACATAATCATAAGATATTAATTATTTTTCTTGGTTTACTTCTGCGATGCATAAAAAAATTTGTTAAGAAAGCACTCAGTATATTGAACGGCTCACAGCGCTCAGTGAAGTGAATCGTTCAATTGAACTAGTTCGTTCATGAGCGGTACAACTTTAGTTATTAACATTACACTTTGAAAGCATTTGATTTCGTTTCGAAAATCAGATTGGACCCCCATGTGTTCTATCATCCAAATTTAGAAGAAGAAAATTTGGAAATTACGGTTTGAAGTTTTTGGATTTTATCATTTTCACTTTTGAGCAAACAAACTCGTTTTCTTCCCACTTGAAAACAGTCTTGTGAAAGCAAAACGAAACGAGAAAATCAAAAAAAAAAAAAATTTAAATCGTTCATTTCCAAATTTTTTTATCTTCTAAATTTGGATAAACAGGTGTATCATGTGTTTTAACATTCGAATTCACAAGCGAATTTGTGAAAAGTTTTCGGAAGCCAGATTCGTGATCTTCGACTGTTTTCAAAACAGCTGATCGAATAAATTTGAATTTGCTATTATGATGCGCATTCAACGAAGAATGTAATTTTTGTGTATTTCACCCAAAATTATTTTCATATTTCTGTCTGCTAAAACTAAAACTATCAAGTGAATATTATTTGCCCACATGTCTGTTGTCAGAAAATATCTGACACTTTAGCAGCCACTGAACCAAATTGTCTAAAACTGCCTCAGTCGCTTAGCACAACATTCGATACATTTTTCGAAACATTATCCGATTAATATCAGACTAGTCTGCACAATATCGAAAGGAAATTTAAAAAAGTCTGACTAACAACTTCATCGGCAGTTTTAAAAATAAAAATAGCCTTACTGTCATTAGCTCTTTGGCTTAGTTTGCAGCGTGAAGTTGGTAATACTGCCGCGACTTCATCTGTACAGTGTACACTTTAAATTTTATCTTCAATTCTTATTGAATGAAATATTTTTTATTAATTAATGTGAGTTTCTAAAGAAGAGAAGAAAAATTAAATTAGACTTTATTAGCTGGGGGAAATACCGATATTTTTCTCTGCAGCAACGCACTTCATCAGCACCCAAGTCTATCTACTGGGGTAGAGATTGTTATTAACATCAGCTATTTAACGCAAATTTTTAATGAAATGGAATATGAGAAATATTGTGTATACAATTATTGATTTACCTTTGGCAAACACATATGTAAGTATCACTATTCATTTTCTGTTTATCCGTTTGTCCGCTGATGTTAATAACAATCTCTACCCCAGTAGATAGACTTGGGTGCTGATGACGTGCGTTGCTGCACAGAAAAATATCGGTATTTCCCCCAGCTTATAGTCTAATTTAATTTTTCTTCTCTTCTTTAGAAACTCACATTAATTAATAAAAAATATTTCATTCAATAAGAATTGAAATTACTGAACTTAAGCCCGACTAAGAAATTATTTCTGATTAAAATTCACTATAGTTCAACTAAACATTTAAAATTGTTTTTTTTTATCTTCATACAAAATCAGGCTGCGTCTGGCCCAAAACTTAAAAATGCATAAGAATTTATATTACGATACTTTTTTATTAATTTTATCTTTTTATGTTTGTTTAATTTTTAAATTGCTCAATTTTTTATTTTTTCTTTATTTTATGCTTATTTTAAATTTTATTTTGTTCAACTCTTTTTATTTTTAGAAAAAACGAAATAAAAGAAACTGAGAAACTTAAAATCTTACTCGAAAACTTTTGCAAAATCTTAACAAAATTAAATAATTTCAACTAACATAACTAAAAAAAAAAAGAACTAATCAACTAACCAACTCATTAAATGCTTATGAAACGGAAGTACCAGTCAAGAAACAATATTCACCAATAAAAAAACAAGCCATTTTGAAATACTAAAAGACGTTGCAAATATTTGCTAGAAATCTAAAAGATGCTAAAACTAATTGAAATAATTTTACTTTTCATTTTTGTTGTTGTAACAGCTATGCTCGGGAATATGCTGATCCTTATTTAGGACATGGTATTGGACCTGTACCCGGCTATGGGGTAAGTAGAGATTTTTTTAAATATGTATGATGTAAAATACAAAATTATTTATATATTATTTAGGCAACCATGTATCGCGGAGGATTCAATCGTTTTACGCCATATTAATTTTCAGCAAAAAAAAAAAATCATCACTGAAAATTAACAAAGAAAAAAAATCATGTTTAATATAAAATACTTATCAACAAACTCTTTGGGAAGAAGAAAATAAACATACAAAATGTTTTTTTTTTAATATTCATTATTAACAATGAACACACCAGGGGTTGCAGATCGGACAACAACTATTTAAAATGATGCTCAAAATAATATAAAAAATATAATAAAAAAATACTCATAAAAAACTTTTTTATAAAAAAGAAATAAAATATAATAATGAAAATATTCAAAAAAAAAAAAACAAAACAAACGTTCAAAAAGTGCGTTCGTTAACGAATGAATGAAAGTAAAAAAATCTCCAGAAATTTTAGTAATACATACATATTTATTTAATGAGAAATAAAATTATATATACATATACATATATTTAGATTACAAAACAGATTTAACTTACAAGTAGTTTTGTTCAAATTCAATGTCGTCCAGCAAAAATAACAATTTAAAAAAAATGCAATAGAAAAATTGCAAAGCAAAAAATAAATAAATTTCTAGAATTAATTTAATTTAAATTTACAGCAAACAAAACAATCCTTAGTTGATTCTATAAAACAAAATTTACAAAAAAAAACATAAAATTAAAACAAAAATTTCTAGAGCTTCTCTGAAACTAAATGAAACCGTAGTAGAATATTTTAACTGTTTGCTTAAATTATTTTCACAGAATTATCGAACTTTCGTTTTGAACACAATTGAACAAGCGACCCTAAAAAATTGTTTTAACAAATATCTTAAAAATTATTTACAAAAGAAAATCTGCGCACCACACAAACAATTGCACACAAATGTAAAAAATACTTAGTTATAAATAAATAAAACACAAAATCATTTATTTTTACAACATTTTCAATAATTAGTTCTTGGACTATGGCAATCGAAACCAGTTTATTAAAATCTCCTAAAATATTTATGGAGTCTCGAGAATTTAAAACAAGCTCTAAAAATTCCCAGAATATATAAAAATTTATATGTATAATACAGACGTATATTTTTTTTCTTTTGACTGAGAAAAAATTTTGTTTAAAAATGGCAGCCCTTTATGGAAAAAAATAATACATAATAATAATAATAATAATATTAATAACTCATATTCTTAATGTTAAATGTTGAACTTATATTTTTTACAAAAACGAATTGTTTTCGTTTGATTTGGCAACTATTTACAAAATACTCATTATACGTTAATTTTTATTATTAAAATTAAAAACATTTGCTCTCTTTCATTTATTTACTGATTTATATTCTTCAATGAAATACTCATATGTAATTATAAAATAATGTAAAGAAAAGTTCATTATTACAATGAATAAATTTAAAAAACAAAAATTCTTAAGCTGAGAACTATAAAATTTTGAACATGGGTTTTATTTTATAAAAATTTCTACATACTTCTGACTATTACTAAAACTATCAGCGAAGAAAAAACAAAGAAAAATGTTAAGGATTTCAGTTTTGCAAACGAAAATATAATTGTACATGTGAAAAAATATTTTTTTTAAGTGTATTCAAAAGGAAATTTAATATTGCTGCTGTGTGCAGTTTGGAAATTATTTTATACTTATCAATAAGAAAAATTAATAATTTTTTAGAAAATATCTTTAAGAAGCCCCTTTCATAAAATTGACAGGAAAATGACACAAAGCAAACAAAAAAAAAACAAAATACAAAATTTAACTAAACACTTAAGCAAAAGAAAAGTGAGTGTCCCATCAACCTTTAAAACTTACAACAACACGGATTGATAGGAGAGGAAATTTTGCAAAACTGTATAACGTAGTAAAACTTTAGCAAATGTTTTGCATAATTGAAAATTTTCAAATTCAAGGCTCTTATTACAAGTAATATTCGAAATCAAGCGAAATGAAAATTTTGTTCACTATGAAATTTTGATTTAATATTCTATAGTCAGCGATGGATGATCCAATGTTAGGGTTCAAGTGAAGACAAGACAAAGAAATATTCTATTTTCTATTGTATTAAACTGAAAGCTTCCAAATGCGGCATATATTTTTTATTCAGAAAAATTAAAAAAAATAAATAAAAAATATTGGTAACTCAAGAAAAAATTCTTTAGGAAGTCCTATAGAATTAAGCTTTGCCCTCTGCTGGATTTAAAATATCCGATCTACTATATTTTCCTCTAACAATGTCTCCCTTTTAACTACTGATCAAAAGAGGAAAAATACGAACTAACAATAGGAGAAAAGGAACAATAGATTTTCGACCGTGATCGAAAGAACTCTTTCTAAACGCAAGAAAATGCTTTTGAATTTGTAGACTATTAATATTACAATCCGAAAGCATTTTCTTTCGTTTCGAATTACAGAGTGGACACCCTGATAGAATAATTATCGTTTCGTTTTATGACGCACACTCGATAAAGGATTATTCACAACCAATCTGCTCTGTCAGAGATCTGAATGTGATTGGTTTATCAAATTGAGTAAAAAAAAATAAAAATTAAAATGTGAAAAATTGTTGACGTAGAGCCAGCCAGAGTACGATTATTACACGTGTAGTAGATTTCTTGGCAGCTGTCATACGACCTATACTTTCATATTATCATTGACTTTCATATTATCATTGACACAAGCCCTACAAGTACAGTCACGCTTTAGAATCACATGAAAAAGCGTGGAGTCTAGCACATCTTTATATGTATGTACATATATAATTGACGACTTGATCTTTTTTTAATTTACTTGCTAAGTATGATGGTCGGCATGAAAATATATTTTTACGGCCTGGCCCACGATGTCGACAAGAAAGTTTCTTTCGCTTCCTTACATTGAAAACAAAAACTAATTCTCTTATTTTGTTTTTGTTTTCAATATAAGTAAGCGAAAGAAACTTTCTTGTCGACATCGTGGGCCAGGCCGTTAATAAATTATTATCTTAAATAATTTAAATTTCACTTTAAATATCTCCAAAATAATTTTAAATTTTTATAAGTCTTGGATTTGATATACCGAATATTTTCCAGAATATTTCACCCATAAAAGTGCTTCTTATAGAAACTTTCTAGAATAGTTGGACATTGGCAGTGTTTCATTTATTGTTTTATTGTGCAACTAATTATGATATAAAATATTAAAAATAAAAATGTATGAACTGGCCAGTTTTATAAAATGAAAACAAACTTTCGATCGATAATTTATATTGGAAACAAAAACAACGTGCCTGTCCCACGATGTCATCAACGTTCGACTCGTCGCACAGTTACATTGAAAACAACAAAATGTTAAAATTTGTTTTTGTTTTGAATGTATTTATGTAAGTGTGCGAAAGTCGAACGCTGTCGACATCGTGGGACAGGCCCAAATTTTTGTATTGATACGTCTTGAAAGTGAGCATACTGTTGAGGGAAACTCACAATGGCGGTGCTCTCGATCAAAAGTAGCACATAAGGCCCAAGGTTTTTATAGCAATTTTGTAGATGCTGGAACAGCATTTTACTTTTCAGTTATTTGATTTGATTGCTTTATATACGGGTAATTATAATATAAAATTGAGTTCAGAAAAACTTAGAATAGAATCGTAGAAATAAGAAGCCGACTTTACTACATATTTCTGTAAATGCTAAATAAAATTTCCCTCGATTATTTGTTTTCAGCATACATATCGTTACCTTAATATAGAAAGGCCCCAACTCATTATTATTTTTTTTTTGTATATTTCGAAAAATGCAAAAATCTCGATTTCGAAAAAATAATTAGTTTGGGCCTTTCTATATCAAGGTAACGATATGTACATATGTATGAATATTTATGATCGAAAGAAATCATTAAATTTGTTTATCATTATATTAAAAATTTCCTGAATAAGATTTTGATGTCCTTAACTTTTTCATAAAATTCTTCGATTTTAGTGTTAATTTTTTAGATCTTCCTCACACACATTAAGTTCTTCTAAACAAGTTTTGATTTTATAATAGATATGTATATATGTATCGCATACAAAATAAAAACTTGATGTGCGTGAACCAGCTCTTAAAAATATTAATTTATTTTTTATAATTGAAAATAATTTTTTGTATATTTTTTTTAGTTTTTTAACAACAATTTGTGTTCCTGTTTTAATTGCAATTTTTTGTTTTATATTTGACTTATTTTCTATATTGGCAGCTAATTTTTTTATATCAAAGTATAAATTATCTTATTACATAATAAAAAATAATAATTTTAGAAAATAACTATAAATAAGAAGAAATTAGTGAAAAAAACGTAGACATATCCTCGATATATACAATAAAATTAAATAATAATAATAATAAAAATCAATAAAAACTATTTGAATTCTTTATAAAACAAAAACAAAAACTATAAAAAAAAATTTTGAAATTATGTATAAATAAAATATTTTTCCAAAGAATTTATATAAAAAAGCAATTTACTATTTTAACACAAAAAGTTTTCCACACTCTAATGAACAAATAAATAATTATTCGTAAAAAAAAGGAGTAAAAAACATAAATGTATGGAGTGTGTTCAAAGCATAAGGAAGGAAAAGAAAATTTTATTTTATAAGACAGCTACTTTAAAAAAAAATACGGTTATTATAATCTTAAAACAAATGCTCAAATGAAAATATTTTACTTATATTTAAAAAAAAGCCATAAAAATATTATAAATATTACTTTAAAGAAAAAGAAAATTATCTTCAACAACAGAAATATTTCTCTAAGTGTGTTGAACATTTCTTTTTTATTTAATTTTGCTTTCGTTTCTTTAATTGTATGAATGTATTGCGTGTTTAAATGTGCAATTGTTTAGCTGTATGTACATACATATATATAATATATTTAAAGTTAAATGGGAAAAATAAAAAATAATTATTGCTTACGAAATAAATATAAAAAATAGTAATGTTAAAATTTCAGCACTTTTTAACTGACAAATTGAACACTTTTTATGACAACTGCAAAAGTACTCAATTTATTTATGTCAATCCTCACAAAATATGTATTGAGTTCAGTTAATTAAAAGAAAACAAGAACCCTTGAAATTTTAACTTTATTCAAAAATATAAGCTTGAATAATTTTTTCTTTTTCTTTTTTTGAGAATTAAAACTGCTGAATTTACAAAACAAAAAATAATAATAAAGTAACTATGTTTAAATCTCTATAAAGTTCAAATTTGAAACACACAACACAAAAAGGGTAATTATAGACAAAAAGCACAAATTTGGAATAATCGTTAAATTGCAAAAAAAAAATAAAAAATAGCCGAAACCCTCATACATGATTTTTTCATAATACGTACATACTTTGGTTTCGATATTAAGACTATCTGGTATTCCACGTGAAATTAAAACGTGCGGAATTGCCATAAAATTGTGGAATGCTACATATCCGTATATCTTCACTTTGCATTTTTTTTTTCGCTAAACACGGCAGAATAACTCCCAGTATATCTTCAGGCGGATTGCTTGAGCTGGAGCTACGTAAAATTTTTTTCGCCACCTAGTTCGTATGTATGTATGTATATATGTATGTATGTATTCAATATGAAATAGTAGATGTATTCAGGTATATGCAGGTACACCCTGTAGAAAGTGTCAATAGTAAAACAGTACTACTGACGAATTATCCCCCAGAATAAGCTTTTTGCTATGAACATTTAACATGTTCGTCATCAGAATATGTAGTCCAAAAAATTTGTGACTTGGAGATGCTTAACCCCAAGCTCTCATACAGGATAAATAATTTGTATGCATACTCGTATATGCGTGCCTACAACAAGAGTCTGGTAATTTGAATTGACATGCATGAATATTTGATAATACCCACATGCACAATTTTTTTATGTAAGAAATCTCTTTAACGGCAGCGTTCTTCTCAACCAATGATCCGATTCCAAAATGAAGCCCACAAAAGCGATAGAAGAAGACGTAAGCTTTCATAAATGATATTGAAAACGTATCATAATTGTTATCGATGCACAGAGAACAGCAAATTATGCATCAGCAAATCAGATTTATAAAAAATAGGTATTTTGAAATGGAAATAGGCTTTGAAATGGAAGTTTAAAGTAAATTTGGGAATTAAAAATTATTAAAATTTATTGATCAAGGATATTGTTGTAAAACAATACATTTTAACTATATAATTTAAAATGATGTTTGCTCCCGCCCGCCGAAAAATTTAGTCAGGACAGCAAATTTAATCTAAAAGTTCAACAAAGCTATTTCGAATATTTAACGATTATTCAAACTCAACTCTATTATTTTACCTTATTAAAGATCTTTTCTCTCAACATTGCTCAAATTAATTAAAAGAAAAACGTGAAAATTTTATAAAAATAAAAACAACTTTACGCTCATATGTATTTGTAAATTTAGTCTTAAATCTAAATAATAAAAAAAACGTCCTCTTCTTCCTGTTACAAATTTAAAAAATATGAAAAGAAATTATTTTAAAATAAAAATGAAAATAGCAGCCACACAAACAAAAATACTCTGAAGACACAACAACACACACACACACTCATAAAGAAACATTTTTATTGCGAATTTATTTTTACAAAAAAGAAATTGTTAAGTATTTTTTTATATTATTTTAAAATTTAACAACAAAACGTAAAGCCAAAGTTTATTTTTAATTTTAACAAATAAAGAATGAAAATTTCTTTAATTAATTTTTAATTAAAATTACCTATTATAATTTTTAATTATTTTTTTTTAATTTTCTATATACTTTTGCTCTAAAATCTTTACAGCTTTATTTATAAAAAATTATTAGGGCTTCATAAAGGCTTAATAAGAAAAATGTTGTATGAAAAGTTGTTGGAAAACCCCTTTATAAAGCCTTAATAACTTTTATAAATAAGGCTGTAATAATTTAAAGCAAATTTTTAAAAACAAATATGTATGAAACAAATCTAAAAGAAAATATATACATACGACTAGATACATATATAAATTTAGTTTTTAAACACTCATGTAGATTTAGAAATTTTTAAGAAGTGTCAGTAAAAAAAAAATAACAAAAAAGATAAGACAAAAAATTATTAAAAGGAAAACAAATAAATCAAACCCATCAATTGCCAAATTAATTGTAGCTTTTATCAATTAAATTAAAAGAAGAAATGAAACAAAAAAATTTTATATTAAAACCTAAAAAATAAAAACAATAAAATATCGATATAATTATTAAACATTATTAATTATATTATACAAAATTTATTGAACAAAAAAAACATATGTATGTAGTTTGTAATTTAATTTTTAATTTTCTTGAACAAAAAGTATAAAACTTTAATAAATACTTTTTGCTTAAATTTTTTCTCTTATACACACATACATACACATAATATGTATATGTTTAAAATTTGTTTTATGACTTTATTAAGAAGAAACAATAAAAAATGTTTTGAAATTTTATTTTATTTTTATTTTATTTCTTTTTATTTGATACACTATAGATATTTAGTTATGAGAATTATTTGTATCACACAACAGAAAGGAACTTGTAGCAAATTTATGACTTAGAAATATTTTGAAAAGTAAGAAAAAACATGCAATCCATCGGGGTATCAAAATAACTTGCTTTTATAGAGCGGATCGCACAATAAAATGCCATTTCTAGCAAACTGCCAATATTACGGTATCAAGCAAAATGTGCCTGAAAACCTTCTAAATGTTATATGCATCATCAGGGGGTAGCGTTGGCTGAAGTAGTTAGCACGTTGACTACAAAACAGAAAGTCCTGGATTCGATTCCGGTCTCCGACAGTCATTAAAATAACAACACCACGCACTTTTCTGATATGCATTATTGTCCTTTGTATCAGGTGTTTTAGGAAAAGTTCTAGAGATGCAGACATAAGGCACTGGTCATTAAACTACACCGGCTTCAGCGGATGCTAATCCTAATGTAACATCAGAGCACCCTCCTAAAATAACCAATAAAATGGCTACTAAACACAGTTTCAAAATTTAATACGTCTCAGACGTCAAGTGAGCTGGACTCTAAATTTCACCCTTCCTTATCAGCAGCCTGCTAACCTAGCCTAACCTAACCTTCTATGAATCAAACAGTGGGAGTATGTTATATTTATACCAAGTTTACCAAAAGTACAAAGTTTCACTCGTTTTACCCTCAAAAAAGTACTCAATACATTTCTTAAATAAATTAAATAAGTCAAATAACGAGCGCAAGCAGAGCCGATGTGTTGGATACCGACAAAATATAGTTCTCATAAGAAAAATGGAATCCATTTACATTTACATTTTATATTGGAAAAACACACCATTACAAAAGTGTGCATATAACGCATATTCGTAGAAATTTTTTGCAACCATCGGTGAAAGTATTGGTATGTAAAACGGTTGAGTGGTTCTCGAGTTTAAAATGACGAGGATAGGATAGGATAACTTATTTTTATATACATTCTTGCCAGATCATCGGCAATTTCGTTTCCCTCAACATAGCAGCAGTGACCAGGAACCCAACATAAACGAGTTGAAGGCTCTGCTACAGCCGCTAACTAGTTTCGATTTGGCATTGTATCCCTTCAGAGCTGTTAACGCCGCCTGACTGTGGACGTAGGAGATTAGCTTCTCGCTTATAGCCACATTTCTGGCCACCAGCTCCGTGGGCCTGAGGATTGCCAAGATCTCAGCTTGGAAAACGCTACATTCATTCGGTACTCTGAAGGAACTTACGTCTGTAAAGACCACATCACCTTCATATAGCTTATCTGATTTTTCCTAAGAGTCCCTATCTGGGATTACCAGTGAAGATATTCTACCAAAATCAATTTCAACGACCTTATATTATAGTCCATGAACCTAGAGGTTACGGAGACCTTCCCGTTAAAATTTATTTCATTCAAGATTGGTGTGTGATGTGTTAATCCTGTCCCCACCAAACCTGCCTCTTAAGAGCATAAGAGGACTTATATCCGTGTGAAGAATGACGTCCAAGGCATCCTAAAGTATGCTCCTCTGGGCATCTGTGATGCCCAGCGAGGCCCACCTCTGGACCTTAGCAAGTAAAATAAATGGGTTGTCAAATAATCATCATCAAAGTTGTGTCCACTACTGTAAATACTGCATGCGAAAAGTATACAAGCTTTCATTCTCAAAATTAATTATTTTTTAACGTTGTTTTGCTACATAAATTATTTCTAGCGAATTTCTAGGGTTGAATATGGTATATGAGTGCGTGTTACAGGCAGGGAGTGTTATTAACGATAGCGGAATATAAAAATAACAAAACACCACACATTTATTGTTTTAAATTTATTCTAATTTATACTTCTGTATATTAATTGTTTTCAAATTAACTCGCACCAAATTTGCTATTATAGCTTTCAAGCTACAAAACTTTTATAATTAATTTGTATGGGGGTGCCCCTTCCCCCGGAATTAATTCACACCTCCCTCCAGAGTCCATATCAAATTTGAAGGTCCTTGCTATTAGCTTTCAAGATATAAGATAATTATTAATTACTTTGCATGGGGAGAACCCCTTCTCCCGGTCCTATTCTACCAATATTTTGAATCACTTCGCACCTTACTCTCAAAAAAGTCCATACCAAATTGGAGTGCTCTGACTTCTATAGCTTTCAAGATATAGGATATGTATTTCGTTTGTATGGGCGTGTCACAGCCCACTCAATCGGTCAAGCTGTTTTTGGCGGAGTTCAATTACAAACACCGTGAGACGAGAATTTTATATGTACATATTTATGTATATATAGACTTTACGTTACCCTATTTTCTAATCATTTATTTACATTCTTTATGAATTAATTTCTTACATACATACATAGATATGTATATGTGTACCATATGAATATGTACATACATATACAGGAACGAACTAGTTCAATTGAACTATTCCCCTAAGTGAACCATGTGAACTAGTTCAGTTTAGTTGTTTCTTTTTATTCTTTTGGTATTTCTTGTTCTTTTGGTCTTTCTTGTGCTTTCGTATGTTTTTGGCTTGGTTTTTGGTCTTCACTTCGTTTTGTTTATCTTATTCTCTGTTCCTGACCAATACACAAGCAAAACATTTCATTTAAAAAGAGACAAAATATTATATTTTAAGCACAATAATCAAAACAAACAACAGAAAATGTATAAATAGTAAAATGAACAAGTGAGTTCTATTAAATTAAAAGAACAAATTTGTAGTGTTGAATTAAAAACCAGATTGTGAAAAAGATTATTAGAATTAAAAAAGTGCTTAAAATTTGTTTCAAACTGATTACGGATTTCATTTTAAGTATTTTCGTCCAAAAAGTTTAATTTCTGCCTTTTAATTCCAAAAATTACACAGCGAATGAGAACACAAAGCAAATTACGATTGCACAAGTGAACACTTACAAAATGAAAAGAATTTGTTGTGTTGAATTAAAAAGAGATTGTGAAAACGATTACATATTAGTATCAAAAAATTTTTTAAAATTATTTTCAAATGATTACAGACTTTATTCAAGCATTTTCTTCATACAAGAATATTAATTTTTACCATTTATTTACAAAAACTACGTACTAAGTATAAACTGAAATTACTTTAGAATAGCAACACACGAAGAAAACATTAAAGAGGATTTGATGACTGCAATCGTAGTTCCTGTTGTTCACTGAACGAAAAGAACGAACTAGTTCTTTTTTTTGGGGGGGGAACAAAAAAGAACAATCAGCAAAAAGAACAACTATGCACATCTCTAATACTCGTAGGTATACATACATATGTGCGTGTATATGCATTTATTGTGTGAAGAACGTTTCCTTTTTACATCATGGGACAGGTTGTAAATGTTTATGTGAGTTCAATTAAAAAATAACCAAAGGTATTGAATAATTAATTGATATTTTTCGATTTCCTGCTACAAATCGATTCCTAGAAATATGTCAAGCGCGTGAGTGAAATTTTTATTAAAGTGCTTCTTTTACTAATTTTAATCATACAAAATTCATATTGTTTATTCTTAAATGAAGTTTGCTGAAATGCTTTTAGAGAATACATATACCTAAATCTTCTTCTATATTTGTAAAATAAAAAATAATAAATCCACCGTTAAAATTATGCAACAAAATGAATTATTGAAAAATGTCCATATTAAAAACATTGCTTTAAAAAGAATTTTTACAAATCGACAACTTTTTTTTTATAAAAAGCAAAATCAAAACAAGTATTTTGTAAAACTTTAAAAACGAAGGAAACAGTGAGACAAATATTTAAGTTGAAATATATACAGCTTGTTCCATGATGTCGTGAGAAAACGTTCGTTCGTTCTATAATTCATATTGAAAATAAAAATATAAATTGTCCTACCAACGTTTTCTAACGAAATCATGAGACAGGCTCTAAGTTTCTAATTGGGCTATTCATACAAGACTATATACATTTTATATACCTATTTTGTTTTATAAATTTCCTTAACACTTAATTTACACACTTTTTCCATAAAATACGTATCAATGTAGTTCATAAATAAAATTACATTAAACCAATAATAAAAAGATGTAATATGTGCCAAAATATAAAAAATAAGTATGTAATTTTCATATGTTAAAAAACTGAGTTCACAACTCCATAAACAAAGAAAACAAAAAATCAAATATGCATATAGAACAATATTCAAAAACGATTTAAAAAAATATTTTAGCACAAAAAACAACAAAAAACAAGATCAAATTATATCTTCCTTGCAAAATAAAAAAAGAAATATGTATACATACATACATATTTAATTAATGCTAAAAATTATTTAAAATTTCATATAAATCATTTAAATTTTACTATACCTATTTCTAAAGCAAAAAAAACAACAGAAAATAAAAAAATGCATTACCAGAACAATCACAGTCCTGTTTGAACTTATCCAAAAAAAAAAGATGATTATTTTTATTTAAAAAATAAAGTATTAATTCCATTCTATGTAAAAAAAAACAATTTTTGCCCAGAAATTTAAAAAACAGACAAGAAAAATTTAGAAAAATAATTTATACCTGCAATACTGGTTCAAATGCCAACCATAATAAAGACGAAATGTTTTTAATTTTTTTTTCCTTTTTTCGTTCCATTTGTAAGGTTGTGAACTGTGAAAAATTACAAGAAATCATTGCAAACAAGCAACACAAAATAAATAAATAAAAATTTATCAACACAGCAGAAAAAAACAATAAATAAACAAAATCATAAAAACATAGGAAAGATTTTTACATTCGGAAAACTATAAAATTGGTAAGTACATATGTATGTATGTATAAATAAGATCACACCACCACAAAGCAATTTTTTAAACACAGATTTGTTTGAGTGTGATAATTTTTATTTGGTAGATCATCAAGATTATATGATGATAATATTTAGACATTGAAGAAATTTGGGAATAATTAAGATAAACGGTTTCATACATAACTAATATACAATTTTATAGAATCCAACATGATTGGAAACAGTTTAAATCAATAAATACGTGCTGAATCAGCGTTACCGTTGAGAAATTTGAAAAAGTAGCACAAAAAGGGGATTTTAAAAAAAAGTGGCACAAAAAAGGGGATTTTGATTTTAAAGGCATTTATTTTAAACAAAACATTGGAATTTTGTAAAAATTAACAAAAAGATAACAGAAAAAAATCAGTTCATTTATAAAAGCGTTAAAATAATAAAATAAAATATAATAATAATTAACATCAAAACTAAACAACAATTCTTTAGAAGATACATAGAAGCAAATTCATATACATATGTAAATATTTATGTAAATATTAAGTATTTAGATAATTTAACGTATAGTTGACCTTTGGAATGTTTGGATTTTCATTTCGCAAACTATTGTTAAATTATAAAGTATTTATTTATAAAAAAAAGTGGCAAAAAAGGGGATTTTTGAAAAAGTGGCAACAAAAGTGGCAAGGCTTCAAAAAAGTGTAAAATTGCCACTTTAGTCGCACAAACGGTAACGCTGGTCTGAATCAAACAGTTTTTGATTAGTAATTAATGGTTACGCTTTTGTACGTATGTTTGGCACATGGCACACATATGTAAACTCGGCCTTACAATCGTGTGAACCAGGGATGCGAAATCAGATTTAGAAATTGTACTAATTTTCAAGAAAAATTGTACTTTTTTCAGTACGATTGTACCAAATTCTTTAGTTTTAATTTTAATACTTCTATTAATTAACTAAAAGGGCACACATAGTATATGTGTAAAAGCTTAACAATTGACAAAAAGGCACTTTGAAGTTCAATGATTATAATATTATTAATTAATACTATTAATTAATATTATTCTTTAATGTCAGAACGTATAAATAATACTATTAGTTGTTGAGATCTGAATATAAAAGTAACATTTAGGATATATGTACTTTTCCATCCTTTGGAAATATATTTTTCACATTTGCAGATGAATTTTGAAATATCGGAAAACATCGCTTCATTTACCTAATTTTTCATTTCTAATACCTTCGAGCAAAAGGTACATACATATCCTGTCGTTTCTTAAGGACTTAATAACTTCTACATCAACCTGCGCTCGAAACTGGTTACTTATATATTCTATATTTTTAATGCTATTTGTATTTATATTACATAATAGGAAAAAATTCAATAGTGGTAAAATGGTCATTGGGGTGCTACGGTACTTTTGGCATTCAAGTAGTGCTAAAAATGGTACAATTGTACCAACTTTTCCATCCCTGGTGTGAACACATTGTAAAATTGTTGCCAGATATTTGTCAGACATTTTAATATTGTCAAGCTATGTACAGACGATGGTAAGTTCTTACAACATTGTCAGATCTGGCAATGTGCTTACTGTACTGTACTGTACTGGCAATCAAAAATTGCCAACAAAAGGCAGATTGTCAGTTCACACGGTTATATCAAATTTGTCTGAAAACTTTACAATTTATTGCCAGACGGTTGTATGACAATAAATTCATCTGACAAAATCGTCAGTCGAAAAATTGTCAGTTCACACGGTTGTCATATTCAAAAATTGTTAGATCTGTTGTTTTGCGTTGCCAGACTAAAAGCATTTATTAGAAATTGTTATATATCAATCGCATTTGGTCACGGAATACAATTTGGTTGTGTTAAATGTAAAAAGTGAAAATATAAATTATTATGAACCATAAAGAAGCAATTGCAATGATTTTGTCGGCATATATTTTTTCATTGTCAGATGAATAAACTTCATATTCTGTGGTATAAGCTGTAAATATTTTCGAATGATATAATCTGGGGATCTGTTATTGAGGAGAAAAAGGGATTTTTTATAAGTATTTAGAGATTTTGAAAAAAAAATTTCTGGCATTACTGTACTTACCTTCATAACAATGCATTTTTTGGCACTATCAAACTAAATTCCAAAAAAAATTAACATATAAATAAATATAATAAAAAACTAAACATAATAAGTATAGCAAATGGTAATATGACGAAGACTAGTCATAAGAAAAACAGACCTTTTGACTTCAAACTAATAGATTTGGTACAACCGCATCCAGTTTTGTATTTGCGGCAACTACCTGGCATGACCACATTCGAGCTAATGAAGGCAAAAAATAAATTGTGGCAAGAAATAGCGACAGAAATGGGATTCCCATGTAATAAAACTATATAGGCGAAAATAATAAACTAACACTCAAAGTAAATATATCTTAATTTTCAGTACAATTCTGTTTAAATCGATGGAACAATTTGCGAGGACAGTTTCAAAAAGAGCTCAGGCACTGCAAAGAACTTTGTCCCAAAAGTGGTTTAATACGCGGCTCCACTTGGCCCTATTTAAATAGAATGCGATTTCTTGAATGCACCGTACAAACCTACAAAACTAAAAAAGAGAAAATAAGTAAGCGTAAATTAAAGGAGTTGAAAGAAATGGAACAAGAAACAATGTGGAAACCGGAGGACGTTGAATCCGAACATAGCGAAGACCGTGATGCTGATTGTAATGTAGAACATATTCCTGACGATATAGAAGATTCAAATGTTATACATGACGGTTACATCCATAATGAAGATTACACTATTATAGAAGAAATCGCAGAGGAAATAGTGGGTACTGAAGCTGTTGAGGAAAGAATCTCTGAATATGGCACAGATGATACCTTTGAAAACTATAGCAAAATGCAGACGCTGCTGACTGGTTTTGGGGAAGATTCTCTTCAATGTATTGAAAGACGGTTAATGGCGTTCCTTTGCAAATGTCAGTTAAGAGCTCTTAGCGATCAAAGTATAGACGACTTGTATGTTTAACTTTTATGCACATTTATTGATACAATTATTTTATTTTCGCATTAAAAACTATGATGCTATGTACAAAAAATAATTATTTTCTATAACAGCTTAAATATTAATCTTATCCAGATTTTGCCAAGGAATTTTCGGTTTTATTACAAACTCTAGACGTGAAAGATTATCGAGCATTTGAACCTGACTTCGTACGTACTTCACTAAACGTTCAATGTGTTCATAATTCTCACAGTTCATTAGGAAGAATCGACGCCATAACGCGGCAGCTAATACAGTATCTTCAGACATAAGCCCTTCATCATAAGCAATCA
Organism: Nowickia ferox; assembly: GCA_936439885.1. NCBI lineage: Eukaryota > Metazoa > Arthropoda > Insecta > Diptera > Tachinidae > Nowickia > Nowickia ferox. Next base: position 95,208,748 of record OW387024.1, on the reverse strand, counting down.
AGGCGGCTTGAAATTGTTCCGAAAGTTCTTCGATTTGTTGACGTGTGCGCGAAGGATTATTGCTCTAGGTTAAACAAATTTTAAATTTAATAGTTATTGATTTTTTAATATCAACATTACTAAAAATTACCCCCAATTTCTTAGCTCTAGTATTAACATCACCCCACATAGCTTCAACTATACAATTGCGTAAGAATCGACCATCTTCTCCAGTTTCTGACCCTTCCGCCATTGATCTAAGCAACAACATCCAGACATGCAATTCTGTTACCAAAAACCAAGAGTTGAATGTATTCGGCATATCAAAATTTTTGAAAAATGTAAGATAATTAATTTTGTCTGCTACACTTTCATACATTATATGGCTGGATACTCTCAACCGCTTAAGTAAGCAAAGAAAAAATTATCAAAGTAACAATATAATAAATCAAATGGAAATTTGTTACCGTTTTAGAATTTGGTGTAAATCCAACCTTTTTTAAAACCCTTTTCAATATTCCATTATCTGCGTCGTTTGCTTTATCTGTTACTCCAGTGGTTGTTGTGCTACTAGCAAAGTGTTTATATAAAAATTGCCCCGCCGGCTTTAGAGGTTCACATTTGTTGGGGACCATGATTGAGTTTGGGTTTTGCAAATAATTACTGTTAGAAATCTGGAACAGTTTAAGATCCATTTATGTAGTGTTTATGTAAGATTCACTTTGATTTCATTCTACGCATTCCTTTTATTGGATAATTCGATATTATGTACTTACTGGCGACAATAATGTACTTCTTGAATTAGGCAGTTTGAGTATAAAACGCTTGGTTAACATTTTTATTTGAATTTTTTAATTTATTAACAATTTAAACAATGCACGTATCTTTACCAATAAGCGAAAAAATAAATACATCGCTAGTATTAGAACATAGAGTTGATTAAAAATGTATCTAACATACATACATAAATTATTTTGGATCATGGTAACCCCCAAGGCGAGTAAAAATGAGGTGATCTTAATTCACCAGCTGACATAAATTCTCTGCTGTCAATCAATGCAAAACGTTAGGAAATATTCTGACAGCAGGAAATTTTGCACTAACAAATATATATACAAGGCGAATATGCAGAGTTGCAAATTAAGACCACCTGGTATCATTTTGCCTTGGTAACACCTAAGCCGAATCATACTAGGTGGTCGCAAGGGATCAGGCGACTATTTTGAATATACTTTGGATGTCAATACAAACTTTTTTGACATTTAAAGTATAAATTTCTCAAAGCGAATTGAGCTAAGTATACCTTATGTCAAGGCGAATTCACATCAATTCGCCTTGCCTTATATGCTCAAGGCAAGTCATTACATATCAGGTGGTCTCTATTGCTCAGGCGACTAATTTCGCCGCTGGTAGTTTGATTATCTGTTTTATACTAAAACACATCTTTTGACATCAAGAATTGTATACATATCTTAAAGCGAATTCACAGGTAATCGTATAAATACAGCAAATAAAACAACAGGATATTTTATTTTTATTTCGTGGTGATAACTGTTAAGAAATGAGTACAATTTTCTTGCATTTTCTCTTGAACTTATTTGTATTACGACAATTTTAGTAGGCATTGTGCGATTGGTAAAACATAGACAAAATTTTAGCTGGCGCTTGTAGAGTGCCACAGCAATACTAAATAAGGTGTACTCATCTGAATTCACTTTGAAAAATTAACGGCCTGCCTCACGATGTCGACAAGAAATTTTCTTTCTATTATCTATTTCTATTATTTCTTTCTATTTATATTGGAAACATAAGCAAATTTTCTTATTTTGTTTTTGTTTTGAATATAAACAAGCGAAAGAAAATTTCTTGTCGACATCGTGAGCCAGGCAGTAAATTTTTGATGTTAAAAAATGTACTGAAAATTGTGATTTGACATTTTACGTATATTCAAAATACAAGCGGCAAAAATAGTAACCTGAGCAGTTGAGACCACCTAATTTGAAATCGCTCGGCACAGAACTTTCCGCGTGTTTTTAATGTGCACCTGTTTTCTTGTGTTTGTTTACAAATATTAAAATACATTGAAAATTAAAATATATTGAATTGAAACAAAAATTGCACATAATTAAAATTTAATAGAAAAATACTTATTGGAATGGTGAAATTAAATAAAAAGAAACCCAAAACCAAACAAGCTCCGGTTAAGAATGTGTCCCGCAAGGAATTACGCAAACAAAAATTGCTAGAAAAAAAGGAACATAAGAGACTATTTTTCTCAAGCAAAAAGATGGGTACGAAAATAGTGGCGGAAGCTAAACAGCAGCAAAAAGGTCATAATCTCAAATCCAAAAGGAATAATAAGAAGAAACTTAGCACAGTCATAAATCCGGACGATATACCCATCGAACAGTTATTGTCTGGTGAAGTTAATTCGGACAATGATGAGTCGCTAAATTCTGACTTCTCCGATGAAGAGGTGGACGCCCTAATGCCAGAAACTTTAAAGAAAAGGAAAAACTGTATAACAGAAACGCCAAATACCTTAAAGAAAACAAAAAAAGTTCAACCTACGCGTCCCAATCCTGAAGAAATGCATCGAAAGGAATTACAACGCCAAAAGGAGTTACAGAATGCATCAAACAAACGTCGTGTCAAGCAGTTGCAACTAGAGAACGAAGAAGAAGATAAAATGATTGCTAGACTGGAAAAGAAATTAGGTTTAAATAAGACCAAGAATAAAAATCGTTTAGTACGTAAAATGTTTAATGATGGATTAGATTTTGCTTTGGAATTGTGTCTCGATGATGAGGAGGAAAAAGAGAAGCAGGTTCTAAAAGATAAACTAAAAGAAGATTTTAAAAAGCACAAAGGCAAAGAACCCAGTTGGAGTGATGAAGAGCAAGATGAAGAAAGATTTAATGCCGTTTTTGGCAGTGGCGGAGATTCAGATGCTTCTGAAGCAAATGATTTAGGAGAAGAAAGTGATGCTGTGGAGGAAAGTGATTTCGATGAAGAGGAAGATGATATAGCAGATGAAAATTCGCAAAGTGAGTGTAAGTTAATCAAGTCTACAAGTCCTTGTTTCAAGATTATATCTACCTATTTACCTTATTATTATATATTTTTCCAGTTAGAGAAGATATTTATGGACGCAAACGTGACAAAGACGGTAATGTTATCAAGGATGATGCTAATGATGGTCCCCAAAAATATATTCCCCCTCATCAGAGAGCTTTGATGGCGACTAAAGAAGATAACAAACAGTCTGAGATCTTAGAAAGACTGCGCAAGCAATGTAAAGGTCTGCTTAACAGATTATCAGAAGCCAATCTACATAAAATCTCTACTAGCATCGAGGAGCTTTATATGAAAAACTCCCGATTTAATATGAACGAAACATTAAATAAATTGTTGCAAGAAGCATTAATAAGCAAAGTTAAAGCAAATGAACGTATGGTACAGGAACATATGGTATTGTTGGCTTACTTACACGCTCATATTGGAAGTGAAATAGGAGCACACTTTCTTCAAATATTTATCGAACAATTCGATGGCATCCTGAAGAACTTGTCAGTATTGCAACAGGAAGATAAAAGTTTAAATAATGTAGTCTTAGTTCTGAGCTACATGTATGTTTTTAAAATATTTGAACATCGATTGTTGCTGGAAATTATTGATCGCTTAAGCAACCAACTTGATGAAAAAACAATTGAATGCTTATTACTTATCTTCGAGTCTGTGGGCTTTAAATTAAGAAAGGACGATCCTGTTGCCTTTAAACAAATGATGTTAAGTGTACAAACAAAAATCGCAGCATCTCCATTAGAATTAAAAGAAAATTTGAGACTTAAATTTATGGTGGATATATTAAATGCTGTTAAAAACAATAACATCAATAAAATACCCAAATTTGATCCTTTGCTGCATGAAAACTTGAGGAAAAAATTAAAGGCTATGCTAAAAAATGACAAATACGTTATAACACTTAATATAACCATAGACGATCTGTTGCGTGCCGATACTGTGGGTAAGTGGTGGATCGTGGGATCAGCGTGGACTGGCAATATTAACGAAATGGCAGCTGCACAAAAGAAAGCGTTAACGGACCAAAATTCCTCAAAGACCCAAAAATACTCTGAACAGTTACTCAAACTGGCTAAGCAACAGAAGATGAATACTGAAGAAAGACGAAATATATTCTGTATCATAATGAGCGCAGACGACTACATAGATGCCTTTGAGAAAATTTTGCACTTAGCAGTAAAAGATCAACGTTCGATAGCATACGTCACTATACACTCTTGTCTGAATGAAAAAGCTTCCAACCCTTATTATGCACATTTGGCCTTGAAATTTTGCAACTATAATCGCAAATACCAATTGGCGTTCCAGTTTGCCTGTTGGGACCGCATAAATGAAATTGATTCTCTTAACAAAATACAAGTACGCAACTTAGCACGATTCTTGCAACATCTTATTATAAATAATGGTTTACAATTGGCTGTATTAAAGATTGTGGACTTTTTGCAACTAGATAAACTATCGTTTGCCTTAATGAAAGAAATTTGTAAAGGCCTATTATTGTCTCCTGACGAAAGCAACTTATATCAATCTTTCGAAAGGTTGGCAAAGAATTTGAAACTTCAACAATTTAAACAAAGTTTGCGTCTGTTCCTGCAGCACTTTTTACTTAAAGAACAGGGAGCTACATTGAAGCTGAGCGATGAGGAGTTGGATTTATTACAAAGGCGTGTCGACTACGTAGATAAATTGTTGGCTTATGTTGATTTGTAAATAAGAAATACATACATACATATATACACTCTAAAAACGTATAAAATGAATGATAGACATTTGGTATCGATTATGATCTAAGCGCAGATTGCAGTATCTAAATAAATATGCTATAAAGTTCACGGAGCTTAAAAATTAAATGGAGAAGAAAATCAAAATTTTTATTAAAAAAAAATATTTTAGCAAGTAATTTCAATTAGCCTTAGTTAAAAAAAAAGTAAAAAAAAAACAAATATGTACAAAATCCAATTTGTATATACATATATGTATATGTATGTATATTTTAATCAAAAATTTGCAATAAATCTCTTGCTCTTTGATATTTGACTGAATTAATGATAGACTGTTTTTCCTGCTCTGTTTCCTGCAGTTCGCATAATTTATCTATTTCTTCGATGGTATCATTTGCTATTTTAATAATTTTATCTTTAGCGGAGCCCTTGCTAGCGGCCAAATATTCCAAGGCAACTGGCCATATGTTCCCATCCAGTTTATCGTTTTCGAACATAGTCTGCTGTATGGATATCTGTCTCAGTTTTTCGAACTTCCAGCTACCACGCGCAAGTTTCCATTTATTTAAGTATTCGGAATTGCGTAGTTTTTCTTTTTCCGCAGATTGTCCTTTTTGCGACTCTAACATGTTTTGATGTTTCTGCTTTTTCTTTTGGCGACCAGTTACTATTGCCAAGTTGTTTTCAGGCTTTTCACTTTCGTTTAACTCCTCCAGTGTAGGTTCACGAAAGTCGTCACCTGCTTCAAGATCTTCGCAGTCGGATTTATTATCTGCATCTTTCTTTTGTGTTTTGGTACGTTTTTCAAGAATCACAACTTTTTCATTGGTCTTTCGTTTTTTAGCTTTCTTTGTAATTCGTGCTGAAAATCATAACCCAATTATAAAGTTATTTTGAATAATATTGAGCAACATTGGACACTACCTTCCTCAGTTTCTGTATTTATTTGCATTGCCTCATCTTCTACGTTGGCATCTACAATCACACTTTTATTTGCTACTTCATCTTCTGTTTCAACGTTAGCATGTTTTCTTTTTTTACCTTTTGGTTTTTTCAATTTAGATTTTTCTAACTTAGCCATTGTAATTATTGTTTTTTAAATTTATAAGTATTGAAGCTTTATAAGCAGAAAATCGTGCAATAACTCTTTATTTACCAAACCACAAAACCAGAGTTATTAAAAATAAGAATTGCTTTTTCACAGGGTGACTGTCAGTGATGGCAATAAAGAAATTGCTGAAAAATCGCTGAATATTGAGTTATTATTATGGCATAATTCGTGCGATTTTTGAGAAAATACAGCCCTGGTATGATGGAGTCTATGAAAATTTTCAAAAGACAAAAACAATTCATAAGATCAGGGTTGTATTTTTTCGCAGATCGCGCGATTGTGTACGATAGTGAATCATGGCCATAAATCTTTCATGTATGAACATATTATATATTATATATTATAAAGAAGTTTTAGCACATAACAATATTTATTAATGTGGTCTTAGTTATTTGAATATCCTGTATTTTCCTTCTCTATAAAATTCTTACTAATGTTATGTTATATTAATAACGGTCAATTTCCCATGAAATAGGTTGGTCTGGCATCATCGTTGCAAATTCTGACATTTCTGCCTTGTTCCTTTATATGTTGTTAACAGCCCTGACTTACACAATTGCAACATGTGTTGATGTAAGCACACAACACCAACAAACACAATAAAATCCCTCCAAAACACTAGCGAATAATCTGACAAAGTAAAATGCAAATAAGAAAAGTAATGAGTGCGTGCAAATTCTATTCTAAATTATTAAAATAAATTAAAAGAAAGAAATAAATTAAATTAAAACCAAGGTTCTAGTGTTAGTGAAGTGTTTAAATTAAGAGCAAAAGGTTTATTAACCAATTGGAAAAAATCGTACCGCCAAGGAAAAAAAGTCTTAAATTTATGTCTAATATGTTTTTTTAGAAGCATTTGGTAATAGAAGTGAATGTAAGATAATGAAAATATGTGTTATTAAAGAATTTCTTATATATTAATTAAGGTAAGTTTTTTTAAGTATTGCAAAAGCGGAGCAAGTACCTGGCATTTTATAGGAGCACCATTAGTGCAATTGCTAGGCATATATATACATATGTATGTACATATGTATATGTAAATAAGTATATACTATATGCGTGCATCCGTGTTCAAATTTCTTTATGAAGTTGTTTCTTATTAAAGTTAAAAGGTTAGTGCTTATTGTGCAATAAAAAAATGTGTTCAAGTGATTGTACTTGTTGTTAAAATGCATCAATTTGTGCAACCCGGTCAAGGTTAGTTAGTCTCGTCTTACCTACATATGTATATATGTATGTATGGATGTGTGTAAATATACAACACAAGAACAGAATGCGGCTACACATATTACATTGGGGATAAAATTATATAAAGTACATATGTATGTATACCTACATACATACGTACATGGATGTACTGCCAAGGATGTAATGAGGAATGAGGTAAGTGAAGCCTAAAATTAATGTACATATGTACATACGTATGTATGTACTTAATCCTCTACATATATGTATGTACATTAGGGCCATAACTTTTTCACACTTTTTGCGAATATCAAAAACGGCATAGTATAGTCGTGTCGAACATTAAAAGTTATTAATAAAAAATATGATAATTTTTTCGGATCGTTGAAAAAGTTCACGCAGGAATCGGGTTGAAGTTTGAAAACAACAATTTTTATTTCACGGAAATTTTAAAAAATATACACCTGATATTTGTATATATTCCTATACGTATCACTTAAATGCTATTTTTTTTAAAAATTTTCCTACGGTTTACAATTCCTCGCGATCCAAAATTTCTTGGAAGGTTTTAGAAATTTGCTTCCCTGCGTGAGTTTTTTTTTCGCAAAACGACGGGAGACAGGTGCTTTCATTACTAAAACATTCATGGCCACTCCGTAGTACTATGCTAAAAATTTGGTTATGCCCTAATGTATATAGTTTAATATTATTCGAATTTATATACATATATTTATTTAAAAATTGTATACGTACATATACTATGTTCATATCCACTGTATCAGCCTTATGTATGGCGAAAAACTTTTATGAAGTTGGCATAACTGTCGAAATTGAAATATGTAGGTGTTAAAGAGTTGAAAATCGGCGTAAAATGTAGTTTTAAGTAAGGTTGCTATCTTCCAATTCTGAAAAAGAGGACAACCAAAAAAAGTTCGACTTGATAACGGCGATAAATATGTATGTACATAACACCTGAAGAGAAACGTTGAAACAAAATTTTTACAGTAAAAAACTGTGCACACAGTTTATTTCAAGTAATTAATGAAACAAAAAATAAACTCTAAGCAAAACCTGGCATGAAGTTAGTTGTTAACCTGTTATTCCATACAATTCGACACACTATTAAATTCTATCGTGATTTTTTTTTATGTAAAATTGCATGGAAAAACTCGTTAAAACCATGTTAAATTTTGCCACTTATGCTATGCCGAGTTTGTCCAATGTATCTTTACCTAGCTAGCATTTTGTATCATAATCGAATCTTTTCCGAATGCGTTTGACGGCAAAAACAACCGCATATGAGCTCATTTTTTGATCATAAATGATACTCCCGTTGTGCGAAAATGGTACCCTACAGATGAATCATCTCAGAGAATCATTTATGATATGATTTGCTGATTAATTTTTGAGCAATTGCTGGTAGCATTTAAGTCATTGGGTTTCTTTATGCGTTTTCTTTGCATTTTGTGCCTCTATTTTCAAGAAATCATTATTTGAATCATAAGTGAATCCTTTTTCAATCACCCAAGTGGTAAATCAGTTTTTAATCATCACAAGTGATCTGAGGAGGAATGTATAAGATATTTATGAAAAAATGGTCAACCAAATGAGATGAGTAGTGAATTATTCATAAAAAATAATTTTGTTTTTAGAAATTAATTTCTTTTACATTTAAATTAGGAAATTCGGAGTTCACTTTTATTTTTTAGGAAAACATTGTTCTACGTACTATAAATAAAACATTTTATTTAAAGCATACATACCAAAGTATAAGCTAAATTAAGCTATTATTCCTTATGAGATTATTGCTGGGAAAAATATAAGCAGCAAGTCATTGCACTATAACTTTCTGAAAAATCGTACAAAATATTTGAGATTTTGCCCAGAGGTACTCTTGAATATGAACCGTGAAATTAACTCAAAATAAGCTTATCTCGATTTAAGCACTTTTTTCTTTTTGTCACAGATTTCATATGAATACAATAAACAAATCTGTGGGAATATTTAAAATTTCTGTGGAAGATTTCAATATTTCGTTTTCTTAAAAAAATTAAAAAAGCTTTATTCTTTAAAACAAAGAGAGAGAATGGAATAAATACCTTATATTTTTTACCATGGTCAGATTTAAGTTTAATTTTTGGCTATACATTTATGTATACTGCCGTTAATTTTAATATACAAATTTATGCGACTTTATTTGATATGACAAGCAATTAACATCTAAATGTTAAGTCGACAGCAATTTCAATTATTATAAATTTAAAAATAAATAAATGAAATATATTAATTAATCCATTAAAAAAAATTAAAAGCACAAAAACCTAATACATATGTATGTGCCCTACATTATGAAAGTGGTATAAGTCATATGCATTTGGCTTTGAAATATTAAATAAATCTTAAAAAAAACTTTAGTAAATATTTAATAAATATTAAATAAATGTACAACTCTAAATTAAAATATTGCATAATATAAAAATATTTTTTAATTTGTTCAAATGTAGTCCACTAAATATCTCGACCAAGAATTATATGACTTAGAAGTAAATTTAAAAAAAAAAATTTCTGTACTTTAAAGTTACTGTGGTAAATATTTTGCAAATGCTTTAAATTTACAGTTTCAATTAATTCTTCTGTAGGTTAGGTTAGGTTATAACAGGCTGCCGATTTATAGTAAAACCAGCCCACTTGGGTCCTTAGAGGTCCCGTTGTGCTGCCTGGGCGGATTGAGGTGGGCTGCCCATCCTCATTTATCCTATACATTATCCGTATTCAGCTGAAACCAACCCGAAAGGCTTATGAATGAATTCACACTACCGATTTCACATTCCGACAGACTCTCCAAACCTTGCAGTATCGGAGCCCCCATGTGGAGTGAACGCACCTCCGCAAGTGCTGGGCAATGACAGAGAAAATGCTCAACAGTTTCCTCCTCTTCCTCGTCCTGACAGCTTCTGCAGAAATCATTATAAGGTAGATTTAATCTACCAGCATGTATGCCTATGTAGCAATGTCCTGTTAGGACTGCGACCAAATTACGGAGTTGTCCTCTTGGAATCCTCACCAATATTGCGGACCTCCTCATATCATAGCAGGGCCATGTCATTCTAGAGGTTGAGCATGTGACCTCATGTAACCATCTAGCCTGTGCAACCCTGAAAAGGTTCTGCTGTATTTGCATTTTACAGCAATTCATCGGAACACCTACCAACCTATCAATGTCCTCATCCTGCATTTGAGCTTCAGCCTTAGCCAGCTCATCCGCAATATTGTTACCAACACTATTCGCATGTCCTGGAATCCATTGTAGTTCCAGGTCAGCATACATTCCCAGTTTGTTAAGAGAGATTCGGCAGTCATATACCAGATTCGATGTCGTAAAGACGCCCGCAATGTTTTTAATGGCAGCTTTGCTGTCCGTGAATATACGGATATCCCAGTTGTATATCCTATAATACCTCAACCATTTAGCCGCTCTACTTATCGCTGAGATTTCAGCCTGTATATGACTTAGAAGTAAATTTAAAAAAAAAAATTTCTGTACTTTAAAGTTACTGTGGTAAATATTTTGCAAATGCTTTAAATTTACAGTTTCAATTAATTCTTCTGTAATGAGTTTTTATTATTATTGTTCGAACTTCATTTGTTTCAATATTTATCATTTCATTAGGCTAAAGTTCCTATCGCTTTGTAAGCCAAATTACATGTAATAATTATTAATGAACAAATAACAAGAAAGTTCACTGTAAATATTCTGACAAACACGAGTAGTCATTTTTATTCGAAATTTTATATAATTTTTACAAAATCTCACCATTTATTTCATGTTCTCTCGGCAATAAAAATAATCTACATACATACATTCATATTATATGCATTATTCATAAAAAATATTTTTCATTCATGGTTTTTTATGAAAATTTCATTAAAAATCTTTTATAAAACCAAAATATTTATTATCAATAAGGCCTTGTGCACATAAGTATTTATTTTTAATCAAAGTATGGATGCTGACGACCACTGCATTCACTTTACAAGACGGTGTTCTTAATTTTTGCCGCAAAAACATAATGAATTAATCATCTCATCAGATTTGGGCACACATTGGAATCGAAGGTCACAACAAAATATGTACATAAACTGTTGTCAACAAATAACGAAAAAAATATGCAATTCTCATTCGAGAATATTTTTTTACAAAATTTTTTGTGCGTGTGAAAGTCGGGTGATCCATTTAAAAATTTTACTGTTTCAGAACAAAATAATGCGCAGCATTATTCTCTGCAATTCTTAAGAAAAATTGTTTCGTTTATTTCAAAAAGACAATTTTGTGAGTACATACTACGTGGGCGTAAGTTCGTGAACGTAATTAGCTGTTTTTTACTCGAACAGAAAAGGGGCTTAAAGTTTCATATTTACTTAATGGAAAAAGAACATTTTATTTTTTCTCAAGATATTCCTATGAAATTTTTACACAATGTGAATAACGATATGAGAATTAATTCTGCAATATTGACTCAAAAATCGTATATTTCGCGTTAAGACGGCGTTCAAATAAATGGCAAATAGAGCGCGAAAAAAATTTAGAATATAAAGATTAGAATTCATTTCATTTCATTTATTTTAATTTAATCGAGCCCAAAGGGCCATATACGATTAATACATTTTATAAAGCGATGAACAAAAAGTAAATATGTACATATGTATAAATATATGTATAATAAAACAATTCATTATTATAATCAACATTGTCATGAAATTTAAAAACTATAGGGTGTTTTTTTAGAGGTATAGAACTTCGAATTGAAATAAAACACAAGAAAATCGTTTTAATGTCCATCAATTTGCCTTTATTGGAATGATAATTTTATGCCATTAACGTTTAAATATGATTTCGGGCATGTGGCCGCCGCGGCTGGCTCGAATAAAGCCAATTCTACAGGTCCAATTTTCAACCACTTTTTCGAGCATATGGGGCCGTATGTTGGCAATAACGCCACGAATGTTGGCTTCCAAGTCCCCTAACGTTTCTGGTTTGTTGGCGTAGACGAGCGACTTCACATATCCCCAAAGAAAATAATCCAATGGTGTCAAATCACTCGATCTTGGTGGCCAATTGACCGGTTAACCGAATTAATTGCTCTGATGGACGATTATGTCGACCATAAAATGGACGGAGCTTGCGGTAAACTTCGCGAACTGAACCATTATTTTCGAAATAAATTTGCACGATTTGCAAGCGTTGTTCTTTTGTCAACCTGTTCATGATGAAATGGTAAACCAAACTAAATATTAATCACTTGACAGCTGACAAAATGGCCGCCAGTTAAAAAAGTGATGCCAACTTAAAGTTCTATACCTCAATAAAAAACACCCTATACATAGGTACATATATAAAAATATTAATATTAATAATCCAAATATCAATTAGTAGCGATGTAACTATGTTTGGCTGTGTGCACAGGTCGGAATGTGCAGGTATTACCCATAAAGCTCATGTAATTTCCTCTTAAAATGTAAAGTGAATTCATTTCACTTATGATTTTTAATAGACTTGAAACTAAAATATAATTCATGAAATTAAGTAAAACTGGATAATAAAATATTTTCAATGTTCTTGATGGGCCAAAAGGATCAGTTTTATTTTTATACAACTTATTAGATTAGATTGCATACTGGTGCTAAGATAGAAATTTGAAAATAAGGTTCTTGCACGGTTTTCTCCAGTCTTTCTATTGTCGAACGTTTTATATAAAAATATTGTTTAAAATTTATTATTGAATTTGATAATTGAGTTTACATCCATGTGATCATGTTTTGATGTTATAATTTTTCTTATGTATGTATTTGCTGATAAATATTAAGGAGTTTTTTTTTCTTTTTTTATTTTGTTTTTTTCTTCTTTATGTTCCTTGTGCTTTCTCAATTGCTCGTATTTCTTTTAAGTTTGTTTTGTTCTTTGACGTAAGACACGTAATATTTGGGTTAGCTCTAGCCGACATATTAAATACCTATTTTCTTATATAAGGATTTATAAAACAAATTTTGCATGGAAATCGTTTTTATAAAACTTTTATGAATCAAAAGTATTTCTTATGAATAAGGCCGGCCATAACATATGAAATTCTCTATGGCAAAATGGTCACACTGGCTCACTTTTAATCTAAAAGAACACTGTTAATCACTTAACAGGATTATCGTGGCCTAACCGCAAAAAAAGGATTAAGCGACATAATTTTCGAACTTCATTTTTTGACCAAAATCGACACAAAAAAAAACGAAGTCCAAAAAATGTGTCGCGTAAGCTTCTTTTTTTTAGCGGTTATGACTCGTTAGGAACACGAAATCTTGGAACTGGGATGGGATGCGAAAAGGAAAATTATTGAAATTTTTTTCCCAAGAGGTTATTAATGAAATAATATTATAGTATAACAGGAAAATGTCGGTGGCTTATATTCCAAAACACTCTATATTCCATTTTGATAGAAATAAGTTTTCAAAAATTATAAACTAAATTTGTATTGCCTAATTTTGTAAAACGCAAAGCTCAGCGTTGACAAAATTTATATGTATTTTGTTTTTCTAATTTATAATTTTTCCAATAAAAATTTTTGAACGCTAAGCGTTGCGTTTAACAAAATTAGGTCCTTAATTTTTTTTCGTGATTTTACAGTATGCAGTTTTTTTATTTCTCTATTCACATACATACATATGTACATATGTATGTATGTATTAAAAGCCTTATTTATAAAAATTATTAAGGCTATAAGGCTTAGTAAGAAAAATTTTGTATGAAAATCTGTTTTAAAAACCCTTTATAAAGCCTTAATAATTTTTATAAATAATGCTGTAAGTTTTTACGAATGCAAAACCATCTATATTACATAAATAAAATATAAAATATAAATTTTTAAAGATAACCATTTCATTATATTTTGTTACAAAAACATGTGTAATCACGTCATTTTCCATTTATCAAGTAAACACAGTTTTTATTTCCCTTTGTTTTTTGTTAATAAAAGCGTAATTTGTCAGGACATGTAGTTTACTGGCATTCATAATAATCAAAGAAAAACTCGATTTTGAATTTTTTGTTAGTTACGCCTTTCTGCATTTTAGCTAATGATATATACTAGTGATGCACGAATATTCGTATTCGTATTCGAATTGCCGAATATTCGGCCATTTTTAGATATTCGTATTCGCCAAATTCCAAAAAATTAAGCAAATACATGCATAAATCCTAAACGAAATTTATATATGTAAATGGCTAAATAGTAGTCTGAAGGAATCCATTAAATTTTTTATAAAAATTTGTGCTTTGTATCATTTCCAAATGCTACTTAATGACGATCATTAAAATTTTGGGTAGTTTTTATTAACTTTAACTTTATTTTTCATAACAATTTTTTTTCATAATGTCTTTAAATTTCACATATAATATTCGTATTCGTGTTCGTATTCGCGAATATCGTTTCAAATATTCTTATTCGTATTCGCGAATATCAAAAATTTACATTCGGCACATTACTAATGTGTACATATCGAGCTATAACCGCAAAGAAAGCTTAAGCGAAACGTTTTTAGGACCGATTTTGTTTTTTAATAAATTTTGTTCAAAAAATCAAGTTCGATGGCACGATATGTTAAAATTAATCTGTTAACTAATCTGTTTTTTGCCAACAAGTGTATGTTAAATTAATCTGTTAATATTTTAAATGCGATGCAGAAGTAATCAAGAACACATTGTCATTTTACAGTGGAACTAAAAAAGAACGGTACATGCCCTTTTTTTACTTACTGTCTTAACTACTTCTTATAAAGGGTGGGTAAATTTAAGGTTAAAAGGTAAATTGGTTTAAAAACACTCTTTTTTTTTACAAATTCACTTTTATTGATACCAATGTATAGTAGAAATATAGCACGTCGGCAGACGTCCGTTCTCTTCACAAAATTTTGAACCACATTTTGCTTCGCTTACTTCGTCAATGCAGCGCCGAATTTCATCTTTAGGAACGTCAGTTGTTTCTGGTTTGTTCACGTAACTAAACACGGTCTTTCAAATTAAAATTCACAAATTTCACAATTAAAATTCTTTGTTCAAGAGTGCAGCGTTCCATGGTTAAAATTGCCCAACTTTTTACTAAATAAATGTCAAAGGATGACAGTTCAATTCTTGACATTTCATCATTTGACAGCCAATTTACATCCTAACCTCAAATTTGCCCACCCTTTTATTAAAACTGCAACCAATGCAAAATACGTATGTGGTGAAAAAACGATTCAATCATAAGATCCGAGCTAATATTTTTAAATCATTTTGGGACATCATGCAACTAATATTATGAAATAATTCGGCCAAAACAACCGACTTCAATGCAAAAATCTGATAGAACACTCGAAAAAAATTTATGGTTTATAAAATTAATAAGCGTGCCTCCACACATTTTTTAAATGCAAGATTTTGTGTTTTTCATATCTCAAGGTGCGCCCCTGCGCATGGTGTTCGTTAAGTTTTGCCAAAATCGGTACACCAGAACCACTTAAAATAAAATATTAAATTTTAATGGGCGTGACTGCGGCCATTTTTTCAAATGGAAGATTGTGTCTATTTTTGAGCTCAAGGTGTGTGGTAAGTTTCGTAAAAATCGGTTAAGTAAAACCACGTGAAATATAATAATAAATTTTAATGGGTGTAGCTCCGCCCATTTTTTCAACTTTAAAATAGTGTAATTACAAGAACCAAGGGTGTTTGCTGGGTTTCGCAGCAATCAAATAAGTAGAATATCATAAAATCAAATAAAAAAATTGTGGGTGTGTCAGTGCCCAATTTTTTTCCAATGGGACCAATGGGAAGCTATTCAATCTCAGACAATAAAAAATTTTTTTACAATCGGTCTAATATGAACCGAGTTATGAAGTAACACCCCCAAAAAAAAATAGAAACGAATTGATAACCTCCTCCTTTTTTGTAAGTCGGTTAAAAAATACCTTAGATATACTCGTACATATAAATTATTACACGTAACAAATTCAATGAGATTTCTTAAAAAAATTAATAATTTTTGTATATAAAATATCTTCCAGACACCGCACACGGAAATTTCTCCTAAGAAAAGTTTTCATTCTTACATATAATTTGAAATTAAAATTAAAAAAGTGTGAGGTGTTTTGGAGATCTATTGAGTATATTTTTTTTATCGATTTCTTTTTAGAAAAGTTTTAATTTAGGGAATTTTCTTGTGACGCAAACACTTCCCTCAACTGAACTAAGCAAAGAGATGGCTGGCTGTACGATACACAAGTGTTGATTTTATTACAATTGTTGTATGCGGTTTTATTTTGTTCAACAAAAAGACCGACTGTTTCACTTTCAGTGTGGTGTTTCTTTAACGCCACTAGATATTTGTTGTTCTGTTTTCTTTAGTTTTCTTTTGAATTTTCCTCTTTGTTATTATTGTTGTTGATGTTTTTGCGCAAAAGTGTTACGCCGCCTGTCTATCCATTCATCTACTCGTCTGTCTGTCCGCATATTTCACATGATGGGGTAACAATATTCTGGTGTGAATTCAGTTCAGCATTGTTGAGTTCTTAAAGCGAACGTGTTTCTATTTTCTCTTTCATAAATTCGGTGTGAAATATCGTCGCGTCTCGCGTGCAGCGGTTTTCAATAGATTTTCCTTACGATTCGATAAAATTATTTTCAAAAATATTCCCGGTGATATACATATGTATGTATATAAATAAAATTAATTTTGTTTGTGTTGAATAGTTTATAACGACGTTTTAACGAAATGTTAAAAAGCGTGTGTGTTTCAAGGCATATGCTTACTTACATATGTACATACTAAGTGCTTCTTATTTATTTGTGAGTGAATTAAAATAGAAATAAAAATCCAGTTGAAAATTCAACACCATCAATGCATTACAATAAAGGCGTTTTCTCATTTTTTTTTGGGAAAAAGAAATTATGTATTAACCTTTATTGAGTTAATCTGTGTCTAGAAAAGAGTTGAGCTGTGAGTTGTAGAAAAAAGCAAAAATAGGCAAACGTTAAAATCTGTAATTCAAAACCATTTGTTATTCTAATTGGATTGACGTGTGTTTACACTCAATAGTCAGCTGCCTTTGCCTGTTGGCAGTAGTACGTCAACAATAAATAGTGGAAACGAAAACGCCAACAACTACTTTGTAATTTGTGCCATTGTATTC
This sequence comes from Nowickia ferox, assembly GCA_936439885.1. Taxonomy (NCBI): domain Eukaryota; kingdom Metazoa; phylum Arthropoda; class Insecta; order Diptera; family Tachinidae; genus Nowickia; species Nowickia ferox. The sequence continues at coordinate 95,191,456 of OW387024.1, read as the reverse complement.
CATTGACTTCCTCAACCAGCCAGACTCTGTTTTATTTCTCTAAATAATTTAAAAGCTGTTAAAAAATACTTATACATACGAGTACAGACATACATACATACACACATATGTACATATGTATGTAAAAATATTTTTTCACAAAATTAATACCTACATAAAAATAATTTTTCATTAATCCTTTAAAACTTATAAACGTGTTTAAAAGTGTGTGCGTGCTATATTTTCCGTCCTGCAAAATAAAAATACACACGTTTTAGTACGGTTTCCTAGGCAACCAATTTTGACAAGTCAATATTGGCACCACAAAGAATAACAAAATAACAACATAAAGAAAAAAAAGTGCTATAATCATTAGTCAATTTCTGCAAAAAATTCATACATTTATTTTAAACGCATTACAAAACAGCGGAAATTTTTAACAGTTGTTCGTTCAATAGTAACAAGCGTGTGTGTCTTCTATAAAATTCAACATAAGTATATTTTTCTTGAACAGAAAATCCAAGGAAATATTACAATAACCTTAGCAAACTTAACGATTACTTTGGTGGGGCTACTTCGCCATTGAATTTCTTTCATGTCTGTCACTACGAAACCACAGTGTGAGTATCTTAAGTATTTGCAAATAAAAATGTTTTTTAAAATTTCCTTAGGTGTTTTTTGTTTATAAAGCAAAAAGAACTCATAAATTATTGGTTGGGTGAAAATATCAGGTAGTTTTAAAAGTACATATCTATGTATGTATATTATATCGCTCATTTATTTCAACAACGTCATAACTAAAAAGTTTTATTGAAAACGTATTAAAAGTTTTTAATTTACACGCAGCTTAATGCAAAAAGAAAATTTAATTTTTCTCTCAAGAGTTAGTTGAGTATACAAGATATATATTTGTATGAAATTTTCACAAAACATAAATAACGATATGAGAATTAAGTCTGCATTATTAACTAAATAATCTAATTTTTCGAGTCATGACGTTGTTGGAGTAAACGAGCGATATATTAGGTCTGTTTCTTTACTTTTTGGGTAAAGTTTGGTAAAGTCCATATTTGCACTATGCAAGTCTTATTGCTAAGCTGATTAGTTTGACGGAGAGAGAGAGACGAGGGGAACAGTAACGTTTTTTTTCCCTCGTAACTCTTTTCTAACAAACTAACAGCTTAGCAATAAGACTTGCATAGTGTAAATTAAGACAAAATGAAAGCAAAATATAATTTCTCTCATTAAAATACAAAAATGAACAAAAGTACGGGAACGCGAAAAACCAACATTTTTAGCACAAAAGGAAATGTCATTGCATGTATGCACATACATATGTACGTACATATACACACAACTAAACACATACATACTTATGTATATGCACACGTACTTATTTACTTGCATGATTCAGCATATATAGAAGTTTTTTTTTTGTCTTAATTTCATATAAAAACTTATAAGACTTTGTTTGCCACTAGTTTTTAAATATATTTTCATACATTTTTCCATTTTTCAAGAATTTAGAAATATGTAATTTTTCTTTGTTATTGTTTATTTTTCAAACAGCTGATTGATTTTCTACGTGCCCAAACTAGCACGAAGAAAAAGTACGGGCTGTTTCGTGCAAGAAAAAGAAGAATATTACTCTCACAAAACCTCTCTCACTTCGTGCAAATTTGAATCCCGCGGGATCTCAATGTACAGTAAAGAAACACACCTATTATATTATATTTATATTAATTTATGGATACATAAAAATTTTTTTTGTAACGAATTCCAAAAATTTACTTTTTCAAATATTTTTAAATCGTATGTAAGCAAGTCCTCCCCACAATATCTCCTTCGATTCGTCTAAAATCGCTAGTTTGTTTCCATAAGCCCTATGTTTTCATCTACATAACTTCAAAGAAAATAATACAAAGGCGGTCTACGGTCTACGGTCTTCTAGAAACAGCCCGTTAGCATTTTCGAGGGTAGAAAAGTTTCACTATCACTAAAACTTTGCGAAAAAAGTTTAGTAAATTATCGATTTCATTTCCTTAAAATTTAGCACAAAAAAAAATATATAAATATGACAGATTTTTTGACGAACTCTCTTAAGTAGGGCAAATTTAAAGTTTTTCGAACTCTCAAACTCTCTAAAACTGATCCTTAATCGGCGACCACTATTGTTCGCTCGCGTCAAATCGTTCCCAGGAAAATTGATTCACATCTCAAAAATTTTCAATATATCTAGTAGTTAAAATTTAAAGTTTTTCGAAAAACTACTGAAGTTTTATAAATTCTGAAGAGGTACGTACCGAACATAGTACGCCCGCATTGACCCCTTCCCAAAAAAAATGCATGCTTTTCAGAAATAGATTCATGGGCAATAATACAGGAACACCTTGTCTATAAATTTGCATTCCTTTTTTTTTGTCTGAACAGAGTTAACAGAGCTCTGTGAGAAAGCACAAGATTTGTGTCAAGGGTTATGAATTTTAAAATTTAGCTTCACACATGAATTTTACGACAAATACGTATTCCCCTTTCATCTAAGAAATATGTATGTTTGATAGCAATTTGAAATTGCATACTATGAGCAATTCGAAAATAAATGTTATTTTAAATTCATTTAAACAAATTAGGGTTAATTGTCATTTGGAAAGGCAGCAAAAACAAAAAGGAAATACGCACCCTCAATTAAGTTTGACTCTAAGAAACAAAAAGTAAAATGCTTGTACAATTTCCATAAATTTTCTTTATAAAAAAAAAAGAAATCAATGGAAAGCGGCCAAGAACAACAGGTGATTTTTGCTCAACGTTTAAATATATTCGCTAAAGCACTATATGATTAAAATTGTATAAGTATTGACCCTTGAAATATCAATATTTGACATTTGTATTTAATTTCCCTCTTCTGCACAAAAATGAGGTAACATTGAAAAGTGTTGCAAGCAAATGAATAAACAAAATAATGGTTTTGTTTTGTTCTTTTTTTTTTGTTGAAAATTTGTACAAAAGTATACTACCTCTTGGAAATTTCGAGCTGTTGGAAAATATTTTTCACAGATGAGCTCGTGAGCCATCTTTTGCTCTGAATGTCAATTGGAAAATATTAAAATTCACTATAGTTCAACTAAAAATTTAAAATTGTCTCACTTAAATAATCATGGGCACGTGACAAAATATATGTTCACTTGGCAATCACAGTTTCATATACTGGAAAGTAAATCAACTGTAGAAAGCAAAAACAATGTAACATAATATCCACTACATTAATACTTACATGTATGTACCGACGGTACATCGAATAAGTAAAAAATAATTAATGTGATGATCGTAAAAGATAAGCAAGAATGATTAAATATACTTAGGTAGAGTGACATAACTTCGTGCTAACCTGAATAGAAAAATGAAAAAAACGGATAAACAGGAAATGAATAGTGATACTTACAAATGTGTTTACCAAAGGTAAATCAATAATTGTATACACAATATTTCAATTGTATACACAACATTTCTCGTATTCCATTTCATTGAAAATTTGCGTTAAATAGCTGATTTTAATAACAATATCTACCCCAGTAGATAGACTTGGGTGCTGATGAAGTGCGTGGCTGCACAGAAAAATATCGGTATTTCCCCCAGCTAATAAAGTCTAATTTAATTTTTCTTCTCTTCTTTAGAAACTCACATTAATTAATAAAAATATTTCGTTCAGCAAGAATTGAAATTACTGAACTTAAGCCTGACTAAGAAATTATTTCTGATTAAAATTGGAAAATATTTCATTCATTATGGTGTATAGAAAAGTTCCGTAGATACATATGTACATACTCGTTCGTATTTATAATCACTTGAAGTCGGACTCAAGAAGTATTCACAAAGTTAATGAGTCAAATTAAAGAAAACTTGTTTGTTATGCTCATAAAGCATTAAACACATTGACCACAGCTGGCTACACGAGTTCAAATGCAGCTAGCTGCAATTGTCGCCTTATTTAATTCTTTTGAAAACGGCAGCGGCATCATAAGCACATTATATTCAAGTATAAATGCAAATGTATAAAAATTAATCAATTTATTTATTTTTTAGATGGATTTCGTGATGTCCTTTTTATTATACTCGTATACTATATATGAAATATCGTCGGCTTAGAGTGTACACCTGCTAAATCCACTTTTTATAAAATATGATATTTTAATGCCGTTCGAAAGAGAAACAAACGCCTCATCGACTTGCTAAAATATTTATTTTAATTTGCAGCTCTAAATGTCGAAGAAACTTAATGTATTAGGCTAATTTCTTAAGCTTTGTATAGAAACCGTTAACAGTATTTTGTCTCTCCTGTAAAATTTGCTGGAAGTGAGTTAGCAGGTTTACACTCTAAGCCGACGACATGTATTTATACTTCAGTATCAGATGCTTACGATGTTGCTGTCGGTGCCAATATAATTAAGTTGCTAACTATACGGCGGTGTTAGCAGTCAAAAGCATTTGCAGTCGTGCTGTCGTATATGCATTATAGTGAAATTTCCAAGCGGGCCTGAATAAAACTGAATCATTGCTGCTTATTTTGCAAAGAAAACTTCCAAGTGTTTTCGCCTTGCATTCTTAAGAACATAAATAAAAGCAAACTTATAATAAGAATGTATTCGAAAAACAAAAATTTTCAAGTTATCATAGTTTTCTTGCACAAATGAAACGGAAATGCAATATGCAACATCAGTCCGTTGGTAATACGGCAGTCTTGGACAATTTGTTTAAATCTCTAGTGTGAATTTTGAATTGAATGCTACCTAATCTAGTCTAGTCTAGTCTAGTCTAATAATGTGCATGTTTTCGACTTCCTTAGATATTAAGAGATTTCAAATGTCAAAATAAGAAGCATGTTCGTTGTGGTGTGCTGAACTCACTGTGTATAGGATTCTCATTTGGTTCATATTGAAATTTATACAAGTATGTCTTTGCATTTTACAGATAGTTTGCTAGCGGGTAACTATGTATGACTATGTATGTATATGAATGAATGAATTAAGTCAAACGGGAACCACAGGACACTGCGACCAAATTAGATCTATTGTATCTCTTGCCAGGTACTAGAGCACCTCATCTAGACCTACTCTCCTGATGAATCTCAGGATTGCCAGTGGGTCTAATGTTGGCAGTTCCCAATCCTTCAATAGGTGCTTGCCCAATTGGCTATATCTTCTGTAGTATAACGCTTCACAGTCCCTCAGAATATGTTCTGGAGTTTCATCGTAGTAATCAGAGAATCTGCAAAGGCTGTTACTCTCAATGCCAAGTCCGTTGAAGTGTTTTCTCAGTCTACAATGGCCTGTGAGGAAGCCTGTGAGCATTCTTTGATTGTTTTTACTCAGGGACATGAGAACTATGAAACGATTTTGGTTATAAGTTCCAATCATTAGCTTTGCATTCCTCAATCCAGGGAGATTGAGCCAGAGGTGTTCCCTATTACTCTTGATCTCCGTCGATATACATATCTTCCCGGATTTTGTCAAATCCGAGTCCGCAAAACGGTTCTGGTCAGACCATGGGTGTACTAGCCCCCCTTCTGGCCATTTTGTCTGCATTTTGATTTCCTACAACCCCGGCGTGTCCAGGAACCCAGCAGAGTGTGACTGTACATGTATAAGGTTACACACTGACTTTACTAAGTCTGTTTTTTACAGTCACTTTTTGAAATAATGCTGTCTCTTTGGTTAAAGTATTACCTGTTTAACTACACATTTGATCGAAATCAAACTTTTGCAAAATAAGAATTTTCTAACGACCTATTGTGGAAGATGAGACATAAGTTTACTTGACATTCCACTTGCTTTTCGGTTTTGGACGTGCTCCCCGCTTTTATGTTAAATCCTGCGAGAAACATTTTTATGGAATACTTCAACCCTCTAACTATTCTCCGTATGTGCCCCCAATCATCCCTTTCAGAAAAGGGGTCAAAAACTAGCGTTTAACGGATATGTAACGAGTTAAAATATTCTATAAAAAATTGTCCATAAAATTCCAACTTAACTGCCGGAAATAAATCAAAACTTATGGAGCGGTGGAATCAATGGTCCACACACAACATTAAAGTTAACGTGAATGCTCTTAGCGTGTAGTGGAAACGCAAATTGCCCTTCAAGATCATTCTATTCAACACCGTTGTAAATTTTTTTTTGGCGCTATGCGATATATCTGACCTGCCCAAATACAATGTCATACGAACTTTTATTGCATATTTCAAAGAATTTCTGTTGCATGAATAATTTCCTGAGTGTAGTAATAATATGAAAGTTCCGGGTTTGTTTAACTTACTGCTTGAAATATCAATCGGTAGCGTGATTCTTCGAAATTAAGTCAATTAGGCAACATACATACATACATACATACCTATCATTCGAAAAACAATCTAATATCTTAGAGAGACCGGGACTAAGGCGTCCAGCTTCAAATAACCCCATCGGTCACAAACTGTAAATTTAAAAATTTTTCCATCGAAAACGTATAAGAAAAACAGATTTTGACAGTTGGAATCTAAATAAGTTTACATCGGCTTCAAACAGCTGATCATCATCAAGCTGATGAGGTCACCTGATTCTCAATTCGCCTTGAGCGGTTCAACGTTGGAAAAGTCTGGTCTACCTGCCGAAATGTCATAGGCAATATTCGATTAAAAGATTGCCGCCAACCCGAGAGAGATAAAAATATTGCCTCCAGCTTTATAACAGATGGGTTGTGTGTAATTGTTTAATTTTTTTCGTTTTCCCACTGAAGAATTTTTCAGACATCCCAATTCTAAATATTCCTCCAGAAATAATTCCCACACAAATTATATTTTTCTAAAAACAGATTGAGCTCCAAATTAAAATTTCGAAGTCACTTATTTTATTTTAACTGAAAGAGCTTCCAAATGACTTTTTAAAACGGGGGAACAATGAATAGGGAATCAACTCCCCTGATATTTGTTCAATGATTTTTTCTATCCTCAACTGCTCATTTCAACTCGTTTGAAATATGAAATAAAACAACTTATTTAATTTGTAAGAACTTAGTATACTAAATTTACATTATGAAATTTTTCATAAAATTATTTGCCTGAAAGTATTTTTATTTGTCAGTAGGAGGCGAGGACAGGTAAATTTAATAAAAAAAACCCCCAAAAATCTATGTCATTATCTTATCTAGCGCTGATATTAGCAAAAAGAAAAAAATGCAGGCAACACTTTCATGAAATTTCATAATGTAAATTCGATATTAATGAAACTCCAAATCTTTCACATATGTATGTAAAATCATATGTCTTTGGACTTATAAGGTGTCAATTTAAACACCAACCACATCCACCACTAACTACTTTAAAAAAGTTTGACCACACAGCATTAGACATTTGCAATTTTATTGGCAGTTTTTATTTTGCATGTACGAGTATACGATCTGATTTACACCGAAAGGTTTCAGTTCAATTGAGTTTGAAAATTTTTTTTAATTTACTTTTGCTGCGATTGATGTTATTTTGTTGCAGCTGATGATGTAGTTGGCCTTTTTTGCAATTGAACAGAGTGGTTTTAGTTTGTAATCAAGAAGTTTGCCTGGGAGAAAGTCTGTAAATGCGTTTATCGAAAATGAAACAGTTTGGGAGAAAAACAAATGATTGATTAATTTTTAAACGCAAACTTTTAAATTGCAATGAAATTATTATTTTTTCAGATATACTAGTACATACTGAGATATATATGTATGTACAATGTACATAATCTTTTTTTTTTAGTGAAACAAATTATGTTTCTAAAAATATGGTCACACTTGGGCAAATATTTGCCCAAGAAGGCACTTGTAGTCGTGTAGCCATGTAGCCTGCTGTGGTCTATGTGTTCATTGCATTAAATATCAGTTGCTTTTGAAGCCGCTGCCGTCTCAAAAATAATTAAGAGCCCGTTTAGATGAAGGGTGGCCTGGCTGCGTCACGTCGCATGCGAGTCAAATTTGGTGTCGTGAAGTGAAGAGAAGCTTGCGGGGTAGCAAAAGTCGCACGTACTGGGAGGAACTGAAGCGACAATTTTAACTCTTCTCTCTCACATATTTCATTCTCTCGTATTTTTGTTATGCTATGCACAAGCAATGTTGCCAGGCAGCGATGCCAACCATTTATAACCCAAACGCGCTATTCCCCTTCGCAAAACGCGCTAGAACGCGCTAAGTTACAGCATTGTCAACTATTTATTTATAGCCAAAACGCGCTATTTTCCTACGCGCTAAATTAAATTATAATAAAAGTCGATGTGTGTATATGTGTATTAGTAAATACAACTGATTTTTTTAGGAGCTCTTTTCAGACTTTATAATATTGTTTCTTCGAAATTATATCCTAAATCACTAAAATCATTTAATACGGAATCAGAATTGCCTTCCAAGTAATCGAAATTTTTAGCTTTTATTTTATTTGTCAAACTTTGTAACAACTTACATATACTCGTATAAATTGTGGAATAGTTTTGCGATTCAAATGCTTTTTGTACTTCAGCTAGAATAGATGCTTAATAAGTTACATAAATTGTTTTGGTCACGAGTACGAGTACATATTTTGAGTTGTGAAATTTCAAAATATTCTCCATTTAGAGTATTAAAATGCGTTTTTAACTCTAACCACAGTCAAAGGAATTTGGCTTGCGACAGCTGAATCATTAACCAATTTAAAAAATTTTATGAGTTTTGACTACTAGAAAATTGTTAAATTTATGCAAAAAAAAAGTTAAAAAAAATATTGAACTGAAATGATGATGACTTTATTCAAAACGCCCTTATTTAGCGCTTTTTTTAGTAAACGCGCTAAGACGATAAAAAGCGCGTTTGGCATAGTTAAAACGCGCTAAATTGGCATCGCTGTTGCCAGGTAGATGAATTTTTTATAACATGCATAATATAAATAGTAATAATATAAAAATTATAAAAATTATATTATTATATATTATATTATATTATAAGAAATAAAGTAAGGAGAGAAAACGAATTATTGTATTTTGATAGTAAGTAAAAAAATAAATGGACATATTAATTATATATACATTTCCCAAATTAACAATTAGTTTTTTTACGGCAACACTGCTACGAATGAACGAATAAAAAGCATTGATTAAAATAAATATCAAAAAGTCGCCGGAGTATTGCGACAAAAAAGTCTTCATGTAAACGCGCGTAGATTTAAGAAGGGACTCCAAAAGAGAACGTAAGCGTTGTCGCAGCTAGGCCGCCCGCCCTTCATCTAAACGGGCTCCAAGTAGCTGGCAACGAGGCGACAAATGCAAATAGCTGCATTTCAAAGCATATTTATATAAAGTATATGCAGGGTTACAACAACTAAGAAAGTACAAAAACAACAGGCGATTTGTTTGTGTAAGAATAATGGATGAATGTCAAAAACAGATGGATACAACCAGACCTGGGCAACTTGCATTACTTTTGCATAAGCACTGATTAAAAAACAAAAATTTTAGTGCAAATTTAAATTTGATGCTTGTAGTGCACTATTTTTTGCACTTAAATGAAATCTCTTAAAAGTAAGGGATTAATATTGCATTAGCACCTAATCGCATGACAAAAAATACACTAATTTTGTGTTGCCACTAAGCACATCATGAAGTAATGCAATATTATTGCACTATCACATATTGTACACAGTAAAATTTAATAAAACGTGAAAATATTTTTAGGAGATAGCACAAATAAAAAATATAAAATACACTAAATTTCATTGAGGGAACTTTTATAAGTACGTACATACAAATTAACGAAAAAAAACTGTCAATATAAATACAAACTAGATTTCAGAACAAAAAAATTAAAAAGTTTCATACTTCAAGTACGTTGCATCTCGAGCTTATATGAAAAATCGTGCAATTGAAAAAAGATCAGAACTTAGGCTTTCGTTTATTGTAAAGTTATATCTTAAAAAATGGTGATTTTATAAACGAAAAATACTACCGCTTGGAACAATTTCATCAAGTTTTGTCTTTCTCTCGAAAAATTATAAAAAAGTAGTGATATGATTTTTCCTCTTAGATGACGATATGTACATAGGAAAAAATTTACATATTTATGTATGTACGTATGTTTTTATGTATGTACACATTTACGTTGTATTTTGCACTATATGTTTCACTGATAATGCAATAATACTATTCATAATGTGTTTAGTGGTGCAAAAAATAGTGCACTAAAAGTAACAATGCAATGTTGATGAATGTCTTTGAAGGGATTTTAGTAAAATGCAAAAAAAATTGCACTAATATTATTAAAATTAGTGCTAATGTAATAAATTTGCATTTGCATTGATTTGGTTTATTGTGGGAAAATGGTCAACGTATTTGCTTATTTAATGCAATAGTCCCAGATCTGCATACAACAAAAAGAAAATGTATGGATAAACAAAACCAAAGTAAATTTATTAATTGATAAACCTTTAATATGTGAAATAAGTATAATAAAAGATACATATGTACCTTAATAATTAAATATAATTATTTTTAAATGTTTTGTAACACATTTTTTAAGTAAAAATTTATTTAAACTTTTTCACATACGTTTTCAGTATACCCAATTGTGTATAACAAAGCAAAATAAAACAAAATGGCGTACGCAAATTGTAAACAACTTTTGACATTCATGCATTGCCACAAAACGAGAAAAAAATGAATCACCTGAGTAGTTGCATATACTTGATATAAATTTACTTTGCTGCATTTGAAGTCGTATGTTCGTGTAGTCTGCTGTGGTGAATGTGTTTAATGCATTAGAGTTGCTATTCAAATCAGACTATAACTCAGATAAGTGCAAAGACAGCTTAACTTTTCTCATATGTTTTTTTTCATTTCCTGCAACCAGCGTTGTCTTCCTCTTTATTTATGTAGATTTCGTTGATTGTCTGATTATGACAATTTTTATTACACTTGCATCTGTAATTTAGGGTGGTTTGCTAAGATTTTGATAGTTTTTAATAAAAAAAAACACAATTGTTAACTTTATAATACGAGTAGTAAAATATTGTTTTACAATCATTTAAGAAAATTAAAAAGCGAAGTTAAAATTGACCAAACGACTCTTCTGTAGACTTTTAATTTGTCTGCTAACGCCGCTACAATTGAAAGAATAATTCATCCGTATTTTAAATGAACAGTTCTTTAAAACGAATTCGAAAATTACATAAAAAAAGATGTTTGCACATATAATTTTTTTTTTTTTTTTTGCTAATTATGCTCGTTTAACGGTTTGTATTAGATTTAAATTATAATAAAATTGCAATAAAATTTTGTATAATTTTCTTTTGTATTTGAAACTAAAGTAACAAAATCAGCAACACGAAAGACATAAAATCATTTCACTTTCACTTGATTTCTTGCCTTAAAATACAGGTGGTGTGCGCTGCTGTCATTGTCTGATCATCTGTGTTAAACAACAACAACAGCCGCAGCAGCAGCAGCAATATTGTATATTTAGCTACAACAACATCTTTAGCATTCTTTTAGATGTTGTGCTCGTTTTGTTGTTTCTGTTGAAATATTTCAATAAAATATGGTCAACGATCTTGCTGCGGTTTACAAAAAAAAGTAATTGTGATTTAAACAAAATCTTTCCCAGATACAAAAAATATGAAATGTTGATTTAACAAAAAGTTTACCTTATATTTAATTGTGTATACAAATTGTATTTATCCAGCAAAAATTTTACATAGAAACGTTAGTAGCATTTGAAACGGAACTATGAGCAAGGGGACGAAGGATACCCTTAACTTATTTGCGTCCACCGTATTCGTTTGAGGATGGTTGTTATTGTTGCTTGAATTTGGTCTGATCCCAAATTACGTCATAAGATTAAATTTTTATATTTAAATTAGATTATTTTCAATAACTTACTGAAAGGAATTGATTTCAAAGTGTGGTGACCCCTATTGGCTACAATGAGCACATTTCTTGTATGTTATTGCGCACACCGAACCGCCTTTATTCCCCTTTTTCAGCAAGATTTATTTGGGACCGCACATACCAGATAGTGTAATGAGATCACCTGCTCGCTAACGAGCCAAACATGGCTCCAATACGATTGTAGTAGATCTGCAATCCTGGCGAGGACACCTCACAGGCAAATACGCACACTTGTTGCGGTAATTTCAGGTCACTGTTTTATACATAGGTGCGCTTGTTGAGAGAGACGAGGGGGAAAGAAACGTTTATGTTCCCCTTGTCTCTCTCTCCATCTAACTAATCAGCTTAGTAATAAGACTTGCATAGTGTAAACTAAGACTTACGACCGTATTAAAAAAAAAATAATAATTATATTTCAAGTGTTTTTTAATCACACACGTCAACTTTTCTTGATCAACTTTTAATTCAGCTGGTAGAAAAAAATGAGATATTTGTATTTCCTTCTCCATCTTTCTTACAGCTGGATTGCGACTTGATCAATAAAAGTTGACGTGTGTGAACCGGGACAAATTATTATTTTTTGAATACGGCAGTAGTAATAAAATTTTATAGCAAATTTTATGGTAGAATTGTTCAACCCATTGTTACCCAGCAAAAATGTTCGTCTACCTGGAAGCAGGCTGGTAAGGGAGAGACAGCACAACTCTCCCTTACCGACCTGCTTCGGTATTACATGATTTTTGTTTGTTATATCTCTAGATTTATTATAGTACAACGTACTTTTATCAAATACTTTTTGTTCGTGCATTGAATCTGGAGCCGATCCCAGGATCTCCGCATGTTAGGCTAGAACACTGCCCACTGACCGCACATATTTATTTTCGTACATAATTCAATTACAAAATAAAAACTCAAAGTAAAAATTTCATTCTCATTCAAATTTGTATCCACGTAAGCGCGAGCTGATGCGCTATAAAAAACTTTGAGAATTTGAGTGTAAACAGCCGACCAACTTCGCAGTGCTTGTGTTAAATTTCGCCATTCGCTTACGTTATTGCATCATCGTAAGGCAGAAGGGATGCACTCTGTGCTTTCAGAAGCTCTTCTTTTTGTCTTAGTGCTTATTTGTACCAAATATATTTTTGCTGGGCATGTATGTATGGCTTAAGGACATTTTTGTACCCATTTTCGAAAGGTGTAAAATGAGATTGATACGGCGTACAGTTAAAGGGTTAAAATTCTCTGCAAAAATGTGTCTCGTAGGATTTTATATAAAAGCGTTAAACTAGTTTTAGCTTTAGACCAAAAGTGCGTTTTTAATAAAAGAGGACTTTAGAATTCTTAAAGTATAGTGTATTTTTGACTATGATTCGAAAAATAAGAATTTTGATCTGCTTCAGTTTTGTTTATCTAACAAATATATACATAAAATGAAATCTAGAACATGTCTTGCTAAAGGAAATCCATACTTTTGTATTAGATTATGAAATGTATACCAGTATGTATCTAAATGGCATTTAACAGATGTTGATTTGTTCTTTCTTTTCTTGATGCGATTGACCCACATTTTTTATTTGATTTGGAAAATTTTTACCAGCGGACTTATAAACAAATTCTTTTATCTTAACTTTTCATCTCATTTCACTACATATGTATATATTCTCGTTTATTAAGTATTTTGAACTTTTGTGTGCTACTTTTTGAAATTAAATTTAAAAAAAAAAAAAAAAAAGAATTAGTGCAGTGCCGTTTACAGTGTCGTCAGTATTTATTTTCGTACATATTTCCTTTGTTCCATCTATTTTTTTTTATAATTCTTTGTTTTTTATTTATTTACGCTGTCAATATTTTATGATAAATTTGAACTTAGAAACACAAAAAATTGGCATTGGATTTAAATTTGCGTGTGTCTGATTTTGCATTTTTTTTTTGGCTGTTTCAATAAATTTTTTTCAACCTCATTATAATTTATCATGAGTTTTTGCAATGTTTTTGATTTTTATTAACAATTGTGTTTGTTTTCGAAGACTTATTTAAAATTTTCAAGATTTTAGTTTCTTTATATACATATCGCTCATTTACTCAAACAACGTCATAACTCAAAGAAACTAGTTCGCCAGAAAACGAGTTTAAGATTTTCAATTTACACACAACTTAATGGAGAATGAAAATTTTATTTTTCTCTCAAGAGCTGAGTAAACAAGATATTTGTATGAAATTTTTACACAATATGAATAAGGATATGAAGATTAATTCTGCATCATTAAAGCCTAGTACTCTGTCCGAAGTTGTGAACATTTTTCAGCAACATTGATTATTTCGCGTGAAAAATTTGGCATGTACTAAATGTAGCCCAACTCGCGGTTTTTTTTATAAATTTCTCGCTTTTATTGCTTGAAAGTATGCAACATTGTTGAAATTCCGTGCGAAAAAAGTACTGCTCATGTTTTTTCGCAGCTGAAAAAAAGATGCCAGAGTCATATTGCATGGAAAAGCATGCTGCCAGATACATTTTACGTGTTTTTCACAATAAGAACAGAGTACCTACTACTTTTGCAAGTTTATTTCGCAAATACTTTTATACATATGTAGTTTGACAGCATTTCGCAAGAATTTGTAACAGAGTACCAGGCTTAACTCGAAAAATCTATTTTTTGAACTCGAAAAATCTATTTTTTGAACTCGAAAAATCTATTTTTTGAGTTATGACGTTCTTTGATTAAATGAGCAAGATGTATGAACATACGTGCATATACATGTGTACATATGTATGTACATTTTATAGTTTTAAGTTTCTTTATTTCAGTTCGAAATGGACTAATTATAATGAATTTTTTTTTGCCAGACCAAAAAATTCAAATATTTTTATTTGATTTTTAACCCATCAAACCGGCATTTTTGCTGTTCAACAACGTCATCTTTTATTAAATGTCTATTTTTGTTAAAAGAAAAAAACATTTTTTTTATATATTTTGAACAATTGCCAGAGACTAAAAATTTTTGCATATGTATGTAATTTTTGGAAAACCAAATATATTCTGGTACATTTACATACATATACAGTGATCGACAAAAGTCGATCAGTCCAAAAGATTTAAGTAGAAAAAATATGTCTGTACATACAAGACTTTTTAATGTTTGTACTTTACAACTAAATATCTTAAGGCAGAACTTTTTCGATTAATTTTTCAGTGCCATTCTCGATAGTTTTACACGATAAATGCTCGAGATATAAATATTCGAAATCGATATCATTAACGAAAGTATTGGTCAAGTGGGCAGCCCTTAAGAGTATATAAAAAAAAACAGTTTGTAATTTTTCAGTTGACGGAAAACTCCAAATTTTCCCAGAGATTTTCTTAAAAATTTTCTAGAGTAAATTGTAGCGTTGTCATTCGAACAAAAATTATTCGAATAATCGAACAACTTTTTTTTTATTTTTGTTCGAACGAACAAAAATTTTCAATTAAGAATAAAAAATTATTCGAATCATTTTTGTAGAATATTCGAATATTCGATCAATTTCCTCAATCTCTTTGTATAAAAAGTATTTTACATTTCATAACCTTTTAGTTTGTTAAAAATATGATGTAAGTAATCAAATTACTACAAATTATAAATACTCGTGTTAGCATGTTTGTATATTTCGCTAAAAGCATCTTTTGTTTTCCTGCTTTGAAAAGATAATGCCTCCTTAAAATACCAACCTAAATTACGGCGCAAAGCGTTGTATATGAGACCAACCGAAATAACGCGGCGTCATCGCTTTGCGATTGAAAAATCCAATTTTGACAGCGCGTAAAGAAGTGAAGTTGGCTGCAAAAGTACTGTAGTTTTTGTTAAGTAATGTAAATTTAGCTATTTTCACTTCAATTTATTGTTTTAATTTTTATATCTTATTTCTATTTAGAGTTTTTAGTTAATCAAAGTGAGTGAACATTACTTTTTCTGGCGCAACGTTAACGCTTTAATTAAAGTTACTCATTCCAGCGTAAAAGCTAAGTGCTAAATTACGTTGCGCTTTGCGTCGTAATTTAGGTTGGTCTGTAATTGAATCAGAAGGTGTCTTACAATTCCTGGTTAAGAGTTTAAAAATAAACTGATTTTTTACAAATCTAATCAAAGGTCCTACGGGCTTTCCAATAAAAACTTTTTAAATTTTTCTTGTATAATGAATTACTTTTTGTTTGTTAATAAAAAATTAAACTCATATTAAAACTTATTAAACTTTTTTGAAATTATTCGAATAAATTTTTTTATTCTTTGTTCGTTCGAATATTCGAACAAAAGTTCAAAATTATTTGTCCGTTCGAACAAGAAAAAAATCATGAACTTTCATTCGAACAAATAAAAAAAAACGAATAATTAACAGCACTAGTAAATTGTCTATTATACGGAAACCAAAAAAAAATTTAAGAGTTTTTAAGGATTTCTATTACATCTAAGAATTTTTTATTACAACGTCTTAGAAAGATGTTCATATTCATACAAGTACATATGTATGTATGATTGTGTGTTGCAAGATGGTTCAATTTAGTGGTGGTGGGTTGCTTTTATGCATTTGTTTGATTCGCTAGATTGCGTGTTATTAAATGCGTAGCATGTGAAAACTTTGTGAAATTAATTTAATGTAATTGGGTTAAATACAAATATTTTGCGATTATTTTTTATCATAACAGAAACAAAACCATGACTACGTTTACAGTACAAAGAAAAAAGTCTTTCTTATCACAGCGTCTACACCTGTTGTAAAAAAAAATAAAAAAATGCGTAGGAATGTGCTGAAAAACACAATACAACATTTGAAATTTATTGCACTAACGATTGAGGCTTAATAAAAATAAACTTTTTGGCTTATACTCTTTTTTATTACTGCCCAACTCAATCAATAGTGAGGCATGCATAATGAAATTTTCTCGTTATTGAATTTAATATTTTATAAATAAAAAAAGTTTTCTATTACAAGTTCTAGTAAATATTCATTTTGCTTGTCTTTTGTTAATGCGAGTACGTTTTTTCTTTTCTTTTTACAAATGTGTCGATTACATTTCATGTACATCAATTCAGCTCAAGTTTCTTTTAATTCTATAAAATATTTAAATTTTCATTTGAATGCAAAAGGTTTCATATATGATTTAAATACACAAACAATTCTAATATCAGTGGAGCTTGTCAGTATGGGATAAATTTAATAGATTGGAATTAGTTTGAATTATTTTATAACAAGCGAATTAAGGAGACAAAATTTGCGGCGGAAGAGTTAAAGTAAGTGCTCACGTAATTAAATATTTCACTTCAATAATTGGGTCAAAATTTCAATTGTTTATAACAAAGCAAAAGGCAGTCACAGCGCTCATGAACATTCAGGGTAATCATGAATAAAATTCCGCCAGAAATTTCTTTCTTTCCCAATTAGAACTTTTTGTTTTCCCTATTGCTATTGTTTGAAATTGTTCCCCGGGAAAAACCTCTTGAATAATAGACTAGACTAACGTACTTACCATTCAGCTAAAGAGCAAATCTTTATTGGATACGCAAATAATGAACACCCGCAAAACATGATTTCTTATTTTTCTTCTACATGTCCGCATTGCGTTATGATATAATTTAACAAATACTAGTACGTTTGTTGAGTAAAAAAACAAGCCACGACGTTTTTCGGCTTCTTGTCGGCATTTACACGTATACAACACGAGCAATCAAAATAAACAACAATCATCAAGCAAGATAAACACCAACACAAACAAATTAAATTAAATAATATTTTATAATGGGCGGTATCGATAAAATATTGTATTAAGTTAATGGCCAGTCACACACGAGAACAATTGTGCTGGCATAAAATGCTAGTTTGTTGGTGAGAAGGGCAAAGAGAGTGGTTTTGTGTTTAGCATAATTTTTCAACCATCTACAACCCCGCATCAGCAGCACAAAACCAATACACACACAACTTAAAAAACAGCAAATGTAAAATGAATACAAAAAACACTAATACACACAAAGCTGTGTGCACGTATACATTTTTATGCCAGATGAATTACTCCCGTGTGTTCTAAAAGGAACAAAAATTGTGCGGCATAAAAATTAGACTCGTGTGTGACAGGCTAATGAGAAATATACATAGAAATTAAATTTTTTTTTCAATAACATGGTTTGGTTGAATATAATTCTCGTCTATTATTTTCTGTGTATGATAGTGTATCACGGCCTTAAGTAAGCGCTTAAATATTTAAATGTAAAATCTGCTGACTTGAATGGCGACCGACTTATTTTTGCAGTGGGTTTAATTTATAAAAAAAATGTCTCCTCTTGAAAGAAATGAAGCTTTACATACATACGATATATGTACGATACATCGATGGTCACAAGTAGAGAGGCCCTAACTCGTATTTTCACGAAATTTAGTTTTTCAGTGCTTAGAATTCATTTCATACAAATACACCTCGTGACCAAAATTTATTGCAACAGTGCAACAGTGTAAAAAATAACGCTTTTAAAAGCAGTTGAACTGTTTATTATTATGTTTTTACCTACTCTGGTAAAGTTACAGTTATTTGAGTTAGGGCCTTTAGGACAAACCATGTAACTACATTTGTTAAGTTTACCAGAAGAAAGAAAAATATTTATTAAATTGTGCAACTGATAGTAGTAAAATGATTAAATTTTTGTTTAAAATGTCGCTGATAGACCACAATACCTATAATAAATAAAAAAAAAAGGATTTGGAATTTATTGTTAGTTACAAGCTTGTTCGTTTAAGCTAACGATATGTATATATGTACATACATATGTATGTATGTATTTAAATAAACAGCTAAGGTGTGCTATACGCATGTTATAGACATTTGTCTGATATCATTTTATGTGCATCTAGTCAAGTACATGATTTCATTACAATTATTTATGTATAATTTAACCAGCCATAATTTTATGAAATAAAACCCACAAATAATTTAAACTCTTCATAAAATATATACATATGTAATTATGGCTTACAATTTTATTTTTGTCTTAACACATTAAAAAGATCATCCGTTTTCATTTATTTATTAACCAGAAATCGGGTTAAAATTTACATCAAAAGAATTTCAAGGAAAGTTAAATTAAAAAATTTTATTGAGTTTTTTCATTGCTGTATTGTAGAAAAATTTATGCTGTCATAAATAATAACAAAAAACATTTTATGAATTTTATATAAAGAAACGTGATTATTGGGCATTTATGGTCATTGTTTGAAAAATCTAAAAAACATTAAGGAAAATCAGTTTTTTATACATTAAAAGTTAATAATTTGACTACCAAGTTGCATGTTTAATTAGTAGTTTTTTTTTTCAATTTTAATATTAACCATTTATATTTTAATCACAAATCATGCTATAAAAATACAAAATGTTTTTTTTTGATAATTTAAGTGGCATTTTACTTGAAATAATATTGAGTAAATATATAAGGCTCAATGAAATTTTATGGGAAAATTAAGTTATGGCTGGTAATATATTCAATAGTTTAAAATACAGATAATTTTGTAATATGAATGTACATATATTTTACAAAATACATACATACATATCACTTAAAGGCGTGTCACCTTTCCGACAGGAATTAAACTGTCTTACCGCTGTCAGATAAGGCAACTCTAATATCAATTGTGCTCGATTGTGAATAAACATTTTATTGTGAATAGACTGACGACGCTTTTTAGTGGTTCATGTCACGAATGTCCACCCAATGTTTTATTGAAATGCACATAATGTTGAGTGAGGCAGCTTAATCATCACGCCATGATTACAAATTGCTAGGGCCCAGTAATTGGCTTTTCAATTATATGTATGTCGTTTAGGTAATTGCCATTTAAATTTAAGTTGCACTTAAATGTAGTTTAATTTTTTCAGTGATTAATTAAAGTTGTTATTAAATTACGTTGAAATATTATAACACTAAAAAATTTCCAAATTTGGTTGGTTCTCAATTTGGTTGTTCGATACTGCAGAATACCGTGATTTGAAAAATTATTTTAATGTCTGATTGGCCATATTATTCGAAACTACGCAGGACCACGCACATTAGAATTTAATTGAAACAATTTTAAATGTTTAGTTGATATTACAAATGTGTTTACCAAAAGTAAATCAATAATTGTATACACAATATTTCTCATATTCCATTTCATTAAAAATTTGCGTTAAATAGCTGATGTTAATAACAATCTCTACCCCAGTAGATAGACTTGGGTGCTGATGAAGTGCGTTGCTGCACAGAAAACTATCGGTATTTCCCCCAGCTTATAGTCTAATTTAATTTTTCTTCTCTTCTTTAGAAACTCACATTAATTAATAAAAAATATTTCATTCAATAAGAATTGAAATTACTGAACTTAAGCCTGACTAAGAAATTATTTCTGATTAAAATTAGAATTTAATATTATAATTTATGTCGTTCTATTAAATCTCACGTTTGTACAAGTGAGCGGCCACCCCCCATTAAAATATAACACAATATTTGGCTTATTTCTACCGTGTGCTACGACATCTTGCAGAGAAAAATTTGGGGTAGTGAAAGATGAGCACATACTGTCTGCTGATGATGTGAAAAAATCTTCACCGACTTTTTAAAAACGTTTATTTATTCAAGCTGGCAATTGCAAACGAAATAAAAGTCACACAGCTGGAGACAATGCGCATGCAATTGTTGCCGACATTTAATTAAAAAATTTTATTTATTCAACATTGTTATTTTGAGATTTTACAATACAGCTAACTTTATTCACAGCGTTAAATTATTCAGTGGTAGAATACCACGATGTTTACATCGCCGCTCTTAACATAAAACTGACTGTGATGTGCACCAGTTGGCTGTCATTATGTAACTAACTTCGTAGCTACCACTATCATAATTTATAACTGAATTTGGCATTAGAATTTGGTTTTTTGGGCTAATATCAATCAAATAAAAAATCTTTTCCAACAAGCGATTAATGTCTTTTATTTATTATATAATTATGTTATGACATATAAATATGTATGGCATAATTATGCTCTGAAATAAATATATCATAATAATGCTATGACATAAATATGTTATCACATAATTGCTATGACATATAAATATTGTAAGACTCAATTATATTATGACATAAATATGTTATAACATAACTATGATATATAGCATATTTATGTCTAACATATTTATGCTATTACTAGCGATGCCAATCGGGACTGATTTTTACGATGCCGGGTTTCGGGATTTCAAAAAATCAAATCCCGGAATTTCGGGATTATTCGGGATCCCGAAATTTTTTGAGATTCAGGAATTATTCGGGACTCTGCGTTTTTTGAACATTAAAAGACATATGCTTTTTATAGGTATTTACTAGAAAAAGGTTCACAAACAAAAGTTTTATAATTATTTCATATTACATAATCAAAAACTATTTCAAAATTCACGAATAATATTTTTGAAAATCACAAAAGAAAAATAAGCATACCAGGCTTAGAAACTTTAACAAAACCCAGATTCATATCGAATATAAATTATTTGCTGGGTTTTGTTAAAGTTTCTAAGCTTTCTACGCTTATTTTTCTTTTGTGAATTTCGAAATAATTATCATTTGTGAATTCTCAAATAGATTTTGAAAGTCTGTGCATAAGATAAGAAGTTTGTGAATGTTCAAAATATGTGATTGAAGTCTACTAATGATTTGGCAAAGCATCAATTAGATACATACGAGTATATAGACAATGCTTAACCACCGGCAAATAAATTTCAATTATAAAAGTTAATATTTCGTTGCCACGGTTACTATCTACACATGGTTGAAGGTCATGATGAATTTATTTTTAAAAAGAAACAAAACTTAGTAAAAAATTTTGGGATTGACTGATTTCGGGATTCGCTGAATTCCGAAAATTCCGGAATTTTCGGGATTGGCATCCCTAGCTATTACACAATAATGTCATAACTTCTATGACAGCTGTGTCAAGACATATATATTAAGACATATTTATATCCTATCATTCATATTTATTTATGTCATTGCATAATAATGCCAGAACATACATATATTATGATATAAATAGTCATGATGAACGTCGAACTGTGACTTTAAAGGCACAAAGTTGAACAAGATAAACATATTTATGTTATGACATAATTATATAATTTCACTTTGCAATGTACTCGAAATTTTTTACTAAGAATTTTTGTGATTCCCTTTTAAAAATATATTGCATAAAAAAAAATTTTATCTAAATTCTTAAAAAATAAAATTTGTGATTTGTTAAAAAAAATCGTATTGTTCTTAAAAATACTTGTGCTTTTTTACAAAACTGTCTCTGTTACTAAATAATCAAGTTGCATGCAGCTTAAGTCAAAGCTACCAATTTACGGGAATTTTGACACGCAGCAAATTAGATAAAGTTGAAAACGATTTATTGAATGTGTGGCTGCAGCGTTACTGAAACAAACTTTGTGTCATTTGCTTCGGTTTATAACTAATGAATGTAACAAACAATGTGAACTAACAAAATATAACTTAAGCTTTTTGAGTAAGAGATTTCTAAATAAAGATGAAACCAAAAATAGTTTTATGGTACATGGGCGCCTTTTGGTTGAACAAACTTTTTGTATCATTTGAATGAATGGAATAAACGACAATAATCGAATTATGTGCATTAGTTTACGCATTAGTCAGATAATAATTTATTAATAAAAATACGCACACGCAAAATTTTCTACTATACGACACGTTTTGTTGCTTTTGAAATCTAAAGTTTTTAATATTTTGCTTTATATAAGTTTTATTACTTTGGCACCCTTTTGGACGCGCCCATTTTTTAGTTATAAATGAAAATATTTTAATTGTAAAACGTGTTGAAAAGTGAATATATTAAACAAAACTTCAATTCAGAAAGACACAGCTGGAGATGCTGTACTCGCATTGTTGCCGGCAAATGTTTTAAATAAATATTTTAAAAAATTTGAGAGTCAAAATAAAACAAACAATTTCATTGATTTATTTGAATATTTTTTCAGCAGGAGCGAATTGGTGGTCATGGCTGATTTAATGTTTTTTTTTTTTGAGCAAGATATGATATCATTGTATGTAATTGAGTTCTTAATTCAAATTTCGAATTCATTTTCCTAAACTTTCAAAATTATTTCCAAAATACCACCAAATCTATTCCTAAGTTCTGTAAAGCAAATACATTGGTTGTCCTGTTCTCCACAGGCTGATTCATATAAAGTCAGAAATAACGTTAAAAGAAGCATCATCGCAAAACTACGAAACTAACAACCTGTTTGTTCCTACCTTTATACGCGCAGTATTTGCAAATAAATTAACTCACTGTTTATACGGCATTGAAAATGTATAAAAACTTGGTAGCACTTCTACAAAAATGTTATTTAAGTTTACAAAAAATTGTGTAAATGTATAAAATAACAAGTAATAATTTGTTTTTATTGTAATTTTTTTCTTCTATTTTTTTATGTTTTTTGTGCAATATTTATAAATTTTTGTTTTTTATTAGCAAACATTTGTAAGTGTGGCAACCTCAAGCATTTTATTTGCAAATAGTGCGTTAATTGAGAATAGTTTTCTGAATTAGTAAGTCGCAATAAAAACAACAATATGGCAACAATTTACAGTTTTATTTGCAAATAAGCCGTGCGTATAAAAGTAGTATGTGTAAGATGTTGACGTTAAATATCTTAGCGTTTTAGCAATAGATTAAAGAAAACTTGTAAACGTTTCTTTTAATCTATTACAGAAACGTCATGATTTCCATCGGCAACGTTTTCCACAAACAGGCTGTAATTTTTTTTCGAACAACATTGGCAGCATTTTATTTATTTAATAAATTTTTTATTTTTATTTTTTTAAAGAGAAGTAACACTCAGGCAATGAATGCCTACTACTATTACTAGATGTTACCTTCCTTAGGAAAGGGATACTGAAAGAGAAGACAGGTGGTGAAGGAAGAGTCTTATCTCTACTTCCTTCAAAAGCTTCATTCTTTTACAACTCTGCTTTTTTGCACGTTTCTAATAATGCACTGTTGCAGCGCCTCTGGTGTCAATGAGGCGTATTAAATTTTTGAAGCTGTGCGTAGTAGCCATTTTTATTTGTTATTTTATTTCGCCGACGATTCTGCTATACAATACCGACGAAAGCATTAGTATCCGCTGAACTCGGTGTAGTTTAGAGAATAATGTCTATGCCTTCATCACTTGAACGAACATTCCTACAACAACTGATACAAAGGGACACTAATGCACATCAGAAAAATTCGTGGTGTTTTTTTTTAATGATTGTCGGAGACCGGGCTCGAATCCAAGACCTTCGATTTTGTAGTCAACATGCTAACTAGTTCAGCCAACGCCACCCTCTAAGATTGGTGATCTAAGATTTTAAACATAGAAGTTTTAAATATGATTCGTATGTAACCATTTAATAAATGTTAAAGTAATTTTGAAAGCTTAAGGTAAAATTTAAATAGAGTTGAGCACTATTTGTCAAAACAAATAATGTAATGCGGCAAACATTTTACCTAATGTAAACGCCATAAAAATTCCAATAACATATTTCAAAACTTTTGTCTTTCTTTCAATTACTCTTCCCTCTTTTGTCCATCAAATTAACAAGAATTTTAAATTATTGTCTTTTCGACTTTTGCCAGCTTATCAAAAACTATTTTATATGACATGACTGTCATAATTTCAATTTAAATGCTGCACAATTTGACGAAAAGTTTTTCTTTTTTTTTACTTAAATAGATGATTATCAAATCAAAAATCTAGCATTTGTAAAGCCCATAACAAACATGTACTCGTATGGCTGGCACTATTGTTATTTCTTTTCTTACAACTGATTGAAGGTGCGTGCTTTAAACAAAGATCTACTGTGCCTCTGTCATCTTTCCAATTTGAAAATCTGTGCACGTACCATGTGGGGAATATTTTATTAAAAATAAAATTGAAAAAATAAATACCTTTCAAGAAAAAAAATCTAGCTTTTTACTGCAGAACATTGAGTTGTGTATTTATTTATTTATTTGTATTTAGTTTGCATTTCAATACTCGTACTAGTATTTATTTATTTATTTAGTTTTCTTTTATACAAACGTCTTTGGATTTTTAATGCTTCTTTATATTTAGATTCCAATTGTAAGAGTAGTTTCTAATTTAACGAACTAACTAAAAATTTGCATTTGTTTGCCTTTTAAGAATACCGTTTACAAAAAGAAAACAATTTTGTAATGCGCGCGTATTTCACAAAAAAAAAAAAAAGTAACGATTTATGGCTGCAGTTTGATTGTTCTACTTGAGTTACATGCTCAAAAGTTTTTTTTTTAAACATACCCTGCAGAAAACATGGGGTTAAGTGTCCCCAATTCACCACTTTTGTCGACTATTTTGGTGACATTGTCAACAGAGCGTCTATTAATAATGGTTTTAATGCGTAGAAAACATTTTTTCAGATACACACAACTATGATTCTTCTTAATGATTTATTAGCTTGTTGAAAATAAACGTGAAGTCAAGCAAAATTTAAGTGTTTATAAAAATTATCTTAAGAAATAGAATTATAAGGTTAATATATAAATATATTTAACAATAATTAAAAACATAATACACAAAAATAAAATAAAATAAAAAACAAATATAATAACAATCAATATTGTATAAAAATATAAAATGTGAAAATTGAAGAGTTTTTAGTGAAAGGTGCCAATTATGAAAATTTTGACCCTGTGGAAGATTTTGTGCCATCAGGTAAAGATTTGTCACATTTTAAGATCCATACGTGAGTGTTTGTCTTTACTAATTCAGCGAAACATACAATTTTTAATTTTAATATACATATGTATTTAATAGAAATGACAAACAGTATCCTGCAGGTGATGACAGTGTCTATAGTGAATCAGTACAGTTTTACTACGGACATCGAGCGATCAAATAGCCCCTAAAATTTACTAGTGAATCTTTGGTGCCAATGTCTCCATGTGGCCCCAAAAACACTGTCTAGTGGTGGATTTTCAATGACAAGCTAATGTTAAATGTCAATAGGCGATTACATTGGCTGGGGTACACCTGGTCAGTAGTGCTACTGACAATGTCACTAGTAAATCACTACATTTTCACTATTCGCATTTTCTGCAGGGTATTATATTATATATATTACATATCGTTACCTTAATATAGAAAGGCCATAACTCATTATTTTTTTTGAAAATGTTTGCATTTTTCAATGCATTAAATGTTCTTTTATCAAAAAAAAAAAAAAAAAAAAAATAACGAGTTAGGGCGTTTCTATATTTAGGTAACGATATGTTTGTATTAGTGATGTGCCGAATGTCAATTTTTGATATTCGAGAATACGAATACGAATATTTGAGACGATATTCGCGAATACGAATACGAATATTATATGTGAAATTTATAGATATGTTATGAAAAATAACTTCATACTTCATCCTGTTGGCGTACTTTAAAGTTAATAAAAACTGCCCAAAATTTTAATGATCGTCATTAAATAGTATTTGGAAATGATACAAACTACAAATTTCTATAAAAAATTTAATGTATTCGAACAAACTAATATTTTTAGCCATTTATTTAAATTTCGTTTAGGATTTATGCATTTATTTGTTTAATTTTTTTTAAAAAATATACGAATATCTAAAAATGGTCGAGTATTCATCAATTCGAATACGAATATTCGTGCATCACCAGTTTGTATGTATATAACGTTACCTTGATATAGAAAGGCCCTAACTCATTATTTTTTTAAATCGAGATTTTT
The DNA here is from genome assembly GCA_936439885.1 of Nowickia ferox. Lineage (NCBI taxonomy): Eukaryota > Metazoa > Arthropoda > Insecta > Diptera > Tachinidae > Nowickia > Nowickia ferox. The sequence continues at coordinate 95,164,765 of OW387024.1, read as the reverse complement.
GCATTTTTCCATACATTAGATGTTCTTTTATCGAAATAAACAAAAAAAAAAACTCAATTTTAAAAAAATAATGAGTTAGGGCCTTTCTATATTAAGGTAACGATATGTACATATATATGTATATTGTGTTGCTCTGTGGTGAACAGTTTAACTAACTTCTATGTGAAGCTTAATCTTTTATAGCTTAAACTTTTATAGCTTAACTAAGTTTCTGGCTTGACTCGCGATTAAACACAAATATGAAATTAATTATTTGTTAGACAATTTTGTGAAAACTTCTAGTATTTTTATTTATTTCAATTCATTGTAAAAGCTTTAAAAAGCACAGAAACTCTTTAAATTGTTTTTAACTTTTACAAAAGTTTTGTGTGTGCAAAAGTTTCCAAAAACAACTAATGTCGATTTATTATTCTAACAACATTTATACACAAATGTGTGTTTTTCTGCACCACCTGCCTCCCTTATATAACTAGTTGATATAATTACATTTTCCATGTAATTTCTTTGCTACAATTCACACCGTGAAATCAAATTAACTTGCCTTTAAAATTTCAAAGAAATTTTAAGAGAAAAAAAAATCCTGTGGTTTTTACTTTCAAAATTATTTTAAACATGGACGTGCTTAAAATACAAAAGCTTGCCAAACCAACCAGACGAACATAGTTTTTCAATCAACCGGCAACTTCTATTAAAATGATCAAAAAAAATTCAAGGCAAATATTTTTATTATTATTCAATATATCTGGCTGCATTTTGCATAATATGCATTTGTTAATATTAAATTTTGTATGTAAGGCAAAAAAAAAAATATTGGCTGTATAACGAGAAAAGTCTATGATTGGAGGTTTCAGGAACAAAATATTTTTAAATCACATTATAAGAGCATTTTACAGCACCACGCCAAAACACACCATCCATCCATACCTCTCTACAACTCATTATATGATGGTGTCAAGATTAAATAAGATTTTATTTCTCCTTTTGAATTACTTCAAATAAACACACTCGTTCAATACGAGGCGCAGTTGTATTCGTTAAAAAAAAATTAAAAACACAATTTACAATACGACTTTCAAGCGACTAATGCCGAGTACACATCTGGCACACCACATGTGCCCAAACAGCGTAACCACTAATTACTAATGACAAACCCTTTGATTCAGACATATATTTATTGATTTAAACAGTTTCCAATAATGTTGGATTGTACAAAATTTTCTATTAGTTATGTATGAAATTGTTTTACATTAGTAATTAGTGGTTACGCTTTTTTGGGCACATATGTGCCACATGTGTACTCGACATAAGTTTAAAAGAATTGATTGTTAAAAACAAAAAAAAAATTAATTACTTTAAAACATTGATACGATCCATTAAGTAAATTGAAATGGTAAAAAAAGTAGAAAGGTTTAGGAGTTTAAACATTGGCTATGAGGGAAATATTCGCAGGTCAAGACTTTTCGAAGATGCAACTTGGGAGCGCTTGGTAAGATGCTGATTGATTAACTTCTACAACTGTAAGGAAATCATAAAATTTATGAAAAGTACCTAAAATATGCATATATGTATATTGGTTTTATTTATGTATAAATATTTTAAAACAATCAAGAAATTTATTATTCGATATTATTGTCATAATTATATTATAAGTGAAATTTATTTGCTGGTGGTTAAGCGATGTCTATATGCATTTCATTGTTGCTTTAACAAATCGTCAGTAGACTTCAACCACACATTTTGAACAGTCATAAACCTCTTATCTACTGACGATTTGTTAAAGCAACAATGAAATGCATATAGACATCGCTTAACCACCAGCAAATAAATTTCACTTATTTTAAAACAATTTTTTTTGAACTTAGGAATTCTTGTTTTAAGTACGAAAATATCTTCCCTAATAGAGACGCAAACGCAAATCCATAGTGGAATCTCCGTCTAGGTGCTGTTTGCTTAATTTTTAATTCAGTCAATTAAACACCTTAATTAAAATTTCGTAAACACATTTTAAATTATATTTTTTATTTAAAATATACTGTTACTTTTAACTTTTTAAAAACGTTATACTTACTCGAATTTTTCCAATCAAATAAAAAGTAACCATTGCACACTTCCTATCAAATCAGAACACTTTATTTACTCAACACTTGTGTTAAGAGCTTTTAAGCACACAATGTTAAATTATTAATTTTTGGAATGCCACAATGTCAACTTTCTATTCTTTGCACAAGACTGACCCTTTAGCTGACACATCGACCTTTTTACACAAAACATAAAGCTCTCAGAGTAATGTTAGCAATATCCAGCACACTCAACAGCTTTCGATCATGTCATTAGTTCGTTTTACAATTCGTTCTGCATTTGGCTTTGTGGTAAGCGTTTCAAATGATTCCATTCCTTCAAACACCTGAGCTGCTTACTCTTCGTTCATTTGATGTTGTACACAATTTTCATTATGGAAAACAAAAGAAAGAAATTAAGTGTGAAATAAAAGACAAATAAATTGTAGAGTTTTTTATTTATTTATCTATGATAATTTTAAATAAAGGAAATTTGTTAAATTCAATACTTATGCTGGAAAAAAACACTAAACAAAATGTGTCTAAGAGTGTTTCTTTAACACAAACATACCAACATGCGAGTAGAAAAAGAAGCACAAGCCCATAATAAATGATTTCAATGTAATGATTCCAATAGTGAAGTTGGTTGGCGGCAATGTGGGAGACCCTCCTCCCTCCACCCTGCACACACGTTTTCTTCTTTTCTTCTTATTTATTTCTTTTCGTTTTGTTGAAGGGTTACACCAGTACAATGAACTTTATTAATGGACACTTCACACTAAAAAAAAAAAACTTTTAACACTTGCGTGTTGGATAAGTCCAACATGTTGTGTTGGTAACGTTGATGTAGAGGACAGTTTGAAGCATCATAAAATATTAAGAAATTATTGAAGAAAAATTTCACTTCAACAAAAATCCTTCATAAATAATAAAACAAAAAACAAAAAGCTTCAATATTGGGTAATAACATCTGCATGAGCAAATTGATTTATTGGCCATTTACGGGTTTAGACAACTTTTTGTATTGGACATGCAATTTGGAAATCGAATGTGTTGTAGGACATTTGTTTTGTTATTCACCCGTTATTATGAATTTATGACTTTCATGGAAGTACATACATACATACATACATACATATTTGGAGAACCTTTTACGGAATTTATTTTTATATAATCGTTGATTGATTTGTTAGGGATAAAAATACATTTGAGTGCTTGTCTTATACATGTGTTTTCCATTAAAAAATAAAAAAGCTTTCGACAAGATTTATAAATAAGAAAATTTTCTCTATAAATTCATATGTACTTGTTATTATATCACCTCATCCTCGATGAGAAGATACATCCCAGCAAAAATATCCGTCTACCTGGAAGCAGGTTGGTAAGGGAGGGAGAGAGCACAACTCTCGCTTACCAACCTACTTTGGTATCACATGATTTTTGTTCGTGATGTCCCACTTGGTAGCTCTACAACAGGTATGAGCTTCTGAATGCATATAAGAAAGAAGCCCATACTTCATGCCTTTTTCATATGTATATACATATGTACATACAGAATTTTATATCTACTCTTATACATTGTAGATTAACTTCTAATACTTTTTATTTTGTTTTTATATTTATTATACATTAAATACAATAAATCCAAATACTTTTTGTTCGCGCGTTGAATCAGGAGTCGATCCCAGGATCCCCGTATGCTAAGCTAGAACACTACCCACTGAACTACCGAAGCACATATTTATTTTCGTACACAATTCAATTAAAAAATAAAAAAATCAAAACTCGTAAGTAAAAATGTCATTCGCATCTAAATTTGTATCCAGGTAAGCGAGAGAGGAAGCGCTATAAAAAACTTTGAGAATTTGAGTATAAGCAGCCGACCAACTTCGTAGTGTTTGTGTTAAATTTTGTCATTCGCTTACGTTATTGCATCCTCGTAAGGCAGAGGGGATGCACTGTGTGCTTTTTCGCGCTTCCGAAGCGCTTCTGTTTGTCTTAGTGCTTATTTGTACCAAATTTATATTTGCTGGGATCGTCTCAAAAGAGTAGAGTTAGCTAGCGAAAAAAATATTACCCAACTGTTGCGTGGAGTGGAACAGTTAGGTCTTATGAACGCGACCATTATGATAAAGCTTAAACATAAATATAATAATTAAACTGTTGTAATCACTGAAGGAAAATCGCCCAAAGCACTTGAATGTTGCGTCGCCTAAGATTTTGGGTATTTATTCGCAGTTAACATAGACCCGAAAAAATACCAAATCGCCTTAAATTATATTAACAATTGCAATTGAAGAATGAATGATCTCCCAACTATTTTGGTCATTAGTCATTATGTCCAATTACCCAAATCTGGTATGAAGGATCTCCCAAATAGGATGAATGAACAATCGTTTAAGAAAAATCGCCAAAAACGATCAAATTAGCAAATGTCCAAAAAATAAAAAAAAAATTTTGGGTGAGTGTTAATTGGCTTTCGGTATTTTGAAATTAATAATACATATTTTTGATAATTACACTGATCAACAAGGTTTTTGCCACACGGATTCTGTATGCTAATTATTAATTTACTACATATATACCCTCATTGCAAAACACAAACTAATTTGTTTCTGTCACGCACAGATTTGTTGTGACACCCAGCTATGATTTTACCTTATTTTCCGTTAATACTACTGTACGTACTGTGTAATTGCATCAAATTTTCATTTAAAAAAGAGTAATATTTTGGGTTTTGCAAAACGTTGTTACTTTCTCAACATGCAAAGGAAGTGCATCAATCATCATAATTCTTTTTGCTACGTATGTATGTGGTGAACTAACTTTCAAAAGTCAGCGACGAACGGCTTAAGTTTTACGTACTTGAGAGAAAAGTTTCCTAAAGTTAGTAAAGCAAAAATAAAGAAAGGAATTTTCGTCGGACCTCAGATCAAGGAATTTTTAAAGGATAACAAATTCGAAGAAAAGTTAAGTTTGTTAGAGAAATCTGCTTGGAAAAGTTTTAAAAATGTCGCACAAAATTTTTTAAGCAACCACAAAGCAAGTAACTACAAAGATCTGATAGGATAACTACTTTCGAAGTATCAAGCATTGGGTTGTAATATGTCACTCTCACCTAAATTTCTTTCCCGAGACCATAGGAGCCGTTAGCGACGAACACGGCGAAAGGTTCCCTCAGGATATTTCCACAGCATGGAAACACGATACCAGGGCAAATGGAGTCCTCGAATGTTGGCAGATTATTGTTGGACACTTGCAAGAGACCAGCCTCGGGTGAAATACTCCAGAAAATCATAGCTTTTAGTTTTAAAAAACATATTATCAAGTATAATTGTATGTAAAGTGTCAGTATTTTTTTATGAAATATAAAAATCCTGTAAAAAAAAAACTATGGGTGTCAAATTTTTCCTACCTCTGTTTGCCACCTTAGGAAGTCAAAATAAAGTAAAAAAGACCAAAAAAGTTCATGTGACAAATTAAAAGTTCATTTTTGTCAATCAGTGTTATTTATTACGAACAATCACCTAAACTTCAAAAATGTTAAAAGACCCGTATTTTTACAAAATCGCAGGATTTGTATGGTAAGGATTTTCTCCTCTGTGGCATTTCCCATAGCGGCGCTGCCGGGTTTAAGTATTTTCTTTCTCCTCTATGCATTTCTCATAACGGCGTTGACTAAAGACTTTCTGCCTAAGCTTCCTTCGGTCGGGCTTAAACATTTTCCACTCTATGGTATTTTCCATACATTTTCTGTTAGTTAAATAAGTTTTTATAATTTTTTGAGGAGTTTTTGTAGAGTAAGGTTTAGGCCATAAATAATGTTTTTGGGCGATTATTCATAATAAACATAATGAACAAAAGATAGCCGCTTCTTCATTTTGTTGTTTGGGCGATTTTTCGCCATTTTTTGGTTGATTTTTTTTTTTTAATTTTTTTGGGTGTTAATTCGTTGTTTATAGAGAAACTTAAGTACAGGGCGATTGCACATTTAAGTGCCTTTCTTGACTTTCCTTTGTCCAGCTGTTTCCCTAACAAAGTATGCAACGGTTTAGAAGAAAAAGGTTAATGAACAATTACCGAAAATGTATTTTTTGGGATTTCCGCAAATTGGCTGATCAACAAGAATTTCAATTATGTTAAAAGACCCAAACGTTCCAAACGAACGGCAAAAAAAACTTTAAGCGATTGTTCTAAATTTCCTAAAAAACTCACTCATATAAAATTTTTTTTTATTAAAATTGTTTCATTTTTATTTGCTGATAAGAGTTCATAATTACCTGGCATTAATTAACCGACTTCAAAAAAAGGAGGAGGTTATCAATTCGTCTCTATTTTTTTTTTACCCGACTGCGCGAGGCAAAGAAGGGTATTGTGTTTATCAGTCTATGTATGTATGTATGTGTGTTCCTTTGCGGCACTATATACACCGAATGCGTGGACCGATTGATTCTTGCGTCAATCGATTTGTCTTAATCCCGGGAGTGTCAAAATTTAATATGGTGGCCAACTGACGCCATTTTGTAAATACAAAACAATAAACAGTCGGCGAACTATATCAAAATGGGTATCACTCGACAGGTATTTTGAAATCATCTTTAGGTTTCTCTTATGATTTTTCATTTCGAATGACCATTTAGGATATTGAACGGTTCAAAGTTGGCAGCAGTTGGCAGTCTTACTTCGTAACTCGACATTTTTGACCCAATGTAAAAATTCTTTTTTTGTCTGAGAGGGTATAGCTTCCTATTGGTCACGTTGTAAAAAAAGTGGATGGGGACACGAACATAAATTGTTTAATTGATTTTATTATAGATATTCTACTTATTTGATTGCTGGTTCTTGTAATTACACAATTTTAAAGTTGAAAAAAATGGGCGGACTACGCCCATTGAAATTTATTATAATATTTCACGTAGTTCCACTTAACCGATTTTTACGAAACTTAACACACACCTTGAGCTCTAAAAAAGACACAATCCTCCATTTAAAAAAATGGGCGGAGTTACGCCCATTAAAATTTAATATTTTATTTTAAGAGGTTATAATTTACCGATTTTTACAAAACTTGACACACACCCTGAGTTTTGAAAAACAGAAAATCTTGCATTTATAAAATTTCATTAAAGTTTAATTTTATATCCCATACATTTTAACGAAAATGCTGATAGAACATCTTTGCATTGAAGCCGGTTTTTTTTGGCAGAATTATTTTTATAATATTATTGGAAATTGCTTAACCAATTTGATTTTGCTTACCGACACCAAAAATTGTTTCATGCAACAAACTTCATAGAATAACAACTCATTATATAAGTCTAGTCTAAGATTATTGTCACAAAGTTACTTTTGAGAATTAATTTCAACTCTAATATTTATCTTTTATCTATTTCTTTTCAGGTAAGTTCTGTTTTACTATTCCTTGCAAAATATTTATCTCTAACAACAACAAGTAAGTCCTTAATATAAATTAAGACATTAAAAGTGATTCATTTGCTCTGTAGGAAATGAAAACGTAATTAGATCCTTTTTTTCCAATACGCATTTAAGAGGTCGTTTAGCGAAACGCTAAATAAATATTTGATTTAATTTTTTTTGCCGGAAATTGAAAACCATTAACACATTCATGTCAAAAACTGTTCCTATATTGAATTCTTTCTTTTTTTAAATGCATGACTTGTCTGTCTTACGCAAATAAAATTTCCTCAAAATAAAGTAATCAAGAGGCAATTTTACGATTTTTTGTCATTAGTTTTATTACTATGACTCACTTAGAAAAGGTTTAGTTGTAATTAACATTGAAGCAAGCACTTCTATTACTCCTTCGTAAAATTAATTATCTATTTGTGTGTAAATAAAGGGTGTTTTTTTTATCGAGTGTCACAACTTTAAGTTGGCATCATTTTTATTTTATTTTATTTGAGCACCCATTTAACAGCTGATAGTTGCTTTTTGTTTAGTTTGGTTTGAAATTTCATTATGAATTGACTTACACCAGAGCAACGCGTGCAAATTGTTGAAATTTTTAATCAAAATAATTGTTTTACACGTCAAACTCATCGTGCACTTCTTCCATTTTATGGTTGAATGGGTACGTAAATAAGCAGCATTGTCGCATTTGGAGTGAGGAGAATCCACAAGCTTTTGTCAAAACACAATTACATTCAGAGAAAATTACCGTTTGGTGCGCTTTTATGGGCTGGCGGAGTCATTGGCCCATATGTCTTCAAAAACGATGATATTCAGAATGTTACTGTCAATGGTGAACGGTATAGGAACATGATTCGAAATTTTTCCATACCTCAATTACGTGGCATTAATCTTGCTGAAATGTGGTACCAACAGGACAAAGCCACATGCCACACAACGGGCGCTGCAATTGATTTACTCAAAGAAACTTTTGATGAAAAAATAATTTCACATAATGGCCGCATTAATTGGCCTCCAAGATCGTGTGATTTAACCCCATTGGATTATTTTGTTTGGGGAAATGTTAAGTCACTTGTCTACGTCGATAAACCACAAACAATTGAATACCTGGAAATCAACATTCGAAAAGTTATCTGCGTAATACGGCCGCAAGTGCTGCGAAAAGTTGTTTAAAATTGGTGTTCCAGGTTGCGCCTTCTACGCGCCAGCCGTAGCGGCCACATGACAGAAATCATATTTAAATATTAATTTCATAAAATTTTCTTTCCAATAAAGCCCGTTTCATTGATATTAGAAATATATTTCCTTATTATGATTCAAACTTTTGTCACTGTATAAAAACACGCTTTACTTCTACAATTTCGGTAATTTTGCTTTTTAACAACATGAAATTAAAGAGACTCCATAGCGTCTGCTCACTTTTTGGGACTAAATTGTACATCTTATTTTGTATGTATGTATGTATGTATTTACCTGTCTGTCTTATCGTCTGTCTGGCTGCATTTTTGTGTTGTTTCCTTGGCTGGCCTGCCTTCAGCTGTTAAAATTTATGATAAATTTTATGCAAACCAAATTACATTAGTCGCCTGTTCATAAAAAGAAATTTGGCCAACTCCTTGCAAAATGTTTCTTTTTTGTTTCCAGAGATTTGAATTGTGTTACTTGCATTTTTTTTATTTGGCTGTTGAAGCATTAATGTGCCAAACATATAGACAGACGGCCAGCCAGTCAGCCAGCATATCAGATATTAGACTCTGTCTCTAGTCGTAGCGATTTTGCATGTCCGTCTTCTTAGTGCTTGATTAAAAGTAAAGATGGTCTTGTGAGTAACATTTCACTCTCGTTCGTTCATGCTCACTCATGAGTAAAAAACCTACTAAAATATGAATAAATGTGTATTTAAGTCAAATTAGCCAAAACACTCGTATTTATAACAATTTTTATGACGAGTGACTGTCAAGAAAAAGCTACATACTTCTATTTGTATTTCACGTCACGTAAGACAAAGTTTCCCTCTACTAAACCATCACTAAAAAATTAAATGAGTGATTTCACCCATCTCTTGTTTATTTAAAATACGATTTTAATATTCTGCTGCCAATAACGAGCCGCTTCTAATGTTATTTTATAACTCGAGCTCTCCAGTCACGCGACAATCACAAAACTGTACTATTATACATGTGTATATTCACTCACTCCAAGTAAAATTATTTTCTATATTACTCGAATGTATGCCCTTTCACTTTATAGAAGAAAGAAAATAATAGTCCACTGCAGTTTGTGTATTAAAATTTACGATTGATCTTACACTCACGTAATAACAATCACTTTATAGTTACATTCCTGCACAGCTAGTCATCTCGATGTTTTTAAGAATCTAGATTATACATGCTCGCTTCATTGAAAAAAACACTTGCTCACACTCACGCGTCATCATGCGTGACTCATATCAGTTCGTGAGTGATAACCATTTTTATCTTCTCTCTGTTACAAACAAGAGCCACTTCAGGAAAAAAAAATGCAGCTTCATAAAAAACATCACCGTGCTTCTTTCGAAGTTGACAATCATTAGCTGAAAAAAACTTTATATAGGTTTGTTCATTTACTAAAAATTGCTAAGAATTTGTAATTGTTACTGAAAAGTGTTCATTAACTCAAAAAGTTTGGAAGGGGAGAGTTTCAAAAGATAAAAAGATTGAGAGACAAAAAAATCTTGCAAATTATTACTAGTAAAATTTTTTTTGTTTTGTTTTCAAATTAATTAAATAAAAACTTTGCATTTCTTTAAAAAAAAATATAAGTATGTAAAAAGAAACCTTGTTTTCCTAATTTATTATTTTTCTTTGATTAAGCCTATGTGGCTAAAATGGCAACCAGCTTACGTCACAAAACGGCTCTGGGACCATAAACGGAGCAACAGAGGCCCTCCTCACCACTTATCCGTTCCCTCGTTCACCGGATGACCGCTGTGGCCAGGTATCCAATAAATGGAAACCTTAGCGAACGGATTTAGTCTGCCAATAGCACAAAATTACTTTCAATACTTTGGTATTGTATTGACGTGACATCGATGTTGACAGCTGGAATAAGGGTGAATGTCAACACATTTGGTGATTGCTTGTATTTCTGCCAGAAATACCGTAGGCCATTTGCCCATGGGCCCAACTACTCCAGCACCAACTCCATCTTCCGTTTCGGATCCATCCGTATACCAACATAAACTTCTGGAGTCCACAGTGGGACCGCTTTCCTTCCACAATGCCCTTGGGGGAATTGTGACATTGAATCTCCTGTCAAACCTCAGTTCACAGTTTATCCTGTCACTAGACATTCCTAGCAGCCCTATCCAGGGTGGCGTTTGCTGAAGTAGTTAGCACGTTGACTACAAAACCGAAGGTCCTGGGTTCGAGCCCGGTCTCCGACAGTTATTAAATAACAACACCCCGAATTTTGTGATGTCATTAGTGTCCCTTTGTATCAGTTGCTGTAAGTAAAAGTTCTAGTGATGAAGACATAGACACTGGTTACTAGACAACACCGGTTGCAGCGAATGCTAATCCTAAAGTAACATTAGAGCGCCCTCCTTCGTCGGTATGGTGTAGCAGAATCATCGGCGGAGTAAAATAATCAATAAAGTGGCTACTAAACACAACTTTAAAAATTTAATACACCTCATTGACACCAGAGGCGCTGCAAAACAGCATTATTAAAAAACGTGCAAAAAAGCAGAGATGTAAAAGAATGAAGCTTTCCTCTATCTCTTCCTTAACCACCTGTCTTGTCTAGCACTATACCTTCCCTATCAAGCTCTCTCACTACCTTCTATTCAACTCACAGACAGCACAAAGGTTTCATTGTATTGGACACTTCCTTACCAGTAGCCTGCTGATCTAACCTAACCTATGCTGGGCATTCTACTCAGGACCGACGAGTGCCCGTTACCGACTCAACGAGCAGATTTTAGATACGAAGACGTCACTTAAGAATTTTATTCATTCACGCTTTATTGCTTCGATATTTTTAGAAGAAAAAATCAATCAGAATCCTGCGTGATCATGCGTGACTCATGGCAGTCACGCAAGTGATAAGCATCTATTGTTGAACCATGCATGTTTGTTACGAAAGCAAAATATGTGTATCTATAGTGTGTGCTGCTTGCTTTATCTGCTGTAATTGTTGTCTCACTTAAAACACTTACAACATGACGCGCCTAATGATCTTTTAACCTGTAATATTTAATTGTTTGTTGTTGTTTTTGCCGCTGTAATGAATGTGTTTTGCTTTCTTTACTTTACGCATGAAATGAAAATTTTCGTTTAAAATTTGCAACATGTACCACTCACTACCCTCAATGCCTCTCTGCACTTAATAATGACTACATTACGATATAATAAAATGTCTTTATGGGCCTGTCCCCAGATGTCGACAACGTTCGACTTTTCGCAAACTTATATTTGAAACAACAACAAAATCTTAAAATTTGGTTTTGCTTTGAATGTAGGTGTGCGACAAGTCGAATGTTGTCGTCATCGTGGGACAGGCCCTATATATGTAAAAGAAAATATACATGTACGTATGACGTATAAATATTTACAGTGAGATACACATACTTTTTATGCTTGGCACAGTGCATTAAATCCAAATTTTCCATGCTTGGTCTATGATTTCGAGAGATTCTCGTCTACCACATCAAACTCTCGTTAAAACAAGTACGCCTTGCAAAAGTGATCTTTCATCTCTTTAATTAGACGCTCATGCATATTTCCGTCTGTTAAAGGTGAAAGTGATTTGTTGTTGTCATTGTTGTATTTTGTGGTCATGTTGTTGTTGCATTAGTGCAGTGTTGTAATGTGCATTTAAATTAACAGATTCTTCCCCTATTGGACGTGCATAACGTCCGTCCACACAGCGTCCGTCTCTTTGTCTGCAACTTCCACATGAAAACGATGCCTCATATCTAGATGCACACATGTTTTTCTTTAGCTACACCACATGTGTGTTTAAAACGTTGAACATAAGTACGTTCATGGAAAAAAAAATAAATAATTTAATTTCTTTGCAAATTTTTGTTTTGTGAATATAAAAAGTGAAGTGAGACCCCATCTCGCAATTATAGTTTACAGATCATAAATATTGACTTTTAGACTATTAAGCAAACAGTGAGTGTAAAAATCTTGTACACAACACACTGAACGTTTTGTTTGTACATTCAGTTTGTGACTTGAATAAATAAAAATTTTGAAAAATCACGTTTAATGAAGGTTTTTCAGGTTTTTTTTAGTTTACCAAAGTAATCGTTATTACTATTATGGTTTTTTTTTCAAATTTTTTCTTTCCAGAAAAAAGAAAAAGACCTGAAGAAGAAATATTCGATTCAATAATAATATCTGCTATTTTCTTAATACTCTTATAGGGTTTACCAATAAGGAAGAAATGAGTCTATTTGAGACAAAACATAGAGGTAAAGTTTTTTAAGGTTTTGCTATATACATTCTACAAAATTTTTAGCATTAGCTTTATTATATCTTGTTTTTGAAGGCATATCACTCGTCTACTTTAAACAAATCAAATCTGCACAAGAAAAATTTAGATGTGGATCAAATCGCATGCCCTTGGTTTGCCACCACTTAAAATCAATTTACAACAGAACAACAGAGTTTTAGATATTTTATAAATTTTTAAATTTGGAATTTCACTAAAGAATGAATTCCAAATTTATTTTTTGTTTATCTTTATTTTTTTTTTGAAATTTTAAAATATTTTTCTAAATTTTTAAATTCAGAATTTTACTAAAGGACGAATTCAAGGACAACGAATGTAGCTAGCGACTACTTTTAGTGAACTTAAAAATTTGATCATTTAAAAAAAATTAAGTTTATGAAAATCGCGAATGTTAAGGGTTTCAGCCATTGAAGAATCTCATAAAAGTACACAAAAGACACAAATTCTAAAAACCTTTAGCAGCCCAGGTACCTTCGATTTACTCGCCCATCTTGACGTGTATGACAAGATATCATGAATCGGATAGAATGACGTCTCTTATTTCATTACGGTATACGCGAAAATCCTTCCCGATGTGCCTTAACAAGGGGTGCTGTGTGAATTGAAGTGATTTGTCAGCAATGCTGTCTGCTGTCTGATCTATTTCCTGGTGAAGATGTTCAATAATCGCCATATTGACACATCCAGTTGCGATTCGAAGTGTATAGTTCTACATCGTGTATACTGGTAGATGTTGCCACTTCACTATGTGTCCAAGTACCGAAATTGCGGCAAAAGTTATTTCAATGCAAGCATCATAAAACTTGGTGTAGAGGGCCCTGTTACTAAAATAAGAATTTTGCAAAAAGTTGTCCATTGGTAGGTAACACAGGGGGTGTTGGGTAACATTTAGTAAAATATTTTCATATTTTCTTAAGTACACACCTCCATTTTGGTAAAATTGTAACCACCTTTTGCTTCTCGTAGGAGTTAAAAGGAACAAATATATACATATGCAAAAAAGTTAATTTGTACTTCAAGTGTGCTTAAATCACACATATACATATAACTAATTTTTTAAATTAATCACTTCTTCCTTATTGCAATTTTTTGCCACTCAGCAGTTTGAAAACTTAATTAAAAAAATGTAAACATTCACAGCTGTTTGTAGTGAAACAGGGTTGCCAGTTATGTCGTCGAAGTGCTAGAAATGGAAACGTATTTTTTTTTCAAAAAGCGAATTGAATTTTTGCCGCTAAAATTTAAATTGGAGACATCGCAGTGATTATCTGCTTATCCATGTCCCTTGAGATGTAAGGTAGGACTCTTTCTGGTTAACAGATGTGGTTGGAAGTAGAAGAGGCTGTTGAAGACCACTACCAAAATTTTTGGGTTATGGGCCGTAGGGATATGTCTGCCTTCAACTGAGATGTCCAATTGAGTTTTTATTCATTCGTCCATGAGGTTAAGAGATACACCGTGGAATTAGAAGTTGATAGACTAAGGTCCATTATTACAACTTTCTGTTAGTTAAAGGTACGATCTTGTCTGCCCGATAAATAGCTTTGCATTATTAAAAAATTTATTTTTTATTGTTGTTATTATTAACAGTAATAATTTTTTAGGCTCAAATTCACAGTCTTTAGTTAACTAATGAAGGTGGTTTAACCAATGAAATTGATAAGGAAAATCGTTAGTTTAACCACGGGCGTTAGTTAACTATAGACTGTGAATTTGCAGCCTAATGGATAAAAATAATAATAAATAAGATTTTATAATGACAAAATCCGGCAAGTTGTAATAATGGCCCTAAAACTACGTTCCTGTAAAAAGTTTGCAATAATGGCCAGGTATTGTCTGATTCTAGAATTCACGTCGATAACATTTACGCCGGATGAGAAAATAGTATAATGATCGGCGTACAACACCAGGGAAATGTCATGTTGGGGCTCAGAAAGTTTAGAAATATAAATGTTAAATAGTGTGCGACGACACTCCTCTCTGTGGTATACACATTTTTTCTTGCCCTTAAACTCAACAAATGCTTGCCTGCCATTTAGATAATTGGCAATGTAGCGCTTAATGTTGTTGGACAAATTTGAGTCCCAGCTGCCTTTAATCAGCATAGAGTGGTCAGCCGTGTCAATGACTTTGGACATGTCCAAGTCAGAGACGATCTATGGTACGTACAATGACACGACCGTTTGCAATCAGAGTGGCTATCAAGCTCCTAACAACGAACACCACACGGGGTGTAAGGCGAGCGGGAAATGCTCCTTGAGGTGTGTCAGAAATTGGCCTTTACTTTCTGTTGTGTTACAAATTTGTTTTTGTAAGATTGGTTACACACCAGCGTTGCCACTTTAGCATTTTTGATGCTAAATTTAGCATATTTTGTATTAATTTAGGCGCAAATTTTTTTCTATGTTTTATAAGATAACTTTTTCATGTATGTATATATGATTAAAAACATGCACGGTTTCCCTCCTTGGAAAATTTTTATGAATGATTATTTTAAAAAAGTAGTCTCTAAAAATATATATGTATGTATTTAGATTTCAAACACTACTAAATTTTCTTTAAAATCAGCTCTGACAACTTATAAATGGAACTGAACTTGTGACCATGAATTATATTCGCATAAAGAAAGAAGGCGATTTGTTGCAAATCTCCATAAATAGTTGAATTAAATACAATTCATTGGCTTCGAAAGTGACTTTAAGCGCAATATACTAATAATCCACAAGTGTGTACAAATTTTGTTTTTTTTTTAATTTTCTATATTTGCTCCTTTTTAAATCTTGTTTATGGTTTGTAATGTTTGGACTTCATAAGGATTAGTGACTTGAACTGTATACAGACAGGGTGGTACAAATACAAAAATGTTTTATATTTTGCATAAATATATGCCATTTTGCTTTTGAGGTGTTATTGATGTTGTATATGTATTTAGTAGTATTCTTGACGACGTCTCAAAAACATAAGATCATTTTGAAAAAAGAGTTCAGAAAGCTAAAACCACAAAAGAAGAAGAAAAGTTAAAAGGCAGGGTATGTAACCATCGTGTAAATCCTGTGTTGTGCTTTAAAACCCCGCTTTTGATTTAAATTTTTCTATTACTAAATATAGAAACGCTTGTGCCGTGCACAGTCGAAATCATGTGGATTCCCTAGCTTTGAAATATAAAAAATTCATGAGGATGAGGCCAAGTGTTTCAGAAAAATGGTTCCCAGCAAGATTTGGAACTCTTGAGTTAGTTAAAGGATCCATGTCTTGTAAGCCAAGTGAACATAAAAGAATATTTAATTATAAGTTAAATACTAGCAGAACGAAACATCATGTTGCTTGTGAAGGGTGCTTCACTGTGTCTGGTGATAAAAATTTCATTCCTATACATATACATATAAGGAATTTTCAATGTAAATAGAATGCGAGACTTGTTTTGCCATTCCATTTTACATTGAAGCTTTGTCTGTAACAAATCATGAATTATACCAACAATAAATAATTGCATGTTTTTTCTTAAATTTATTTGTTAGTTGTTGTTTATTAGAATACGAACGCCCAAAACGTAGAAAATGCCATTAGATGTGAAAAAATCGTATCGATTCCGTATTCCAACCTTGTTTCGTTTTCAGTTAGTTACAAAAAATCATTTGTTATTCAATTACTAAGTTAAAAAAAAATAATATTTTTACTGAAATAGAACCTACCAACAGAATTAGTAAAACTAAAAACCAAAATTCGTAAGAGTTTAATATGTAGACCTCAATTTGCTCCAAAGGGTCATAACTGGTGACGAATCGTGGGTTTATGGTTATGACGTGGAAACCAAAGCTCAATCATCTCAATGGAAGCTGCCGCACGAAGCAAGGTAAAAATCGAAGACGAGCCAAAACACGTGCAGGCACAGCAGCTGTCAACAATTAACTGAACATTCAAAATAGCCGAAATTGTCGCATAAGTGAGAGACATGAGTACCAACATAACGCCACAAAAAAAAAATAAAAATTCGAATATACGTAACCCCCGAAAATTCAAAATTCGCGATACGTTTTGAACAAACCTCGTACGTTTTTATATGGATCATGTAATTCCTTAATTTTTCTCGATGCAAACGAAAATTTCTCACATGTTACAGAAACGAGTTACCGGGTCGATAAGAAAATTTTCCTTTAAACAAACTTCAGTTTGTCTTTCTTTTTATTACTTATTTAGGATCCACCCGTTTCAATATGGTTAAGATGAGACAAATGCAATTGCAGCAATGTCATGAATGTGCGTAAAAATTTACAAAACATTTTGTTGCTGATGATGATGATGATAAATGTTGCAACAAGCAATGTCGTAGTTGCATGAAGAAAATTGCAAATATTTTTTATAATATTTTTTTTTTCACTTTCGCTTTTTTTATTTTGTAACTGATGGTGGTCTTGCGAGGGTTGGTAGTACGAAATATCAAAATTTACATACGAGTACTGATTAGTTTTATAATTACAATTCCTGGCATTTTCTTCCGTAATTATTCGGCCAGCTAAAATTTGCAAAATAATAATAATAATAACATAATTATTTATAACGATTCTTCCCTCGTTTAATTCAATTGCAAATACAAGAGAAAAATAGTGCAACATCCATCGTCTTACTGAATTTGTATTTCATTGACTGTTACATGGTTAAGACTTTGCAACGCTGTTGCCTTTGCTTGTTTTCGTTGATCCGTTGTTAACTGTGGCATTTATCATGATGATGTTGCACTGTATGTTTGTTTGTTTGTTTAGGTCTTGCATCTTTTTAATTCGCTTGAATGTGTTTGTTTTTGTGCAGCACTCTCAACAAGAAGACATTGTACATATAACATTTTTTTTTTATTTCGATCGGTGCGTCTATAAACGATCAGCATAGTTAATTATGTTTCTTTTTCGCAATCCGCATCCAAAGAAAAATGCTTTATTTATACAAAAATTCGTTGCATTTAATAGCCTTTGGCATTACAACATTTAATTGTACAAACAGTGCGCGAAAGAAGTAAATATAAATAAAAATGAGTGGCCTTATATCATAAAGATAAATGTTTTAAAAAGCAATGATAAGAGAGCATGACAAACACCACTATATTATATCCATTAATCTACAGACCTTTAAAAATATCCCTCACACAGAACAATGTCAACTTAACTACGTAAACAAGGTTAGTTTAACATTTTTCGGCAACGATTTTGTTTCATATGTGTTTCATGTCAATCCAACATAATTTACAGCAATCTTTAAAGAAAAAGTTTAATATTGAAATAACTTTATTTCATGTTGATTTAACATTGCCATACTTTTAAATCAAAATGAAGAATCATGTTGCATGAAAGTTATTTCATTCAATTTAATTTAATTTTGTCATTGATTTTATTAATTATTTAACTTACGTGTGTATATTGGAACAGGCTTCAGAAAAATGTTTGAATGTATGTATCTAATTGACTTACCAGGCCAAGATTTGAACTCGGAACTCATCATGTGTTAGTCAACGCGCTTACCGTTCCAGCCACAATAACCTTAAATATTCTTTAGATACACACTAAAGGCCGTGATACACTATCATACAAAATCGTGCGTAATACGAAAAAATACACCCCTGGTATGATGGAGTTTATGAAAATTTTCAAAAGACAATAACAATTCATCACACCAGGGTTGTACTTTTTCGTAGATCGCACGACTTTGTATGATAGTGTATCACGGCCTTAAATATATATGATTTAATATGATTTCAAATCAAAATTTTTGCATGGTGATTTTACATTGTTATTTTATTCTGCGTGCTCTATATGCTTGAAAGTTTTCATTAAAATATCTTTTAAAAATTATTATATGTTAATTCAAAAGCTGTGATTGTTATTTTTTCGTAGCTACAAAATTAATTTCCTTAAAATTTTATATAGAAAATTGATTTATAAAAAGCAACTATTATTTTCAATCAAGAGCGATAAAATCGTAAAATATGTGGGCATCTTAGAATTCAAAAGTATATGTGACATTTCACCTGAACTTCTGTTAAAGCGTCCTTTACAAAAATATTTCCCCAATCTCGCAGCCTAAAGTGAAATTTTATGATGTTATTTCTCCTAAGGCTCCAC
Organism: Nowickia ferox; assembly: GCA_936439885.1. NCBI lineage: Eukaryota > Metazoa > Arthropoda > Insecta > Diptera > Tachinidae > Nowickia > Nowickia ferox. The sequence continues at coordinate 95,145,666 of OW387024.1, read as the reverse complement.
CTAAATCAGAGTTTTGAACGATGCGTTAGTAGCGTTACTTTGGTTAGGCTATACTTTGGCATATTTCAACTTGAATGTATTATTTAAAGTGTATAGAACGATGGTTTCTTAAATAAATAAAGGTTAACGGAGAATGTGAATGAATGAATAATTTAACTCTAAAAGAAATACATTTCTGCAAATCGTATTGAACGTTTAATAGTGCTATCCTGCAAAACAGTCAAATATGGCTTAAACACTTTTTCCTTATTGCCACAGATTTCATCTTTCCTCAATTTTTCTGTCCACCGCTAGCAAGTCTATTTATTTTTTTGCCGCTTTAATTTAAATTTAACTAATTTCAAAGCAGGTTAATTTTACACTTACGATGTCGCATGTGACCAACTTTATCTATGTATCATGATCAAAAACCTTTTTATTTTTCAGCAAGGCTTTCTTTATTTTTAATGTATTAAATATCTCTTAATGTGTGTTTGATGAGCTCTGTACTTACATGTTCTTTCAACGCAGTAATAACAAATGTTGTTTTACAATATTTCACGTGACATCAAAATATGCGATTTTGCAAAGCTAAAATTAACAGTTATTTGCAATCGCATACTTTATAATGCATTCTTTTTTTGACTCTTTGTACTTGTTTACAAAAAGCTTTGAACAAATTGTGACACGTTAAATTAAAACAATTCACGTATTCTATTTCAAGTGGAAAATGTTTCTTTACAATTTATGTTAACTGAACGTTAACACTGGCCAATAATATACATATGTATGTATTTTTTGGGCGCAATACTTTATGCCATACTTCAAAGCTCGTTTCATGATCGCTATGCATTCCCTGTATCATATTTGATTTCTGGTTCCATTTTAGCTCTAAAAAGTGCATAGTGATTTTTTTCCTCTGCATTCGTTTTCCAAAATTTTTTTTGACCTCGATTTCTAGATTATGGCGGTTTAGTAATTGTTATATTACGTGCTTCATTATGATGGAAAGCACAAAACTTGGGAATGGAATATGTGGCGCATTATTACATTTCGATCCAGAAATTACTTTAAACGATAATGTGTTGGATTACTTCCTTTTTTCACTGTACCCATATAAGGGCATATTCATACGCCTTTTTGTACTAAATACCTACAAATTTTACTTACATACATAAGTTTATTATAAAGTTAATAACACTGTATTTTTTATTGGAATATTTTCTCAAGGAAGGAGTGTTTATTTTTGTATTATTTTTTCTTTGTTTCGCCTCCTTGATCTTCTTTGCTGTTGCATATAATTTGCTGTTTATTTATTTATTTTGTTGTTTTTGTTTTTGTTTTGAATAAAGCTTTTGCGTACTTTAGTTTTTAATTAAAAATTTTTAATTTATTTTAATGATGAACCTATTTTTTCTTCCTTGAGTTATTTTTATTTTTAATTTATGTGCGGCCATGATTTGTGTGATTTACTTGAATCGTTGTACAAAAGTATATTTTTGGATTTAATGTGACATTTCTATGATGGCATTGATTCAATTATTTATTTTTGCTAAGAATATTATCCAAAGCTGTTAAAATATGGGAATAATGAATCAAAACCCCCCCCCCCCCCCCCCCCCCACTACAGCATGAGAACATAATTCGAGGAGTGGCAACAATACGAAACCTTTTTTGCGATTAAGACTTTATTTTGATGGTAGTCTTATTCTTAAGTGGAACTTGCCCTTTTGTTTCAAGTGAAAATCGTGTGTAATATTCTGTTTTATTTTTTTGTTTATCTCTCAAAAATTTTTCAAACGAAATGAGAAAACTTTATATCTGAATTCAATTTGTTTTATTGAACTTTAAATATCTCATTTCAACTTGGATTTGATAATAATGTTTGATATTGCATTCAAAAGTTTATTTTGTATTTTGAAACGAAAGAAAATACTTTCCAATTTGGATGGAATTTGAATTACAATTCGAACGCATTTGCTTACGTTTCGAATTACAGAGTAGACCACCACCACTATTTCGCTAGAAGTCAACATAGCTTTTCTAAAGAACTTACGGAGTAGAAGACATTTGGTACAATAGAATCTGCAGCTACACCTGCAGTTTACTGCTGATGTTACCTAAGACAACATATAACAACAATTTCCCATAAAATTTCCGTTGGTGTTCGAGCGAAAATATAAAAAAACCGTGTTTCAATTACCTGAATCCTGTCTCATCACAGGAATCGCTTTTGGTGTGGTTGATTAATCGCGCTGAGGTATCTCAAAATATCACTTATAGGAATCACTATTTTCTGTGATATAAAGATCTGATGGAAACTTAATAAATAATTCCATATAATCTCCATTGAAATGTTTTGGAATTTTGTTCGATATCGAGTGTCAGTATCGTCACGCCATGAGATCTGATTTAGCCATTGGTAACTATCTGAAATGGGGACATTGAAATCACTTGTATTTTATTGGACACTCGTATGTATTGTTTGTTCTATAGTTCTCTTAGAATGATTATATAACTTCTCAGGTTTAGAATTTGTATGTCAGTGCAGGACAAATCTTCATAAGTTCTAAAACCAAAAGATATATGGAGCGATAGATCTTGTCGAACAGTTTTTGAAGATGAATTTGTGAATGTGGCTGCTTCGTTTGACTTAGATGGGGTGTATTCTGGTTGTCCTGGTTCTAACACTTTTCAAAATGTTCAACCGTATCACACCAATGATCCAGTAAATGTTGTCATGCGATTTATTCAAACTTGCTGGTTTGCTCGTTAATGGTTTTAAGTAACCTTAAAGAAAATACAAAAGCCATAAATCGCAAGTTTTCTACGACCAACTGAGTGGATTATTTCGAGAAATTACAGGTTCGCTAAATGTGTCATTGAGTAAATCGAGTATTTGACAATCTGTGTAAAATGTAGTGCAGTTCTGCTGGAAAACATGTTTTCAAATTCAATTAGAGCCGAAATGTGGGATGCAATGAGCGAAGCGGGGATTAATCCAGGACGGTTCGACAAATGGTGACCGAATAGGAAGTTTGCTCTATGACAGGAGTCGAAACGTGAATTAATTCTTTCGTCTGCCGTATCACAACACAAATTTTCAGACTGAAATCATTAATATAGATACCCGGACATCAAAGAGGCTGATAGGCCACTGCAGCACGTCAGACCTTTTAAGAGACCGAAAACTGAACTCAAACAGTGGGCGATTAGAGAACATGACAAAGTTTGCCAAAATGTTACTGTGTGAAGAAGAAGATTCTAAGATTGCATAGGCCAATACTCAGAAGACTGGTTAGCCGGCCACACAGACATGAGGTCTTATTTAGCTCGAATAGGACTGATAGAGAATATCACATGCAGAGCATTTGAGGAGGAGGACGAAACATTAGAACACTGCCGGAGGGACAACCGGGCTTGGAATGTATTGGGAACTCTGATTGGAAGAGAATATATAGAAACGACTGGTTTCTTCGCGTGACCGGTTTATCAAACAGGGTTTTTTGTGCAGTTAGGTATAACCTGCTGGGTCAACAAAGTTGCCACTCTTTTCAAACTGACTAATTAACATAACGACTCTCAGCTGACGGTAACACTCTTGTTGTACTTGTTTTTATTTTAGCGAAGTAATGAACCGTCAATTGCGTGTGGACATAGAATCTCACTTGGTCTCATCGTAAGTGCTGCGATTTTGCAAACTAAATCAAGACTTTCGAATTAAGTCTACACAATTCGCAAGCTGGCGAAAACGAACAGAAAAAAACTAATACCTCTCGATAAAGGGAACCTTAAAAATATTTCTAACTTTATGATATCACAAATGTAACAATAATAATTATTATGCAAAAAACTTCCACAAAAACCAAAGAACAAAAAAATTTCATACAAAATGTCTTCCACGAGGAATGATTCGAAAAAGCTTCATGTCAAGTTGGTTTAAATTCTATTGGAAAATTTTATGTTATAAAAATGTTACAGCCGAAGGTCTATCTATTTCTAATATATTTGTTATCATTTAGCTGGAAAACTAAGCTGCCAGCTTGAATTATTATCAAAATAATTGTGTTTAGTAACTAACAAATTGAAAATTATATTCCACATGGAAAGGAGCAAAATAGAGTCTAGTCAAAAAGTTAAGTAGCCACACAAATAACATATACATACGTCTTGGGGCATACTTATACTGGTCAGGCAACTGAATTTAATCATACGATCAAGATGAAGAAGATTGTGCGTCTGTGATGCGATATGTGTAGTAGGATCAGATGTGGTTGTAACTGCCCAACATCGTACATACGTTGATGATTGTTGGTGGTGGTCATGTTGAGATGCAGAATAACTTGTTTATTAACTCACAAACCCTCAACCAACTCCCTGTTATTTTTCGTTATTTACAACATACTTGACTCATGCCAAGAAGTTGTTGAAAATACGAGTACAAGAAAATAATGGTATAAAAAAGCAGACATGCAGACAGGCTTCTTTGGTGTTTTAAGTAAATTAGGGTGACACCTAGAGAGTGGCTTTAATAAAAAAGCATTTTAACTTTATGATGAATTTCATTCTCATTAGATATGTTAGATTGATTGGATTGCCTGCTCCAATTTGTTTTTGTCATATAAACCAGCTATTCGCTCGTTTTGAATTGGACTCATCCAGACCCACTAAGTATCTGCTACCTAAGTGTCGCTTTCGACTCTCTTGAAGTTGTGAGTATCAAAATAGCAAGTGCTTCACTCTTCATGGCGCTTTTTATTGCCTAGACTATCGCGCCTGTCGTGCAATACCGCGTATCATCTGCGGTCCTCTGAATTGTACTTAATGATGATTTTCCAAAGATTAAAATTCCTTATGAATCTCACAATCCTGCACAATGATCGAGTACTTCTGCAGGTATGATCAATTTATTCCCATCTCGACTTGACGTTTATGTTGGTCACTTTGTCTATATGATCCAACTACTTGGATTCACACGTTAAATATTTCGAAAGACCTCCTTGCTCACTGTGTTAAAATATTTTGGGATCAGATCCTCCTTATTGTCCATATAAATTTTGAATATTGTGGTTGAGATGGCCCCTTCGAATATACTTCACCTCTGTTGGAATGCAGTGTTGTGCAAGAGATCCTTGTACTTAAAGTGAATGTTACTTCAACAATATATTGTTGGAAAAGGGGTAATTAATTACATAATAATGGGAGAAATAATGTATTATTTTCCAAAGCAAGACAATGCATTTCCTTAGAAACGAGAGGGTAATGTGATCGAACACCATAAATTCACATTGATTACCACGTGAAGGAATGTACGCATTAAAATAATTCATTACTTTCCCAGGACATGTTCTGTGTTAACAGTAATGAATTCTGGAATGAAAATTATACACGCTGTGCATTACCTTCTCTACCTTTATTCATTACCTTTTCCCACTGGGTATAAATTGGCAGTTGAGCAGGTTCTTGATCTCCTTTCTACAGGGTCATTATGACAAACGCTAACGTCGATAGTATACAAGGCCTGAATGAATGACTGACGGATCACCAGACAGTCGTAGACTCACTTGAATAGTAGAAACTCGGTGTCTTTTGTTTCAGCACACAGGAGGAGATTTCGACTCTGTTGTCTGTGCTGAACGGACATTGTCTCATGGGTAAGCATGTACAGACATTAGAGCTTAAATATAATGACTTCTGACACAGCTGCCAAGTCAAAGATGAGAAGAAGGCCATAAAATACTTCCTATGCCACTGCTGAGTTGCAAGAGACCAAGTCCGAGATTCTAAATAAAATTCTTCTTTAACTAAAGAGACTGGAAATCCCTAAGAAAGCATACTGAGGATACTAGGTTCCTAACCTCATTAAGTTTGAGTTCTTTATTAGGTAGCTTCCACAATATCTCTTTATAAGAGCGCAGAACATGATATGAAAGCATAAGATTCCATTCACATATAGCGTAACGCTATTTTCGGAGTTTTTATACCCCCTTCCTTTGTAACGCTTTTTTACAAAATGTTCAGTATACATTTTCTAAACCGAAAGAAATCCTTACCCCCTCCCCCTGGAGCGGGAGAGCTGCTTCCTACCCTTGAAGTTACATTCCATTACTGTCGATAAGATAACTTCAAAAGCAACACTAATTATACCATAAGTCTCAGTCTAATCGCAAGATCCATAGTGAATGAAAGCAAACTTGCTTGGCAGCGTGTCAGAAAATTTAAGTTTGTCAAATACCGCAGATGCACATCTGCATACATAATTTGATCTTAAATGATAAGCGAAACGTTTGCTGACTTTAATCTACAAAAACAACAATGTCCCAACTACAAAAGGGTATACAGCGCTGTTCAAGCATAATACTGATGCGCTATTATTCCGTTGCATGTCTATGCTTGTCAAAAAAATTCACTGAACACCGCCGACTGACTCTTAATTAATATTTAACACATTGCTTTGCTTTAAAATCTTAGAATTAATGCAACTTTATTCTAATTTATTCTTCTATATGAGTGCCGACATTTCACAGATTGTTTTGCTTTTCTAGAAGCTTTTAAAAGCTCTCTCCCTAATGTCTATAAACTGGGCGGCTTTTACTTAATAAACAATGGGAGAAAAAAAAGAAGTTTTTAAATTTATAAAATGTTAAAAAATATACACAATCAAAATGATTGGTGGCAATTTGTAAGTAAAATGTTGAAAAGATAACAAAAAAGAAAACGAACAGGCCCAACCAACATCTGAAAACAGACTTTGCAAACAAAAAAAAACCAATGATTATGAAAACATTTTTCCTCTCACAGGTAACAAGATTTTTTTTAAATTCCATTTTTCTTACAATATGTGTCAGTTTGTTATGAAATATTTTTCAGTGATATGCATTTAAAAACAACAACAACAACACCAAAAATAATACTAATATAAAATTATGGCAAAACAGGATACTTAAAAAACATTATTATGTATTTCAATTTGAAGTCAATTGAACGCTAAGGCATTTGAAATTACATTAAAGTGTAATTAATGGCTAAAATATATAAAAAACGCATTTAAGAGAAAGACATATTTCACTGTTGGGCAAAGTTTGGTTTTGTTCATGTGCAATTTCCGCTAAATTAAATCCAAAAAATATCGTAATAATTAGAAATGAAAACTCGACTGGTTCCTGCATTATTATTTTATAACAATTTAATCAAATGATTTTGCATTATTTTTGCAGTTTCCTTTCTTACGTTTTTTGTTTGTTGTAGTAACTACAAAATTAACGTTTATTTAATTTATTTAATTTATTTAAAATGTGCGTAAAACAGGAATTTTTTGTTTTGTTGCAGTGAAAATGAAATGAAATGTTTCTGCAACATGTTCCTAAGAGTCGTTATTAATTTGGCGGTTGAGTGTATAACATCGAACTTGCTGTTTATGTTTGAGTGTCATATTGCAAGTTTTGTTATTGTTCGATCTCTGTGTAAATAAATAAAAATGTTTAAGTCACAGTGGGCCTGAGTAATTAAAAAGTCGAGTGATGACTTAACAGAGTAATTTTACCTGTGCAACACATACATACATATAGAGATGTCTATAGGCTAATCAATATTATTGAGCAGTTTATTGCCACCGCTAGTTAGTACGCTGCACAAAAATTTCAAAATAATGCTTAGTCTTTCTCCAAGGCTATTCATATTTCATATTATGGGTTTTTAAATCTACATCAACCAGTGATCCCATTAGGATACGAAAGATAAATTTTTCGTATCTTTTGATGGCTTCAGGTACCATGTGTAATCCCGACATTTTTCGTATCTTTTGACTCTGTATGTAAAATGTACAGAAAATATGAAAATTTTTTTTTTTGAGGAAATATGAACGTCTTTTTTATTTTCAGGAAGTTTATATGAACTTTTTGATATAATCGCCTTAGTATAAGCGCCTTAACTCGTATATTAATTTTTACAAAATGAATTTGTTTTGATAACATCCAAAGCTAGTTATGTACATATAATTAATTTTAAAGTTTGCTTACTGTATTTTTAAAAATTAATGCCTAATATTTATGACTTAAATAAATATAAAAATGAATTTATATGATATCATTTTCTTTACAATATTCATTAAATATGAAATAAAAATGTTATTTTAATAAATGTTAAACGTTAAAAATGGACTTTAAAATTTTTTACAAAATGTATCTTTTTGGGAACAAATGTATCTTTTTGGAAACTAAAATGTATCTTTCTCGAAATTTCACTGGCAATACTGACATCAACTGACACCACACACAGTGGACCAAACACAAAGAAGGCTGATGATGAAGGTGTAGTGGCCTTCGAAAACAGCTAGTTGTTCCGTTCTACTACGTGTTTGTCAGAATATTTGCAACTAACTTTGGTGTTATTTGTTCATTAATAATTATCACATGTAATTTGGCTTATAAAGCGATACGAACTCTAGCCTTATCAAATCATAAATATAGAAACAAATGAAGTTCGAACAATAATAATTAAAATTAATTAAAAATTTATCTTTATTCAATGAATGTGATCAAATATGGCTGAAAGTAAAACATTTGCAATATTTCAAAGCTCATATACTGCTCACTTTTTTTATTCTAAAGCAGAATTCACCCATTTGTTTCAGACAAAAGTTTTATGCAGACAAATCCATTTTCAAACTATATACAATAATACATTTGCACTAACAAAAATTTTGTCGGAAACAAATAAGTTAATTCAGTAGACTTGGGTCGAACACATTATCTAGTACATTTTTGACAAAAACTTATAATCAATGATCTTGATCATCGGTATGTGTCAAAAAATATAATTAGTGAACGGGTTCGAACCATGTCTAATATTCACCTCAACGTGTCAGCAAAATTTCGTTAAAATCGGTTGAGAACAAATACAAGAGACATTATGTTAAGCTTAGATAGGCGTAGCCCTTTCCACTTTTTTTTTATTAAAAACCAAGTTTTGTGTGAAGTTCAATAGGAATAGTTTGTGGCAGAATTATGTGAAACACATATAATAATAAATTTTAGTGGACGTGTTCCGACCGATTGTCTAAACTGGAGATTATGTCATTGAAAGACATCTAGACACCTTCTGACTAGAACCAAACTCGATATGGTAGTTAAGTTTTGCACAACTAACATTTCACCAAAAAATTTGAATAATATTGCCAGTGGTTCCCAAATTATGATGCTACAATGTACGAAAAAAATAAAAAAATTTCTTAAAACTGCCATCATATAAATTGTTATTTTTTTTTTAATATCTAGGGTAGCCGAATGACTTATGCCTTGTTTCAAAGTTATTATAATAGTGTTTCAACGGCTATAAAAATAAAAAAGGTTATCACAATTGTAGATGTTGTTTTTTTGCAATCCACTATTCATGATACTGTAACTAAGAAAATGGTACTTTTAAAATTTAAAAAAAATTTACATATATTATTCGCTATGTCATCATCAAATCTCTATATGGTACTCTTACAGGTTTCTTAGATATAAATAAAACTTTCAGCAATGTAGGAAAAATAATTAAATTTTGTGTGAAATGTTAGTTGTGCAAAACTTAACTACCATATTGAGTTTGGTTCGATTTGGAAGGTGTCGGTCCCAAAATCTTGATTTTTTGGTTGGTTTTATATGGAATAAGTCATATGTTGAAGAAACTTAATGTATTAGGCTAATTTCTTAAGCTTTGTATAGAAACCGTTAACAGTATTTTGTCTCTGCTGTAAAATTTGCTGGAAGTGAGTTAGCAGGTTTACACTCTAAGCCGCCGATATGTTCAATAGAAATACTTGATGTATTTCTATTGAACATATCGTCGACTTAGATTAAAAAAGAAAATAAACTTAAATAAGTAAAAAATACAACCAAATTGAGGAGTTCCTTTATTCTTTGAAGAAGTAAAAATTTAAATTGGATTTTAGCGTTTCTGAATTTTGAATTGAAGAACCGTGCAATACATTATTTTGTGAACTTAAACAAATTAATTTTATTTATGGCAACTCTATGCTTGAAAAATCCACATAAACACAACATGCTGCGTGTTATTTATTTTTCGGCAGCACACAACATGTCGCTTAGCATCATAAAGATTGCCTGTGTCGAACGAACACCTTATTGGGAATGCAACCAATTCCATGGATTTTAATACCGCAACAACCTTTGAAACGAAAGGTACAACATGTTTAAATTAACGGATAAACAGGCGAGGCTTTTAAGTAAACACGTTACTAAAATGACACACAACTGAAACTATAGTATAGCAGTCACATAATAAAAATAAAAACTAAAGCGCAAAAGAAAGTCAAATAAAATAACAAATGTTTTACAACAATTACACAAAACAAGATGTGGTTGAATGTGTGTGTAAATATTTCCAAATATTACAAAAAAAAGTGAATAAACAAGTATAAGAAATGGTTCTAGTGAATAAGAAATTAGTAGTATATGTATGTAAATAACTAATGAATACAACAAATTATTTCTCACCTTAACAAAAAGAAAATCGATCAAACTTGGAAATAGACAGAATTTGATAAGAAGGCCGCCACGAGAGAAAATAAGTCAATTTTCAATTAAAGAAAAGAAACAAGTACATAAAAAAGACAAAAGAACTGAAAATAATAAAATGATCAAGAATTAAAAAAACTTTTACAATTTCTTAAAATTAAAAACTTTTAAAAATTTCTTAAAACTTTCTTAACTTGTGCCTTTTGCTGTCGGATTTAGTTAAAATTATACGCGTGTGAATAATTTTTTTCTCCCAAATCAATTTATGCAGCAAAACGTATTAAATTTCTTTCACTTAGATGCGAAAAGAAAACAAGATCATCAAACAAACTAAACTGAACTCACTTTTTGTTTAAATTGAAAAAAGTGCTAAAAAAATCAGTTGAAATTTGTAAAATCCCAATTTAAAGTGAAAAGTTCTCCCAACATACACCTTTCTGAAACCTAATAAAATATACTAAAATTTTATATTTTTGCTTTCTATTTTATTTTAAAAAGCAAAATAAAAATATTAAAAAAAAAAATTTAGATTTCTAAAAGTAATAATTCTTTGAAATATGATATTAAACTGCCTGCTTACTTTTAATACCACAAATTTAAAAGAAAAGTTAAGTTAAGTTAAGTTTTCTGGCAAAAGCAATAAATCATAAAAATAATGTAAACTATTGAAATAAAAATATAAATTTAAAACAAACATTAAATAAAAAGAAAAATTTATAAAATATTAATCAAACCAAAAACTGCACTCAATGAAATATTTTAATCAAAACAACGAAATAACGAATTTATTATATAAATAAATAAAATAAAGAAGAAAATAATATTTTAAAGTTTTAAAATGATTACAAATAATTAAAATAGCCAAGAATATTAATTTAAATACTCAACGAAACTCTTTACTGAATCCACGAAATTACAAGATAAGACAAAAAATAACAAGTACTCCTCCAGAACATTAAAATCACGATTAACTGCAGAGCAGTTTTATAAGTAAATATAACAAATGTTTTAATTGATCAAATTATTTAATTGATACAGCGAAAGCACGAATTAGAAAATAAATTAACTGAAGGCTGCAAAATTTAAATGCGGAGACAAAAATACAAATTTAAAAGTTCAACTTAAAATCTTTTCATTAAAAAATAACACTAAAAGGTTCTAAAAACTTTAGATATGACAGAACTATTTTAAGAAAAATACTTTCATGACGATTTTGTCTAATTTGAATTAATTTTTTATTAAAATAAACTCTAAAAATAGAACATAAAACAATATTATTTGAAATAAATTTGCAAACATATTTTAATATGTTCATAACAAAAATTAAAATTAACAAGAAAAATAAATAATAATAAAAACTAATCAAATAATCTCAAAGAAGGAAAAAATAGCTGCTTGAAATTTTCTGTCTAAAAAATTTCCAGAGCAACAAAACTATTTTTAATAACAACTTTTAAAGTTATAGAAAAATTAACAAAGTGTGACGACGCAAACTTAATCTTGTTTCGCAAAGTAAGCGAAACAAAATACAACATATTATTACAAATTTAAGCAAAATAAAACGAGAAAAAATTATAAAAATGATTGATTTACAATAAAAACAATTATAATTAACATCTTGGTTGGTAATGAAGAGAACGTAAAGAAAAGCTCGCGGTAAATCTCTTGAACAAATATTAAATTCCAAGACCTAAACATATTTGAATTAGATTCTAACTAAATTTTCCAATAACGAACATCAACACTTTCCTTAAAAAAAATTTTAAACTTTACAAAACTTATTAGAGCAAAAAAGCTACAAAACAATAATTGAAATAAAAAAATACAATCCAAAACAATAAATGAATAGCAGAAGTAGCCAACAGCAGCCGCAGCCACAGCCGCCAGTCCAAATTTGCAACAATTAAATCACATTTGTGGTCTATTTAATATTGAAGTTAAACGAAATAACCCAGCAAACAGCTTGGATAAACTTCGTGTTAAAGAAAGTAAAGTAAATTGCACTTCTGAAACAATCCAGCAACATCATCCCACTTCTTCATTCACAATAACAACAAATTTGAGTTTTGCTTTTACTTATAATTTTTTTATAAGCAAATGAGTTTCTTGAATTATTATTGGAATTAAAATATTTAAACAAAATGTATTTAATTCAGGTGAGACTCTTTTAATCTAATTTATTTTTTGAATATTGTATTTTATTTTTTGGATTTAATTTGCACACACATTAGCGCCACATGCGACGCATTTTTCCATACCCACCTCTTGCAACTAGTTATCCCTCAAGTTGTCATATAAACTTTTATAGTAAGACAGAGTTGTGACTATTTATGATTTAGTGTGCGATATGTACATACGTAATTATCGTAAATAACATGTGGAATTTGTTTCTCGTGAATAACTGTTATTCCCCTCGCAGGGAAAATGCTATTGTGAATGTTTTTTTTGCCGCTGTCAGATCTCAGTGAATGTAAAAAACATGAAGAAGATTTTTAAAGCTTCAAAATTAATTAAAAATCAAACAAATTTAAGTTTAATAAAAAAATTAGTCTGCAATTTATAAAATTTCAGCTCAAAGATTTAAAAAAAAGTCTACAATATACAGAATATTCAGTGTTAAATAGAACGCAACTTTTTTTTATACCATCTTAGAGCACGTATACCAACCTCTTGTAATGTGTTAATTTTGTTTACAAACATATTTATAATTTGTTCTTTATTAGGATTCTTATTATATGAAGTTTTAATATTTTTATGGCACTTTTTCCCAAAATTAAAATTTAATTTGCTTAGTAAAATATTTACAGCCTTAAGTTTTGTACAGACGGTTGTCAGATCTTACAATATTGTTAGTAAAATGTGCTAAAAATTTCTTACAACCGTGTGAACTGGCAATATTTGTCCGACATCGTTGCCAGAAAAAGCATTGTCAGTCCATTGCAAGACTAGCAGCTGACAAGGAATTGCCAGATATCTTACAATCGTGTGAACACATTGTAAAGTTATTGCCAGATATTTGTCAGATATTTATGCATCTGACAATGGCGTCATTGTAAGAGAATTCTTTGTATGGGCAACACTGCACACGCTTGATTTTAAAGAAAGAATTATAGTGCAATATTTGCCGACAAAATCATTGCTTTTGCTTCTTTATGGTCCATATTAATTTATATTTTCACTTTTTAAATTTGACGCAACCACAAACGATTGATATTTAACAATTTCTAACAAACGCTTTTTCGTTATACATACATAAGGCTGTAATTATTTCTTAAAAATACATTAAAATTTATTATTGAGCGATTAAATGGATCCTATTCACATTTCACTGTTGCTAATGCAGATTATCAGGGTAGCTTTATGGCTTCGTTAGTCAAATCGTATCGTCTTACTTTTGAAGTTGTCGTATTGTTTAAGTCTGGATGTTAGTTAGTAAAAACGTGAGGCTGCCAGCGAAAAGGCTCAGTTAGCCGACTGTAATGTAATGTAACTGCAACGGTAGTAAACAGCTGATCGATTTTGTTATGTGAAAAGTAATGAAAATGGTTATAGAGATGTAATGTAACATAACATACTTTTCATATAAAATTATCCATCAGCTATTTCCTACATTACAGTTACATTGCGTTACAGTCGGATAACTGAGCCTAAAGAGTCAGCTGTTACTTTGCTTTACCATCACATTTTCAATAAGCATCAGCATGCTTATCATGTGTTACAGATTTTGTCAGCTGACGCGCAACAGCACGACACGATTTCAGTAATTCTACCATTACCCAAAAATTTCTTAGAACAAACAGAGAGATTTAAACAAATGAGAAGTTCAACTAATATCGTAGTTGACACAAGAACTCAATAATCAACATGTTTTTTATTTTCTTATTTTACCATTTTTATGTTAGTCGGCTTAAAAACTACTACGTTTTTTATTTTTGTGTGTTTTTTCTGTCTACAAAATTATTCTTACCCTCCTCTTATAAAAATTTGTTTGGTCTCCGATTTAAGATGTAGTTTTATACATTGCATTATTTACTCGTTCTCAAAAAAATTAAGCAAATTCAAAAGAAAAAGCCTTGTTTTTTGTTTTAAAAACATGTCTGCAAGGTTTTTGTCATTCGTGACTTCTTTCTAATATTGCATATTATTATGAAATAAATCTATAAAATGTTGAGTCGTATAAATTAGTTAAGATTCTTTAAATAATAATTGCAATGCAACAAAAAGTTATTAAAACATGTGGTATTGATGAAGTATTTATTAAAAAGCTTCTCCAATCTCTGCGATGACTTTAATAAGGGCAGCGTGAATTAATTTACAGATCAATGGCACAAAAGATCCATTAAGTATCGCAATACCGGTCTTTGAACGAGTACTTGTCCCTATTCTATTCTATTAATCAATTTGCGAAGAATTCGTCATTCGTTACTTGAATATTCATGCCAAAAATTCTGGCGAGTCTTGAATAAAAGCAAACATTTTTCGAAAAGAACAAATTATGTTTCAATTGTAACAATTTTTAATTTAATAATTCAATTATATTAGACCATTTGCTTAAAACTTGATTGTGAAGAAAAATAAACATGTAAAAATTGTAATTCGTGACTTTTCTATTTGTAGGGATATTATTGTGGCAGTTTCCAATACTTTATTTCTGTGATTACAAATAAGCAAAACAACGAGCTTCGCACTGCGGCGATGCCACGTATTACTCTTTTCGTTCCCAAGGAATTTATGTTTGGAGGAATTTTTTTTCTCGAGACAATTATTTTTCCTTAGAAATAAATTCCGAGGGAATATTCATGATTAGAAATTATATAAACAAAATGTATAAAATAAAAAAAAAAATGCGCACTTAAAACTCCCGAATTTTCTTCCAAATCTTGAATTTTAACTTACTCTTAAAAAAGCGTTTTTTGTGTCAACCTTTTCGAAAAGAAAATAATAAAAATAAAAACAAAAATTTTTGGCTTTCGAAGTTTTCTTGTGTTTATAAGCATACTTTTATAAAAAGGAAAATTTTTCAAATCGTTGATATACATTTTTATTTTCTTTCAAGAGTTTTGGTCGCTTTCTCACAAAATTTGTCTTATTTAAAAGAAAACTGATCATAATTTTTTTCTGTGAAATTGTATTTCATATACCTATGAAATTTGTACTTGATCTACAGACTTTCCTTTAACCCAACCTGACCTAAATCAGCTGATTCACATAATAGAGACATTTTTTAATCAAAGCAAAAACGTTACTCTCTCTTTTACTGCCTACAATGCATGTGCGTCTTCTAGTCTTGCCCAAGTGTTCATTATAATATGAAGAGGGTACTCGTACAGTCATGGAAGTATGTATGTATGTCATCGCCAGTATGTGCAAAGTATTATTAATTTCCTAAATGTGACTGTAATAAATGCAGTAAATTCTTACAAATTCTTTTTTAAACAAATGCCAAGTCATGCAAAACTATGTAAAAATCATTTCGACAACATGTCTCGGCTTTCAAGTAACCCACCATTTCGTCAATGGAATAGAAGTCATTCAGTCACATGAGAATTGCTGACAAATTGATGGAGTTTTTTGTTTTGTCTTCAATCAAACATTTAAATCTTGATATGGTTTTTTAAAAAATTCATGGTATGAACTTAAACGACGCTTTACAATAATAATTTGAAATTGAAAACATTTTAAGCGCAAAAACATTTTTATTTTTCATAGAGTGTTTTTTGTGTGTAAGGTTTTTAAAATTAAAAATTATAAAAATTTAGATTGTTGGTGGATGGGACTGAGGCAGGTATTTTGTTTGAGGATTTAAACTGCCATTTAAGAAATGTGACACTTGTATCATTTTCCAGGCGGTAAGCTACACTATAACCGAAACTGTCGGCAAATATAAAGGCCATTCTTAGTAGTCAAAACAAACGACCTTTATGTAAATAGATGTTTAAGTCAAGTCCAATATATAACCGGTCTTAAACGATATTATGTCCAGATAGCCTAAGTTACCTGAATAGACACGGTCTTATGTATGACAAACTGACTTAATTGGTCTACAATTAATACTTCTAGAATTGAATACTTTGAACTCTTTGGGCCTTGCAGGTTAGTAACAGATTCTGACCCTTGCATTCCTGGTTGGTTTCATCGCGGTACACAGTGTGATCGGCCGTATGTCAGGCTTTCCTATAATGCCGTATTAATATCGAGTGGTCTCTCTTCACGGACGGGCTAACTAACCTCTTTGTTTATATTAGGTTTGAAAGGTTGCTGAGAAGAGAAAGTAAGTTTTCAACTCCAAATATCAAGTAATTTTGTGTTATCTGTCTACTCTCAGAGGCATAGTAAATACAAGTACAGATATTGAGGTGACAGGTAGATAGAGAGAAAAGAAGCTTAATTCATTTGTTCTTTTCACAACTCTGCTTTCGCTCGTTATGTGGATTTTTATAGCTTCGTCGCGGCGCCTCTGGTGTTAGGTAGGCGCATTATATCAAGTAATGTAGCCATTTTCTTCATTGTTATACTTTGCCGACGATTCATTGTTACAAATATCGATCGATGTGAATATGACTGGATCGGAAAAGGATTGAACTCGGGTTCGCGAAGACCCTTCATTTGCTTTGTGGTCGATGTACTAACTACTTCAGCCAACATCACCCTCTGGCTACTGTCTTAATCTCACTTAATATACATATCCGGGAATTGAACTGACAACTAGCAGACTACTAGGCGTTCAACAACACGTGCAAATAAAATTGTTTTATCAAAATGCGTGTTCTGTTCGGGCAATGTTTCGAACATTTTATGATCGCCAGCGCTGTAGTGACAGTGACAACCAATTTTTTATAGCTTTGCTATTTATTGCGCGATACAGGACGCTATTTTCGTAACAAAAATAATCGACAGTATTACAGTTATACATTTATTTTTGTTTTTATTTCTTAAAAGCAGAGTACGAAAATAAACGCAACAAATTGTTTGATTTGTTTTGTTTCGTTCTTTGAAGTGAGTGAAACAAAAACAATGAGAAGGATTGCGCAATCTGTTTTTGTTTTATTTTTGCACCTGAGCACAAACCAGAGAACACAGCCGATCTGCTGTAAGCCAGCAAATAGCCGCCACCTGCCACAAATAATAAATTAATTTAATCGTACACCCCTAGAAAACAAAATAATGGGAAATAAATGGAAACGTTTTGAAATATTTGCAGAGAGTTTGACATCATCATATAATTTTATTTCATTGTTATTTTACACATGAAATTTGTTTTATATAACTAAGCAGCATAGCTATAACCGGATGTCCTAAGACACCTCTCTTCTTTTTCTTTTTTTTTGGTAATAATTGGCAGACACACACACACTACAATACTCTCATACTTTTTTGTTTACCAAGAGGCTCACACTTTTTTAAATTGACCACTGTATTGCTTTCACTATCACCTTTCCATTTGTATGGCAATATTAAGCTAAACTTTAAAACTGATCGCAAAATAATTTGGTCGCTACATTCTTAAAATAGAATTGAATATTGAATGAATTTTGACAAGCAGCTTAAACAATTGTGTGATTAATTTGTAATTAAAAACTTGAAAGTGTGACTGCAGTCAAAAGTAAAAAGTAACTATACCGAGTAGCATGATGACCGTTTCGAGTCTTACTAATAATTCGCGAAGTGAGAAGTGAGGCGCGGAGTGAGCCAAGTTAACTAAGAGTTGTGGACTGTCTAGTGGATTTTGTGGACTCGTATCAATCACCTTATATACACAGAAAAAAATACACCAATTAATATTTTTAATTGAATTAATTAAATTTTTAATTGAGTTAATTAAATTTTTAATTGCTGTAATTAATTCAAATAGAACTTAACTTATTATTAAATTGCTTGCTGGTGAAAATTTAATTAATGTTTTAATTGATATTACAAAATTTTAATTGATATAACAAAACTTTTCATACTAACTTTTTCTGTGTACATACATTTATTGATTAAGCAGGAGAAAGCTTTACATGCAAATGATTTTTGTCCGACATCATGAAAGTCACCCTGTAACAAATCAACTCGGTTTCTCAGAACTCTATTTTAGTCGTTGGTATATTAAGTAAGCAGCATAAAGTAGTTGAAAGTTGTAAATCGTTTGCCAATGCATTATTCTTATTTTTTATTTATTTTTTTTTTTTGCAATTCAATTCCGTTATAAAATAAATACTCGTGCGTTTTCTTAAACATAGACTTGAATTATTCATTTGTGTTATCATTCTCGTAAAACTCGTACATTTAAGTTATTGGCCTTTAGATTCAGTCAGACAAATAACCCGATACACATCATTAAAGCAGTCGTTTGTTGTTTGTGCTTTCATGTGCAACATTTGAATTTATTTTTATTGCTTTTTAATTTGTTTTCTTATTTAGTGTTGTTTTTTTAATAGCGAGTTTTTTTTTCTTATTCCACAAAAAATGCACACAAAAATACATTAAATTCTAGAATGATTAGACAATGTTTGTAGCTCTTTGAAAGTATGTAAGTTTTGGGGTTAAACTTACTTTAAAAAAAGATCCCATATAAGGATTAAGAGAAAAACTATTAAAAAACATTTCAAAAAATTATCTTGATTATTTTATATGAAAAGATCAAAATGTAACTGATTTGAGTAATGTAAAGTTAGATAGAAAATAATTAGGCTGAATTAGGAGTTTAATTGCTCTAAGTTTATAATATTTATATGTACAATTATTTTGTAAGTGTGTATCAAACTGAATATATACATATACAGGGTGTCTGGTGTGCAAATTTATATTTTTAAATACGATTATTTCAAAAAGCAATAAAAGGTGCAGAGGGAGGGTGGCGCCGTTGGAATTATCGATTGTGCGGATTTGTTAGTTACGATGTCGCAGTGGTCGAGTGAGCAGCGCACGTTCGCTGTGGAGAAATTTTTTTAAGAGTAATGATTCTTACGTAATTGCTCGTCGACAATTTTGTTCAAAGTTCGGTATTCGGCGAATACGTGATGGACCGAGTGTAAATTTAATTCGTTCGTGGGTGCAGATATTCCGCTCAACTGCTTCGGTTATAAATGTTCCATGGCCAGGGTCCAGTCGATCTTCAAGGACTCCCAAAAACATTGAACTGGTTGAAAGCACCTTACGTGAAAATCCGCGACTTTCAATACTGAAAAGAGCAGCCTCACTGGGACTTCCAAGAGCGATTATTCATGAAATTTTAAAAAAGGATCTGAAGTTCCATCCTTTTAGAATTCAAATCATCCAAGAACTGAAAGAAAGTGGCTTTGATTTACGCAAAAATTTTTGTGACACGATGTTGGAGCGTTTTCGCACTGTAAATCCTATTTTTTGGAGCGACGAGGCTGATTTTCACTTAAACGGCCACGTCAACAAGCAAAACTGCCGTTACTGGTCTGCAAGAACCCGCAACCCTCGATTGAAACATCAAAAACCATTGCATTACCCCAGGGTAACTGTTTGGTGTGCCGAATACACGCAGAGATAATTGAACCATTTTTTTTCCGAAAATTCTCGAGGCCGAATTCTTTTTGCCAAACCTGCGAGCTCATCCATCGTACTCTTCACACACGTGGTTTCAACAGGATGGGGCAACTGCATACACAGCCAGAGCTTCGATGAATTTGCTTCGGGAAAATTTTTCCCAAAAACTGATCAGTCGCTTTGGGATGTCCCATGGCCACCGAGGTCGCCCGATCTAACTCCCATGGATTTTTTTATAGGGCTACCTCTAAGAGAGGTTTTATAATGGCAATCCCCAATCTCTTGTGGCTTTAAAGGCAAATATTCGTCGAGAAATCAGCTCAATTGAACCAAGTTTACTGCAGCGTGTGGCGCAAAACACAAAGGTCCGTTTTGAACAGTGTGTTCGACGGATGCGACATTCAGGTATAAATGAAACCAACTCAAAAAATTTCCGTTATGAGAACTCCGTTCCACTTCTTTTGTGCTAAAGCGTAAGGTTATTATTAGTAGAAAATTTTTATATTGCATAAAAAGAAAAAATTCCCATTACTTTAAATAATCGCTAAAAAAAGTCTCAGCAAAGAAAAATGTTATTTGTTTTTTAATTTTAAAAATTAAAAATGCTTTGACATTTATAAAGTATAAACTTTTCAGCTTTATTATTAAAAGCAAAACAAAAATTTTTGAGCAAAAAAATTTTTTTTTGGTTGACCTTTTATGGGATTACCCATATAAAGGGTGTTTTTTTTATAGAGAGACACAAGTTTAAATCATAATAAAACAAGGAAATATGTTTTTAATATCAATGAAACGTGCTTTATTGGAAAAAAAATTTTATGAAATTAATGTTTAAATATGATTTGTGACCACGGCTGGCGCGTAGATGGCGCAATCTGGAAACCAATTTTCAACAAATTTTCGCAGCCGTATTTTGCCGATAATTCTTCGAATGTTGATTTCCAGGTGTTCAATTGTTTGTGGTTTATCGCCGTAGACAAGTGACTTAACATAACACTAAAGAAAATAATCCCATGGGGTCAAATCACACAATCTTGGTGGCCAATTAATGGGGCCATTACGTGAAATTATTTTTTCATCAAAAGTCTCTTTGAGTAAATCTTTTGTAGCGCCCGCTGTGTGGCATGTGGCTCCGCCTTCTTGGAACCACATATCAACAAGATTCGTTCGTTTTTGAATACAGATGGGCCAATGACTCCGCCGGCCCATAAAGCGCACCAAACACTAATTTTCTGTGGATGTAATGGTGTTTTGACAAAAACTTGTGGATTCTCCTCACTCCAAATGCGACAATTCTGCTTATTTACGTACCCATTCAACCAGAATTATGTACGCCATAAAATGGAAGAAGGAAATAGAACAATTATTTTCATTAAAAATTTCAACAATTTGCACTCAACAAAAAGCAACTATCAGCTGTTAAATGAATGGGTGCTCAAATAAAGCAGTGATGCCAACTCGAAGTTGTGACACTCTAAAAAACACGCTTTATTCAGTGGTTTCTATTTATATTATATTTTTTTAAATAAACACAACCCGCGAAGCGATTAGCTTGACTGCAGAAAACACTATGTCTATGGTCTATGGCGGGAATGGTCCATGGCGGGAATCAAACCCACAACCTCTGGACTGAGAGCTTAGCAAGGAAGGCAAAATATATTTGAGAAAAGTTACTTGGCCCGCCTCAAACTGTTTTCAATTTATTTTTTTCACGCCTGCCTATTGATTTGGCGTACTTAAGTTGTTTTCATAAAAATAAAAATAAAATAAATATGTTTATTTTTTTTTTTTTTTGTATAACTACATATATCGTGATTTAAATTGGATTGTAAGTAAACGAATTACAATAGAAAACATCTTGATTAAACCCAAATTGACAAGTCTTTTTTTGTTTGCATTAAAATACGCTTGACAAATAGAAATGTGTTTAGCAACAAATTAAGGGCACTGAAAAGATTTAAAAATCATGGACAGGAAAAACAATTTTTTTTTTTTGTTAAGAAACCAATGACAATATATTTATTTGATTTTTATTTATAGAGTGGAAACACGAAGTCTGTTTTATTCAAATAAAAAAAATAAAATAAAAAATAGAAGAATTACTGATAAAAATATCTTAAAAAATAAAAAATAAATATATGTATGTATTTAAATAGCACCAACAAATTTATTTATATTGATGAAAATCTCTTGGAGCATTAATATTACAAATTAACTTAAATAACACATAGTAGAAGAATAAAAAGCATAGAATAAAAACCAAAAAGACGTAAAGTGCCTTTAGTAAAGCACTGTATCATTCATTCATTTGGTCAGTTATTTGTGAACAGGTGTTCTTTAGAAATAGACTTACTTTTTCGATTGTACTACAACTTTCAGTTCAAGATTATTTACTAATCTTTCTATTGTTGATGTTATTATTTTTTTATTTTTTTTTTTTATATTTCCAATTAGCTGCGCTCAACTTTAAAAGGTTTAAAATTTTGTTTATCATCTTGTAGATATTTTTTTTTGCTTTCCAATTTTCGAATATAAATAACTGTTATTGAAAAATGTGCACTTTAGAATTAATTTTGAATTCTGCTTTTTTTTTCTAAAAGGCAACTTTTCAAGATAAAAAAGCATTAAGATTGTAAGAACCTTGTGTGCACTTAACATAAGTTTCCCCCCAAAAACTGTATTTAAGCCTCAGTGAGATTACGAGATTATTAAATCGGACTAGTCCCAAAATTATACAGGGTGGACCAAAAGTTACCATGGGGTTTAAAAGTTTAATAACTTTTTCGTTTATTAATTTTTTTAAATTTTTTTTCTCAGATTATATAATATACAAAATGGAAAATTTTTTTACACTAAGTATGAAAAATAATGTCTCTTAAATGACCACCGTTTTCAGCTTCGCACTGATGGGCGATTATGATTATGAGTGATGAAGCTCATTTTCATTTGAATGGCTTTGTTAATAAGCAGAACTTTAGGTTCTAGGGTTCTGAAAATCCAAGAGCCATTCATAAACGCCAATTGTACCCCATTAGGTGTACAATATGGTGTGGGATCACATCTGAAAATATCATTGGGCCTTACTTCTTCGAGAATGAAGATGGAAGTGCTGTAACCGTAAATGGAGAGCGGTATCGGTTTATCATAGAAAATTTTTTACGTCTTGCTCTTGAAAACATACCTGGTATGTGGTTTCAGCAGGACGGAGCCACTGCCCGAACTGCCCGAGACACAATGGCACTTTTAAGTCAAATTTTTGGAGAGCGAATAATTTCCAGAAATTCGGAAATAATTTGGCCCAGCGCGATCGCCAGTTTTGACAGCACCCGACTATTTTCTTTGGGGTTATTTGAAGTAGCGAGTGTATGTGAACAAGCCAGAGACAATCCTTGAACTCAAGGCAAACATTGTTGCAGAAACTTTGGAAGATATTATGGAAAATGCTCTAAAACGAGCCCATCAGTGCGAAGCTGAAAACAGTGGTAATTTAAGAGACATTATTTTTCATACTTAGTGTAAAAAATTTTCCATTTTATATATTATATAATCTGAGAAACAAATAAAAAAAAATTAATAAACGAAAAAGTTATTAAACTTTTAAACCCCAAGGTAACTTTTGGCCCACCCTGTATAAAATTAAATTTATTTTATAATCAGATTATTATAAAAATTTATAAATTAAATGTACAGATATTCAAAATTTTTCTAATTTATGCTTTAGGTTTTTCTTCTTTTGGTTGATGATATTTAAAAGTTGAAATATGTGTACTCCTACATATCGATGTTTGTATGTAAATAGTGCATTAAACAGGTTGCGGTCTCTTATTCAAGGAACAGTTTGATGATAATTATTATAATTTAAATAACACTCTACAAAAAAATCAGACTTTTTCCAAAATAACAGGGTTCTAACGGGTAATTGTGGAAGAAGATCTAACTGAAAGTTAACGTCCGAAAACGGAGAGAAAAAATTCGTTCCCAAGTTATGTACACTTGCTAGCATAAATACACTTACACTTCAAAAGTAATTACTCGACCCTAACAACATAGAAAAGTAGTGAAAAAACCTAATCTAATTCTTTGTGTAATAATTTTTTTTCATTTCAAGATATCTTTTTAAAAATTATTTATTTAAAAAAAAACAAACTAAAATAACTGAGTATATTCATAAAAGCATTCAGTAAAGAGCGACTTTGACTCGCACATGAAGGGTTCCATCGGACACTACATATCGTCACCTTAATATAGAAAGGCCCTAACTCATTATTTTTTTTAAATCGAGATTTTTTGCATTTTTGGATACATTAGATGTCTTCTATCGGAATATACAAAAAAATCGATTTTAAAAAAATTATGAGTTAGGGCCTTTCTATATTAAGGTAACGATATGTATGTAATACTATACGAACTTTATCCTATATAATCTACATGATGTAGAAATTTTTTAAACAATTTCAAACACCCGGTAAACTTTTTTCGGGTTTTTGGCGATTTTTCTTAGTTTTATTATCGCTTTTTCTTAGTTTTGGCGCTTTTTTCGGTTTTTTGGGAATGTCTTCGGGTTTTGGCGTTTTTTTTAGTTTTTGTTTCGGTTTTAGCGATTTTTTTTTAATTTTAGCGTGTTTTTAGTTTTTGCACTTTTTTCGTTTTGGCGATTTTTTCATTTTGGCATTTTTTATTATGGGATTTTTTAGTTTTAGCGTTTTTGAAAATTTTAAGATACAACCATTTATCAAAATTACATTAACTTATCAGTCCTTAAGCAACTCTTGGCTGAAGAACAGCACTCGCGTAATTATTTATTAACTGCGTGCGGTCAGGCTTGTGTGTGTTGTTTGGCCTTCGAGAGTTTTTCATCTCATCGTACCACGATGCTACTTCCTATGTGAAGGCATAGGTCGTGTACAGTCAGTCACAAAAACTTTTTTAAAAATACTGTTAATAACATCTTAGGCATATAGTTTAGTTAATCCGCCCATTTTTGACAGATTTATTTTGTAAGGTACTTATGAAATAAATAATAGAATAACCTTTAATTTTGTGGTCTGCCTAAAAATACACTAACCTAAAATTTCAAGCGTCTATACATAATTAATTCAAGTGTCTGTATATTACGTTAGGATTTCGACATATTTTTCGTTGCTCGCTTTACAATACTCTTCAATTTTTAGCTTTCATATATTTGTTGATGCAGCGGCCAAAGTTTTACAGATTCTGTGAAAATTTCCGATCCGAGAAAATAGCCTGTGACGGACAGACGGACATCGTAGCTAAAACAATAAGATCCCTTTTCCCCTTTGGTGTACCGAACCCTAAAAGAGTATGTATTTGTACAATTAAATAAGAAATTTTCAGTTTTGTGTGTCTTCTTTTGTGTGTCTCTTCTTTTACAAACTATTACAAACTTTTTAAAATTCTGCAATATTTTTACACAATTCATCAAGTTAGAACAAATTACTTATTAATTTACTTGTCCAGAGTAAACATGTGAGACAAAATGAACTACGTTCTTAAAATGAAACGAACAAAACTGATCTAAAAATAACCGTTTCTGAGAACTTATGGAGAATAATTAAGAGCATAATAAATAACAAGACATTTTAAGAAATTTTACACCTGCTTTTGGGTTAAAAATAATTACACTGCCACTCCTTTGATTAAGTTCACAATTTTCTTTTTTCGACAATTACGACCGAAATTAAATTGATTTAATTTTTAAGTATGTAGTAAAATTTTGCATTGTGTGTCAATAAAGGACTAACGGCCTTATTCATAAAAAATATTTTAGGTTTATTAGAGGTTTACTTGACAAATTTCCCATAGAAATACGTCAAATAAGCGCTTAATAAACCTAAAATATTTTTAATGAATATGGCAGTAAAACTGCAGCAATAATTATCAAAGATTTTTTCTGATAACTACGAAAATTTGATCGATTATAGTTTTGGTTTATTTTAATAAGTTTAGCATCATTAATTCCAAAAACCAGGAAGAAAATATAATTTTCATGAAATCTTTTATATTTTTATGAGTATGTCCTCCTTTATACTCAATTAATCAGAAAGAAATTTCTGCCCAAGTTTTTAATTCCTTCAATTAAGGCTTCGTTTTAACCGACTTCAAAAAAGGAGGTGGTTATCAATTCGGGTGTTACTTTATAACTCGGTTCATATCAGACCGATTGGAAAAATTATTTTTTTTTTGTCTGAGAGGGCATAGCTTCCCATTGGTTCTATTGTAAAAAAGTGTGCGTGGATACGCCCACAAATTTTTTATTAAATTTTCTGATATTCTACTTATTTGATTGCTGCGAAACCTAGCAAACACCATTCGTTCTTGTAATCACACAATTTGAAAGTTGAATCTTTTATTATATTTCACGTGGTTCTACATAACTGATTTTTACGAAACTTACCACACAAAAAAAAATGAGCTTTACCGATTTTTACAAGACTTAACACGCCCATTAAAATTTAATTTTATATTTCCTGTACTTCTATCAGATCTTTGCATTGAAGTCGGTTTTTTTGGCCCAATTATGTTTTATATTATCTGCCCGACTCACTTTACGGTAGGGCAATCCCCACTCATTTGCTATAACATTCAGTTCGGGAGAGTGCGGTGGACACTCCGAAATATTGGGATTTTAGCTTCGAGTCCATTTTTTTTGCAACCCTCAAGGTATGCGTTCATTCTGGATAAAAGAAATTGAGCCGCACAATTCCCATCACTATCACACTACACTCACAGCTTTGGAGACAATTCAGGTAACGTTATTTGATCGGAAATCATGGAAATAGCTATTACGCATAACTATCTGAACTTACCAAATTAAACTTTTTATAACGCATTTGTTCATGGGCAAACTGAAGTCGTTTTGTTTTACGGGTGGCATTTAGAGGTGGATTTTTCAGATTTTTTAATCTTTTTAAATTCTTGGCACTTCGTATAATGCGTTTTACCGTAGCTAAGCATGTATAACACCCGTTTTTTTGGTGTAGTTTTTGTAGCAGAGACCGCTTGTTGTAAATATACGCACGTCCTTGCATAACACGCACTTATTTCTTATAAAAGCTGAAACATACTGACTTTTCAAATTCATTTTTAAGTACAACTATTAATTTCTGTTTTAAATCAATAATTGTATGTATGTACCATAAAACCATTTCTCATATTCCATTTCATTAAAAATTCATGTTAGCTAATGTTACCAAACATTTCCTGCCCAAGTTAATAAATGCTGATGAAATGTGTGGTGGCACAGAAAAATGTCGGCATTTTTCCCAGCTTAAGTCTAGTTTAATTTTCCTTCTCTTCTTTAGAAACTCACATTAATTAATAAAAATATTTCATTCAATAAGAATTGAAATTACTGAACTTAAGCCTGCTTAAGAAATTATTTCTGATTAAAAACCTATTCAAGTGAGCCGCAGTGTAATGCAATAGTAAAGTTCATATTACCGATTACATTAGCTATTTAATCAGGTAATTTTTAAAAATTTTTTAAAATTTCAGTTAGGAATCAGTTTTATTTATTGTCTACAAAAAAAAAATTGAAGACAATAGTTAGCAAACGTGTTTGTGTTCCAGGTAGAATCCCTGTTAACTTTTATTACTGCTCAGTAGCTCTTGTCTACACGAAGGATCGCATCTTGTTTCTTCAACATTTTATAGGGTGCCAAGTTATAAAATATTTTTAAGATTGACATTCCCTTTGACACATTCATATACACATACATATGTATATACTTACATACATATGTATGTAAATATGTGCATTCCTCAAAAGACTATTAACAATATAAATGAGTAACAAAATTATTTCTACCAGAAAGGGAGTGTGAAATATGTTGAAGTTGAAAAAAGTAAATCCTTATGAGAAAAATTTCATATGGCTTAGATGTCATACATAAATTTTGATTATAAAGCAGGCAACTGTTGCTCTCAAGGTAGAATAAAATGATCGTAGACTGGAAAAACTATTTAAGAACGAACAAACGTTTTCTTTAACTGAAACGAATTTGGTTATGCAAAAGGGAGAAATATATTACATAATTTTTGTTTAATATTCAGTAAAAGAAATGGAAATGAAATGTTATTTGAATAAAATATTTTATAGAAATTGTTTAATAACCCTACTTCCGCTTTCATTATATGTACCTGGAATGAGATGGAATCGTGATTAAATTTCCACACGCAGTCATGCACAACCTTATTTGATATCTCACGCTCATATACATGTGTACGTACATACTTACGTGCGCTCACGTTATGATCAATTTATGTTCACGAAATGCGAAATAATGTGTCTGTTATTGCTATCAAAACTTATCAAAACCATTTTTTAAGAGTTGCAGACACTGATGCATATTTCTATTTTAGAATTTTCGATTTAATTCATTAATATGTTGAACTTTTTTATTACTTATGTTCAGGCACGGCTAGCTCACATGATTGCAATAAGAGTTTACCTATGATCATGCGTAATTTAACATGCTCATGCAAATCACGCAAATCTAGTTTGAAATGAAAACATAATAAAGGTTTTCATGAGAACTCTTAGAATTGACGCTTGTCCCATTGTGCAAAATTTGCAAAACTTGCTACACGAAGCCGTTTTGCAACTGTTACGCAATCAGTTAATATCGATTTGAAAGAAACGTCTCAAAATTAATTTAATAAAAATAAAACAAGAAAACTTGAAGCAGCTTGGACAAACTTACTAGGTTTGTGTAAAAAAAATTTCTACATTATTGTCGACTGTTTACGAGATTGTAAAAATACACAGTTTTGCACAGTTTGCGTGGCTTTTGAACGTATTCATGAGGACCCTTAACATATTTATTTATTTATTCATATTATACAAAGTAAATTTGCATAATATGGTTGCACAAATATGGGCGGAGTAACTAGACCATATGCCCAAGATGTTATTAACAGTATTTTAAAAATATTTTGTGACTGACTGTACACGACCTATGCCTTCACATAGGAAGTAGCAACGTGGTTGTTAAAGAAATTCCACAGAAGAACCACAAGAATATACGGTTATCCGTGGCAGATCAGTCAACCAGTGCGAGCGAGACGCAAAACTCTCGAAGGGCAATAAACAACAGTGGCCTGGTTGCACTTAAGAGATAATTGCCAACGACGCTTGATGTTGACTCGCCCGGAGCTGCTTTACGACTGACCCTTAACATAAAAAAATATATATATATTTATATTTATAAATAAAGAGGTATGTTCGAATCTCTACTCCTTGTATGTAGCAACAAATTCACAACCAAACTTTTTTTACCCGACTTCGCGACGCAAATAACGGAATTGTGCTTATCAGCCCATGTATGTATGTGTGTTCCTTTGCGGCCTTATATAAACCGAACGATTTTAATGATTCTTACGTCAATCGATTTGTCTTAATCCCGGAAATGTCACTCACTAAAGATATGAAAGTAGTAAAAATTCAATATGGCGGCCACAGACTCCATTTTGTAAATACGAAAAAAATAAAAAGTCGGGGAACTATAACAAAATGGGTATCATTCGACAGGCATTTTAAAATCATCTTTAGGTTTCTCTTATGATTTTTCATTTCGAATGACCGTTTAAGATATTGAACGGTTCAAAGTTGGTCGCAGTCGGGTTTTTGGTTTTTTTTAATTACTACTTTTAAACAATTTTACAATTCGATATGTTTAAATGTTAAATGTAGAGCTAGACTTCATGAATTGCAAGTGAAATTAAAAACTATAAATAAATTTTAAGTCGCAAAGTCAAACCCGGATATATTAGAAATGTAGACGTTTTTTTTTTTCTTAAAAAGTTACAAACATCGCCCACCATGATATAATAAATCTCTTGCTATCTTTACCACCAATGTCGTAAAAAAATAACAATTGTATTTTCAATTACGAGGAGTATGTTTGGCATAAATTATTCCCAAAAAACACCATCAACTTTTGCATAAGGAAACATTTTTACATTTGAATTGTTTGCGTTGGTTAAATGAAAAACAAAACTCTTTTTTCACTTTTTTTCCCTGCAGCTGGCCTAGACACAGAAACAATTATAGATAATTAAAATATAACAACGAGAAAAAGGCCAAAAAAAAAACTAGGCATCAATGTGAAAATATTAATGAAAAACCTTTAATTCAGACAAGAGGAAGGGGGGGGGGGGTTCTTTGCCTGAAGTACTTAGTCCCAAATTCACAGACATTAGTAATAGCAATAGTTTAATCAAAATATTTCATTCACTGCTCTTTCTTTACCATTAGTTAAACCACCAAATGTCATTATTTAACAAATAGTTAAACAACAGCTTGGTTTGGCGACATGGCGATTTTTCTAGCGATAATACTTTTGTTGGTGATTTTATGGCTATTTTTAAAAAAATTTAACCTCAAAATTCTTGTAATTCTGGAAAATTAGTTTGTTGAAGGAATAGTTTCAAAAATAAATCCTACCAAAACTTTTCTGCAAGAAATTAAAACAACTTAATTTTGATAATTAATTTTTAATTATAATAATTAATGCATTTTGAATTTGAATGAGAAAACTTTAAAAGAAATAATTTTTGGTGATATTATTTCTATTTTTGGCGATTTCTGCTTAATTTTTGTTCGATTATTTAATCAAATATTATTTAAAAAAAGTTTTAAATGAACACAAAATTCATTATCATATGTATATTAATAAAAACTAAATAATATTGGTTTTGGCGAATTTTTGGCGTTTTTTAAAATCAATTTGGCGAAATAGATCAGGAAAAAAACTGACAACCCTGCACACGATGTCAATCATCTTCTTTGTATTTAGCTGAAACAGATTCTTTTTTTTATTTGCTATTATATTTTGGTTTTTCCGATTCAATTTCAGCACTCATTCAATAGTTTGCACGGTAAAATTAGTCGAGCCAGCACTGTTTTATCCATTTCTAAGAAATAATATAACGAATGTAAACAAAAACCATATGTTATAGCAGAGCTGCCAATAGTGAAACTTAATAGTTTGATAGGGTTACCATTATTTGCTCATATTAGGAACTTTAGTTAAACAATATATGTACTGTGAATATGAAGTATTAGTTTAACTATAGTTATCATTTTAGTTTACTAATAATTAACTAATGACTGTAAATTTGTCCCTTACTCCGTCAACTACAAACCACACGCAGTCATATCAACATCATTTTTCTGATATGCGGTTATTCACATATTACGCAACGCTGTTTTTGCTGATTTTTTATTGAATTGAATTCGATCAGAAATTTGTCTCATGTGCCCATAAAAATTTTCTTATTTCATTGAAATTGTATTGCTTTTTCCTTAAAACAAATTTCCTTAAAAAAATCACTCTATATTTATTTACCCTTTTTTTTTGCCAAGTTTCTATAATTTCATATTCATAACAGTCAATATTTAAACGTTTTTTTTTCAACTGTTATTAACCAAAAGCATGCTTGCCATTCTTTGAAAAAAAAACACCAACAACAAACAGAATAAATACTTGGCTTAAAAACAGTAGAAAAATAAAAATCAACCAACCATTCATTCATGTGTAAAATACCGAAATACTCACTCTGAACTTTGCGAACCAACCAAAACCAGCACAAACAAACAATCAGACAAGATAAATATGTACATAAATAAAATAGTATACAGTTGTTCTTGTTGTTGCTGTTGTCACTTTTGTATCTATGAGTACTTTGTTGTTACCATGAAATGCACTTTATGACCAGATCACACATGCAGAATTGTAAATAGTCATTCTTAATTTTAGCCAAACAGAACAAAAAAGTGTAGAAAAATGTGGTTTACCTTCAACATTTTGTTTATTTTGTTTTCTGTTTTTGCTTTCTTTTTTTTTTGTTGTGTATAATTGTGACATTGTTGCCACATTATATTTTGAAAATAACACCGAGCGGGAGGCAGAATTATGCAATTCAACATTTTATTGCAGGAAATATTAAAAAAAAAAAATCTCTCAATACAATCTACAATAAATTGGGCCAGTAATCCGCTAAATTGAAAAATATTTCAATGAAGTTTCTAAAACTGAAAATTTTATTCTTCACGCCTCAAAATATATACTGCTAATGTTGTTATAAGTATTAAGTATTGTATTAAGTTTTTTAAATATAATAACCAAATTCACTTCCCCTATCTTAATTAGAAATTTCTATAAATGACGAAGAGGTCCTAA
The DNA here is from genome assembly GCA_936439885.1 of Nowickia ferox. Classification (NCBI taxonomy): domain Eukaryota; kingdom Metazoa; phylum Arthropoda; class Insecta; order Diptera; family Tachinidae; genus Nowickia; species Nowickia ferox. Next base: position 95,113,466 of record OW387024.1, on the reverse strand, counting down.
CCAGTGTTGTCAGATTTATTTTAAGCCTCCTCGCCAAATTACTTGTCTAATATCGCCAAATATCGCCAATGTAAAAATAAAACATTAAATATTAGTTACAAAAAATATATTTATTTTGTAATTACATTACAAATATTGTTAAATTTTAAATTCAGTACGTAACGTGTATCGTAAAACATAAAAATTATATTGTTTAAGAAAAATTAAGAAGTGTTTACATTAACATATAAATACTGGTGTATAAAAAATACTTAAAAATAACTTATTCCAAAAGATCAATCTAAATAGGATAAATTGAACTTAAACAGCAAAATCAACATTAATATTTAAATCTTGTGATAAAACTGAAGGGATAAGTACCAGCAGCATCATCGTCGTAATCATAGAACTCGTGCAGGCTTTTTGTGCTTCATTATTTTATATTTTATATTGAAGAAAAAATTCCTTATCAAAAAAATTTCATGTTTTTAACATTATTCTATTTTATTGAAATCGTAAAAATATAGCCGAAAATATCGCCAAGGATTTCAAATATCGCCAAGTAAATCGCCAATCGCCATTTCAAAATTTTCATCGCCAAAAACAAATTTTTGTCGCCACGTTTGGCGAGATATCGCCATATCTGACAACACTGGTCCTAACTTAAACTTAAATATTATCAAATTCTTTTATCTAATTTTTCGACCTTTTTCAATATATTCAATTAAACTATTTTTTTAGCTTTAGGTCTATTTATTAGTACGATATTTCGTTAACCTTTGGAGAAAGGAGAAAAGAAAAAAGAAAAATTAAATTTCAAAGAAACAAAAATAAAAAATATCCTGAAGAAGTTAACCAAAGGTTAAAGAAATATCGTACTAATAAAATTATAATATAAATAGACCTAAAGTTAAAAAAAATAGTTTAATTAAACTTAAATAGTTTAAACTTAAACTTTGAATTTAAACTATTCAATTAAATTAATAAGCTCGCATAGCTGTTATTAGCTAATCAATCAATAATTTTTGTGCAATTTTTGGAGATTTATATTTTCACCAGTGCTGAGGAAAGCATATAAATCATAAGGAATATTACTATTTATGTAGTCACAATATCGAGCCATAATCGCCAAAAAAGCTTAACCGACACATATTTTGGACCTCTTTTTTTTTGACGAAAAACGATTATTTACATAAATCGATAATCGAAAGAATCGATTTTTGGTCAAAAAATTTAGTTCGAAAATTATGTCGCTTAAGCTTTTTTTGCGCTTATGGCACGATATGGCAGCACTGAGTTACACTGCAAAACACTATTTTGAGTTTATCGTGTGTTCTTTAACATTAATTGAAACTGTGACATTAAAGAGAATATTAAAATAACAAAAAAAAAATCTAAACAAATCATAAATATAAATCGAAACTAAAGTTAACCTAGAAAACTTAAATAATGCACAATAAACAAAAACTTGGTTTTAATAAAGGAAAATTTATAGGATTTGAAAAGAAATTTTCTCTCAAAAGGGTCAGCTTAAAAGTCCAAGGGGGACACACTTATGTACGAGTACATACATATGTACATATATTGTATGTGCATTTCGGTATGCCATGTGCAAAAGCATAAGGCTTAGAATGAAAAATCGCACAAAGGAAGCTTAATGAATTGGCAACAACTCTTTAATATTGTAAGAATAAGTTACATAAAATTCTTTGAATGGAATATGAGTGCAATATTTAAAGCAATTTTGTAGACCATGTCCTCGTGTCAAAAATAAGAAGAGGTAGTAAAGAAGATTCTTAAAAATTAATCCATTTCAGTTCAAATTTATTTCAATTAGTTTAAACTCAATGACAATATTTTGAATTATTATATTTAACACCAAAAATTCTTGGCCACACCCTTTAGTAAGAAATAAATGTGCATGTTTTCATCTTAATATATACAACATAAATTGAGGCTGAATTCTAAAACATTTCCTTAATAAATTTGTGTGAAAACAAACACAGCACTCCCCTCTTAATAATAAAAATCATGCTGTTTTCAAGAGGCCATTTCCCTCCTCAGTTGACACAGCATAAATTTTGAACGATAAGAAGAAGAAAAAAGAACGAAGAAATAATCTTCGAATGGATTAAATTTCAATATTGATGATGATTATGTTTTGTGCAGAAACCACAAAGTTCATTGAATTTCTTTATTTTATGTACTTGTGAAAAAAAAAATCTGCTGGTACTTTTTTTTCATTTCTTGCCATTTCAAATATAGAGCAAACCACGAAGTTGTATGGCAGAGAGAGAGAGAGAGAGATGAGACAATATCGATTACAGTTCATTAACGGTTAAAATTTTTTTAAGTTAATATGAAAAACCTTCAATTGTCACACAGTTAAGTGTTTATATATTTTCACGAAGTAAGTCCGTAAATTAGCTTATCCAGTACGCGTTCACAAAATTGGGCGCAACCACGAATATTTCACATTCGCCAGCACAATTTTTATATAAAAAAGTTGAATGTGTCACAGTACACTTTTTATACAAAAACAAAAAAAAAAAATCGACTATGTCATAACACACTTCTTGCTGGGACGCACGACGAATTTCGTCCATGTCGTCGAATTCGTCGATAAGAGTTCGCTGCGTAAATTCGTCCTGTGAAGTACAACAACGACGAATTTACTCAGCGAATTCCTCTCTGATATTTGATAAAGTTGGTTATTGTGTGTGCAAAGACAGAGAGAGAGGGAGAAAAAATTGTTTTCTCGTCGTTCGCCGGCGTAAGAAATATAAATAAATCTATTGCTACTTTCGCCGCGTATGACGAATTTCGCCCTACGCCATGATTGTGTGCATTTTCATATACACCAATGTGTTTTATTTTTGAGGACGAATATTCGCGACCAAAAGTTCGTCCTTCGTCGCAGTTGTGTTGCTAGCATCTAATGTAGTAAAATCTATTATGCAACAGTACACTTTTTATATAGAAAAGTCGACATATTTTTTTTATACAGAACAGTAGGCAGTGACACTTCATTCTTTTTATCTAGAAAAGTTAGCTGTATCACATCATTATATGTATATATGTACATTATATAAAAAGGTCGACTATATCACAGTACTCTTTTAGTATAGCAAAGTCGAACATGCAACATCACAGCCGAGTATTTCACACCACACTTTCTTTTTTGGTACACTCGACTGTGTCACATCACACTTTTATATAAAAAAAGTCGACTATGTCTCAGCATACTTTTTATATAAAAAAATATAAAAGTCTCAACACACTTTTTGTATACAAAAAAGTCGACTATGTCACCTAACATTTTTTATTTAAAAAATTTTTTGCTGTGTCACATCAGTGGTTTACGTTGGTTTAAGTGGCTGCCCCTTTCACACAGGCATTCAAGTAGAAAGTGTCACACCATACTTTTATGTAAAAAAGTCGACTATGGCACAGATGATCGAGCTCTGGTTTCCACGTCATAACCATAAACCCACGATTCGTCATCAGTTATGACCCTCTGGAGCAAATTTGGGTCGTCATGGACAGAGTTCAACAGCTCATTAGCAATGTTCATGCGATGCTTTTTGGTCGAAATTGAGCAATTTTGGTACAATTTTCGCGGCGACCCGTCTCATGCCCAAATCATTGATAAAAGTCGAATGGCACGAGCCAATCGATATGTCTAGGTCCTCAGCAACTTCTCTAATGGTGATTCGACGATTGCTCGGGCGTCCGGCACGCTCTTCGTCGTACACATCTTCCCGGCATCCTGGGAATATTTTGTACTACCGATAAACGTTGCTTCGGTCCAAGGTAGCTTCTCCGTATGCCACAGTCAACATTCGGAATGCATTCGCGCACTTAATTTCGTTTTTCACACAAAATTTGATACAGGTCCTTTGTTCCATTTTTTTTAATAGGTAAAAATGGAAGACGATCCAAAGCACGTGCAAGCAAAGCAGCTGTCAACAATTAACTGAACATTCAAAATGGCCGATATTGTCGGCATAAGTGAGAGGCATGAGTACCAACATAACGCCACAAAAAAATCAAAATTCGAAAAATTCAAAATTCGCGATACATTTTGAACAAACCTGGTACATATATACCTCACCATGTGACCTTATAAATGACATTAGCGTTGCCAGATTTTTTAAAGTATAAACTTCCTAAGATACATGATTCGATTAAAAATAACAAGAGCAAATAAAAGTTGGCAATAACTTACGAGTATGTAGTTTTCTTATCATAAAACAGGGACAGCATTGTTTGTTCTCTCAAAGAAACAGAAATAAAGTTTTTATTATTATGAAGTGAAATTTCATTAGGAAAAAGTTTTGAAGAATTTCGCACCGGATGATTTCTTGAAAAATACCATTAAATTAGGTTTTATTTTGGTTTTAGAAACAAAAACAAAGACAAAAATAAATTAAATTTTTTTCCGAAAAAAAAAGTTATTGTTTTCATAATCACTGCTCCTGGGTATAGTTTACTGTTGTTAAAATTTCGCAGGTATAGAGCAAATACATCGACAGCCCATTATTGGTTGGACCCACCGATAATTAAAAAAAAAAAAATAGTTAGGTATGGGATATATATATTTCGAATATCTCCTTTCTGAATCCAACATATGTTTCGTGAAATTAATTATGGTTTCTGAGATATTAAGCATTCATTTTGCTCCATTTCAACTATTTTAAGGTTTAACAAGTATTGTTTTGCTGTACATGCTACAGTTTGGTGTTTGCGTCAAATTCTTCATACAAAAACATGCGAAGTAAAGTTAACCCTTGTTTTGCTTCATTTCTATAAGAAATTAATAATAAAAAAGAAGGTGCCGTAAGAAAAATTCAACGGCGCCTGTTAAGCAAAAACATCGTCATCCAGACGCAGCCGCCGATTAAATGTTTTAATATAAACTTATTAAACACTAAAATAAAATAAAAGAAACCTTAATTATGCATGTGTGAGTATAACAGAAATCATTTAATTTCATTCTTTATATTAAATTTACTTCAATTACTTGTTTTTCTTGTGTAAGTGTGTAAGCGGATCGATAGTTAAACATATTACGGCGGCGGCTTCTTGGTCAGCGTTAAGCGATCGACTTATTTCGCTAAACAGCAAGAAAATAAACAAAACAACAAAATTCTCAATTCACAGCAGTAAAGTATATACGTATGGAGCACAAAAAGCAACTTTTTGAAAATAAATTAAGAAAAGTGGTGTATGCGACACTAAACGTATTTATGAGAATACAAAAATATTCTATCGGGTATAATCTGAGAAAACTTCATGGAAACCTTCTTTGTCATTTTTCTCCATTCCGACTTTTAGGCATATGCTCCAAACCAATAATGGGGTGAAGAAATGTTAAAGCACAACAGCTGAATTCTTTATCTTCTTCTTAATAACCTGAAATTTAGCCTGTACAAAATGATTTAAATTTTGTTCAACATGAGCAAAGTTGAATAAACGTTTTCTTAGGAAAAACACATTTTGAATAGAAACTTTTTTCAAGAAAGCCTATCGAAAAAGATCATTTAAGCGTTTGTGTTTATTCTTAAATGATTTTTAAATTAATTCTTTATAAAACAATTTTTTTAAATTCTTAATCTAAATATTTTGATTTTCATAAACAATAAAATACTTTATACCGCCAAAGTATTAAATGTCATGGATAATCTATTATACTTTTATGCTGTCAGTCATGTGTTAAACAATAACATGAAACAAAACAAAAAGTGTTGCATGTATGTATGTACTCGTGTGTAGGAAACAATATCTTTTAGGGCGTGATATAGCCATTTGTCTGAACAGAACCTTAAGAATAACAAGTAAGAAAAAAAAATAAATAAAAATGGTCGTAACTTTTGAATCTCTATATTATATAAATTACTTGGGAATTATAATTTTCGATAAGAATTAATGTTTTGTTTTATTTATTACTTTGTTGTTTAGGAACAATTTTCAAGTCAAAAATAAGATTTATTTCAATTTCTATCTGTTAAAGATCTTGTCATTAATATATCATGACAATGATGTACATATATACAAAATACATTTATTGATGTTAAAAAGAAAACAACATAAAAAATTGATGGCGATGGCATAAACGTTTAATCATAAAAACGTGTTTGGAAAAAATTGCTTTTAAAGTCGCTATTATAAAGAAACAAAACCTTTCAAATGGTTTCCAATCTTTATTTTTGAAAGCAACAAATTTCATTGAAAAATTCATAGTGTAAACACAGATGTGCTAATTCGGTAAAATCTTAATATGCACGATATACGAAACTTTTAACTTCTTAAAGATTTATTTTTCCAAATCAATTTTTGTTTGTTTTTATTTTGCAACTACAACACATTGCATTACACGAGTACAAAAAGTCATTAACTTTAAGTTTCAAATTAAATGGTGTAATACTAGATGCCTAAACCGAAATCATATTAATCCCTTTTGACCAATAGGTGTGTTCACTGTGTAAGGTTTTGTTAATCATTAAAAATGTTGCCTTTTCATCAGCTCTTAATACCCTTAATGTTATTTGTTTTAAATTGCTGACAATCTTGAAATTTTTTAAAGCTCTTCAGATTTAAATTACAAACCTTTTATTTATTTTGTTTTTCTTTCTTAAATTTGTTGTCGCTTGTAAAACGACGAGCACACATGCATATCAAATTAATATTCGATTAAACAATTTTCATGTGTACGAGTATGTCTGTTGTCGTAAATTCTTTTTCGAATTTTATGTTCACTTAATCAGATAATTATTTTCAATTTGGATAAACAAACATGAGCCAAGTAGTTTAAAACATACATAAATACTTTTTTTACTCAACGATTTTAATTTAAAACCTCGTACTTATTTAATCGTACTTGTGTCTTGAGTTTAATATTATAATACGAGTAAGATGATGTGGATGAAAGGAAAGAAACACACGTTTAAATAATTGAAACTTGACCTTCAGCTAGTGAACAAGTACATTTTGCAGGCAGCAGTATGCAAAATCTTAGGAAGTCTTTTATTTAAAACTTGTTAATAAAAATTATTTAAAAATGTCAAGATCTTTTTTTGCGATATTTAAAAGTTTGCAGTAATGAATGAATGTGTTTGGATACAATTTCAAAAAACTATTTAGTTAAATTAGAAAAAAAATAAGTGAAGTGACTATAAACATATAGATATAAAATACAAAGAAAACGAAACGTAGTATTTTTCGCATTAAAAGTAATATTTAGATTCAATACGATTATCAATTATCATTCACTAAATAAATTTTCTCAGTTTGAAGTTAGATTTTTCAGTCCTCTAATAATAACTAAAGATTTTTTTTTTCAAAAAGCTAGAGAATGTTGAATTAAACCTGTTGAGATAACTTATATGACATTTCTTTAAAAAAAAAATTATTAAATAAATTTCTACTGATTTGCTAGAATTATATTGGCTAAACAAAACTATCTGCAGCAACTTTTAGGCGGGCCGTGAATGTTTTGAAAAATTGCTTGGCCCGCCTGAAATGGTGCTGAATTTTCATGAATGGTTGTTGATTAGTGGGAATTAAACCATTTGGAACAATTTATGCATATAATATTTCTCTAAAAAAATTATTAAATAAATTTTTATTGATTTGTTTGACTTATATTGGCTAAACAAAGCTATCTGCAGCAACTTTTAGGCGGGCCATGAATGTTTTGAAAAATTGCTTGGCCCGCCTGAAATGGTGCTGAATTTTCATGAATGGTTGTTGATTAGTAAGCCATCGTTCAAATGGTAACTAAATTTTTTTTATTCAAAAAGCTACCGAATGTTGAATTAAACCTGTTGAGATAACGTATATGATACTTCTTTTAAAAAAATTTATTAAATAAATTATAGGCGGGCCATCAATGTTTTGAAAAATTTTTTGATCCGCCTAAAATGTTGCTGAATGGTTGTTGATTATAGTAAGCCATCGCTCAAATGGTAACTAAAGTTTTTTTTATTCAAAAAGGTACGTTATGTTGAATTAAACCATTTGCGACAATTTATATGATATTTCTCAAAAAAAAAAATTTTTAAATACATTTTTATTGATTTTTTAGAATTATATTGGATAAAAAAAGATATCTGCAGTAACTTTTAGGCGGGCCATCAATGTTTTAAGAACTTGCTTGGCCCGCCTGAAATGGTGCTGCATGGTTGTTGATTAGTAAGCCAGCGCTCAAATGGTAACTAAATTTTTTTATTCAAAAAGGCACGAGATGTTGCATTAAACCATTTGGGATAATTTATATATTTATTTAACAAAAAATTTTATGAAATAAATTTTTATTGATTTGTTAGAATTATATTGGCTAAACAAAGCTATCTGCAGAAACTTTTAGGCGGGCCATCAATGTTTTGAAAAATTGCTTGGCCCGACTGAAATCGTGCTTAGTTTTAGTTTTTTAATGTAATTGTTTTTTTTACGAAATCTTATTACTTTTGCAAGGCTTAAAATATTTGCTGAAAGTTTCTGGCGGGCCATCTATCTACATTTCAAAAAAGTAACTTAATCCGCCACAAACTCTGCCTGTAATTGACTTTAGTTCTTCAATTAAGCGGTTTTTGCAGAAATAATCCATGAGCTTGTAATATTTAAGGAAATATTGTATCCAGCTTTAAAAAATTTCGATTAAAATAAGAGACTCTATTATAAGTTGCATTAAATTTTCGAAGTTCGATACTAAATTCATATTATGAGCATCGAAAATTTCGCTGAGCAACGAATTATCTATCGAATAGAATTTAGCTTTCGGTGAAGTATTTTATTTTTAAGTACACAAACACAAATTTTAAGCTATTTTTTGTCGATTTTATTCACAATAACGACGTTCTTTGTCGAATGCTCGTCATAGTACCAATGAATTCGTTCGATCAGTACTTTCGACTACAGTCGAAGATCGAAAGTTGCCAATATTAAATTTTTTATTTGATATTTAAAGGTTATAGTGAATAATTTTAAGGCAGGACACTGGTGCTTTAAAGCAGTTTCGCTCTTTATAACGCAGCTGTTGCAGCGAGAGAAACACGAGAGAAATGTATTCGCGTATGTGTATTCATTTGTATGAGAAGCGGATTGATGTTCGCCACTCTAGTGCTACTTTGGGCAGCTATGATTTAGAGCAATTATATCTGACCTTGAGATTTTTTTTAATAATTTTTCTTTTTTTACAATTGAAATGTTTAGATAAAGTGCAGTACCATAAGTTTCAGGCGATCCATTAAAATTTAAGATATGTCTGCAGTTGCATGACCCGCCTAGTTCCAGAAAATATTTCAGTGGCAGTTTTCATAACAAGGGAAAAAAGATCTTTACCTGGATTCAGTAAGTTTTATTACTATAATCGTATTATCCCTATAATAAATATAAAGAAAATTTATCGACTTTGCTGTTCAGTAACATATTTTAACGATATTGGCTGTCGAAATTAAAACACAAGCCCAAATTCATTTAGTTTTTCTTTATTTTTCTTTGCGTTTTTGGCTTATTCAGAGATGTCACATGATATTGAATTAAATGGTGACTAAAATACAGATGGAAGCTATCGTAAAAAAGAAATTACAGAATCACATTATCGTTACCGCAAACGAATAAATATGTCGATAAATAGTGCGATTTTCGGTTCGCAAAAAGTTGCAGAATCTAGGTACTGGACTTTATGGTAAAAAGCAAATTACAGAATGACAAACAGTAGCGATAATATTATTCTGTAATACCTTTTTTTCGATACTCTACAGCTGTGTTTTACTCACTATTTTATTATATATCATGTGGCATCTCTGCATAAAAAATTTCAAAATATGGGAAAAGCACAAAAGAAGAATAAAAAAATTAAATGAACTTGAGTTGGTGATTTCACTTCTTTTACATCAACCGACAGCGAATGTCGTTAAAATATGTTATTGAATTGTAAGTTTTCGTTAAGCCGCGTTCAGACTATTATACTTTGTATTTATACTTGTCAAAAATTCAAATAATACGTGCAAGTGTGGTAGTCTGAACGCAAAATGTCATCAAAGTGGCAAATAATACGATAAAAATTTTGACATCCCATAAGACTTTTTCGGTTTTAGAAAATTTTCTAAACGATAATACTTTTCATTAGATCAGGGTTGCATTTTCACACAAACCAAATTTCCAAGTCGGCTGTTTCGCCGCCGATAGCGTGTCGCCATTGATGTAATGTTTTGTCATATGTATATTGGCTCAAAATTTTGAATAAGTGAATCGTATGGAAGTATATTTCGTTGATGTAATTTTTTAACGGTTTTGTAATATCTTTTCTTAAATTTTTTCTGTTATTTACATAGAATATTTTTAACTGCTGAATTTTTTCAAGTGCCGGCACGTGCCCGTCTAGATGAAACCGCTTTGCCGCCGCTAGTTAATGAATAGCACAGACATTTTCATTGAACAGCTGTTTTCTGCTTGTATTACACATTCTATTTGAAGTGTCATGGTCTGAACACAATATGTGATTTCGTTAGATTTTTTTGACAGTCGCAACGAATGTATTTAGATTTCTGTATCGTAAAATGTGATGAAAGTATTAATACTTGTATAATAGTCTGAACGGGGCTTTAGCGATACGATTATCGTAATAAAAGTACAGGTACTGAAATAAAATGTAAAAAAATAATAATGAAATTGAATTTAAGGTTCCTGTTAAAATAACACCTCGTGCGCTAAACAATGTAAATAATAAACGACTATAATATCTAATTTTCCCCTACAAACCATAATGATCCCTTTCTACAAATATTTGACCATCAACTACCAACCATGAAATGATACGAGTATCAAAAGAGGGACAAAAAGAATAAAAAATGCAAGTTCACTAATTGAAGGTGTAATTGATGCAGGTGTTGTTATCACTTCAGCTCTCCGACATGATCGTTAAAATTTTATCCAGATACTTTTGTATTTTTATAAAAAAAAAAAACAATTGTATTTAATGGCAGTTATTCTGTTTATGTGTGTTTATTTCTATGATTTTATTAAGCAAAAGGGCTGAGGTCTTTTATACTTTTTTGGTATTTAAGTTAATTAACATTTTTTTAAACTATTTTCAATATTTTTCCCTTCTTTCTCTTTTCAGGTATGTATTTCTTCAAGTTGTATATCCATGTATCGCTGTGTATAAAATAAAATCTGTGCGGGACCCCCCCCCCCCTCCTCCCTTCCTGTGTGCAGTTAAGTATGAACTTATTTAGTGTTCAACACTTCTTTTTCATGGTTGCAATCACCAATAATGATTTTTTTTGTTTTGATTTTTATTCATGTACAAAAAAAAAAAGAAAACATTTGAATTAAATCCAATTAATTTCAATATCAATCTTAAATACAGACTGGGTTAGTGTACTCGTATGTGTCTGTGTGATTGTTTTTTATGAATAGTGAGTGCATTTTGTGGCATGACATTCGTTCGCATTAATTGAGTTCAATTGTAGTGATTTTGAAATGTCTTTTCAATAGGAATTTCAAAAATAAAAAATAAAAATATATATAACAACCAAAAGAAAAAGAAAGTTAATGGAAAAGAAAGTTGAGAATTTTGTTACATTCCCAATAAAAAACAGTTGGAAGCCATTTTTAAGGAACTGCATTTTCATTGCTTCCAAAGAGTTCACAGATATTAAAAATAATGCAGATGTGGCAGCTGGCGAGCGAAAGTTTTTTAAAAGAATTTATTGAAAGATTGGCCGAGTTATGGCAAATAAAAACCGACGTTGACTACAACAAAAATTTAATAAATAACATTTTTATTTTTCTCTTCGGTTTTTCTTATTTATACTAATTTTCCAATAACTCGTATATAATTAATGCAGCTACAAATCCATTTCATTTATTCTGATGTTTGCTAGAGCTGGGTCCAACTTGACTGAGTTGGACGCAGCTCTAATGCTCGCTAGCATGTTCTATAGAGCTGGGTCCAATTCGTTCATCATAGCTTTGTGGCAAAAATGAACGAATGAACGAGTTGGACCCAGCTCTAATGTTCTACAGTATAATAGAGTTGGGTCTAACTCGTTCGAACTCGTTCAGTCGGTCGTTTTCGATAATAGACTTGAGTCGAACTCATTCGTTCGGTCGTTTTTGACACAAAACTATGATCGAACACATTTAAAGTCTATCGAATAAAATTGTATCGAACTCTTTCAGTAGCTCGTTTTTGACACAAGTCTATTTGTGTCCAACAACTCTTTTTGAACTAGTTTGAAAAGCGTTCGAACCAAAAGTTGTTTCAAACCCATTTAATTTACATTGGCGTTTTTGACCGGACTTGCATTCAACAGAACGAACTAGTTCAAAAAGAGCTGTTGGACACAAGTCTACTATCGAATAGACTTGGGTTGAAATTGTTCACGTGCGAAGTCTATCTAAAACGAGCAACTAAATAAGTTCGATACAAATGTGGGCTCACACTTAATAGACTTGTGTTGAATTTTTTCAGTAGTGAATCTTAGAGATTCTACCATTTAAATTACATAACTCGGTTTGATCACAGCTTTGTATCTAAAATAACTTTATGAACGAGTTGCATCAAAGTCTAACGAGCAAGTTGGATGTCTCGATGGCAAACCGAAAAGTTAAACCTTGGCTAGAACTCCTTCAGTCGGTCATTTTAAACACAGACCTGTGATCGAACCCATTGGGTGTGACCCAGTTCTAATGATGTCGAGTAGGTCATAGGTTTGTGTCAAAAATTAACTAGTGAACGAGATCGACTCAAGTCTAATTTTTAACCTATTAAAATTGATCAGCGGCTTGTGTCTAAAATGACCGACTGAATTAGTACGATCCAAGTCTACTACTAACTCACCTTAGACACAAACCTATGAATTTAAGTAGGTTCGATCATCCGTTTGTGTCAAAAATTAACTAGCTAACAAGTTTGACTCAACTCGAAAATTTAAATGTCAGATTTTTGAGTTCAACGAGCTTTCAAAATCGCTTTTTTTTTTTGCTTTTGAAAAGTTGGCTTTGCAGGAAATTTATAAATTTTCCACCACTTTGGGGTTGAGCTTAGCACGAAGTTCCAGAGCTGATCGTATCCCATATTTATTTGTTTTTAAATTTAATCCACAAAGTTTTCTAATTGAACACTCAATTATATTAAAGAGGGAATGATGAATTTCACGAAATTTATCCATCGTATATCTACAATTAATTGGAATTGCTTTCTTATTTATCATTTAATGTATTTTTCCCTTCCAATATAATCAAATTGGCGCTCAGTTAAAATGTTTTGTCAACAATGAAGAAACATTTACAGCAAGACTGTCCAAACTGGCACCAGAGTGCCGAACATCAATCGGGCCAGTCTTGATTCAGAGCATGTCCCACAATGTCACCAACGTTCGACTCGTCGCACAGTTACATTGGAAACAACAACAAAATTTTAAAATTTGTTTTTGTTTTTGAATGTAAGTGTGCGACAAATAGAACGCTGTCGATATCGTGGGACATGCCCTTACAGTATCGTGACAATCTTCGTGAAGCCATTCGGACAGCGTTTACGAAAACATCAAAAGGAAAATGAAACAAATGATATTCATAAAATGTTAAATAAACGGTTTATCAGTTATAATGAAATGTCAGCTTAATTAACTTAATATTAATGCAAATCGTATTAATTTGAAATTGCAGTTAAGTACATTTATCCCTCGATCTACATGGCGGAAAAGGTCCATAGGAATGAGTGTAAAAATAGTTGGGTTGGGTGCGCTTTTAAGTAATTCTCAGTTAAAGTTCATTTCAAATATTTTAGAAACAATAAATCTTTTAACAACTTTATACTCGTACTTTATTATCATTTAAAAAAAGTGTCACTGACCTATGGCCGTTTTATGTAAATTAATTGTTGCTGTTGTTGTTTTTCTACTGTTTTTGCTTTTGTTGTTTTTGTGTTGTGATTGTTAGACTATAACTTAATAAATAAAAAAAAAATTTAATTATAAATGCACCACACGTTTCTTGTTTTTTTTTTATTTTTCAAATAACACGGATATGTAAGGCCAATGCAAATAGAGATAAAATAAAGAGGAAAAAAATGTTTTATACATTCTTATGTACATTAAAAAATCTTTAAATAGTCAACACAATTCACAGATGACAAATTTTAAATTCTATACATACATATAGATTCTTTTAATATAAAAATATGAAATGCAATTTTAAATTGAAATTATTGTTAGGAATTTAATTTTTTCGGAATTTCACATTAGAAATTCTTTTTAAAATTCCATTAAAATTTTTTTCACAAACACTGGTATTTTAAAAGCTTTTTTGATAAGCAGAAGAAAAAAAAACTGTCCGCATTATGCGTGTTTCTTAGAGCACCACAAAATCACAGTCATTCATTCTTCATGTATGAATGAAATTAAAATTTTAAATTTCGAAAACTATTTACGAACATGGAAAGATTTTCTGTGCTAAAGGTTTTAACGAATTTAAATGTAAATACCTTAGTAGGAACTTAGCGATTCGAATAAAACAGAAATGCTCAACGTTGTTACGTGACAGTTGTTAAAGCAGTGATGAGATTGGAGTTGTGTCCAACAGCTCTTTTTGAACTTTTCATACATACAAGAACACTGACTAAAACGAACTGAAAGAACCTGACGAAATTTGTTCATTGAACTATAATTAAAAGCGTTTCTTTATAAGAACAAGAGTAAAAAACTTTTTATTATATAAATCGTGGGTACCTGACAGAATAGTTAAATCATCGTTTATTAAATAACAATCTTCTTGATGTATTTTCTATTACAAATTGCGCCAAAAATTCAGCAAACAAGTTTTTGAAATAAATTAACTCGTTTTTGTTTCGTTTTCTTTTTTAACACATTTTTAGCATTCTCTCAGCTATTAAAGCAAATAAAATGTTTAAAATGTATTTCTTTGTTAAAAAAAAAAAACAATACATATACCCAATCTTTAACAAAACATTACACGTTTTTTATTTAATTTTTTATGTTTTTGTGATAACTTTCCCCTATTTATTATTTAACATGCTGGAATATAAATACATACGAGTATGTACGTCTTTTTATTATACTCATTCAGCTTGGATGTGTATATGTATTTGTTTAAAAAAGATGTATCTAAACAACATAACTAACACATATTTCACTTCTTCTTCCATTTTTTTTTTATTATAATAAATCTGTATTTAATTGTTTTTTTCACATGTAAATTTTTAATTTAAATTGGATACGATATGCATAACATTACAAGCGTTGATACCTGCTAATTTTGGCGAGAGTTGATGCCAGCAAAAATAAACGTCTTTATTTTTAGTGAGCCAAGAATATGAGTTTTTTATCAGGTAGCTAGTTTGGTAAAATTAAACCAGAATGAAGTAATAAGAACTTATTCTAGTAGAAAGCCAAATATACGCGTGTCGTTGTTTGGAAAGTTTCTACATATAAAAAGGTGTTAAAGTCCCCTAGCCCTATTTTTTGTAGATCATTGTTCTGAGTAAACATATGAAACTGTATAAACCTTACATTTCAGGTATAAGATGTGTTCAGAATTTTTATGAAAAATCTTGAGAGGATTATTTTTGTGGAACAGTACAACACCCTAACTGTTCTCGTATGATTCTTTCTTGTTCCTATAAGAAGGCCCCCCCCTTTAATCTTTAATCAGGGATACAACGTGTTAACATTTGCCAAAAGAATACTCGCTGTATTTACTTAATACTTAAAAACACTTTGCATATAATCAAACATATATCATAAGTCTCTCAATATACCAAAACTCTAAATAAAATTAAAAAATTAGAAATGAGTCAAAACTTGGAAGGCGAATTTCGTACTTATTCACATTTTCATATTCATTTCATGGGATTTAAATGTGTTCACCAGTTTTACTTTAAATATTTCCAGAAATATTTTTGTGAAGTTTTTATTTAACACTCTAACTCTTCTCCGTATTACACATCTTTGTAAAACGTGTCAACTTAGTACCATGAAGCGTTTTCATAAGGGCAAAACTTTTCGCCATGAATGCAACATAGCTCGAAATTAAATTGAAACTCTTCAAAACTTGAAATGCGTTTTTTAGGGGTTAATTTTTTAATTGCATTCTAGGTAAATTATGTATTCCGAAGGAACATATTTTTAAAAATTTCAACCTAATAGCTGCATGGGTATTATTTGTCCCTTTCAGAAGAACAGGTCAAATAAGTACCAGAAAATGACAATAAGTACTCAAGAATATACTTAAGTATTTACTCGTAATATAATTAGTAACCGCATATACTCCTAATTGAGGCTGTCAGCGAAAAAAAAACGGTGTAATCCCAAACTATTGAATTATTTAATTGATCTATTACTTTGCTATATTATATTATGCGCAAAAACGATTTTCAGCTCCATTTTGTTTTGAATACCAAAACGTAGCTTGCTCAACTTTTTTGGATAGTTAATAATATAAAGAAGAGTAAAGAGTATATATACTGCATTTATGCGAAAAACCATAATACTCTATAACTATAAATAGAAAGACACATGCGTAGTGTGCGTAGTGAGTATCTGTCATACATATTCTCGTTCGTAGTATGCTTATATTCGGATAAAATAAATATACGCATGACACTCGGAGTATTTATTCATCATACGCCCCTGTTTGCATTTTTGCGCATGAAATGGAAAATGTGCTAAATTTAGAAAAAATTCAACTTTTAAACTTTTTTCGTAAAATTCGCAAACGAAAATCTTCGTCATTGTCTAATAAATATTTATCTAGCAATGTTGTAGCACAATCTAGCAATCTGTTGAACACCGTTGTTATTTTAGCGTTTTACCAATTCATTTTTCTGGCAGTACTGATGCTTGAAGTGTGTGCAAATACAATAATACTCCTGTATATACTCATATGTAGCCGAATAAATACTCAGAGAGTATTTATACTTACGAGTATGTGTATAATAGTGGCTGATGCAGTGTATACATTTTACTAATAGAGGTTTGTGTTACGTAGTTCAAAGAATTTGTATAAACATAGGCATTGGTGGTTTATGAGTATTTAGTCATGGTTTTTACTTTTAACTATATGCACTTATAGTTGTTTGACGGCCAATAGTCAGAGAGAGAGAGAGAGAGAGAGTCAGAGTACTTAAAACGATACTTTTGTCATTCTCTGACAAGCAGGGCAAGTGCATAGGTATGCCATGTTTTGCCATTTCTTCAATTATTCACATAAAAAGCCATTTTTAGTCCACCTTGCCATAAACTGCCATTTTTTTTGCAACCTAGAAGAAATTTTCACGTGTCAAAGTGTTTTATTTGACCGGAATCGCACTGCTGAAATTGATAATTCATAAAATTTTTAATCAATATGTTCTATTAAAAATATATGTATCCTTTTCCTGTACACGATCTATATTTCATGTTTTTTTTTTGGAATATTTCAGTTTTCGTTATAAAATCTACAATATAATTCCATGAAAGTAACTTTATATTACAAGCAAACAAAAAGCCAAATATGAATGCACATAAAGGCTTTGAGTCAGTATAATACAAAATCGTACGACTTATGAAAAAAAAAATGATAATAAATTTTTGTTGTGTTTTGAAAATTTTCATAGCCTTTATCAACCAGGGATCAAATCGTCACATCCGTGATCGTATTCACAATCGTACGAAAACAGATGAAGTGATACGTCTATCGTATCCGAAATTGGTATTTTTACGTGACGAGCTGTAAGTTCACGGATGTGATGATTCGACCCCAGGGTTGTATTTTCTCAAAAGTCATACGATTGTGTAAGATAGTGAATCCTAGCCCTAATAAGTGATAATTTCTTTCGTTTCCTTTCAGACACATTTATGTATATATATGTATTAACAAAAATTACTAACAGTAAAGGAATAAAATTTACGATTGGTAAAAAAGTTTCTGGAAATATTAAAAGCAGATTCCTCAGTGCTTTATTGTGTAGTGTGCGACTGCAAGATTAAGAAACCAAAATTGTATAATATGTACAAAATAAATAAACCGTTCGTCAAGGATTTCTAACAAAAGACACAAAAAGCACTTTGTTTCTTCACAGCTTTTAGCGCTTCCTGACTGTCGACATAGAAGGCTATCTCCTCTGGGCACCTGTGGTGCCCAGCGAGGCGCCCAATGTGTAATTCCAGTTTAATGCCTTCGATTGCAGATACCAATTCCTTCCCATGGAGTCCCTGCATGCGTAGTAGGCATTGAGCTCTTTGAACCATTTATGGTTTAATCAGAGTGGAACTCACACAATTAACCAAGCAATTCTGGAAAATTAAATCAATAATTCCGAAGAAACCTGTTTTATTTTGTGCCAGTTTTGCCATTTCTCATATTTTTCGTGCCATTTATTATACTTTTTCATTCCGATTTGCCAGCCATTTTGAACCATTTTCGTGGCATTTTAAACTTGCTCTGCTGATAAGTATCAAAGCTTTTCGACATAAACAAGTCTCTGAATAGACGAGAGCCCAGCTAAAATCTGTAGATTTTGCAATTTCGCAAATTCCGTTGTTTCCGAGATGCAGCACTTTCCACAAAACGGCATTGAGCACCAGTTGATAAGAAATTTTAGGCTAAAAATTATGCCCGCTAACTGTAAAACCACATGAGGGCAGCACGCTTAAAAGCTAAGCCAACTGATGTCTATTAGTTTCCAAAGACTTTATCTCATTTTGCACACTGTTTTTTAGCTTGAGTTTTGTTAATCATTTTCGCTATTTCTTGTTGTCTTATACAAAGTGTGATTTCTTCAAAATGTTGGTTATAAACAATAAACAAAAATTCTGTGTGTGTGTGTGGGTTTTTTTCTATGTAATTTACTTAGTAAAATTCACACAATTTGAATGGCAACGAAACTTGTCTCATTACAACCTGTCATAAGTTGAATAAACGGTTTCATACTCGTAATAAACATTTCAAACAAAAAAACCGGCAATGTTACTCTCTTAAAACGAGTTATAAAAAAAAAAAACAAATCATGTTAGAAATTAAGCTCGTTTTGGGAAAAAGTTTTGTATTAAAAACAAAACCTTAACTAAACTAAAACTGAACTGAACTACCTTGTACTGAATTTGCTTTTTGAAACAAGTAAATATTTAGCTTGCGTTCATGCATTCAGTTCACATGAAAACAACAAGCAAACAAAACTCGTATGTATTTTATTTTTATTTGTGAACAGAGAGAAACAAGCTGATTGGCTCACAGCCGGCTCAAGAGCCGCCACAGACTTTCAATGCAACTTCAAGCCGCCGCCAATCTATGCGGCGAGCTTTCGCTATAAAATGTACACAATCAATTGCAGTTTTTAATGTTGAATTTTTTTTATTGCAAAATTTTGTTGTATTTTTTTAGATTCTTTTTAAACACATTTTTAAATAAACTTTTTCAAATTCTGTAATTCTGTAACTTTTTGCGAACCGAAAATCGTAATATTTAAAGACATATTTATTCGTTTGCGATAGCGATAATGTAATTCCGTAATTTCTTTTTAACGATAGTCTCCATCTTTATCTTAGTCACCATTTAATTCAATATTATGTGGTATTTCTGTATAGAATATGTTAAAATAAGCGACAAGCGGAAAGAATAATAAAGAAAAACTCAATGAATTTCAGCTTGTAATTTTATTTATTTTTCCTCCCACCGACAGCAAATATCTATCTATCTATCTGACTAGCAAAGTTGATAAATTTTCGTTATATTTATTATAGCGATACGATTATCGTAATAAAAGTTACTGAGTCCAGTAGTGCGATAATCGCATCGTTAAAATAATTATAACGAAAATTTATCGAATCTGCCATTCAGTAACATTTTTAACCATATTCGCTGAAGGTTTAATGTCAGCTGTGCTGTTATTTAAGCGACAATTATTTATGTGCTGTTAATTTTATCGACAAAAATTAACAGAAAATATCAGTACCTGGGTTCTGCAACTTTTTGCGAACCGAAAATCGTAATATTTATCGACATACATATTTATTCGTTTGCG
Source organism: Nowickia ferox (assembly GCA_936439885.1). Taxonomy (NCBI): domain Eukaryota; kingdom Metazoa; phylum Arthropoda; class Insecta; order Diptera; family Tachinidae; genus Nowickia; species Nowickia ferox. Next base: position 95,093,458 of record OW387024.1, on the reverse strand, counting down.
GTAACGATAATGTGATTCCCTAATTTCTATTTTACGATAGTCTACAGCTTTATCTTACTCACAATTGAATTCAATATTATGTGGTATGTCTGTATAGAAAATGTCAAAATAAGCGAAAAGCACAAAAAATAATAAAGAAAAATTCAATGACTTTTAGCTTGTGATTTTATATCTTTTTACTAAAACCGACAACGAATATCGTTAAAATATGTTACTGACTAGCAAAGTCGTTAAATTTTCGTTATATTTATTTAGCAATACGATTATCGTAATAAAAGTTACTGAATCCAGGTACAGGTACGTACTACAGTTAAAAAGAAATTACAGAATCACACAATCGTTATTGCAAGCGACAAAATGTATAGACAAAAATTACGATTGTCGGATCGTTAAAAGTTACTGAATCGCACTACAGGTACTGATGACTTTCATATGCTGTTATGTACAAAACAAAATCAACGACTGTCAGCCGACTCAAGCCGGCTATAAGCATCCGCCGAGTATTTTTTTTCCTAAGCCGCCGCCGCCGACTTTGTGATACGGCTTGTTTTTCTGTTTGTGAAACAAAACTTTTTAACAAAAATGAAAATAAATGTTAAAATATTTTAGCAATAAATACTATTCATTTGTTTGTTTGTTTGTTACGAATGCTTGTGAGATTGTTTAAACGCTTTTTCTGTCATTTATTGATTTTGTGTTTATGAAGAGTTTAAACGAAATACTTTTAGGTAAAAAGCGTTGCAAGTTAGTTCACGTTTTTTTTGCATTAAATTTTTATTGGACTGATTTTCTATTCGAGTTTTTTGTTGGCACTTTTTTAAGGCTAAAATAATTTGTGTATTGGCAAATATGGTGTGAATAATGTGAAAACACACTTTGTTTGTAAGGTTTCAATTAAAAGCATGAAATAGTTTAAATGACAAAACAAAATCTGATGCCTTGTTTGTTGTTTTTAAATATGTACTCGTAAGTACTTTATAAGACATTATAAAAAATTTAGAAAATGTTGAGGTAAATAAGAGTTAAATTTTATTTAAAGTTCAACTTAAACTGAAGATCAATATCAAACAAAAAAAAAACCATTGATCATCGTGATTTAACGATCTCGTAATAAGGTCCAATGATGAGACCAGCATGTGAGCCGTAATGCAGTATGTAGGGTCTGTTGCGTATTGGTTGCACATCATATGCGTCAATTTTGTTTATTAACAAACCCCTTAAGATAAAAATCATTCTTCATCGCTGCACACAATTTAGCCATAAGTTCAGCGAATTGATGATTGATTTTCAAATTAAATTTGTATAATTTGGCACCTTTGTTTAAGCTCCAACCAACCAGAGTGTGCTGTATACTCTTTGGATACTCTGGTTTTAGACTCGGCAGTTTTGGTTGCTCAACTTTTGATTTTTTATGAGAGAGTTGAGAAAGTAATGTATACGTTTTGTATAGCCTCTCTTTTTCTTTCTCATTGTAAAATCAAAAGTTGAGCAAGAAAAACTGCCGAGTCTAAAACCAGAGAAAGTTATCACTTTCGTAAGTTCTATCGGGCGTAAAAAAACTCCCTCTATATATTCAATTATTTTATTTTTGAATTTTTAAAATTATGTATATATATCCAATTACAAGTTTTGAATTAAAAATTTTTTAACAAAATTTTTTTATTTGAAAACGTTTTAAATATATTATTGTTTATTTAAATCTTTTAAGAAACATTTTTAGATTTTTAAAGAGTTCACGCTCTGTCATATTTTACTACTTGCAAATACGAATTTAACAAGGTGCTAAAAAGTGTAGTTGCTGTATATAAAAAAACTTAATTAAAAAAAATCTTGTGATTTTTTAATTTAATTTTTTTTGTTATTTTAATACCTCAATACACTGTGTTTTATATCGTTGCCTTCTCACGGTGAAAATTTTAAGGTGGCCCAATGTTGCCACATTAAAATTTTAAGATACTCATTGTGAATTCCCTAATTTTCAATATGGCAATATGGTAATGTTAAACTGAGCAAATTAAAACTGTCAGCGCAGTTGTAGTTGATAAAAATTATTTGTATTTTTCGCTATCTTTAGGCATTTTGCAGAACAAAAGTTATTTTAATAAATTTATCCAACAATAATTTAATTTTTATTTTAGATATTTCAATAATTTAAAATTTTAAGATGGCACAATATGGCCACTTGCCATTGTGAATTCCCGAAATAAGTTGAAACTAATTTGTAATTTGTACCTGGATTCAGTAATTATTATTACGATAATCGTATCGCTATAACAAATATAACGAAAATTTATCGACTTTGCTATTCACTAATATATTTTAAGGATATTCGCTGTGGGTTGGAGGAAAAATAAAATAAAGTCACAAGCTCAAATTCATTGAGTTTTTCTCTATTATTCTTTGCTATAAAGCAGGAGACTATCGTAAAAAAGAAATTACTGAATCACATTATCGTTACCGCAAACGAATAAATATGTCGATAAATATTACGATTTTCGGTTCGCAAGAAGTTACAGAATCCAGGTACAGAATTTGCTTTATTATCGCAATCAATGAGACTTTTTACTATAAATTTAGCCGATTTCGTTTAAAATTATATTTTAATAAAATAAATAATAAATTATCTAATAATGACAGTGAAAATTCTTCTATCCAATTCAATTTCAAACTGTCAATTTGAGAATAATAAAAATTAAGAAAATTTTCATATTTTTAGCAATAAAATTTCACATAACAAAAATTAAAAATTTTAGAAACCCCCGATATATTTAGAAAAGATGTGATATCTTCTAAACGATTTTCTGAACCGATTTTCTTAAAACATAGCTTAGAACCCTCTCGATCAAGTCACCTTTCAAACAGAAAATACTAACGGCCTGTCCCACGACGTCACGAAAAAACGTTCGATCGAATACTTATATTGAAAACTACAACAAATTTTCTAATTTTATTGTTGCTTGCAATACAAGTTGTGCATCCAACATTTTCGAGTGACATCGTGGGCCGTTTGGTCTGTACGTGGACACGGACAGACACACAGACACACACTATAAACTCATAACGCACCTTTTTTTTTGGTCGTGGGTTAAAAATAAACAAACAGAAACTAAATTCAAAAAGAAAACATATATTGAAAGTTATTGGACTCGTCTTTTAAGAAAAGTAAGTCTTTCATATATTTTTTTTTGACATTCAGTAGTACGAGACGCAATTAAATACAATAAAAATTGCCTCCTTGCAAGCATATTAACCAAACTCGTATTTCAATGCATGACACACAATACAATTGGGCTTGTGAATTGAGCAATTAAGGTTCAAATTTACAGTCATTAGTTAATTATTAGTAAACTAAAATGATAACTATTGTTTAACTAATACTTCATACTCGTATTCACAGTGTGTTGTTTAACTAAAGTTCTTGATATGATCAAAGAATGGTAAGCCTATCAAATTATTAGGTTTCAGTATTGGCAGCTCTGCTTTGTCATATGGTTTTTGTTAAAACAAGTGCTCCCTCGTCTAACTTTACCATTCAAGATATTGAATTAGTGCTGAAATTGGCTCGGGAAAACCAAAATATAATAGAAAATAAAAAAACAGAATGTGTTACAGCTGTGTCCAAAATTTAACACAAAACAACAATTATAATAAAGTTTACAACGAATCAGCTGTTGTCTAACTATTTGTTAACCAATGACATTTGGCGGTTTAACTTATGATAAACAAAGAGCTGTGAATCAAATATTATTGGTTAAACTATTGCTATTAGTTAACTAATGACTGTGAATTTGGGCCCAAGTTAAAGGTTTTGTATTTTTTTTTTTTTACCATTGGTTTTAGCGATAGGCGTATTGGCCCACTTGTTTAGGTTTGTCTGTCTGTTGTTTTGCTGATTATTAAAATAATAGTTTTTTAATATTTTTAAATATACCAATAATTTATATATGTACATGACTACGTATGCACATGTGTATATTATATTTAAACATAAATATTTTGAAACAATTTTCAACCGACGATACACATGTGCTAAAAACAGCGATACACAATTATTTGCCACGTTTTATAGTCTTGGTGCTTAAATAAATTATGGTTTTTACGTTTAATATACGAATTAGTTTGTGTATCAGAAAGCAACACTCTTTATTACCACTTTGCTCATTTATTTTAAAATAATATAAAGGGTCCGCCAGATAACTTTTTTTTTAAAACAGGGCGCAAAACATCGAGTGTAGCTTCGGCTGTGTGGCACGTAGCGCCGGCCTGTTGAAACCAAATGTTGCCAATATGCTCCTCTTCAATTTTTGTGAACAAAAATTCGTTCAACATGGCCCGATAAGGATCGCCATTGACTGTAACGGCCACTCCTTGCTCATTGGCCCAATTATGCCTCTGGACCAAAATCCGCACCAAACAGTGACTCGTTTTGGGTGCGTCGGCTTTTCAATGTATGCGTGCGGGTTTTCTGTGCCCCAAATGCGACAATTTTGCTTGTTTACATACCCGCCAAGATCAAAATGAGCTTCATCTGAAAAGATGATTTTTTTTGGCAAAATCGGCATCTTCTTTAAGTCGATCGCAGGCAATATTTCCCAGCGTTGATCAAGCGTATACACAACCATATTCGTTCAGCGGAAGGATAAAACTAATTATCTGTCAAATCAGACATGAGCTAATGTTACCATTCACGAAATAAGCACTAGTTGAAAAAAAAACGTTAGATGGCGGACCCTATATGTTTATAATAAAAATAAGTAAAATGTATTAATTCCAAACAATTTAATAGAGCTGAAGGTAAAAATTTTTGAAAGGCAAAATTTACTTACAAAAACGAAAGGCAGACATTATTTACGATTAAAATAAACAAGCAAAAGAAATTTAAATGAATGTGTGTTACTTCAAAAAGACTTGAAGGCAAATTTACTTAAGTGATTAAAAGAAAAAGCTTTTATAGCTCGTGCCTCTTTAATTAAATGAAATATTTAGAATTAATTTCTTTAAGATAAGATAAATTACTAAGAATAATTCTTAATTCACTAAAGAAAAATCTGTGCCAAAAAGGAAAAATTACTTAACTCGAGATAAGCTGATTTTGAGTTAATAGCACTTCTGTAATCTCCATATTCAAAAGTGCTTCTAGGCAAAATCGCAATTATTTCGTGCGATATTTAAATAGAGTTGATGAAATTAGCCCTTAGAAGCAATAGCAACAAATCATCTACCAAACTTGTACGTTGTACATACATACATACATATTAAGCTGCGGTCAGACTTGTAAAACATTTGACCAAAATCATGAAATTTTTGATTGCCATAGATCTGACCACAAAATATTTTTGAGGGCAAACAACATTTAGAGAAAATAAATTTGTTGGTTAGCAAATAAAAGTTTCTCTAATGTGAACATAGTGTGACCACCCTCTGTCAAACATTTTTCGTCAGTTCGGTCAAAACATTATTTGTTCTTACAAAGTTTTTGTATGAACAAACAGTGGCAAATGACAGCTGTTTCCAAGTGATGTATCTTCTAGTGTAAAAGTTTAATAAAAAATCGCAAAAATTATGCTTGCTTAAACAACCATTTACACAGAACTTAATTTCATTCAGAGAGATGTTTTTTGTCGAAAAACGTCATAGCCATATAACATTTTTCAAATCACATGTGGTCTTGCAGACCTTTTGTAAATTCATATTGGATAAATGTCTTGCAGAAATGATATACAATAGAAAAATTATTAAAATGAGCAAAAAAAAAAAATATCTGCAAGACCAAAATTACTTTCAAAATCACATGTGATTTGAAAAATGTGATTTGCAGAACATGCCTGATAGGTATGAAAAATATACAAAAATTCCATAGCTTCACATGCTTTCTCTCCTTTCAGAGGCTGTATGCATACTTGATGAGTATCAAGGCATAAAACAAACAAACAGTAAATACACTATAAATTTTTTGTTTGTCTGTTAATTTCCCAATTGTAAAAGGGGACTAACTGAAATTAAAAAAGCGCTAAAAGTTTTGTTTAATTACTTGTTCAAAAGCGCTATAACTGACGACACTGTCATAAAATAAAAATAAACAAACAGCTGTGCGTTAAAACCATTTGCTGCTCCAAAAATTTAATTATTAAAAGTGGAATTGATAAAAGGCTTGGCGACTCAGATCGTAGTTCCAACAGTAATTTGGTACAGCATCCTTATTCTTTGCGTCGTTGCACCCATTTACTTACCCATTGCCTTTTTTTCTTTTCATTTTCTTCCTCCTCCAACATTAATAATGATAATGATTAACACTAATATTTCACATATATCAAAATCTTCCATTATATTGACCGAGCACAATATAACGCAATGAAATCTTTTAAATTTTGCGTGACAAATTTATACTAAAATTTCTGGGAAATCAAGTTTTTAAATTTTGACACTTGGATTAAACATTTTGATTAAATATATTGTTTGACATAAGTGTGACCGCACAGAAAATATTTTTTCCCATGTTTGCACATAACACTATTTGATGGGTTTTTGAACAAACAAAAGCGGTCAAAAAAATTTGATTAGTGTGACCACCAAACAAAGTCTCATTAGTTTTGAAAAAATTTTATGGAAATGTGGGAAAGCAGATTTCATGCAAATGTTTTCCCAATGTGACCGTACCTTTAGTTAGTGCTTCTCGGACTGCAATGCATTGCTTCTAACAACAGAAGCTTTAAATTCTGAGTGTTGCATTTTTTTTTTTTTTGCTGGGATTTGAGTAAATCCTGCGTTGCCTCCGTTTTATTTTTTGCATACGCTTCAAATACAATTTTTGTTCAGTAATTTATTGTTAAATTTCAATATCATTCAAGCCAAGAAAATTTGTTTAAATATGTATTTTGTAAAACTTAAAGCAGTAATGCATGACATTTTCCCAATAAAGTTGTTTTCTTACAGTTTGAAATGTCCCCCATTTCTAGGAACTTTTCAAATGTTTTAAAATCTTTTTTTTTTCATGTAAATTAACGTTAACGTTCATATCATTTTGCATTTAACATAAAAATACACTTAAATTAGTGTAACCATTATGTGAAATCACCAAAAACGTTTACTAACAAATAAATAATGTTTAAACAAAACGTGTCTTTAAAATAAACATGGTAAAATTAACCTCGATTATGTCTTTATAACAATATGCCCCCATCTTAAATACTTTTAATTTATTTCATTTATTTTCTTAATTCCCAGCTCACGACAATAAGCAACAAGTCAGTCAGCTTTTGTGTAAAAGTATTGAAAAAGAAGAAGAAAAAGCAAAAAAAAAACAATTTTATTACATCTTAACACGAGTTGATGACAACGGAAGTCGTGCATAATTACTTCCGATTTATAAAAACCGAAAAGTGATTCAATTATTTATTTTACGAGTACTTTACGTTTAGTACGAGTACTTCTTGATTTCAATTTATGAAATAAAAAAAGTGTCCAATATATAGAGGATGTAGTCTTAATTGAAATGTTTATGTGAACGTTTAGCAAACATTATACACATAAATTATATTCAAGAAAAATAAAATGCAATATTTATTATGTAAACATTTATTAGACACACTAACAAGTTCAAGTTTGTAGACATGCAATTTTCTTTGTTTTTTGCCTGTTATGTATGTACATATATATTGTAATATATTTATTTTTTTACTTCAAACACAGAATGTTGCGTGCTTAGAGCAGACATACCTTAACAAAGTAAACTTGATAATAGTAATTTGAAAAAATTACTCATAATAATTTTTAACAAACTATAAACTAAACATTGAAAATTTTCACAACTAAATTATGCTAAAATTTTATTTTACAGCTTGAGAGTTTTGATTTTGTTAAGGTTTATAGCTTATTTTGTAAGTTTAATTATAGAGCTAAAGTTTGAGCCCCATATTGCCATATGTTTTCAATATTTCATATCATTCTTAATGAATCGGCTGAGATCTGAAAATATTGATATGATCCTGATTTTTATGAACAATCATTTGTTGTTATAAGTTGAGGCTAAAACTTGACAAACCTAAAGATAATAATGAATGCATACTTTCTTATGAAACTATTTATATTTATATACTAGTATTTTTTTTTTTCATTAGTAGAAGTATGCAGCACAATCTTTATTTAAGTCATTCTTAATAAATTCACTAAAATTTCAAAAGGGGGTGTATGGCCTGAGTTTTCACTGGAACATCATTTGTGGTTATAAACTTAAGCTTTGTATGTCAAATATGACATATTTTTCTTACATACATATATGTATCTATTTAAATACGGCCTATTTTGGCAGAGTTTATATTTTATTTAAAAAATAAGACTGTTAAATTTAAACTTGAGTTCCATAATGCTATATTTTGTTAACATTTCATGACATTCTTAAAAAATTGGCTGAGATCGAAGTCACAGCAATACAATATACATGGAGTGAAATAAAAAATCTAGCCTTAGATAGAAGTAGCTGGAATGATTTTGTTGCGGACCTATGTTACGTTTAGGAATCACTGGAATATGTGTATATATCTTTAAATATATAATTTTACTTTACTTGTGTATGTGACTGAACTCCTCCAAAAAGGCTGCACCGATTTGAATGAATTTTCTTGTATGCGTTTGGGTGGCGCCCTGGATAGTTTAGATTCGCAAAACTAAGACCAGGAGGGCTAAAAGGGGGAAATTTCTGCCCCTCCAAAAAAATCGAACCGATTTTAATGAAATTTACAACATAGATAGGTCTGCATCCAAAAAGTCACAAAATGACCACAGGCATTTTAAATATACTCTGTTTCTTTCTAGAAAATTGTTATATATATGTATATATGTGTAAATTAAAAGCTTTGCCTAAAATTTTACTAACTATTGAAATCATGTTAGGAGTTAATATGGATTGAGCTTGACAATTTGACTTTAATAATTAATTTTATAGAGTGTCACAACTTTGAGTTGACATCACTGCTTTATTTGAGCACCATTTAACAGCTGATAGTTGCTTTTTGTTTAGTTTGCTTTGAAATTTCATTGTGAATCGACTTACACCAGAGCAACGCGTGAAAATTGTTGAAATTTTTAATCAAAAGAATTGTTTTATTTGTCAAACTCATCGTGTATCGTTCCGATGGAGGCCATTTCTGGTTGAATGGGTAATAGTAATAAGTAGAATTTTCGCATTTGGAGTGAGGAGAATCCACAAGCTTTCTTTGAAATACCATTGGCCCATATGTCTTCAAAAACGATGATGGTCAGAATGTTAAGTTGTTGAAAATTGGTGTTCCAGATAACAAATTATTGACGCATTTATTGGCAATGTCACCAGAAGTACACTAGAACTTTTGTCTCTAACGTATCTGTACTCGCGCATAAAAGGAAAGTTGTCAAAAATCAACTAGTGCAATTGTCGCTAGAGAAAAGAGTGTTGACATAGATATGGCTATTCTTAAATTGTACCAAATTAACATCAATTGTACCAAAATGTAGATATCTGCAAAAGCAGATCGTAAACGTCTGACATGCCAAGTTTTCCACTCAGATGTTGTAATTCTGCATGGCTGTCAAATTTGTTGTTAATTATATTTGGTCACAAACCTACATGTGAATTGATTCTGATATCAGCGATGCCAATTTAGCGCGTTTCGCGCTAGATTTAGCGCGTTTTAACTATGTCAAACGCGCTTTTTTTCGTCTTAGCGCGTTTATTAAAAAAAGCGCTAAATTAGCGCGTTTTAAATAAAGTCATCATATCAGTTCAATATTTTCCCCCTTTTTTTGCTTACACAACTCATAAAATTTTTTAAATTGATTAATGATTCAGCTGTCGCAAATAAAATTCCCTTGACTGTGATTAGAATTAAAAACGCATTTTAATACTGTAAATTTCACAATTAAAAATATCGTACTCGTACTCGTGACCAAAAAAGGTTATTTAACTTATTAAGCATCTATTCTAGCTGAAGTACAAAAAGCATTTGAATCGCAAAACTATTCGACAATTTATATAAGTTGTTACAAAGTTTGAAAAAAAAAATAAAAATAAAAATTAATAATTATTTCGATTATTTGGAAGGCTATTCTGATTCTGTATTAAGTGATTTTTTTTATTTAGGATATAATTTCGAAGAAATAATATTATAAAGTCAGAAAAGAGCTACTAAAAAAATTAATTGTATATACATACATCGACTTTTATTAAAATTTAATTTAGCGCGGAGGAAAATAGCGCGTTTTGGCTATAAATAGTTGGCAATGCTATAACTTAGCGCGTTCTAGCGCGTTTTGCCAAGGGGAACAGCGCGTTTGGGTTATAAAAAGTTGACATCGCTGTCTGATATAGTCTCTGTTTTCTATTCTCTCTCTCTCTCTCTCTCTCTCTCTGTAAATATTTCGCACAGCTTTTATATAAACCAATGTTGGCATCCGTTTCAAAATGGTGTTGCCACCACAAAATTTTTTTTTGCACCCTAAAAAAATTCAACAATTTTAATTTTTTTTTTCAAATTCGAAGATACCAAGTTAGCATATAATAATGCAACGCTATTTTTATTTTATGTATTGCTTTTAAATTGTTAAACAAAACATACTTTGATCGGTGTTGTAATAATGCTTCCGTCAATAGTGAACCGCCGCTACTTTTTTCCTCACGGCATAGATTTCGCACGACATATTTTTCATAATACGAACAGCTGAAGTCAGAAGGTTTTTCAAAAGAAAATAGAGCACGCTCTAAATGAAATTTTGTCAGACGGCTTTGCGTCTGACTTTTACAGAAGCAATGTTTTAAAGGTACCACACGACATGTACATGTTTTACAGTGAGAAATTTGCCAAGTCCGACGTAAAAAACATGTCGTCTAAAGGGGCACAAACAATACTATAGAACAAAACAGTTTTTCATATATGTATGTATATACATAAGTATACATACAAATTCTAAAGAATTGGGACAAGTGCTACCAAAACAAATGAAATATGTTAGGTGGAATTATTACTAGTTACTGTAAGGCAAAGTACAACTTTTTTCAAATTGTACCACTGAAGTATAAAGTGTACCAGTGCACCAATTCAAATGCGATTACACCAAATTTAATACAATTGTACCACAACTCCCAACAGTGGTACATATGTACATATGTATCGTATGTATCTTTGCAAGTACGTATGAGGAAATCATATTTTGCTATTTGTCTCTTTTTCTGAATTATTCTCAACAAATTAATGTCATGCAACTGATTTTGACGTAATCAAATGTTTTACTATTTTTATTTTAATATCTGCCAAATGTCAAATACTCATAGATACTCAAAAAGATGCGAGAACATGAAAAGAACAAACAAATGTCATTAAATCTCAAGAAAATATTGCTTTCCTTAAATTAATACAAATTTTTTTCGTGATTTTTCGTGATAGAGCTGCAAAATAATTTATTTTTGGACGCTTTTTGAAGTCAAAGCCAACAGACAAATACGAGGGAAGTGTAGAAATTATTGGAAAAGTTTTTTATATATTTAGCCAATGTCGATAAATATTTTAAGCAGAATCAGTACCTCGTTTCTATAATTTGTAAGAAGTTTTCACATCGAGAAAAATTAAATAATTAAAATTAGAAAAATTAGTCCTATTTTACTTAAACTTACAAACAATTTTTGGAAAGAAATAAAGTTTTGTTCTTAATCATAGTGTCTTTCACAGAATGATAAAAAAAATGTTCGGTTCGAAAACTTCTCGCATTCGTTACATTAACCCATTCTTTTTCTCGTGTTAAAGAAAAGTCCAGGCCAGCTGATATGATACGATATACACGAAAGTATTTTTGGGTAATTAATTTTGTATTTTAATTACGCTATTGCAAAATTTTGGCTTGTGTCCAAAGTGTCTTCTCGGTTGCAAGATATTTTCATTGATGTAAATTTGTCGACTTGTCGCACACTGACATTCAAAACAAAAACAAATTTTATTATTTTGTTGTTTCAAATGTAAGTGTGCGACAGCCAATTCGAACGTTGTCGACATCGTGGGATTGGCCCTTAGATTTTGTACAGCTGATATCATGTTTAGTAAGTAGAATTCTGAGGCCCCATAATGCTATACCTTTTCCACGTATTCTGTCATTCTTAATAAATCGGCTGAAATCTCAAAAGTTTTAACTGCATATTTTTTAAATATATAAATTTTTACTCGAGGCGAATCAATATTCCAATTGATTTTACGTTTAAGTCGAAGATAACGACTATACATCACCTAGATACAGATGACGGCAATACTCTTCCAGTGTTGGTGTTTTTGAAAAGCTTATTTAAAGCGAATATTTGTGATAAGAATAATTTTTTTGCCGATGTCATTTTCATACATAATTTTCCGTGTCGAATTGGACACTCTGAAACATATCGCACTTGCTCTTCTCAAAAAGGGTCGGGAACACAGACGATCCAATAAAAGATTTTCCACTTCTCCACAGTCAGAACTTAAATTTGCTTGGCAAAAGTGTTTGTTATGGCCTTAGTTTTTAGTCTGCAACTCCAGCCTTTTATGTAAAATCAAACCTTTGTTAGGGTTCATTATTACGATAAGACTACCGCTTTCATGGAGAGTTTTGATGTTCTTTATCAGATTTCGTGATATCCCTACACAGGAGTTTGATTCCTGTTGTAGGTACATCAAGTTCCTCATAAACTTCAGGCTCTCTATATGGATTCGTGGAGCATGCTCGTCGACTGCTAACACGTGATCCATAATCTTCTCATTTATGGAATTTTCCCTTACGATGTGTCATCAATACAGAGTAGCAAAGCTCTTCCGCCATCATTCATTCTGCCTGCCATTTTGGCATATGGACATTTTCACAGAAAAGCCCACCTTTGGTCACGTCATGTCACTCTGCAATTTAGCTTGTATTTTGAAGCTATGCTATTAATTTTTTTTTTCTAGATTTTACCGAATGTTGACCTGATTGTGCTCTATACCGGCATGCAAAAAAGTAAAAAAAAACATTAGTTTTTCTTTGAAAAATAAGTTACGTCTCAAGGTAACGTAACGTGTCAAAAGGTGGTCTTTTCTGTGGCAATGCCCATATGAAGATTGCTCTTTAGCTATTTTCTCGTCCGGCATTCTCCTCAGCGGCTGCAAGGTTCTCTTATTAGAATATCCTCCAATACCTGAAAATTTTCCCAACGACATCGATTATCTAGAGTTAGTTGCCTTTGGTGAGTTCCTTTCTTCCTTTGAACCCTCTGAAGAGTTTTCGTTGGGAAATTAGGGGTCACAAGCTGCTGCGCCTCCAATATGTGAGAAGTTCTGATACTCCGGCGACTTATTTCTCTTCCCCTTCGCCTTCCAGATGGGCGTAGAGAAAAGTTTCGCTTCCGAAAATTTTCATTGATTGCCTTTACTTTCTTCTCTCTCTCTCTCTGTTTTATCTTGACCGATCTCCTTCGTTGCGCTTCCGAGAAGTTACTAAATTTCCTGATGGGTTTGCTCGAAAATCGTTTCTACTTCGGTGGAATATTTTTCTTCTCGCCTTCCTTGTGTGGCTGGGGATACCCTTAGATCCGATCCTTCTTTCCCTAAACCTCTTGACGCTTCTTCAACTACCGAGGGTAAGCTACCCACCTCGGAGTTTGTGTCACAGTCGTTTGATGACGAAGCCTGGGGCCTGTGTGTTTACCACCTTTAGCCGCCGATACTGAGTTATTTAGACACTGCACCGTAACCGAGGTGTGTAGTTCCTTAACTCATCATCATCAGCCTCAAATCATCACCGCCTTCAAAGGACACGTTCGACGACATTAAAATCAAGTAAATGACTCCACGCGGAAGTTTTATTTTAAAGCCAACCCATTAATCTCTGTTAATCAAGATAACGCCCTCGTAAAAGTTTTCCAATAACTTTTTATTTGGTAAATTTTATTGTAGCATAAAAATCCAATCAAATGTGTTTTTTTTTCTCTCTCTTAAATGTATTTTCTATAAATGTATTTTCTTCAATTAAAAAAAAATTGTGCATTTGTGTTTAATCTATTGTAAATCAAATAGTTCAATTTTTTGTTTTCTTTTTTGTGTTTTTTAATTAAAACATACAAATTTTTATCATTTCAATTTACTTTTTACTCTTTTTAAAGATTTATTTGTTTTTGTTTGTAAAATTCATGCCAAAATACCTATTAACCCATATTTACTCTTTATATATCGCTGATGCCAGACGCCTGCCTTTCATTAATTACATTCACTGTTCGTGCCAAAAAAAAACAAACAAACAAACAAAAAAAAAACATCACAAAAAATGCAACAATTTTTAACATTTCGTAGGTATCACTTTGCCTAAAATCACCCACTTCAATTAGAAGTTTGCAGAAATTAAATAAATGTCTTCCGCATATTCGAGATTTCTTCAATAACTCTATAACATTTTCTCGAAGTAACTTGACAGCAAAATATTTTAGTCTCGCAACAATCAGCCAAATGATCGACCCACTTGTTAAGACAACAAAATAATTGTCATTTTGTCGTTCGTTTGTGCATTTTTCCCAAATTAAAATCAACTTAATTGTATTAATCTCACAGACACAAAAACAGGTGATTCACAAGCCTTTTTTTAGTTTTGGTCGAAGTAAATTGTAAAAAGAAAGCAAAAAATGTGTGAGACTTATTTTTAGTAAAATGTGAATTCATTTAAGTGATTTATTGAATCATAGAGAAGCAAAGTTTCTTTTTTTATGTTCGTTTCAAAGGGAGTTCACAATAGTGTACTAATCATGGGCAAATGGCCGTTTCAAGCTGGTTTTAGAGTGCTTTGACTCATTACAAAAGCTATTCATACGGAACAAGGCTTCCATTTACTGTATACCTGGGGAATGAGGAAGCGTATGAAGTGGCCAGGAGGGCCTCTGCTGCTCCGTTTATAAGCCCCCAGAGCCGTTTTGTGGCGTAAGTCGCTCGACTGTAACATCTCTGATCAAAGGAGATGACAATTCGTCCGCTAAGGAAATGTGGATAACAGGATAACTTCTTCTGGTTTAAGGCATAACAAACAGCATTGAAGCAGCCATTTACATATAATAGCATCCTGAACCTCAACAGAAATAATTTACGGCTTGTTATTGATTTTCTTTCTGACCACTTGGACTGAACTAGTTCGTTTACCCTTGTGTCGTTTATGCTTGAAAGATGACGAGAGAACGGCACACATTCTTTATGAATGCATCGTCTTATGTAACAGTAGAAGGTGTGTTTTTCATTCTGAGTTTCTGCGTTCAGATGATATTAGACGGGCTTCTACAACATCTGCGCTGATTTTCATAATGAGAGTCATACAGAGATCGATTTAATTTAATTTACAGATCTATGGCACAAAAGATCCATCAGGTGTCGCTGTGCCGTTCTTTGGACCACATCTTTCCCTCCTATTCTATTCTATGGTAACAGTCGTATGTGCAAAAGAGTTATAAATGTTAAAAACCTATAGCAACCAGTGGTTTTGTATGTACTTTAGAAAATAGGAATATCTAAATATGGCTTCAGGTTTACGTTCGGATAAATAGAAAGAGTACAAAAATCTTTTGGGGGAATATAAATTGTGGCTTGTCATACATTTTGCAACCCTGTAAGCAACTCCGAGGCAATTGTGGATAGCTGTCAACATTTTTAACTTACAAACAAAGACTAACATTCTGTATACACAACGCAGACGGGCGACTTAATATAAACTTTATATGAAAAGCGCTGAAACCGATGAAACTCCAGAGCATATTCTGAAGGACTGTGAAGCGTTGGGCAAGCACCTATTCGAGGATTGGGAACTGCCAGCACAAGACCCACTGGCAATCCTTAGATTCATCAGGAGAGTAGGTATAGATGAGGTGCTCTAGCACCTGGCAAGGGATACAATAGATCTACTTTGGTCGCAGTGTCCTGTGTTTCCCGTTTGACTTAATTCATTCATGAAAAGCGCTAATTTTTTTAGTTATTTTCATATACATTTTCTGCACGAGTGGAATGCCTGGCTTGTGGAAACAAGGGGTAATTGCCAGTTTATCGGAAGACAATATAAATAGACAGACGAATAGTTTTAATTGTCTTCTATAGGCTGGCAGTAAGTTCACACACAGCAATTTTCATTGAGTTTATGGTGGAGAGAGAACCCAGCAAAAAAAAAAAAAATTCTGATTTGGAAGCACTAACAACTGAGGGAAGCAATTGTATTGCTTATTTGATAACAAAAGCTTAGCAAAATGCTTCTGAAAAGCACTAACGTAAATTGTAATAAATCATAAAAGCTATTATAAATTTATTATTGTAATATGTTTTAAAATTAGTCCAATAACTTAATTTAATTAAAATAACTCAAGAGAACTATTTCCAAATATTCTAAACTGATGTTTCCACTACATTTTACATGAATCAAACTTATTTTGGTCTCTAATAAAATGTCTGATATACGATTACATATATGTGAATTGTATGTACATATATTTTTAAATGTAAAAATTCCTTGTACACATTTCCTTAAGCTCCCCAGATTTATCACTTTTAAAGAAATTTACAGACGGGCAGTGAGTGCAGTTTTCTTTTTGTTGGTTAAACATTTTAATGTTATGGTTGTCTTAAATCTTATAACATTTTACTTTTACATATTGTTTTTCTCTTATTTTTCTTATTTTCTTTTCTTTTAATAAAGAAAAAAAAACACAAATCTTTCTAAAAATATTTTTTTTTAAGTTTTAAGCATTTGAGTGGTTTGTTTTGGTGTTGCAAGTGTGTTTGTTTCGCCTCTCAGTTGTGTAGAAGAGGATGGGATAATTCGTTTATTTTTAGTTCATTTTTATATCTATTTTTTGCTAATTAGGTGCGGAATGTTTTCTTTTAAAATATTATTTGTTTTACAAATTAAAATTGTAATAACAACCAACGATTTCTATGAGAAAATTAAAAAAAAAAAAATAATTAAATTGTTTAATTTTTTAGCCCAAAATGTGTTGTATGTTGTTCGTACTGAATTTCGTTATGGTATTAAACCAAAAGACTGTGTAACGTGGTAAAATATTCAAACAAGTTTGTATTTAGAATTATCTACCTGCCTTAAATGTGCATATCTTCGTTTTTACCAAGTAAAGCAATTTTGAAAATGTAAGAAACATTAATTACATCATATAATTAAATTTATTTTAAACATGATTTTATCTCTCTTTTGTTTTTAATGTCTTTTAAGAAAGTTCATTAAACTTGAAAAAAAAAATTCTAAATAAATTTTAGATTGCTATTGTACGAGGGGGATCTGAAAAATTTCATAAATTCTGTGAAAAAAGGTTTCATTTTGGTTTGTTAAAACACCAGTATTACTAAGCGAAATTATCGAATGATTAGCTAATTGCAAAGATGAGGGTATGCCATTAATAATAGAAAACAATATCAGCCAAATGACCGTCACGGCTACGCTTGCAAAACTATATTCCATCACCAATGCGCACATCTGCTCCTGTATGTCCTCGATAACTTCACGAATTATGGCCAAACCCACGATGCCGACAACGTTCGACTTGTCGCTCACTTACATTTAAAACAAAAACAAATTTTAATATTTTGTTGTTGTTTCAAATGTAAGAGTGCGACAAGTCGAACGTTGTCGATATCGTCAAGGCATAAACGTAATGTTTAAAGAAACAAGTCTGAAGGAGATAAATTACAAGATCTCGGTGGCCCATTGTGATCGCCTCTTCATCGCGCGGTTAAGAAACTTCACGCAAAAGGGCGATGGTACCGTACCGTTACTTATGTGGCACGTGGCGCCGTCTTGTTGAAAATAAACGGCATCCACATCCATATCATACCAATTCCTGCCATGCAAAATCATTAATCGTCGCTTAAAAGGCCAATTGCTCCAGCCTGATTTTCGAAAGATCAAGTTTCGATGAGCCCCTAAGACTAAAAACTGCACTAAACAGTCGCACGTTGAGGATGGAGAGGCTTTTCAACAATAATTCGTGGGTTTCCCGAGCCCCAAATGTGACAATTCTTCTTTAAAATGTAAACTTCGAGTTAAAAATTGGCCTCACACTTAACATAATTTGTTTCTATTGCCTGGACTTTGAAAGCCTTGCGACCTAAGTTTTTATGAAAATTACGGTGTAATGTCGTTGGTGGAATGCAGGAATGGACAAACCTGTACTTTCCTTACAACAGCAGTATTTTTAGTTGTTCTTCAGCGCTGTTTTTTTTTTAAGTAACACTCAGGCAATGAATGCCTACTACTATTACTAGGTGTTACCTTCTTTAAGAAAAGTATAGTGATAGAGAAGACAAGTATTGAAGGAAGAGATAGAGGAAAGCTTCATTCTTTTATAACTCTGCTTTTTGCACGTTTTTAATAATGCAGTGTTGCAGCGCCTCTGGTGTCAATGAGGCGTATTAAAGTTTTTAAAGCTGTATTTTGTAGTAATTTTATTGGTTATTTTAGTTCGCCAATGATTCTGCTACACAACGAAGGAGGGCGCTCTGATGTTACATTACGACTAGTATCTGCTGAAGTCGGTATAATTCAATGACCAGTGACTATGCCTTCACATGAACTTTCCTACAGCAACTGATGCAAAGTGACACTAATCTACATCAGACTGATGACTGTCTGATGCCGGGCTCGAACCCAGTACCTCCGTTTTAGTAGTCAACGTGCTAACTACTTCAGCCAACGCCACCCTCAAGAGTTCGATTCTTCGCAAAACTCAATTGCACCAACAGCTCAAATTTTTCCACCATTTTGCATAATTTGTTGGCCGAGAAAGTGATTCCCAATTGTGACCCGAAATTTTTAAAATATTTGTAATGAATTTTAATAATTTTAATGTATTTGTTAAAGCATATATCGTTTCCAGTTTTATTAATGGCGTAGTCTTTACTTGTCATCTGTCAACTAGTTACCGGTTGAGTCATCATAACAGCTGTTAAAATGGCGTGGTATTGAAAATTAAACTTGCTAATGCAACATCCTGATTAGATATTTCTTTCGGTATTGAAACGTTTAATTTTTAATATGCTTCCTTTTAGCTGGATATATTTTTTTTTGTATTTCTTCCAACTAGGTTTTCTCAAAGTTGTGAGCTTGGAAGTACTTTCTGGTTGGCAAATGTGAAAAACATGCCGGATTTGTTAACAGCTGGTAGTCCAATCTATGTATACTCGTATTTAGTGACAGAACATGTTTTAGATTTAAAAAAAAAACTAAACTATTAATAATAACAATAAGCTGGTGCTTTGGCTTCAATGCCTTGTGATGATTCATTTAAAGAAATTATTTCCATTAAAGAACTAGAATCATTTGAATATTCGGCGCCCATATTCGCAGATGTTGAAAGGTACTTTATTTTTAATGAAAAACAAAAGCTTTCTGAGACCAAATAGATTGAACTTTCATATCGCTTTATTGCAATATAGTTATATATCGTTCTTTATATTTTAAAACATTATAACATTATGACAATTCAGACTAAATTTGAAGTTTGAATCACCCAAATAATTTTTAAATATCCTGGTGAAGTTGTATGTAAAGGGTGGGCAGATTTAAGGTTAAAAAGTAAATTGGCTTAAAAACACACTTTTCTTTTGACAAATTCAGTTTTATTGACACTAATGTAAAGTAGAAATATGAGAATTAATAATGGAATATGATGTAAGGCAAATGTGAACTCGTTTCATAAAATTTTTAACCACATTTTGCAACAAAGCTTCGCTTATCTCGTCAATGCAACGTGGAATTTCCTCTTTGAGAGCATCAATTGTTTCTGGTTCGTTCACGTAAACCCGGTCTTTCAAATGGCCCCAGGGAAAATATTCCAGCGCGCCCATCAGCAGCATCATCGGCGAAGTAAAACAACAAATAAAACAAAATGGCTACTAAACACAGCTTCAAACAAATTTAATACGCCTAATTTAACACCAGAGGCGCTGCAACACTGCATTATTAAAAACGTGCAAAAAGCAGAGTTGTAAAAGAATGAAGCTTTCTTCTATATCTGCCTTCATCACTTGTCTTCTCTATCACTATACTTTTCTTAAAGAAGGTAACACCTATTAATAGTAGTAGGCATTCATGGCCTGAGTGTTAAAACAAGAAGTAGAAGGCGGCCAATTCCCATTGCCAAATCGAGAAATTAAGCGGCCGGAAATTTCTCATGCAATAACTGAATTATTTGGCCGGCAGAAACCAAAGGTCACTGATGTCAACATTAGCCCATTGTGGCCACAAAAAATCGGTTATCCTGGTTTGGTAGCGCAGAGAATTCACGGTGACGGCGTTTCATTGCTCATTTTCGAAAAAAATACGGGCCGATGATGCCACCTGACCACAAACCGCACCGGTTACGGTTACTTTCTTTGGATGTAATGATTTTTTTAGGGATTTTGTGAGCCCCATATGCGACAACTTTGTATGCTTGCATAACGGCCTAATTGAAAATGAGCCTCATCACTAAAGATGATTTTGTAGGAAAATGCAGCCAATTTTAACAATTAAAATTTTGAGTGTAGCGTTCCATGGTAAAAATTCACCAACTTTTTACTAAATAAATGTCAAAGAATGACAGCTCAATTCCTTCATTTGACATGCAATTTACTTCCTAACCTCAAATTTGCCCACCCTGTACATGCAATTGAAAATTTTAAACTCAATTCCTGCTACACTAGACTCTTTGAGTTATCACTATATTGCACTAAAGGCAGGAGAAATTTCTTGTTGTGATTTTAGTGTTGCCCTGTGTTGTCTTCTAAATTGTCTTAGGCTTCCATATAATTTCATTGTTGCCTCATCTAATGCAGCTTAAGCATCTAATTTTGTAATATTGATGGCCCTTATGCCGAACATAAAGCACCAATTTGTGTGATAAAAATATAAAGAATATTTTAATTTATTGTTATACTCATTTCTTAATTAATTTGATGGGAATTTCAGTTTCTTTCAGTCAATTAGTAATGAAATAATACAGATAATTTAAAACAGACCGAGCGCGAAAATAGTCGTTACAATTTAATTTATTTGACTTGAGCACGCGTTACAAATGATAAAAAGACAAAGAAGCCACAGAGAACAGCCATCAACAAAAAAATTAATTAAATTCTCGTATTATCAAAAATGATTACTTGTGGTGGTAATTGTTTGGCTTCACGTTTCAAATCATTGGATTAAAAATATAATGAAACTATTTTACTTACTTATAAAGGGTGATTTTTTATAGCAACTTTCTTTTTGGCAACACTATTTTTGGCAACTCATGGCCATGAATCGATTATTAAATTTTATTATCAAAATTCATGCTCGATTAAGAAAGTGCATCATGGTGCACTTACTTCTTCCATTTTATGGTCAGTTGGGGTGACCTTCTGAGGCGGCTATTCCGAACCTTGTGACTAAATTTCGCACCAAAATTACATAATTGAACATTAAACCACCAACGCGCATACGTAGAGTTGCGGAAAGAGGAAAATTTCGCAGCTGTATCCGCCAGTGTTGTTGATGATCGTGAATTATCGATTCGGCGTCATTCGCAGCTATTGCGCCTCAGTTATTCTTTTTTTTTGTTTTTTTTTGCCCAAAATGGAAGAGCTGGATTTGGCTGACATGTGGTTTCAGCAAGACGATGCCACATGCCACAAGTAACACGAAACAATGGCCCAATTGAGAGGCGAGTTGGGTGAACAGTTTATTGCACGTTTGTGGCCGGTCAACTGGCGATTTAACGCCTTTAGACTATTTATTGTGGAGCCCATGTTAAGGTTCATGTCTATAGCACTAGTGGACAATATTGAAGAATTTATTCGTGAGATACCGGCCGATATGTTGGCGAGAGTGTGACAAAATTGGACCCAGCGTATGAACCATTTCAGACGTAACCGTGGTCAACATTTACATGAAATAATTTTTAAATATTGAATTATATACATATGTATGTAAAAGTTAAAGTTTTTCTCAATACACTAGAAACCAATGTAAACTGTTTTGTTATTTTTCGCTGCCCATATTCCCAGAAAGTTGTTTATAAATCCAGAGTGAGCAAAAATTTGGTTATGGAGTAAATTTGGCTGTTAAATAATGAAATATGTATATAAAGCGTGTTTTTTTTTAGGGAGTCACAACTTTGAGTTGGCATCACTGCTTTATTTGAGCACCCATTTAACAGCTGATAGTTGCTTTTTGTTGAGTTTGCTTTGAAATTTCATTATGAATCGACTTACACCAGAGCAACGCGTGAAAATTATTGAAATTTTTAATCTTGTTCTATTCGTCAAACTCATCGTGCACTTCTTCCATTTTACGGCGTACATAATTCTGGTTGAATGGGTACGTAAAAAAGCAGAATTTTCGCATTTGGAATGAAGAGAATCCACAAGCTTTTGTCGAAACATCATTACATCCAAAGAAAATTACTGTTTGGTGCGCTTTTATGGGCTGGCGGAGTCATTGGCCCATATGTCTTCAAAAACGATGATGGTCAGTATGTTACTGTCAATGGTGTGAACGGTATAGGAACATGATTCGAAATTTTTTCATACCTCAATTACGTGGCATTAATCTTGCTGATATGTGGTTCCAACAGGACGGAGCCACATGCCACACAGCGGGCGCTACAATTGATTTACTCAAAGAAAATATTGATGATAAAATAATTTCACATAATGGCCCCAAGATCGTGTTATTTAATCCAATTGGATTATTTTCTTTGGGGAAATGTTAAGTCACTTGTCTACGTCGATAAACCACAAGCAATTGAACACTTGGAAATCAACATTGAAAGAGTTATGGGCGAAATACGGCCGCATATGCTACGAAAAGTTGTTGAAAATTGGTGTTCCAGATTGCGTCTTCTACGCGCCAGCCGTGGCGGCCAAATGGCAGGCATCATATTTAAGCATTAATTTCATAAAAATTTCTTTCTTTCTTTTCCGTTTCATTGATATTAAAAATGTATTTCCTTGTTTTATTATGCTTTAAACGTGTGTCACTCTATAAAAAACACCCTTTACTTTGAATTGAGCTGTCATCTTTTGGCATTTGTTTTGTAAAGACTTTGAAAATTGTAAGTCAAAACTTAAATTAACCCTAGAAAGCTTTTTAAATTTTTACTTGTATATTTTTGATAGTCATAAAAAAAACATTTAAATATAGAATTAAAAATAGTACATTAAAATTTAGCAGTTTTTTTTTATTAGTTTTAGCATTTTTTTAGCATTATGTCAAAGCCGCTTAAGCTCCAAATTTTCTTACACTTTACAAAATAACTCACGTCCTCTCTTAGAACAATAATAGGCCTCTTCGTTTATACTTTCTCTTATTGCCTTCTACGTTGCTCTTTTGTAGAATTTTATTTTTGCTATTTTATTTAAGTGTGTGAGAGAGTGGATAATAGTGTGTTTAAATTTTTCACACGCCGATCTTATTTTGTGTTTTGTAGTTTATTTTGTGAACATATTTTGACGCACTTTTTGTTTTATTTTATTTTTCCTATTAAATGATATTGCTAAACTTTTTATGTCTTCTTAAAAGTGTTGTTGTTGGCTGTTTTTATTATGTGTATATATTTTTGTTTCTCTCTCTCAATGTGGTGGCGTTTAGGTGCCACAACATTTTTCAACGCCATTAGTCTCCAATCTCGCTACAACGGCTAAACACAGCCGCCGTTAGAATACGTTTTAAAAAAAAATTAGTTTCATTTCGTTCTTTCGTGCGTATTGTTTTTAGAGTTTTTATTTTTAAAGTTTCGTGTCGAGTACTTCTAAATATTTATTTGAAAATTGCTAATGAAATGCCAAAATAAAATAAACGGTTAAAATTAAAGCGTTTACACACATGTATCTGTTGCTTTTAGACAAGTGATCGAATCTTTAAGTATTTTTAGAGTGACAGAAATTCTAGTACAAAAATAAACAAAGAAGTTAGCACAAACGAAATAATTGTTTAAATTTATGTAAAAAAAAAATATGTAAAAAAATTTTAGTAACAAGATAAAAGCATTAAAAATTAATTAATTAAAAAAAAAACAAAAACAATAAGTTTGCTTTTGAAATAAGCTGTTAAAATGCATTCGATCTTTATTTTTCAAAATTAGTGTCGCTTTTGATGCCTTTCTTTATTTTTGAAAGGAACTTTATTTAAAAAATCTGAATAAATTCATTGGCTCTTTGCCCAATATTTCGTATACATACCTACATACATACATACATACATACATACATACATACATATGTACATATGTATGTAGTTTGTGTTAATGTTTCTTTCTCGCTGATTGTATATCATTCAATTGCATATGTTGTGTGTGCGTTTCATGTTTTTCTTTATATTAAGTAAATTTTCCGGCAAAAAATATATGTACGAGTATGTGTATATATGTATATTAATAAACACTTTGAAGTACAAGCAATAAAAAAATTAACCCCTTAAGAACTGAGCTGAGAGTAGATATGGTTTTTAAGAAACTTGTACAATATTTGATTCAGAAGTCAACTCAAGAGTTATAATTACACTTATTCCAGTTCTCGATATTGACGACACCTTAACACAATACCTACAAATATGGGGCTTGTGCACCCGTTGTCGAAAACAACTGACTCCTGTTGGCAGATTTATACTATTTTCTAGACCTTAGAGAACGGAAATTGATTGTCAGTAGCACACAATTGTTTTCGAGAGCGAGTAATTAATCCCCAATTTTTGTGGTATTGTGCTAAAGTGACGTCGATGTCGACAACTAGAATAAGAGTAAATAGCAAATAAATTATATGTATATTACACTTAAAAGTTAAAATATAATAAAAAATCTCTGGGTATGGCGCAAATATTTATATCTATGAGCGATATATATGTACGAGGTTTGTTCAAAACGTATCGCGAATTTTGAATTTTCGCGGGTTACGTATATTCGAATTTTGATTTTTTTGTGGCGTTATGTTGGTACTCATGTCTCTCACTTATGCCGACAATTACGGCCATTTTGAATGTTCAGTTAATTAATTGTTGACAGCTGCTTTGCTTGCACGTGCTTTGGCTCGTCTTCGATTTTTACCTATTAAAAGAAAAAGGAACAAGGAACCTGTATCAAATTTTGTGTGAAAAACGAAATTAAGTGCCCGGATGCATTCCGAATGTTGACTGTGGCCTACGGAGAAGCTACCTTGGACCGAAGCAACGTTTATCGGTGGTACAAAATGTTCTCAGAATGCCGAGAAGATGTGAACAACGAAGAGTGTGCCGGATGCTCGAGCACTTCAACAACAGACGAAAAAAGTGAAGAAAATGGTATTGGACAATCGTCGAATCACCATTAGAGAAGTTGCTGAGGACCTAGACATATGTATTTCAAAAGTTATGAACAATTTTGGCATTTTGATAATTCTAAACTATGGGTAGAGCCATAAAATTATAACTTCAATCAGCATTTTTGCATAATGTGCAAATGGCCCTACCAGCAGCATTTCAATAGAATGTCAGATTAGGCCATCATTGTTTCGATTCTTTAGCTTAAAAGGGTTAATTTTATTTTTGTCTTGTACTTGCTAGAATTTTATTTATAAAAATAAATAAAATCTATTTATTTATTTATTTATTTATTTGTTTTCTCTTTTTCATAGTACTTTTGATTCAGTGAGTGTGTGTGTGTGTTTTTTTTTGGTTTGTTTTATTTTCGACTAAATTGCAAATTCTGTGTGTATATATGTAAAAACAAGAAGAAGAAAAACATAATTAATTGGAAAATATACTAAACGTATAAAACTTTAGTCATAATGTTTAAATTTCCTTTAAAACGTCACCATAACCAACAGCACTATAATAAAAAATCGGCTTCGTCACCCAGCAATGAGGGATTCATTTATATACGATGTGGTCATAATAATAAAAATAATAATAATGATAACAGTAATTCTATTAACAAAAATAACAGTTTAAATGATTTCAGTTATAAAAATAACAACGAGAATAACAGCCACATTCCTGAATTTCCAAATCCTGGCTTTAATGAAAATTTTGCAAAAAATGTATGTATGCATGCACGTGTTTCAATTAATTTCATTTTCTAATTTGAAGTATTTTAATTGAAATAAAAATAATGTTTTTTTCTTTCGAGAACGCTGCATCAAGTGGTTTAGTCGGGCTAAGCACTTAAAGATATGAATTTAACTCTTTATCTAGTTGATTCATGGTACAATAATAGTCTAGGTACACTTAAAAAAATCAGCTGCTTACGTTTTTCTAAGCTAGTTTCGTACTAGGAAGTGTCAAAAGTTATTTATGTTTTACCTATACATAAACTTCCCTAGAGAATAAGACTTATCTCACTGCATATAATTAGTGCTTTTCGCATTACTCCTACGGAAGCATTGCTTTTACATCTGTGGCTGACTTCTTCTGGTTTAACGCAAGCCAAAGCCTTTATGCAGCCATTTACATACAATGGCATCTTGAACAGGAATAATTTACGGCTGGTTACTGGTTTTCTTTCTGGCCACTTTGGACTGAACTATTCTCTGTGGAAAAGTAACCAAGTTCGTTCATCCTTGTGTCATTTATGCTTGGAAGATGACGAGACGACGACACACATTCTTTGTGAGTGTATCGTCTTTTGTAGCAGTAGAAGGTGTGTTTTTCATTCTGAGTTTCTGCGTTCAGATGATATTAGGCGGGCTTCTCCAATATCTGTGCTGACTTTCATTAGGAGAGTCATACAGAGATTGATTTAATTTAATTTACAGATTTATGGCACAACAGATCCATCAGGTGTCGCAGTGCCGGTCTTTGGACCAGATCATCATCCTTTTCTAATCTAATCTAATCTAATATAATCTTAATCTACATCTGCTATCATTGGATGTCGTAGGCAAGGAAATAGCAACAATCTCTGCAATTCGTCTCTGTTGCATATCTCTGCGCTTGAGGATGGAGAAGTGATCCAACCTCACCTGATGGTCTACTCTGTGATTCGAAACGAGTGCAAATCCTTTCGAATTGTAATGTTAATAACATATGAATTCGAAAGCATTTTCTACCTCATGAAGGACTCTACAGTACCTGGATGCAATACCCCTACCTACACAAGTAGGTGTGACTTTCGAAGTTTACTCAGGCACATTAGATATTCGTATTGCAAAACGACTTCCTGCAGTGTTTACTTTTCAGAGATCCTTGCTTTCAACGAAGTTGTGGAATAACACTTTAACAACCGAAACACTTTAACATATACACTGACAGTCGAGCGCTGCCATCAATGCCCTAAACTGTAGCGATTGTCGTCGGCTCACTGCAATAAATTCATATGTGATAATCCGAAATGTTCTTAATGCTCAACTAATTGAAATATATGGATATGATTACGCTACACTGTATTGCTATTAAGACCATGTAGACTTATTCCGTAATTAAATGAGAAGTAAAGCCATTTTGGTTTATTACTTCCGACTTTATTGCAGTGATCCGATGAAAATCGGTGCATTACGCTGATAGTGGGATCTCGACTTAAGAAGAACAACCCATCTAGCTGCCGGGTCATATAGATTTTCAGGAAAATTCTAGGGCTGATGTCGCAAGAACTTGGACTTACTGGTTACACTGGCTATAGAATGTGTAGGCTTACCCTTAAGGGTTGAATACAATGACTTTTGCTGCAAACTCCAAAACATTGATGAAAAAGAGAATGAAGAACATATTTTGTGTCTTATGATGGATTAGCAAGAAAGAGAATGGCCATGATATGAGTTCAGGGAACTTTCTGACGTTGCCAGGGTGGAATTGCAATGTGTTGTTAGCGTTTTATTGAGCTCTAGTTCATTCGAAGGTGGTTACTGCTCTTAAGCAGAGTCTATATATTACGCTATTTATCTTTTGTTTTGCTGATATTTATCGCAAGGAAACAATAACGTTCAGCCTGATGATGGTTTTCTTATTTCGACTACGCCTAATACTAGATTAAAGAAAACCACAAAATCTTTCTTTAATCTAGTATTAAGCGTACTCGAAATATCCCAACCGTAATCAGGCTGGTTGTACATTTACTGTTGGATTGCGGGTACCTGATATATTATTGCGCCATAATACCATTGCTTATTTTCTCCTCATAGTGCAAAGTTATCTATTGTAAAATGAAAAGATAAGACTTATCAGTTAAAACGAGGGTATAGTTAGTCACACATAAGGGAACATCTTTTGTAAGATAAACTATAGTAAGTTCAAGTTTATGGCAAAATTATTATTTATTAAACATCTATAACAGTTGTTCTATATATAATGAAGTTAAGCTCACTGTACTAGATGATTTCAGAGGCCTTAGCCTGTGTCCTTTCCAGGCAAAAATCTAACCATAATTTAAGCTGCCAAAACAATTAAAGGCATTTCTTACAAATCAACAATATCTAGATTTGTTAAACAATGTAGGTTGACTGTCAGTCAGGACGCTTTATTCCAATTTGGTAAAGTTTGGCCAGTTTTAAATGATATTTTTTGGGAATAGTCTGAATGTCTGAACATGGAGGATTTCAGGTTAACGAAAGTAGCGAGTGATGCATATTCAAGCTCCGATACTGCTTTGGGAATAATCAATTATTAATACAAAATTTATGCTCTCATGGTTAAGCTCGCAAATGCAGTTAAAATATCATCTCTGTAGAGGACGGTGATCAGCCGATCCACCATTACCACTTGCACAGTATTTAGTACTCTTTGGGTCTCGCTGGATGGTTAAAAAGGTTCTTAACTTTGAAAGGAAGCCGCTTGCACTCTGTAACTGGAATCAAAATTGAAACTGTTAGAATTTGTATATTTTTTACTTGGCATTGAAAGCAATTTCTTTCAATTTGAATTATTGAGCAAACCGCTGACTCGTCTATCACGGAACACTGTGCGACCGGACGTATGTATGTAAGATCGTCCAGGTTTTTTGCGTTAATTGACACTGCAAAAGTTTCCTTGGCGCAGAAGGAGAAGAGCCAGTCCAACACTTCTATGAGAGCTTGTCCGTGCAAAAGCATATACTTAACATCTGATAAATGCTTTTTTCGGAACTTCAGCTTTCGTGAGAAGTTTTCAGTAGCCATAATCTCCAAAACCTCAAAGTATTGTAAAATGTTATTGGTCCCTTCGGCCTCGAGAGAGACCAAATGGCTTGAGTGCATGCACTTTTCAACTAGCTTGCATCAAGCGTAATTCAGTTAAAAGTAAATTAAACTGACAAAAATCTAAATGATTTTTCATTCTCTTGATGTATAAATATTTTATACGGTGAAGACTACTCATATATTGCTTGACTAATGATTTGGATTATTAGAATATAGTGACTGTCACTAAACAAATATTTTAAAGCTGGATTTGGAACCGACCTAAAAGCTACGTAACTAGCTTACTGAAGGTTCTAGTTCTCCAGGGATGTTTTAAATTATATGCTTCGAACTTAAGTTCGAATGCACTAAATCTCTCGATTGATTGATTTTGGTTTGCTAAAACCGCACGACTCAAAATTACTCATTTTACAATAGCAAATAGAATTAGTTTGACTGAAATTAAATACAATATCATCATTGTGTTATGCACCTCTCTTCGAGAATTTGTAAAGATGGCAGAGTTAAATTGTGTAATAAGTTTCCTATAACTATTGGTTTACGCTCACTCGCTTTTAAGTTCATCCTCGTATCATGGTATTTGTTTAGACAAATATTTCCTGTACTCTCATCTAATGCAACAGTTTGTTTTAAAAAAATTTATAAACAATTTAATCTAATATCTTTCTTAGGTCTCATTTAGCTACATACGTAAAAATAAAGTCAAGGCGCTCATTTCGACCACATTTAATTGAACTTGAAAGAATATTGTTAATGTAAATATTTTTTTATAAAAATAATATTTTGTAGTTCCAATGCTATTTCATTATTTGTTTTACTTTAAATATCTTTTTCAATTTTAAATATATCCATATTTCCACCTCTTTTTAATTTTAACATTCCAAAAAAAAAAAGCAAAACTTCTGACATCATTGACATTCTAAGCGATAGAGTGTATCAGGTATAAAATCACAATTTAATTTTTCTTAACTGATAAAAAAAGAACTATTCACGAATTCTCTTAAGTTTTTTTTTAATATTCGAAGCAAAAAAATAGTAAAATTTGAAAATAAAACACAAGTGGGCAAAACGCATTTGAAAAGAATTCTGTTATTATTTCTTCGAACTAATGAGGTGTCGAAAAATTGTTAAATTATTTTATGATTCCCCAGTGTGAAACGTGCAGCATGAAATTTATGGTATTTTAATGAGTAATAAATTATTACCACAAAGTGAAACTTGAGATAGAAGAAATCGTTTTGGAATATAAATTTTTGCTAGAGCAAATAGTAAATCATTTTTGAACAGGAACCATCAAACCAAAGCAGCTAAATCTAAATCTGCCTTTTTTTATTTACATATGGTCAGAATTTTTATTTGGACATATTTTTAGTTATATTTCATTGTAAACTTGTCGTACCCATCAGTGTTTTTAAAATATCGAATGATATGGTAACTCTGGTTTTATAAGAAAGAGAGAGATAAAAGAGAGATGGTATATATTAATGCGTATATGAAAAATAAAACATTAAATAATTAAACTTTGTTAATATTAGATTTTAACTGAGATATGTATCAAGGACGGACATCTGTCGTCTTTACAATTTTAAGATTTTTAATGAAAATATTTAATTAATCATTTTCTTCAGGTCTCTCTTAATCAACATACTTGATTAACATTTTGGTATCGAATATGTAAACTTAAGTACTCATTTCACTCCCTGATTCTAAGATCATTTCAAACTTTAGGTTATTCAATTACTTTTATAAAATTAATATTCTCTTCAAGGAAAGCACATTATCACTAATTTTTTTCTTTACACATTCCATTTTTCTCTTTGCAGACTGTGCAATCATCGTGGCGACCACAATTGCCCCTGCCCAAAGAACACAACCTCTCAAATGAGAGCAGACGTCGCAACCAGCATTTACAACCAGAAGGCGGCATCGTCGATATCGAAGAAATACAAGTTATCGACAGCGATATGGAACGATTTCATTTAAGTAGCAACAATAAAAAGGACTCTTCTCTCAACGGTTCGCAACTCTCAAATGCCAGTCATAATGGCAGTAACTCGAATAAGAAATGGTCTTTTGGACGTTTGTTTCGTCGTAAAAAGGATATCGAAACGGAATCTTCGTCAGAAGAGGATCGCAAAGCGGGTTTTATACCAATATCAAAATATAATCGAAGCGCTAGTAGCACTACTGCCGCTATTACCTCTACGCCAAATAAGAAAACCAAGTCAACGAAATCAACTACTCGCGCCAGCAAGTTGATAAGCGGTAATAACTCCCAGAATCAGAGTTCTTCGCCAGCACAGCATGTAGATAATGAATTTTTTCTGCCCGTTGAAACTGTGCCGGCAACAGAGCCCTTTTATCAAAATAATCTACAAGTGCAGGCGCCTAACACAGATACGCAGCAGCGTTTGCATCACTCTCAACAGTACCTGTCGCATGTACCTCAAACGCAACAACAATTAATGAGCAGATCTGCTCTGTCCTTGGATCGTAGATCATCTCGCGCTAAGCAGCGTTCAGCTCAAAAGCAAGCCCACAATGGTGTTGCAACTACAGCTGTAGTAGGTTCTTCTTCGGAAGAAGAAATTATCTCTTTGAATTCAACTACTTTCTCCAAATATCGCAGTGATGAGAGTATCCACAGTGGTGGTCAAGGTCTTGCTAACGGCCAGAGCCGTAGATCAAGAGCAGCTCGCAATGAACGTTATTACAAACGTTTATCACGCGATGGTGAGGTTAGTCATGGGCAGGCTCCCGTCTTGTATGCACAGCAGCCTACACAAAGGTGGAAAACCCAACCAGTTCCCTTATCAATATATGAGTCACCTAATCCACAATCGGCCGCACCTCAACAACCTCAGGCGCAAGTACGTGCCTTCAGCTCACAAAATAGTCAATATTCTCGGTTGCGCAACACCAATAGCTTGCAGCATATGGCACCATATGTGCAGTGGGGTCAAATGCAGCAGCAGCCAAAGAATTTACAAAACTCCGTCAGTGATACCAAACGCAGCATTAGCTATGACAATCATATACATTTGCAAAATGCCAATGGTAGAATACAAAACAAACCCATGCCGCCACCACCGCCTCCAAGAGATCCATTGCGTAGGGTTAATGTTAGTGGTCATTTACAGGATGGTGGTTCTGGTGACTTAAGACCGCTGTCATACGCTTTTGATCAGACTGGAGTGCCTGTTTTGCCAACAGCGGGTCTTAATGGACGTTGTGTATCGGATGACAAGATTTGGGCCCAACAGCCTCACTATCAATCTATACATTCATTAAATATAGTAGCCAACCAGGCTAGCCAGCAAGTAAACGCTCCATCCAACCGCAGATTCATTACCAGAGCGGAAAGAGATGCTCAACCGGGTAAAAAATCTTTGCCCAATGGCTTAGATTTTCACTATGTGGCCGATGCCACACCGCGCTCTCGCAAGCCCATACATTTGCTTCAACCAGGAACTTTTGAAAACGACATAATCGAACCACCATCTAATGGAATTTTGCGCACTACCAAGAGTGGCCTGCCCACATCGCCCACTAAGGCTAAGGCTACAGAGTTTTGGAAGCGTTTGGATGGCTCTGCTCGAAATTCAAATGCACCAATACCGGCACCACGTGGGCGCGATATTCAACGTTCGTCTGGTTTTGAAGGTACTACAAAACCACGTTCAGTTTCCAGCTCTCGAGCGGCTGAGTTAAGAAGCTATCCAATGCCCATGTACTCTGAGGTTTACAAGCCCAAAAATAAGCTTTCTCCTTTCAAAGCTACAACTTCACCACCAACTGCTAGGTGCGATGAAGTTGATGGTGTAATCTTTGGCAGTTTACACATTAAACCTGTTCAGGATAATGGCAACAATTTTGTGGAAGTACGGAACAAGGATCTTAATAAGACACAATCTATGCCTAACCATTATCATAGACGTTCTGGGGAAATTCGTACTACCCCTAATAAATACGAGGAATATGTTAACGAACGTCGTGAGCAATATCACTCTCCTTTGTTTGATGCGCCCCAGCCACCACAAAGGAAACCAAGTGTTGCGCATCATATACCGCAGTTGAGTTTACCTCGCAAGAAGCCGGCCAATTTAGAGGAGGCAATCAATGAATTGGAAGCTATTTATCGTTCCTTGGGGCTAA
Source organism: Nowickia ferox (assembly GCA_936439885.1). NCBI lineage: Eukaryota > Metazoa > Arthropoda > Insecta > Diptera > Tachinidae > Nowickia > Nowickia ferox. Next base: position 95,060,216 of record OW387024.1, on the reverse strand, counting down.
CCGAAGAACCAGAACATAAAAAGGAAAGAGTACCAACTCCCAATGAGTTTGAGAAATATGCTTTGGCACATGCAGATGAGTATGACGATGATGATTCTCCTACCGGAGAGCCCGATCCTGTTAAGGATGATGTAGCGTATCGCAATATTAAACTAGCAAATTTGCAACACAGAACAGCAGAAAGGCAACCGCCGTTCGGTATACCATTAGGACCCATAGTGCCAGCAGCGCAAACTGATTACTTGCATGTAACGCCCAAACGTAAAGAATTAATGCAGTATGAGACAAAGAACCCAGATGTCGTAAAGGATGATTTGGCTGTTAGATCCTTACGCAAAGAGCACGGCGAGGACAAAGACAGGTACCCATATCCTTCGAGCAGTTTGCTGAAGAAAAATCGCGCTACACGTACTCAATCGGCCAATATATATGCTTTGATACAAAGAGATGCGGCAAAACCGTCAGGCGGTGACTTGCACTCTTATTTGGAACTAACCAAAAGCATTGATCGCTCTGGCAGCATGTCGGATATACATAAAAATGATACTGCTAGTGATATACCCACCACTCTAAAACTGTTGCAAAGTCTTAGAGAACAAGATCGGGAGCAAAATCAGACTCAAGTGAAAAAGGCGCATATTCCCTTTCGCCATCCTAGCCAAGGAGGCGCCATTTGTCAATTACCGGAAAAACTCTGTGCTGGCAGTAATGAAGACGAAAGACCATCTAAACCGATACCAATGCCGCGTAAATCTTTAACGCCGGAACCACAAAATACCGATACCCATAAAATGGAAGAAGCTTTAAATAAAATTGCTCAAGACGCCCAAGAGAGTAGCAAAAAGTTAACTCAGGAGTTGAACGAGCTCAGAAAAGAAGCTTTAATTACAGCCGCTAAGCCTAAGAAAGCTAATGCCGAAGAAGAAAAATTGGTAAAGGAGTTACAGGAAATAGAAAAAGTGTCTCAAGCAGCCAAAAAATGTGGCGAAATGCTACTGGACGCCTTGCCCGATAATGAGCCAGCTGGAGGAGATGACAAAGTTATCACGCGTAAATTGCACAAGGAAGATAAATTAATAAAGGCCATTGATCAGGTATCAGAAGCAGCCAATAAGGTATGCGAAAAGATACTTAAGGATATAGTTACCACCGAACCACCCGTAGTCGTGCAGGAAGCTGTAAGGGTTGCACAACAACCCACGGACAAAGAAGAAAATCTGGTTATGCCCAATTTAATTAAAAAACTAGATCCCATAAATTCGACAAACATTGAAGCCATAGCCAGAAGATGTATGCGCCAACTAAGCGATTTGGCAGACAGTCATGATTATGATAATTTGAATCAGCCGGATATAGCAGTGGCCGCCTCATCGTGTAATATGCAACAGGTTACAAAAGACGAAACTGCAAATGATTTGACAACTTCTAATCTTACAGAAACTCGAAAACCACCCAACAAACCAAAGCAGCAGCAAATCGAGGAGATCGATCAAATAATGAAGGAATGTGAAGATCAAGCCAAACAAAATCAGAATGTGCCACAGCAGCAACAAAATACTAAGGCTCCTGGCTCGAGCACAACCGCCTCGTCCTTCTCCTCGTCCAGCGATTGCTTGGCTAAATCATCTAGCCCCTCGGGTAGTAGACGTTTCTCCTCCAGCGTCACATCTTTCAATCCCTATTCGTCCAGTGATTACATCAAATCACCCAGTAGTGAGTTTCATGCACCCAGCACTGATCCCATTAAAACTTTTAGCAGTACATCCTACGATGTACAATCGACAACCAGTGCTACACCAAATCTTACCACCATCAGCACATTCAGTTATTCACCCTCACCGCCACCGCTCAATCTTACGCCCATCAGTAACTGCAGTGCCACCATCGCGTCCAATACCCAACGTGGACGCTCTTCGTCGTCACCTTCGCAATACAATTCCTCGGAGGAATTGGCCATGATTTTTGGCATTGAAGAAAAGTCTAAATCGAAAAAACTGCAAAATAATTCAGGTAAAGATGATATACAATCTAGCGTTACTGCGCCAGAGTTGTTGCTAAAGCAAGAAAAACTAAAAATTAACGCTGCATCCCTCCCAGAATGTACCGCTAATACCGATAATTATGAATGTTATGCTAAAACTAATGATTGTTTGTTGTTATTAAATCCCAGCTCATGTTACTCTCATATTACTAATAATGCTAGTTCATCATCGTCGCCATCACCTAAGTTAGAAACTATACCCGAATACGGTGTAGCCTCTAAAAACGAAAGTCATGACGATGCAAAGCTTAAGTTGTCAGCAAATTTCAATAAAATTTATAATAGTAAATTAAGTATATTTGTGGATACGTTGCGCGAGAGCAGATCTCCTCAAGCTGTAACCCAATTCGATTCTTTAGGTTCGTTGGAAGAGAACTCCTCAAATCCAGACTCGGGTAATGTTAGTTTAGCCGATTTTCCCTTAGGCCAACAAAATCTAAACACCAGTGTACAATTGAATACCAATTATAATACACGCTTTGAGATTAGAAACTTTTTTAAGACCGAGGTTACTATAGCCACCCAAAAACAGCAGGAGCAACCACGCCATGAGGCCTTGAGAGTTGCTGAAAGAGATGTAGATTTTCCCAGACTTCCCACTGCTGAAGAATTGGAAAATAGCTTAAAAGAGCGTTTGAGTTTAGAGGAGAACTTTAAGAAAACTGAAGAGTTTTTGGAGGAGCAAAATGTTTTAAAAGAGAAATTGGCTTTGGCCAAAGAAGATCACGACTGCATGGGAGAGCGTATTATTTGGGCTAGAGACGAAATAATGGCCGAAGTGAAAGCCTTAGAAGAAAAAGCTTTAAGAGAAAAACATCATCTCGAAGAAAATGGTGAAGTAGACGAAGAACAAAATTGTGAACAGGAGGAAGAGGAAGAATCTTTAAAAGAGAACTACAGCTCATTAAAATTAGATTTGAATGACTCTTTAAGTCTCGAAGATAAGGAGTTTAACACACCCCGGCGTAAGTGCAGTTTTGTAATAGAAACCCCTCAATTGGAAATGAATATCATGGAAGAGAGAATTAGTTATGCGTTTAGTGTAAGTAGAGATCACTCCCTCCAAGATGGAGTCGATGAAGAAGAATTCGGTACCTTTGCCCAAGAACTTAACGAATCTCTGAAGCTAGAAACAGAAGAATCAAAACAAGTGCCCACAACTCGAAATGAAGAAAACCAATACCCAACTGAAAATGATTTAAGACTGCGTGTTTGGCAACCTCTGAATAACGATGAATTGCCCTCCACCAGCTCTAAGGCCACCTTCGAAGCGGCGGTGAATGTTTTGGGTGAACAACGCCCAGCGTTGAATAGCTTAACACTTTTAGAGCATCTAGTTGTCGCTTGTACAGTGGGTGTCATCAACACGGATGATCTAGTTACACTGTGTCTTATAGTTATTGGTATTATAATTGTTATAGCGATTGCCTTATTTTAAAAACGGTTAAATCTTCAATATAAAATTGTTAAATGTTGTTGTTATATTTTTTCGTAAAGAAAAAAATTTAAAAATTCTCTCTCCACCTCAAGTGCACTTATTTTTTTTTTTTTTTTTAAGTAAAAAAACTGGAATCAAGTTTTTGATTTTTTTAAGATTTTCTTAGTTGAGTTTTAAATCTTGGTTCTAGTTACAATTTTTCTTTAAGTGCAATGATTTTTCCCTTTAAATTTAATATAACCTTAATTTTTCTTTTTTATTTAACAAATAGTTTGTAATTTTATGATTTAAAGTTTTGATAATTTTATAATTTAAATATTAGACTGCAACTTGTGCCAATGATTTTTATTACTTTACTTTAATTTCATTTTAATCTTTAGATATTTAAGCTTTTGACACGTAACAAATATTTTATATATATAATATTTTTCTTTCCATATATTTTCAGCTAATTTATAGTTTAAGAAGCATTTAAATATTGCAACATATTTTTTTTTGTAAGAAAAACATTTTTCTTATTCCCAAATTTTGAATAGTTAGAAATTATAAACTCGATCGTCCATTTTCTTGTTAGTTTCCCTTGGAATGAAAAGAAGCATTTGTTTTTTGTCTAAAATCACTTGTGACTTAATAAAATTATTGATTATTTCTAAAACTTAAGTATTCTTATTTTAAAAATTTGTGTTTATTTCTCAATTTTTTTAAATTTTAAGTTATACATTATTTCTTAAATTATCATTATTATTAATTATTATTTAAAATAACTTTTAAAAATTACAAAAATATTAATAAAATATTTGTAAAAATTAAATTAAGTTTTGGTTTGAATGATTTATTTTTGTAGATACTCGTACAAATTTTAAAGAAAGGGAATACCGTAAAGCATAAATGCAAAAATGCAAAAAAAAAAAAAAAAGAATTATGTATATTAAAGTTTTTAAACCGCTGCATAGTGATGCGTACTTAAATTTTTTTCCGATATCACATTAATATCTGAATGAAGGAGTAAGTTTGATTGAAATAGGCGAATTTATTCAGTTAAAGTAAAGTATTTTTTGCGCTTAAATATTGTGAAGTAGAACCCAGAGAGAAGCGTCACTATAACATTCCAAATGAGAGCAGTTTGAACATAAAATTTTTCAATTCACAACCTTAAGGTTCAATCAGACGTGCCACATAATAATTCTATAGCCACAACCATTGCCATATCCATATTTGCCTCACCTATCAGTGGTGCCATAAATATAAACAGCTGTTTATGTTTTCATTTGTTTATTCATTTCAAAAGTGCAACAACAAATACGTCTAACCAGCAAACTGCTGTTTATGGTTGCGGCGAAAAACCAAAATTCAACCGGTTTCTGTAGTTATGGCGTTATGGCGAGTCAGCTATAATCAAGTACAGAGTTGCCCATCTGTTTGATTAGAGCAGCTGTTTTGTATGGTTATGGTAATGGCACGTTTAATTGAACATTTAGTCGTATGGTTTATCGTAAGAAAACTGTATTTGCTTATGCGCTTGTGTACGTGCAAATTTGTTGTTTCATTATTTTATCGTATTTTTGAATGTCAAAAATTAAAGTTGACATTAATTTCTTATGACAGCATGAAATTAAACCAGGTATGGGAACTTTAGTTTGAAAATTAAATTGAAATTAATTAAATATTTATTTATTATTAAGAGGAATTTATGTTCTGGTGGCAGGGTTGTCAGATTTTGTTCGACATATCTCGCCAAATTGGTTTTTAAAATTGCCAAAAGTCGCCAAACTCAGTTTTATGTAGTTTTTCTTAATATATATTTGATAATAAATTTGTTTTTGTGTAAGACTTTTTTAATATAATTTTTTATAAAATAACCGTCTAAAAATTTAGTAGAAAATTACCAAAAGCAGAAATAAAATCGCCAAAAATTATTTCTTGTAAATTTTTCTCATAGAAATTCAAAACCCCTTAATTACTTTAATTAATATAAAAAAAATCATCAAACTCAAAGTATTTTAGTTTCTTGCAGACGAGTTTTCGTAGGATTTAATTTTTTAAACTACTCCTTAAGCAAACTAATTTCCTGAATTACAAAAATTATAAAGTTAAATTAAAAAAAAAAATACCCATAAAATAGCCAACAAATTTATTTGTCGGCAGAAAAATCGCCATGTCGCTAAAACAAATATTTGGACGCCAAACAAGTTGAAAAATCGCCACTTTTGGCGAGAAATCGCCATATCTGACAGCCCTGTCTGGTGGTAGTTATCACATTTAAAAGATTTTTTACAAGTTAATCAAATTGAGTATTCTCAGAAAAATATAAAATTGGATCGTATAATTAGAATACATAAATAAAATACTTTATAAATAGACGACGCACAAGACATTAATGCGAACTTGTGAATTGAACAAATATTTGCTGCTGCTTGCATTTTACAATTATCTCATTTAGTTATTTTATTTATTACTATGGATTAAAGAAAAATGAAAGAACTTTAAAAAATTGCGGCAATAAAAATTTTTGTATCCCAGAGCTATACTGCAATCAGTTTTCAATCTAAAGCCCATCGGGGGGCAGGGTATGTGAAACCTGCCTAGGCCTATTTGGAACCAGTATGATCTAGCGAAATCAGCGAATCATTTAAAGTTATGAAGCATTACTAACAGAACCGCATCGGAACCGTTATCTTATCTACGAAGTTTCTTTTGTCATTGATTTACTCTTTCAAACTATGTCGGGGTATCAGAGCAACCCCCTCCCTACATTTTTACGCTCATAAAAATACAGTGATATAGTTGTAGAAATTTACCTCGTGTGGCCGATTTTATATGGTTCAAGTTGAAGTAAAAATTTTTAATAACCCTGAAAAAATATGTTTCCCAAAAATCCGCCAAACTGTTCTGCAAACCATGAGTACTTCTGGATTATCGCTATTCGAAATTCTATAAAGACTAACTTACTAGAGAAACTGATCATCAAATTCCATATGATTCCAATTGCTTGAAAGTTTTTTTGATAATTAATCTGTTGCATCTACCTATTTCTTATCCATAATCTCAAAAGAAAGAAAGATCATTAATTAACTCCACCAGCCTTCCAAAGCACATCAAATAAATATTTCTTCTACGTGAAACCAAAGCAGTCTTGGCTATACTGAATTCGATTAAAATGATAAAAATATCCTTTAAAATTGCCAGCCTTCTATTACGTTTTCCAGGTATTATAAGTTATCAGAAGATATCAATATATTTACCAAATACAAGTCCACTGTCCGTGGTGTATGCTTTCCCGCCTTAGTGGTAAATGAATGACGAGTATCTCTTAGCGAGATAGCGTGACATTCAAAGGTAACACTAAAGGGCCACTCATACTATTATACTTTGTATTAATACTCGTAAATGTCAAAAATTCAAATAATACGTGCAAGTGCGATATTGTGAATGCAAAATGTCATGACGAATGGTAAATAATAGGATTAAAATTTGACATCCCATAAGACTTGACAATTTTTTGAAAATTTTCTAAACGATAATACTTTTCATCTGATCAGAGTTGCATTATTACAATCAAGTAATAAACAAACTGACAAGCCGTCTGTTTCGACGCCGATGCTGTGCCGTTGCTTATGGCATATCTCTTCGTCTTAAACCGGCTATAAATATTGAATATGGTAATCGTATTGAAATATTTTTCGTGTAAGCATTGTCTGAAAATTAACGAAATTATGGTATGTTTTCTTTTCTTTGTCTTATTTAAATTAACTACTTTGACGCCGCCTATTTTCAAAGGCCGGCATGACCGCAGCTTTCATGAAACTGCTCTGCCGTCAACGATTAATGTAGGCATGTTAATCCTCAACAGCTGTTTGCTTTCTACTTGTGTGAACACAAAATGTAACTTTATGTTAGATTTTTTTGACAGTCGAAACAAATGTCTTTAGATTTCTTCTATTTATACATGTTGTATAATAGTCTGAGTGGCCCTTAAACGGGATGCATAGAAACGAGAACTGTTTTGGCAAGAACAGGGATGGTATTGCCAGACTGTCGAAGGCTTTGAATAGCTCGTAAGCATCTACTTCAGCTAAAGCACTGCATATTCCTATCACAAGGTTATGTTAAATGCACTTCAATTACTTGTTTTTCTTGTGTAAGTGTGCAAGCGGATCGATAGTTAAAAATATTACGACGGCGGCTTCTTGGTCAGCGTTAAACGATCGATTTACATATTTCTCTAGACAGCAAGAAAAATAAACAAAACAACAAAATTCTCAATTCTCAGCAGTAAAGTATACGTATAGAGCACAAAAAGCTACTTTTTGAAAATAAATTAAGAAAAGTGGTGTATGCGGCACTAAACGTATTTTTAATTTTACAATAAAGTAATATTAACTTCTAACTTTATTCACACAAAGTTCACTAAAATTTACAAATTTTTTCCAAACATGTGTCGGAAGCAATGGTGAAAATACAAAACAAAATCTATCGGGTTTTTCCCCAGTCCGACTATGCTCCAAACCAATAATGGGCTGACGATATGTCAATTGTGACCATATACATATTTTCTAAAATATTTTGTTAGATAATTTTAAAAATTCCAAAGACAAAAATGGATATCCATTCAAATATATCGCAAATGCAGTTCAATAATGTCATAACTAAAAAAAAACTAGTTGTGCAGAAGACACGTTTAAAGTTTTCAATTTACATACAACTCAATGAAGGCATGACCAAATATTCTTCTCTCACGTGGTGATAGTGCAAGCTATTTGTATGAAATTTTTACGCAAGATAAAATACGAAATGCATTATTATTCTGCACTATTAACTCAAAAAAATAATTTTTTGAGTTATGTCATTATTGAACTGAAAGTGCGATACATGTATCTTTAAAACCAATTTTGGCCCCTTTAATCATTTATGCCAATATTTATTTTAATGTTTATTTTTTATTTAATGCTTTGGTTTTGCTTTTGCTTTATTTGCTTTTGTTTTTCTTATATGTAAACTTTTTTCTTTTTTATTTTAATATCCTTTTAAGTGAATAAAAATAAAAAATCATGAATAAAATTAAATGTATGTGTTTCATTTAAAAAAAAACAATAGCGCTAAAAGGCTTAATTAACAACTAATTAAATGTGCTCCTGATATTTGCCCGCTGCTCCCATAGTTAATTAGTTGTATGTATACATTATTATAACAAAATAAACCTGCTATAAATCAAAAATATTTTTGTCAATAAGGCAGTTAATAAATACTGAAAAATATTAAGAAATTATAATAAGCTTTTATTAAAAATTATTTGCCTCTAAATAATTAAACAAGATTTCGCATTAATATACATAAATAATAATATGGACTGACAGCCAGCCAGTTTTTCGAAAACATAACTTATCTTTTGTTCATAAACAATAACTTTTTTAAATTGGTTTTTATAAAATACTAGCTTAACCCGCTGCGCTTTACTACCCCCTTTTTTTGAAAAAAAAACAAAAAAAAAAACAACCTGTTCCATAAGCAAAATAAGGTTGAAAATTGGTCTACGAATGGCGAAGTAATGTGATAATTAATTTTTTGGCGGACACATTTCGCCCACTCCCAATAAAAAAAAATGAGTGGACCTCTTCCATATGCAAAAATCATTTTGAAAATTGTTCATTTATACTTGTACGGTCTAATTCATAAAAAATATTTCAGGTTTATTACAGGTTTATTTGAAAAATTTTCCATAGAAATATGTCAAATAAGCGCTTAATAAACCTGAAATATTTTTTATGAATAAGGCAGTTAATATTTAACGTACCATTTCATAAAATTAAATTATCAAACAGAATTGCGGCATAAACATATTTTCCATACAAATTGAACACAAAAAACCAGACCCAGAAAGCAGTCAAGAGATATAATCTATTTTATTTTGACAGCGGTTTCTCTTATGCTCTCCCATATAAATAAATAGTCTCTCAAAAATGCTACCATACTTTCAGTAAATTTCATACATTTTGTAAACAAAACTACAAAGAAAAATAAGCACACAAAAAAATAAAACAAAAATTAGAGAGCATTTGAAGTTACTGCTTTGTTAATTTGACAACGATTTTTCCAGAAGTTGCGCACTTATTCTGTTTGATCATTAAAGACTAGTACTCTGTTGGAAGTTGCGAAAAAATTTCAGCAACATTGATTATTTCGCGTGAAAAATTTGACATGTACTAAATGTAGCGCAACTCATCGTTTTTTTTTTTTTTGTAAATTTCTCGCTTTTATTGCTTGAAAGTATACAACATTGTTAAAATTCCATGCGAAAAAAGTCCTGCTCAAAATGCTAAAATGATGCCAGAATTATTTTGCATAGAAAAAAAATGCTGCCAGATAGACTTAACGTGTTTTTCGCAATAAGAACAGAGTACTACTTTTGCAAGTTTATTTCGCAAATATTTCATACCAAATACTTTTTATGTAGTTTGACAGCATTTCGCCCGAAATTGTGCACAGATTACCAGGCTTAAGTCATAAATTCAAGAGCGTGGTGAGTTTAATCACCTTTATGGGTAATAAAAATGCACCTGAAATATGTTCCTTTTCTCTAAAATTGTAAGCGACAAGTTTTCGCATTGGTGTTGTGTCACTGTACTGTTATCAAATTTTGTTCACCATTTTTTGTCCATGGCAAGTATTTCAAGTGAACAAAATGTTCGCCTTTTATTTTCGGTGAGGTTGACTAAATTTTTTAATACCCGTAATTTCTACAATTATGCAGAAATATCTGTGCTTTTAAGAGATATGTATGTACATATCGCTCATTTACTCAAACAACGTCATAACTCAAAAAATGGAATTTTCGAGTTAATGATGCAGAATTAATCCTCATATCCAGTAAAAGTTTTATACAAATATCTCGTTTATTTAGCTTTTAAAAGTAAAATGTAAGTTTAAAACTTCAACTCCTTCTCTGGCAAACTAGGTTTTTTTTGAGTTATGACGTTGTTGGTGTAAATGAGCATTATGTATGTATATACTACAAAATTTCGTTTGTAGGAAATTTCATATTTAAGTTAAATCCCCATATTTCTACCGAAGTTTATTTCAAAGTTATAAACAAAACAATATTGACCTATGTCTTAAAAAAAAAGTAAAATACAATTTGTAATAAACGCCAAATTATACTAAAAACTGAATTGTTATAGGGTCCGCCATCTAACGTTTTTTTTCAACTAGTGCTTATTTCGTGAATGGTAACACTTAGCTCATGTCTGATTTGACAGATAATTAGTTTTATCCTTCCGCTGAACGAATATGGTTGTGTATACGCTTGAACAACGCTGGGAAATATTGCGACATTACTTTGCCGATTTTGCCAAAAAAAATCATCTTTTCAGATGAAGCTCATTTTGATCTTGGCGGGTATGTAAACAAGCATTGAAAAGCCGACGCACCCAAAACGAGTCACTGTTTGGTGCGGATTTTGGTCCAGAGGCATAATTGGGCCAATGAGCAAGGAATGGCCGTTACAGTCAATGGCGATCGTTATCGGGCCATGTTGAACGAATTTTTGTTCACAAAAATTGAAGAGGAGGATATTGGCAACATTTGGTTTCAACAGGACGGCGCTACGTGCCACACAGCCGAAGCTACACTCGATGTTTTGCGCCCTGTTTTCAAAAAAAAAAAAGTTATCTGGCGGACCCTTTATAAAATCTTGGGTACATTCTTTAATGCAGTAATCTTTACTTTACGACAAAATTATTTTAATTTGCCAATTTTGATTTTTTCCCAAAGAAAAAGTTCATACGCTATAAGTGGTTTTCCTCGAAACTGTGATTTTCGACTTATGCTGTTATCGCGTGTAAGTTACATTTTATTAGTCAGACTCGCAGGTAAATTATCTGCATGTCCAAATTATGGGTATAAGTATTTTTTTTTTTTTTTTAGTTCAAAGAAGTATAAAATAGTTTAAACATTTGTGATATATTTTACTAAAAATAACGTTCTCTCCTTTGATATAGTTGCTTGCGCCCTCTGGCAGTAAGTAGAAGCTTGCGAGTGTTTTGACACACAGCATTTGTGGAGAGATTGTAAGGTGGTGGTCTATGATTTAGTAATAACGAATATAATTGAGGTTGTTGCCACTGCTAAGCTTCGGAGTGTATTTAAAAGCAAAGACACGAACAATTTAAGATGAAAAAATAAACAAAGAAGAACGAACTACAGAGTGACCATTGTGTAATTTGTATGGCAAGTGTTGCAGTCTATTCCTCACAACTTACAAGTGTTGTAAATACAAGTGGTCTAATTCATAAAAAATATTTGAGGTTTATTATAGGTTTATTTCACAAATTTCCCGTAGAAATATGTCAAATAAGCGCTTAATAAACCTGAACTATTTTTTTATGAATAAGGCAGAAGTAAAATAGGAATGAAAAGATATTATATTCATATAAACTAAAATGTGATAAATGAAAATATGAAACTAAAGAACATTCTAACACATACAAAATCAGTAAGAAAAAAAAAAACATCATAAACATCTAGAGATATAAGTTTAACGCTGACCAAGAAGCCGCCTCCGTAATATTTTTAACTATCGATCCGCTTACACACTTACACTAGAAAAAAAAGTAAGTGAAGTGTATTTAATATAAAGAATGAAATTAAATGGCATCTGTTATGCTCAAACATGCATAATTAAGGTTTCTTTTATTTTATTTTAGTGTTTAATAAGTTTATATTAAAACATTTAATCGGCGGCTGCGTCTGGGTGGTGATGCTTTTGCTTAACAGTCGCCGTTGAATTTTTCTTACTATTCATTTCTTACCTTGCGGTTATACGTTCAATAAATTGCTTTACATTTTTTCACACATATGGTTTGTCAAAATTTGCTAAAATTGAAGTTGTGACGTAGGCTGCAAGCAATTTTATTTCCAATTTTATGTTCCAAATGCCGCCGTCGAGGAAACAATTAAAAATTTTCGCCTCACTGCAGGTACTTCATGAAATAAGTGCAATTGTGTTTTAAATTAATTTTTTACAAACACAAAAATTATTTTAAAACAGCTGTTAAATTGAAAGAAAAATTTAATGAAGCTGGTAGACTTGTGTCCAACAGCTCTTTTGAACTAAAATGAGCTGTTGGACACAAGTCCCGTCAAAAACATCAATGTAAATTAAATGGGTTTGAAACAACTTTTGATTCGAACGCTCTCAAACTAGTTCAAAAAGAGCTGTTGGACACAAGTCTACCAGCTGGTATTCAATTCCCAAATGTATGAGTGTGAAAATTGAACGTGTAGCCTCCAAGTTATAGAAATGAAGCTAAATAAGAGTTAGCTTAACTTCGCATGTTTTTGTATGAAGAATTTGACGCAAACAACAAAACAATACTTATTTAACCTTAAAATAGTAGAAGTGGAGTAAAATGAATGCTAAATATCTCAGAAACCATAACTAATTTCGCGAATAATGTTTTGGATTCAGAAAGGAGATATTCCAAATATATATACCCCATACCTCTAAATTTTTTTTAAATGGTCGGTGGGTCAAACCAATAATGGGCTGACGATATGTATATAACAACTTCAGATCTTAAATTTTTAAATTAATAGCTCCGCTTGAGATAAATAAATTAATCATAAGAGTGTGTAAATTTCAGTTGAAAAATCCTTCTTGTTGCCTTGCAACAACTGTCTTCAGTTAAATCAACTGTGACAATGAAATACCACCTTTGTTTTATTAAAACAAATACACACACAAAATAATAAACTTAGTAATATTGACAGCAAGAAAATTACTAGAAAGTTCAAAGACCTTTATTTTTGGAAAAAGCCACCAAAAAGAAATTAGGAAAACATTCATCTCCTCACCCCTGAATAAAAACAGCAGTGACAAAAATACCCTCCATATATTAGTCTAGTGCAAAAGAAAAGGAACATACATATGTACTCGTATGTGTGTATTAATATTCAAATAAAATTTTAAAAGCTACAATTTTTACTATAGAGCTAATTACAGACACCCCTCATCGTCCTAAAGTCTACCACAAAGCTAAGTGGTTAGTGTCCACCAGGTAAAACCAGCAATTCATTCTAATTACTTCCTTGATTTAATTGCACTTACTGAGGTCCTTGTACTCTTTACACAGAGTGTTAAGGCACTGTGATTTTAATTGTTCCTGGGGATTTTTCCTGTTGTACGCTCAAGATACTATTTTAAACAAATAAATTGGCTACAAGTGGAGAGAACAAAAAAAAAAAAAAAAAAGATGGGACACTTAAGGGGTTCTTGTGTTCTATAAATACTTAACCCAATTTAGTTCTTTTGTATTTAACATAGAACTATGTAGACAATCATCTACACTTGTGCAAGTTTTGTTTCCTTCGTTACTGACGTTTTTCTTTTCTGTCTTTTTAATTCATTTTATTATCTCTTTAGGAAATATTTGCTTGTTTGTGGTAGAGGAAATCGTATAAAATGATTAAGGGTTTTCATGAGAATGCTCAAAAGTCTCGCAAACTGTGCAATTGTGCACTTTTACACTTTCGCAAATAAAATGTCAAAAATTGTATAGAAATTTATTTACACAAACCTGTTAAGTTTTGCCCAATAATTTTGACTCGTAAACTTAAGCTGTGCAATTGGGCATTTTGTAAACAACAACTTCTTGCTCAAGGCGAATTCATACTAGGAGGTGGCAAGGGATCAGCTGACTATTTTCGCCGCTTGTAATTTGAATATACACTTTGGATGTCAACACACATTTTTCAGTACATTTTTTTTACATTTTAAGTACAAATTTCTCAAAGCGTATTTACCTGAGTATACCTTATCTGAATTTGCCTTGTTCTTGCTTTTTTTGATTTCTTTAGGCATTTTTAGACACATATAATATAACATATATATATATGTTTTTAAATTAAAAATTGCTTAAAATTTTCTTAATTTATTTCAAATTTATATCAACTGTTTGCGCAAGAGTTCAAAAGGTTCTTCATGAATTAAGTCTCGCAAGTTTGCCCAATGGCACAAATGGCAATTTTAAGAGTTCTCATGAAAACCCTTATTGCCTTTAATAGCTGAAAATTGAGCATTAGAATCTGTCAAGTCGAACCACGTAAAACGTGATTCTAAATTTTAATTGGCGTTACCGCGCCCGCTTTTGTAAGTGCAATATAGTGTCGCTTTAATGTGTCGCTCAGGATATGTGCCACGTTTCTTAAGAATCGGTTAAGCAGAAGCTGGTGAAATATGACATTAAATTGTAATGGGCGTAGGGCCGCCCACTTTTTTTAAGCACGAGTTTCTGTCAAGGCATGGGACAATTTTCGTATCAATCGTATAAGATATACAAAATGAAAGAAAAAAATTTAGTGGACTTCGCTCCGGCTACATTTTAAACACAATACATATTTTGTCATTACAAGAGTTCAAGGTGCTTGCAAAGTTTCGTGGGAATCCGCTGTGTAGAAGTGCATACAATACAATACTGAAATTTAATAGGCGCGGCCCCGCCCTTTTGAAAGTGCAAGATCGTGTCTTGATGTGCGTAACCCCGCCCACTTTTAAACACGATAAAGTGTCATTACAAGATGTGGGCCAATTTGCGCAGCAATCGATGCAGTCAAAGGAAAAAGTTTAGTAGCCGTGGACCCGCCCACCCTTTTAATTACAAAGTTCTGTCATTCCAAAAGTGTTTGTTAGGTTTCTTGGGAATTCGTTGAGCAGAAGTACATGTGATATAATACTTTATTTGAATAGACGCAGTCGTGTCACTTTCACAGTTCAGGCTGTGGCCCAAGTTTCGTAAGCATCTGTTAAGGAGAAGCAGGTGAAATATAATATTAAAATTTAACGGGCGTATCCCCGCCCACTATTTTAGGCATGAGATTGTGTCATTACAAGCAGCGTTACCATATATATAAAATAGATTAAAATAAAAAATAATAAAAAAAAACATAAAATAAAACTCATATTTAGGCTTAGAGATCTTTTAAAAAAATATCACAAACATTAATAAATATATTTCTTATTTGTAATATATATTATTTAAAGCCATTTAAACGGCATAGTCGTACATAAGAGGAGTGAGAAAATATAAGATCGTTTTATTGCATACAAACATCACTTAATATTTTCATTCAATATACTGCAAAAGTTAAATTATGTATTTATAAAAAAACTTGAAAAAACTTTAAATTTTCAAAAAACTTTTTGGCATCTCAAAAAACTTCCAAAAAAAGGGAAAACTTGACAAATGGTAACGCTGATTACAAGAGCCCAAGGTGTAGGCCAATTTCCATAGCAATCAGATAAATAAAGATACACAATATCAAAGGAACAAATTTAGTGGTCGTGATACCGCCCTGTTTTGTGGCAATGACAATAAATAGAAGCTAAATCCTCTGAAGCAAAAAAAAAAAAAAAAATTTTAAAGTCGGTGTACAAATCAGTGATGAAGTAACACATAGAAAAAAATTTAGAAACGGATTCAGAATCGATTAAAGATGTTTGTTGTGAAATGTTGCACAGGGGAAGTGACTTATGAAAAAAGCTAAAATCAGCTGATTTGGGTACTTCACACTACATTGATGAGAGACAAATGTAGTGTGCTTGTTATTAAATATTTAGCAAAATAATCAAAGCAAACCACGAAAACTTTATGCTTTTTGAAATGAACAAGTGAAAATTTTTACGAAATTAAATGAAAGAATTTGTTGTGTTGAATCAAAAAACAGAATGTGGAAAAGATTATTAGTGAAAAATATTATAAGATTATTAGTATTAAAAAAATATTAATTTTTACCAATTACTTACAAGAAAAATCACGCAGCGAATGAGGCCACAAAGTATAAAATGAAAATACGAGTACATTAAAATAATTCTACGCGAAAAAAAGTAGAGGGGATTTGATGACTGTGCGAGCGAGACATACAGAAAGACAAATCATCTTCCATCTCGTGTCACCTCAGGTACCCTCTGCGGTTTGAAGCTTTTTAACTTAAACATTTAAACGTAATTCTCAAAAACATTTTGAGAGTTTTTTTATTTTGTTGATTTTTTTAGTATTTCTCAAGAGTTTTTTGGTTGAAAATCCACTGATGATTAAGCAGAAAGGAAATGCCGTTGCTAAACCAATAAGAAAAGAAATATTTCTTCATATCAATAATAAAAAAAAATTCAAATGCATTGAAAACCTGCTCCTTTTTCTAAGACGCTTTAAAAAGAGATCATCGTACAATGCTAAGTTAGGTCATGTTAAACTTATATTTGACATGGTCTGGATTCACACTACAGACGGATCACAAGCTTTCAATGTTATGCGAATAAATCAATCCTCATATTCCCAGTAATAAATATTAAATATGGTTCGATAATGGGAATATCACAGGTAAAATAAATGGTCTGCCCTGTCAGCAAACATCATCTATATAAGCAGACGCAGTTGTTGCAATTAAGCACTGATAATCTAAAAAATTACTGCTTTTTATTAAATACTCTAGGAATTTCCTATTAGTACCGATTTACATATGTACATACATACTATAAATATGCAAATTTGTATATCTAAAATGTATTTTAATAAAGCGTCCTTTGTCTCAAGCATCTAATAAAGACGGGCGGGCGTGGGGAAACTTGAGGTAGCAAAAAACTTTTAAAGAAAGAAAAAAAGTCTTGTATATATATTATTGCTTCCAATTGCATAATTTGCATATTTTTATTCTTACTCAGAGACATTGGTGGTTACAAAACATTTCCGGGACGAGCAGGAAGCTAAAAGACTTTCCATATTGAAGCCCTCAAAAAAAAAAAAAAAAAAACAAACGGACACAAGGAAACAAAAAAAAATTTCCTGATAGTTGTAATGTATGAAAATGAAAACGTGTGATTGTGTGCGAATGTATGTAAATTACATATAAATTATGCATTTATGTATGTGTATGTATGCATGCGGCTTCATATCGTGAGTACCTATCACAAACATTCTGTATTCGTATCCTTTTGCCAGAGTGTGCGTATCGTAAACTTTAAAGGCTATTCTACGAATTTTATTATACAAATTTAATTATGATTCTCTTGTAAAATGAGAAATTTCTTTCCTTTTGTTTAACTTGTTGTTTTATCTGAAGGTAAAAGCACTTGAACATTTACTAGTGACAACAAGAACAGCAACAACAATAACACTTTAGGAGTTTTGAATGGGGTGTAAAATACAACGTTGTCATGTTTCTG
Organism: Nowickia ferox; assembly: GCA_936439885.1. NCBI lineage: Eukaryota > Metazoa > Arthropoda > Insecta > Diptera > Tachinidae > Nowickia > Nowickia ferox. The sequence goes on along the minus strand of OW387024.1, from coordinate 95,042,525 downwards.
ATAGTGCGCAAGTACAAACAAATCGTATTGTTGTTATTATTGTTGTTGTTTTTGAGCTTTTCCCCGGCAAACTAAAACCATGTGGTTGTCCTTTAATTTCGACTGCTAATTTCGAAATTAGCGACGGGAGACAGATATGGAGACTGCGCTGAGCTATCGATAATAATGAGAATATAAAAATTACGAGTAACTACATGTGAAAGAATTCAAGATGGCTCTAAGCGTTATTGTAAAAGCAACTAAATAATCGCTGCAAATAAATGCAAAAGTTTCAGATATTCAATTTATCCATCGTTTTATAAGTAGTGTTTTTTAGGGACATATAAATTTTTTTTTTTTTTTTTTTGAATAACCAAAATTTTGGCCTTATTGGCTCACAAATTTTATGGCAATTAGGGCCTTTATGACCTCGCAGTAGTTAAAGGTGGTAAAATTTCACACAAAAGCTCTGAATCAGCGATGCCAACTTGGTGCTTTTGGCACTATTTTTAGTGCTTTTTGAAGACTCGAAACGCCAAATTTTGAAAAACTAAGAAGAAGCACTACATAGTGTTTTGTGTAGCTCTTAAAATTACTTTAATAAAAACTTGGTGTATTTATTTTTTCAGTGTAAAGTATATATTTTTCGTCATTAAAGATGATATTATTGCCGAAATAGAGAATATCTTAGAAAATATCAAATATTATTAAACTTCACTCGCTTGGATCTTTACTCGCTTTTCACGTTAGTGCTTTCTACGCTTCTCTACGCTAGATCTCAAAATTACGCTTTTTAGTGTTTTTTTTTTAAATTTGATGTGCTTTTAGAGCGAAAAAAGTTGGCAGCATCACTGCTCTGAATACATCAAATGCAAGGTGGTCCAAAAGAAGTCAGCCGATGTTGTTTGGCTCTCATTTTTTTTCTATGTAAATGAAAAAGTTCGATTCTGTTTTTTGATTATGTTTATATGAACCTTTAAAATTTTATTGGTCAAGTCTAGAAGATGATATCGGCCAAATGGGCGCCGTCACAATTGATTGCTCGTTTTATGGCGTTTTTCATCACTTCGGCAAGAACTTCGGGAGACAGATTCTCGCACTCGTGTCGAATGTTGTCTTTGAGGTTCTTACAGGGTCTCGAGCTTGTTCACGTAAACTCGGAACTTCAAAAACTCCACAAAAAAAGTCTGGAACGGTTAAATCGGGCGATCTTGCGGGCCAGTGTAAATCGCCAAAACGAGAGATGAGGCAACCCGTACAAAATAGGCATCTTCCAATAGGGTAATTTTTTTTTTGGCCCACATTGTACCTCAAAAAGGGATGCACCACATGATTGTACGAAAATGCGGAAGGGTGGAATTTCAACTCCATATTATAATCGGTTCAGATGTAAAATTGCAAAACGCCAATACATGTTTATTGTTGGTTTTGGCGCCTCCTGTATCAAATTCAACTACACAGAGTTCAATTCCATTCAGAAACGGAATTCAATCCACCCCATTTTTGTAAGAGATGATGTCTAAAAAAATGAACTCACATATTGAAAAATTTATCAGTTGTGTCCATGCTGTTGGGGGGCGCTGGTATGCTGGGGCATGCTCCGGCTAGGACTTGACATCTTGAGGTAGAACTCTGTGACATGGCCGTATATATCATCTTGTTATTTTGTACAAATTTTTATTATCTGTTGCAACTTGTTGTCGGCATGACCACTAATTGTAATAAGGAAAGCTCTGAAATCATATTGAAATTTCCACAGTTTTCTCACTTTTTCTTTCGCTTGTGTTTCGTAGAAAATGATGAGAAGTAGCCTTGTTGTTGTAGTTGTTGTCTTAACAACACCCCAGTTTTTTTTATGGGTGTTGTTGTTCGAACACAAAACAGCTGATTCGAATATATGTACACACATACATACATATTTTTGCTTTTGCTGTCGCCTTTTCTTCCTACAAAAAGCAATTACAATGTACTATATCTTACGTTCATAGGATAATGCCAACCATAACAACGTGTGCTGGAGCATCACTTGCCACATAATAACGCTGAAAGCCACAAGAATAAAAAAAAGTGTTTTTTTTTTTATTTGTAACTTGTGTTTGTTTGCAGTGGGTATATGTACATTAAAAACAATACGAAGAAAATACATTAAAACGAAACCTGTCTGCATTATTGTTGTTTGTGTTGTCTCGTCTCGTTTCGCAGCAAATTGTGTGGCAAACTAGAACCTTTATGTGGCATCATTTCATTTCGGCCAAGTTAGTTGTAAAAGTTATGTTGCCGCAAAAACAACACTCATTTAACAAACTGTCATCTCACGGACTAGACAGAATAAAAATTTTGAAAAAGCTAAAATAAAGAAAGTTGTAGTTAAAGTTGTTTAAAGACACAAACAAAAACAAACGAACAAAACCCAAAAAAAGAATTGCAAGTGTTGAAGGAAAAGCAATGTGCTCAATAATTATAAGATAAAATCAGTGAAAAGCAAAGCATATTTATAACTAGCGAGTGTGGTGAATCATCTTTACAAAATAAAAAAAAAACCAAATCATCAACAACATCCTTTACCACACATAAGAAAATAAAAAACTAAAAAGAAAAAGAAATGATAATGAATGACTAAAATTTGCCCATAAAACCAGCCGCCGCACAATTGAAATAAAATGTGAAAGGATTATTGTTTGTTTTCTCGTTGTTGCTGTATTAGCAAATTACTTTAATTAAAGCAATAAAGAATTCAGCAAATTTTAAAACAGCCTGTGTAAGTGCTTTAGAAGTTGTGTGTGTGTGAGTGTGTTTATTTTTGCTGTAGCAAAAAACGAAAATCGTTTTGAGAAAATATTCAACCTTTTATCACGTCTTTCAGTTTGTTTTATCCTTTTTGCAACGTTTTGTGTTTGTTTTGTTTGCTGCAGTTGAACTTTGCAGCAAGTGCATTTAAAGTCTTAAGTTTTCAGTTGTTGGTTTCTGGCTTAAAGTTGCTTCTTTTTTTTCTCATTTGGTTTAAAGTCTTCTTGCGCCTTTACTGCCTTAAAGAGTCATTTTGTATGTTCGTGTGTTATTTTTTTTCCTTTTGAAGTTATTTTTATGTTGCCTGATGATTGGCTTTTTGCCACTTACAGTTGCTGATATTTTAAAACAAAATTTCTATAGAATTGTTTGCACTAATTTGGTTATTAACCTCGTTACAGCATGAAATATGTATTTATTGTTGTGGAGCTTTAACGAAACGAATAAATTTTTCTACTCTCCATATTATTCGTATCAAAGTTTGAATGGATTTTTAATGAAAAATATAAAAAAGAAATATAAATAAAAAATAGAAAATTTTCGAATAAAATTTCGAATTCGATTATTCGAATAAAAATTTGTATATTATATTTTTAATTTGTATTTTATTCCATCATTCCAAAAATAATGTTTTTTCGCTATTCCATCGAATAATTGAATACTACGTAAAACTTAATGGATTTATTCGAATACGAATTGTGTAAATTTTCAAATTGAAATTTTTTATTCGCAAAATTTTATAACATGTAAGATATATTCGCTTGCTCGAATAAAACATTTACCTAAGTTTTATTTCTTACTCGGATTATATTCCATTTTTATTCGTTATTCTATCGAATAATCGCATACTATATATATAAATAAAACGTTATCGCCTGGTTCGAATAAAAAATTTTTAAATTTTAAGTTTTATGTTGTTACATCATTCGAGCAAAATTTTGTATTCGTTAATCATTCATATAATCGAATAATGTGTAAGATTATACATGTTCATATAAAACGTAATCGCTCAGTTCGAATAAAAAACTTTTACTTTTTATGCTGACCTTATTAAAAAAAAATATGTAATCGCTTGGTTCGAATAAAAAAAATTTAATTTAATTTAAAAATGCTGATTTTATTAAAAAAAATTTTATTCTCGCTCAATCGAATAATATATAAAATATACATGTTCGCTTCGTCGAATAAAAAAAAAATTAACTCCAATTTGTTTTTGTACTTTATTCTATCATTTGAATAAAAAAATTTTATTAGTTAGTTTTAACACTCGAATAAAACTTTAAATTTATTCGTTTACACAAATTAAATATATTTTTCTTGCGTTTTTTATTCGAATAGTATATAATATTTATTTGTATTTTATTGCATCATTAGAAAATTATTTTTTATTATTAATTATTCGAATAATATAATAATATATAAAAATTATTCGAAACCGAATAAAAATTTTTATTTCTTATATGTGATCTTTTCAATATTCGGATGGAATATTTTTTACTCACCAGCCATTCATATAATAAATATTATATAAAATATAATCTATTAAACGAATAAGAAAATTACACTTTTTATTTATATATTAGTATTTAATGACTATTACTTAAGGCTTAACAAAATTTATTCACGATATTTCTACACTTACTTGTGTTTCATAAAGCTTGATAATATAATTATTAAAACATAACAGAAGATCAAATAAAAATTGTGAAAATCAAGCATATTTTTATTTTATTCACATATAAATTTCTTATTCGTTGACATAATCGGATAATTATTCGATTCGGTATTCAATTCTTTCAATTTGTGAAATAAAATAATCTAATCGAATAAAAAATATAATTTTTAATATACATACATACACATATATTCGCCAGTATTCCAGTTGTCAACAACGACGTCTCTTCAATACAATGCAACAACGAGTGGGACTTGTCTACACGCTATCGCGAACAATTTTGTGCTATGGACAGTCTATTTCTGTTCCCTAAGATCTAGGAAATAGCATGAGCCTGTCAATAGCAGTCCCACTTGTTTGGTATTGTATTGTATTGAAGTGATGTCGATGTTAACAACTGGAATAAAGGTGATTGATTGTTTCACTACAACTTGCCAATCGTTCACATAATCGAATTATATACGCCTTGGATTTATTCGATTACTTCATTTCTTCATTCGAATAAAATTGAAAATCTTTTAAAATTTAATCGGTTATTCAAAATAATAAAAGTTAAATTTCTTAAGTCCTGATTCACACACATCAGGTCTGACTCGTCAAGTCTTGAGTTTTTAGGAGAGAGAAGAAAAGAGAATGGAGAGGGTTACAGATTTGACCGTACCAGTCAAGTTTGTTTTTTCGTTTTGTTTTGCCATTCGTAATACTCTACGACAACGCAAATTGATGAAACTTGATGAAACAAACTTGACGGTGTGTATGAACGCAAATGCAGGTTCAAAAGAAAATTGTACACAAACTGATCAGGTAAACTTGATGTGGTGTGAACCAGGACTAACATTTGTAATAAAAATTTATTCGAATTAATCGATTATCATATACGTTATACTCAACACTCGAATAAAAAATTTAGCTTAGTCTTATACTTAATTTTAATATTTTTTTCCATTAGTTGGATAAAAAATTTTTATTCGCTAAAAATTCAAATAATCGAGTAAAGTTTAAAAAAAAATAATTTTATGTTATCATATTAAGAAATATTTCTTACTCGTCATGCATTCGAGTAATCGAATAAATTCGTCGTTCATTCGAATAATCGAATACATTTTAAAATTTATTTATATATTTTTCTTTATTTATTGAGTAATTCTATTGTAAATAAAACTCACATTGCTTAGATTTTATTCGAATAATTTCGAAAACAATCCTAATTCTGATCATCACATCTCCGGATACACTGATTATAATTCTGCGGCAAGAGTGAAAGAGTGCTTAAGTCAACTTTTAATAAAATTTACATAATATATTATAAGCGTATTTCATATTCAATTACCATGCCACTGCAATAACAGCTTAACTTGAGTTATGATGTGAGTTATTTTAAATTGAGGTTTAATTTAAGGCTGCTTAGTCAATAAAGGCCGGGTCAATAGTCAATATTGTAAAGCAACAGCTTTTATTAAAACGAAAGTGAGTATAGAAAAAAATCACTGAAAAGTACTCTCCTCTACAATATCGAACTCAAGTATGTAGTTCGTTTCATTGGCTTAGAATCAGAGCAATATTTCCAACCAAATAATAGACACCAAAACATTGCAGACAAGATACAAGATTCTGCTTGTCAAACGCGATATTTTTATTTCTTATATCAAGTTTAACGAAATCGCAAGAAGACGGAACGTGCAAGACAAATGAAATTCGCCACAACTCCCACGTTCTTAAAGTTGTCTTTGAGATAAATACATTTTTGACAAAATGTTTTTTCCAAAACGTGCCAAAAGTTGACATTTGATGACAACAAATTCTTTTGCGAAATCTTAAACAAATTTTCAAATGGTGTTTAAAGTTACAATAGAACAACCAACCTTCTTTGCCCATCTTCATTGTCTCTATTAACTTCATTGTCGTCGGCCTTCCTCATCAGCGTATCTGCAACTTCAGCATACATACGAGTACATATGTATGTTGCATATAGAATTCAGATACGAAAAATGAATAAAATAAAATACGTTTACAATAACATGAAACATTTATCTTGCTTAAATCTTGGTAATCTTGAGTTTTAAAAATAAACAGCGTACAAATCATTCTTTCCATTTTCATTTGTTTAAACAAAGGCCAAAATACAACAATGACACCACCAAAGGCTGCATACGAGTACAAGTGAGTGAGCGACTGAGTGAGTATACGCTTAAAATCATATTGGCAAACTTTACAACTGGTTGGAATTTTTTTCTGTCACTGCTGCCAGTTGCTGCTCATGGCTGGTTGTTGTAGCATGAGCCAGCCAACATTATCATTCAATTTAAATAAAACCTACATGAAGCATTATAAAACAGACAGACAGACAGACAGCCAAGCCAACCGTCCTGGTGACTGGCAGACTGTCGGCGAAACCCACAGTCGAGTATAAACCTCCGAAAGCCATAAAATAAATTTATCTTTGTTTTATTGTTGCAAATGGTTATTTTATTTGTTATTTGCTTATTTATTATTGTCATTTTTTTTTAAATCTGGTTACAGAACTAGAGTGACTAGCAGTAACTATTTGAATGACTTCGTTTATAGTTTCGAACTTGATAAGCAAGAATTATGTGATTAGCAATTAGTTACCTAATTAACATGACAAGACATCTTTTCGCATCACTGTTAATCCAACTTTAAATTAATTATTATTTTCAGTGACGGAAAAACATCCATATACTTTTCTCTTTGAATTCAGTTATGGCAAATCAAAAATTACTTGAGGAATTTCCCGTTCTAAACTTAAGTATGTCGTTTTTTTTATAAACTCAGATAAATTAAGCACATCCTAGTATCAGCCTTTATTTCTGTGTTCACAAACAGCAATTTCAGTTGTTCAATTCTTGAGTTTATAGAAGAGAGAGATAAGAGGAATAGAAAGGGGAACATATTTGCATGTACTCCTAATTTAATTTTGGCCTGGTTCACACACATCAAGTTTACCTGATCAGTTTTTGTTAAATTTTCTTTTGAACACACACACTGTCAAGCTTGTTACATCAAGTTGCGGTTGCCGTAGAGTATTACGAATGATAAAACAAAACGAGAACACAAACTTCACTGGTACGGTTAAGTCTGTACCCCTCTCCATACTGTTTTCCTCTCTCTCCTAAAAACTCAAGACTTGACGAGCCAAAGCTGTCGTGTGTGAACCAGAACTTTGTTGAGTAATTCGCAATTTTCATTTCCTTCTTTTTATATTTCTTATGATTCGTTTTTTCTCACAAAAATTTTTTTATTTTTTTTGATAATGTGGCTTTGTAATGTTTTTTTTAATTAATAAAATATTTAAAATTTTAAGAAGTAGGGGGTGAATTTTCAACACCTTTCGGATTTGATTAAAAAAAAAAAACACATAAAATGCAAAGAAATGTGTGAAATCTTTATTTGAGTCGGTAGAACGATCTATATAATACAATGTTTAAAGATGATTTCATCTAAATTTTGACCGCGGATATGTCTGAAATGGTTCATACGCTGGGTCCAATTTTGTCACACTCTCGCCAGCATATTGGCCGGTGTCTCACGAATAAATTCTTCAATATTGTCCACTAGTGCTATAGACATGAGCCCCACAAAAAACATAGCCCCACAAAAAATAGTCTAAAAGCGTTAAATCGCACGATCTAGGCGGCCAATTGACGCACGATCTAGGCGGCCAAACGTTAAATAAACTGTTCACCGAACTCGCCTCTCAATTGGGCCATTGTTTCGCGTGATGTGTGACATGTCAGCCAAGTCCAGCTCTTCCATTTTGGGCAAAAAAAAGTTACAGAGGCCCAATTGCTGCCAACGGCGCCGAATCGATATTTGACGGTCATCAACAACACTGGCGGATACAGCTGCGATATTTTCCTCTGTCCGCACTCTACATATGCGTGTTGGTGGTTTAATGTTCAATTATGTAGTTTTGGTGCGAAATTTAGTCACAAGGTTCCGAATAGCCACCTCAGAAGGTCGCCCTAAAGGGCCACTCAGACTATTATACTTTGTATTAATACATGTCAAAAATTCAAGTAATACGTGCAAGTGCGATATTGTGAATGCAAAATGTCATGACGAATTGTAGATAATACGATAAAAATTTGACATCCCATAAGACTTGACCATTTTTTCAAATTTTTCTAAACGATAATACAGGGAGTTTTTTTACAGGTATAGAACTTCGAATTGAAATAAAACACAAGAAAATCGTTTTAATGTCCATCAATTTGGCTTTATTGGAAGGATAATTTTATGCCATTAACGTTTAAATATGATTTCGGGCATGTGGCCGCCGCGGCTGGCTCGAATAAAGCCAATTCTACAGGTCCAATTTTCAACCACTTTTTCGAGCATATGGGGCCGTATGTTGGCAATAACGCCACGAATGTTGGCTTCCAAGTCCCCTAACGTTTCTGGTTTGTTGGCGTAGACGAGCGACTTCACATATCCCCAAAGAAAATAATCCAATGGTGTCAAATCACACGATCTTGGTGGCCAATTGACAGGTCCATTCCGCGAAATTATGCGCTCATCGAATGTTTCCTTCAATAAATCGATTGTGACGTGCGCTTTGTGGCATGTAGCGCCGTCTTGTTGGAACCACAACTCATCCACATTCATGCCATCCAAAATCTTCCATAAAGTTGATGGACAAAGCTCCAATTGCTGTGCACGGTGGCGAATCGATTCATTCGGGTGCTCTTCAACACTTTGCTCTACAGCGGCAATTGTTTCTTCGGTGCGCACTGTTCGACGTCTCTGCGGATGCGTATTATCACATAGAGTAAACGTAGTGCGAAAACGATCCATGGTTAACCGAATTAATTGCTCTGATGGACGATTATGTCGACCATAAAATGGACGGAGCATGCGGTAAACTTCGCGAACTGAACCATTATTTTCGAAATAAATGTGCACGATTTGCAAGCGTTGTTCTTTTGTCAACCTGTTCATGATGAAATGGCATACCAAACTAAATATTAATCACTTGACAGCTGACAAAATGGCCGCCAGTTAAAAAAGTGATGCCAACTTAAAGTTCTATACCTCAATAAAAAACACCCAATACTTTTCATCTGATCAGAGTTGCATTATTACAAAACCAACTAATAAACAAACCAAAAAGTCGTCTGTTTCGACGCCGTTGCCGTGCCGTCGTTTATGGCATATGTCTTCGTCTTAAATCGGCTATAAATATTGAATATGCTAATCGTGTTGAATAATTTTTCGTGTAAGCCATGTCTGAAAATAAGCGAAACTATCGTATTTCCTTTTTTTTCTTATTTAAATCAACTTCTTTGAATGCCGCTTATTTTCAAGGGCCGGCACGACCACAGCTTTCATGAGACTGCTCTGCCGCAGGAAGTCAACGAACGAATAATGTAGGCATGTTAATCCTCAACAGCTGTTTGCTTTATACTTGTATTTTTAATGTAATATGAGGTGTGATGGTGTGAACACAAAATGTAACTTTACGTTAGATTTTTTGACAGTCGAAACAAATGTCTAGATTTCTTTCTCGTAAAGTGTGATGAAAGTCTTTATACATGTATTTATAATAGTCTGAGTGGCCCTTAACTGACCATAAAATGAAAGAAGTGCACGGATGCACTTTATTACACCGAGCATGAATTTTGATAATAAAATTTAACAATCCCCAAGCGTTTTTCATTTATAAAGCGATTCATGGTTAAATTATAGACCACAATGAACATGTTTAACAGTAACATGATACACGAAAACAGCTGAGTTTCAAAGCCTACTAAGCTTATTTTTTCTTTTGTGATTTTCAAAAATATTATTATTTGCGAATTCTCAAATAGTTTTTGAAAGTCTGTGCATAAGGTAAGAGGTTTGTGACTGTTCAAAATGTGTGGTTGAAGTCTACTGATGATTTGGTGGAAGCGCCAAAGAAATGCGTACATATACATGCTTAACCACCAGCAAATAAAATTCAATTATTGTTTAGTAAACTTTTCTGACAATTATGTCAAATAATAAATTTCTTCAAAGTATTTTAATTAGTTTTGAATTTACTTTCAATGTGCTTACATACATTTTTTGATTTAATATTCAATTGAGATATTTTTTAAACAAAAAAAAATCACATTTATGGGGAATAAAAGTTCACTTGAAATGTATGTGTTCTCTTTCCCTAAAATTGTTTTGTGTTGTTGTTGTGTCAGTGTACTATTTTCTTCTTTTGTTCACTTTGAAAATTTAGTTCATTTTGAAATATTTCACGTGAACAAAATGTTCGCCTTTTATTCCCGATAATGGTGAATAAATAGATTAGAAAATATAAAATATAATAAAGTGACTGCAGGAACTGTCTTCACTGCGATCAAATTGCTTGCGCAAACTTGAAATTAATTTAAATTAATATGTTTTTCATAGCAGACAACATAATTGTTTTATCATTGTTAGTTTCAACTAAATAAGCCGAACAAACACATTTTTATGTTGTCAACATCATTTAAAATTAATGACTCTATTTTGTTTGTTAAATTAATTAAATTTTCTTCAAACGAAAAATGCACAAAACTAAAGGTTAAAGCAACTAACTGAACCGATTTCAAAAACAGACACTAAACGTTACAAATAGTTTAGATTCAGTTAAATAAATTATAATTATACACATACTCGTATGCTACCTAGAGTGCTTTTTGAAGTTGAGGATTAACTTTGCATTTACCAAGCTATATTCATATAAAATAGATTCGCCTCAAATCGCTTTGAAAAATTCATACTTGAGATGTCAAAAAAATGTGCTGAAAAATTCGTGTTAACATCTTAAGAATATGCAAATTAAATTACAAGCGGCAAAAGTAGACATTAGTAGTGTGATTCAATAACTTTCAACCATCCGACAATCGTAATTTGTCGCTTGAAATAACGATTGTGTGATTCTGTAACTTCTTTTTAATGATATGATATTTTCTGTTGATTTTTGTCGATAAAATTAATAGCATGTAAATTATTGTCGTTTAAATAAAGACACAGCTGACATTAGACATTAACCTACAGCGAATATCGTTAAAAATGTTACTGAATAGCAAATTCGATAAATTTTCGTTATAATTATTTTAACAATGCGATTATCGTTAACAAAAAAATTTAGTGAATCGCACTACAGGGCTGTTGAGACCACCTAGTATGGATTCGCCTTGACATATTTTATTGTAAAGGCATCGTTTTTTGCAACAGCACTGTGGGTAAAACATACAATAATAATGTATTCTTTTGTCGTTGAATTTTCTTTTGCAAAGTTTTATTTTTTTATCTTTTTAAGGCTTTTTTCATACAAAATGTTTTTGATTTATAAAAAAATTTGTTTTATAAACCATTATAAAAGAAAACTTTTTGTGGATAAGGCAGTAACAGCCGTATTCTACAAAATAATAATTTGAGTTTGAAGTGTGTTAAAACAAAATGTCAACAAAAACTTTGACTTGAAGCACAATTGAAATAAAAATTGTTTTTTTAGAATACGGCCGTTATACTTTTAAGAAATTGATTATTCGACAAAGACTTTCAAAAACTATTTGAGAATTCACAAATAATAATATTTTTGAAAATCACAAAAGAAAAATAAGCGTAGTAGGCTTAGAAACTTATACAAAACCCAGCAAATAATTAGTATTCGATATGAATCTGTTTTATTTTTCATTTTGCCTTAAAATTAAATCGGAACTAGTTCCAAAGGTTTACCATTTTCATTGCATACCAATAACTACAGGTACTGAATTTAATATTCTAAGGCTGTTGTTTATATAAAAAATTGTTCTAGACAACCTTTTAAGTAGTTATTTGGATGACTTCCGTCCTATGACAACTACGTGTTAAATTCATTGATGATTCACCAGAAATGGAAGTATTTGGAGTTCATCAATGCAGCAACTAATGATTTATATTCTTTTTTTTTAACTTCTAATTGCATAAAGGTGTAATAAAATAAAATACACCATTAACGTCTTGTGTTTTAACACCTGTAGACTTTCTTCTTCGAGGAAAAATGGAACTCGTAACTCGTTGGCTAGTAGGTAGTGTAGTAAATGGAGGGTTGCAGGTTCGACTCCTGCCAGAGACTCTGGATGTTTCTGCAGACAAGCCAAAGTAGCTTTGTAGTTTGCGTTTTAAAAAAAAGCAAAATTGAAGATGGAAAATTTCATTAAAATAAAATGGTCTTGCAACTGCATGATATTGTTTCCATTATTAATGGCATGATAAACATGTTAAGGGGGTGACTCCGACCACTTTTTAAATTAAGGAGATCGAGCTGTCTTGGGAACCCAAGATCTTGGCCAAGTTGTCTAAGAACCGAGTAAGTAATTAAAGCTAATATTAAATTTTGATGGATGTGGCCAGGCACACTTTTACAAACGTAAGATTATGTCATTAGAAGAGCCTGTGTGCGGTAATTTTCGCAGGAAACGGCTGGGTAGGAGTACATAAAAGTATAGAAATCTTTCTTTAGGTGTGGCACTTCCAACTTTTTTGAAATGTAGAACTAAACGCCCTGTTAGACAAAAAAAAAACAAGTTTTGAAATCTCAAAATGCTTCATGTGGATAGACAGAGGTCCAACGCCGAATGGACTCATTCGACACTAGAATCCACAAAACAACAGTTTTTCCGCTATGAAGTGTGCGATGTATCCTGAGAAAACTAAACGTTATTGATTGAATTAATTGCTTTAAGGAGCGCAATGTTCTTTCTAAATAATAATGCCCTATTCATGATGAAATGACAAGAAAATATTTCGCACATACCAATTCGTGTTGCCAACTTAAAGTTGTATAGCTCTAAAACAAAATATGCTCTATGCATTAAACACATTCACCACAGCAGGCTACACGAACACACGACTTCAAATGCCGCTGGCAGCATTTGTCGCCTCGTAGCCAGCTACTTCATTATTTTGGAGGCGGCAGCAGCACCATCTGCACCTAATATTTAAGTATAAATACATAGTTCAGTATTGCATTCATAAAAATTAAATTACTCTTTCAAAATGTACTTATATGACGTAAAAGTATAAAAATTAATCAATTTATGATTTACATTTTGTTAAATAGTATGAAATAAGTATACAATAACATTCATTCAACATTTTGTATTATACTGGCAACACTGAATTTTCTCATTGTAGCCAAAGAAATAGAAATTAGTTTAATTGGACTACAACGACAAAATCAGCATAGACAACGACCTGCCGCCCTGTTGCCTTGCTGTCTGCAAAAGAACCACTCTCATATAAACATGTGTATTCTATCCTTGCCATTTTGTAGTCGGTAGCCTGCTGTGGTGAATGTGTTTAATGCATTATTTGTAATTATCACAGAATTTCAAATAGAAAAAGTACAGCAGTTATGCAGATTTCCCTTCTGCAATAAACCTTTTCTACCAGTGTTTCCTAATTATAAAACTCCCAAACACACACACTCAATTGTATGCCCTTTTCCTCTTCCAATTCAGTACAACTACTCGTACATGCGTACTTGGATGACCGTTTAATTGCGAGATTTAATTAACTGATTAATTAATTAATCAACTGCTGTTTGTATATTTATTTGTCATCTAATCACCAGCTCCAGACAGTGGCGTTCAATGACAGACCTTTTTCATCACTTGACAGATAATCACGACCTACACACTCTGCAATCAATTGTTGTCGTCCATTGAATGTCACGTCTGCCAAAAACGAAAAAAAACTCGAAAGAAACAACAAATGCCTTGAAACACACTTAACGGTTAATTTTAATATTTAAGGCACGGTCAGACATTGCAAATATTTGGTGAAATGTCATGTAATTTAAAGAATATTGCGTATATTTATTTACCAAATATTGTCGTTGTGTGACCGTGGCATTCATTACTTTTCGTCAGCGCACAAGTTTTGTAAAATTTTGCTGGTAGGCCGGACATAGTGTTCGTGGTTTGTTTGATCAAAAGTATGAAAGAGGCTTGACAGTTGCCAGCTCTCTCTTCTTGACTGCCCATCAAACTGTTGTTGAGTGTATGCAAATAACTGTTTTTTTTTTGTGTTTTGTAGAAATTTTTGTTTGCCCTCTCGTCTGTTAATCTGCCTTATTTGGTTAACTAACTGACTGGCAGTTTATTCTTTTTTTTTCTATTCTAATTATAGGGTGACGTGTAAAAAGTCGGACAAACTCAAACTGCAAGTGTACATTTTCACGATTGACTTCATCACTTAAGAAGGAAGAGCATCGTACTGTGTATTACATTGCTTAATCAGTCGTATAGAAAAATCTGTGAACTATAAGGAATATGCCCTATTTTTTTGCATTCCTAGTTAAATAAAGGGCCTTTAACAATGTTCAACCTAATTGAATCATTAACGTCGTCATTTGTCGTATCGATTAAAGTCTAGGCGCTTCCAATATATCCGAAGTAGCGGTTGGAGGAACCCCACAAAAAGGATGTACTCTCGCCTCTTCTCTGAAACCTCAACAGAAACACTCTGCCTTACAAGAGTATTGCATACGCAGATGATGTTTCATGAACAGTCTCGGGTAAATATCCAATTATACTCTCAGAAGTAATGGAAACTGTCGAAATAGTGTTATTACTGTAGGCCGGGATTCGAAGATTTAAGATAAAATGTTTGGTCGAAGAATACTCCCAGACAAAACCTATCTCAGTTGTAGTGATTTATAGTGGATTTAAATTTTTTTTTTAGACAAACTGGTTGGCTGGATCATAAAACAAATAAAAAATATTGCATACTCTCTTTTTTAAGTTGAGCTCATTACAAAAACATAAATGTGCCATTTGGTCGAGATATTTTGTAGTTTACATTTGAACAAATCAAAAACTATTTTTATATTATGCAACATTTTAACTTACAGTTGTAATAGTCCCGACAAAAATAAATTTATTTCATGTTTATTAAATATTTATTGAGGCTTTTTAGATTTATTTGAAGTGACTTTGACCACTTTCATAATTAAGGGCACAAATGTGAACATAAACGTGAACAAACCTAATACAAATGTTTTTATGAATAATCCAGACATTGCGACCGAAAGCTAGTATTTGAGAAGTTATTCAATGGGCAGTGAACTTGCTGGATGTTGCTAACTTCCAGAAGAATGCTTTATGTTAAGTATAAAAAGAGCTATGCACCTGCAGTCAGATTAGTCGAGTCGAGTACTGTGTAACATCGTGGTATTTTAGCAGTGAATAATTTTAACATTGTGTGTTAATGTCTGTGTTGAGCAAATAAAGTGTCTGATAAATAAGAATTATATAATCGGACCTTTTAGTTAATTGAAAATTTTTGAACCTTTAAATACAACGTTTTTTAAAAATATATATATGTATGTAAATGTATTTTTAAATTTTGTACACCTTCACTTTCTTCCACCTGTAACTAGTTGCCATGTAATTCGATATGGTCCTTTTACGTGAGCCCTGTAATAAAAAAAATTTCGAATTATTATAAGTTATCTGAAGTTTGTTTCCAGCACTCATTCTCAAAAAAGGTTAATTGAATAACCACATTAATTTTTATAATAGTGAAGTTTGCAAATTTGTAATGTGCAGAGCTGGTAATGTTACGCCAATGATTTTATTTTTTGGTGCTTTTTGGGAATTTTTATGCAGCAAGCTACCGACTACAAAGTGCCAAGGATAGAATACACATGTGTATATTAGAATGATTCTTGCGACGACAGCAAAGCAACAGGGCAGGGTGGCAGATTGTCATTTTGCCGTTGAAGTCCAATTAAACTAAATGATTAAACAGAATACCGGCATAAACACATTTTCCATACAAATTTGCACAAAAAGCAGCACCAGAAAACAGTCGTGAGATAGAATCGATTTTATTTCGAAAGCGTTTTTTCTTATACTCTCACATATAAGTATTCATTCTCTCAAAATGTTACCATGCTTTCAATAAATTTCATACATTTTGTAAACAAAACTACAAAGAAAAATAAGCTCAAAAGAACATAAAACAAATATTAGAGAGCATTTGAAGTTACTGCCGACGACAGTGATGCCATTAGGATACGAAAGATACATTTTTCGTATCTTTTGATGACTTCAGGTACCATGTGTAATCCCGACATTTTTCGTATCTTTTGAATCTGTACGCAAAATGTACAGAAAATATGAAAAAAAACATTTTTTTTACGAAATATGAACATCTTTTTTTATTTTCAGGAAATTTATATGTTAATTTAATTTTTACAAAAATGAATTTGTTTTGATAATAAATTGCTTACTGTATTTTTAAAAATTACATTCCCAATACACCTATATCCCTTAAATAAATATAAAAATTAATTTATATCATATAATTTTCTTTACAATATTCATCAAATATGAAATAATGTTATGTTAATAAATGTTAAACGTTAAAAATGGACTTTAAAATTGTTTATAAAATGTATCTTTTTGGGAACAAATGTATCTTTTTGGAAACTAAAATGTATCTTTCTCTAAATTTCACTGGCAACACTGGCCGACGATGAAGCCCATAGGCTTTATTAATTTGTTTCATCATTTATTTCCAATTCTTTGCCGACAATGAGCAAATACAGTGTTGCCACTGTTGAATGAATGATATCTTACAATTTTTTAGTATTATTTAACAGAAATAATATCCCGAAATGGACGTAAAGAATAAATTTACTCATTTTTATATTTTGATTTTATATAGTACATAAAAGAGTAATTTAATATTTATGAATGCGAAATATTCGATAGTGGCAATGCTGATATATTTTTTTGTTCTTAAATATCAGGTGCTGATTATTCTGCTGACGTCTCAAAAATAATTAAGTAGCTGGCTACGAGGCGACAATTGCAGCCATCGGCATTTGAAGTCGCGTGTTAGTGTAGCCTGCTGCGGTGAATTTGTTTAACGCATTACAATTAAGTTTAACATTTGACAAAGCACCAATTATCCCTAATTATTCTTTTACTTTTTCAATAAAAATTTTTATTTAAAATATGGAAATTGATCTGCTTATGCATAACACCAGGGAAGGGAACCTTTATGAAAAAAATTCTGTATTTGAACAGAATCGTATAACTTTAAGTTATATGATACAGTCAAATCCCGATAATTCGTACCCCGATAAATCGTAATTCCCGATAATTCGTAATAAACTGTCGGTCCCTTGAAAAAATCTCGTTAATTCGTAAGATTTCCATACATTTTGGTCCCCTCGCTAATTCGTAATTTTTTTTTTAAATAAAATCTTCTTTACCTCTTATAAATCGTAATTGTGTGCTAACTACCACTTATAATTCGTAATAAAAACAACAGAAACATGTAATAAATGATTTTTTGTTTACCGCTATTTTTTGCGTGGGTTTTTGCTTTTGCTTGTGTGTGTGTTTATTTTTTTAAGATCAGTTTGTTACATGAATAATAAAGAAAAATGTCAAAGCGCATAAAACTCTGTCGGTGTTACAAAAACAAAAAATTTTTGTTTTTTATGTTTTTTTTTATCGTTTTAGTAAACAAATTGAAAAACCCCGTTAATTCGTATTTATTTTATTTTAACCCCGTTAAATCGAAACCCCACTAAATCGAAAACCCCTATAAATCGTAAGAAATGGCCGGTCCCTTGCAATTACGAATTATCGGGATTTTACTGTATATTAGACTTAAAAATTTCCTATTTTTCATGCTTGAAGTAGCAACTGCTAAAATAAATTTTCAAAATTTGATATAAAAATCAAATAATTAAGTTTATACAGCTCTTATTAACATATTTTGCATTGCATTGTTAACAATTTCACTAGAATCCTTTAAACTTTTGTAACGTTTTTAATGGTTTTGCTTTTGATTGCAGATAAAAACTTATTCATAAATGCTTCTCGCTCTTTGTGTGTGTTGTATGAATTATATAATTATAAGTAATAAATATTTTCTATTCTGTTATACAAAATAATTTAATTAATTTTTTTTTGCCATTTACCGTTTGTTTGTGCAAAAACCATAAAGCTTTTTTTTTTTGTACAACTATCAAAGGATTAATTATGAAAACAGGTACTCATAATTTATCAAGGCGGAAGTTTTTGTTAGTGCTTCACGTATTTTTGGATTACAAAGAAATATTTATTATGTGTGCAATTACATGATACAATTTCAATTTACGAAATTGTAAATAAAAACAGAGAGTATGTATGTGTTATTTATTTATCAGGTTGGGCAAGGTTTGAAAAATATGTATGAGCAATGTTTACCTGTCGGAGAATGTGTTAACTTACAGTTAACTTTTCTTAGACTGGCTAAAAGCTAACTGCAGTGTCATCCAGAACAAATCCAAAATTAATTCTTAAGTTGAGTACGTAATCGAGAGATTACGATGTTGGTGAGAGCCAACAAATTTGTTCTCAGTTACGTGTGATGATACATGTTCGAACCCCAGAAAAACTTTTTAA
Source organism: Nowickia ferox (assembly GCA_936439885.1). NCBI lineage: Eukaryota > Metazoa > Arthropoda > Insecta > Diptera > Tachinidae > Nowickia > Nowickia ferox. The sequence goes on along the minus strand of OW387024.1, from coordinate 95,023,652 downwards.
ATTTACTGACTACCAGGTGATTTAAAAAAGCCAACTTTAAGTTACTTGAAAAGTAATGCAGAGTGAGACAATTGACTATCGCCTAGGACATCGCAATGTTAAAATAATAAGTTGATTACATTGAAAAGTAATTCAAGTATCAGTCAGTACTAGTTGCGAAATAGTTAGTTTAAAGTTAACGGAATTTCCGACAGTTTTCTTAAAGGCATACACACACACACAAAAATTGCATATTAAAATCGTCGAAAACAAGTTTAGTTTAAAATTTTTTTGTTAATGATTTTGCTTCATGAGTGTTTCATGTTATTTCAACATAATTTGCAATAACCTTCAAAGACAATTTTTCCTTTTTAAGTAACTTTATTTCATGTTAATTTAATATTCCAGTACTGTTACATCGAAATGAAGAATTATGATGAATCAAAGTTATTTTAAGTTGAAACAACATTAATTTGATTTAATGTAGTCAGTCAGTTTATTAATTATTTAATTTATGTGATGTGTATTGACACAGACATCATGCAAATGTGTGTTGAAGTTGGCTCCCACAGCCATGATTTCAACTTGAACTCATCGTGATAGTCAACACGCTTACTACCGCAGTCACAACGATCTTAAAAATTCTTTAGCTACACATTAAGCCCCTTATGAAAAAACGACTGTTAAATTTAGAGTTGGTTTAACCAACGAATTTTGTATGGTAAAACCGGTTTTAACTTTAACAATTGTTTTTGCATAAGCGGGTAAATAAATACCATCATGAATTTAATTTAAATTGAACATGATTTAACAATAAATTATTTAAAATTAAAGTTAAAGTCATGTTGTTTTAAAAGTGATAAATATTAAACCAATAGTATTTACGAGGTTTTTTCAAAATGTATAGTGAATTTTGAATTTTCGCGGGTTACGTATATTCGAATTTTGATTTTTTTATGGCGCTGTGTTGGTACTCATATCTCTCTTTTATGCCGACAATTTCGGCCATTTTGAATGTTCAGTTAATTGTTGACAGCTGCTTTGCTTGAACGTGTTTTGGCTCGTCTTCGATTTTTACCTTGGTTCGTGCGGCAGCTTCTATTGAGATGATTGAGCTTTGGTTTCCACGTTATAACCATAAACCGATTCGTCACCAGTTATGACCCTCAATAGAGAATTGGGTCGTCTCGGACAGAGTCCAACAGCTTATTAGCAATGTTCATGCGATGCTTTTTGGTCGAAATTGAGCAATTTTGGTACGAATTTCGCGGCGACCCGTCTCATGCAAAATCATTGATAAAAATCGAATGGGACGAGCCAATTGATATGTCTAGGTCCTCAGCAACTTCTCTAATGGTGGTTCGACGATTGGCCAATACAATTTTCTTCACTTCATAAATTTTTTCGTCTGTTGAAGGGCGTCCGGCACGCTCTTCGTCGTTCACATCTTCTCGGCCTTCTGAGAACATTTTGTACCACGATAAATCTTGCTTCGTTCCAAAGTAGCTTCTCCGTGTGCCACAGTCAACATTCGGAGTGCATCCGCTCATTTAATTTCGTTTTTCACACAAAATTTTATACAGGTTCTTTGTTCGATTTTTTTAATAGGTAAAAATCGAAGACGACCCAAATCACGTGCAAGCAAAGCAGTTGTCAACAATTAACGGAACATTCAAAATTTCCGAAATTGTCGGCATAAATGAGAGATATGAGTACCAGCATAACGCCACAAAAAATTCAAAATTCGAATATACGTAACCCGCGAAAATTCAAAATTCACGATACGTTTTGAACAAACCTCGTATTAAGGTTGCGTTAAAATTTTTCCGTTTAAAATTAATATGAAACAATGGTAATTTTAAATCAGCAGCAGTAAGTTTTCGCTGGTAATGCAAAGTTTGTGGGCTATTTACACAACACGGAACATTAAAACAAACAAGAATAAGTCACGCAACTGAGCACAACAGTGCGCGACGCAAAAAGGTTAATAAAACTGCTAAAAAATTTATGAACTTCTGTGTTCATGAACTGTTCCATAAAAACTATAATCACATATTTATGCAAATATTTTATAACAAAAAATATATATGTATGTTACTCTTGTTGACCATTAAAAATTATAGATATAAACTTTGCACAATAATAACTATAATTTTCCAATTGTATGAAAGTTCAATAAATTTATTCATTCAACAATGAAATTTTTTTATGTCCCCAATATGTTTTTCAATATTTGTGCTTTATATGTACTGCAAACATACATTCATACATACATATGTCATACCATCACGCATTTACTAAAACAACGTTATAACTCAAAAATACTAGTTTTCCAGAAAACGAATTTAAAGTTTTCAATTTCCACACAACTTAGTGGAAAAAGATAATTTTATTTTTCTATCAAAAGTTGAGAAAACAATCCTCCTTGTTGTGAATGGCGTCATCGACGTCACATCAAGACGACAGTAAACATTGTCACTTGTCTACTCTTTGATAACAACAATTGACTACTATTAACATGCTCCATTAATTTTCAAATCCTTAGAGATCAGTAGGAGATTATCAATAAGAGCCAATTGTTGCGAATAAAGAGCAGACAAAGGACAAGATTTACTGTCGTCTTGCTGTGACGTCGACGACGCCATTCATATATATATACATATATGAAATTTTTACACAATATGAAGAACGATTTGAGGATTAATTCTGCATCAAAAATTTAAGTTTTCGAGTTATGACGTTGTTTGAGTAAATGAGCGATTTTTATTCTCAATGCTTGCGCTTTTTATATTTTTTATCATAGACATACATATGTATATATAAAATAATAATTTCTAATAACATTTTTATTATTCTATCCTCTTTTTCATTGCAGGTATGAAACGTAAATTATTCACCATTGTAGTGTCACGGTAGAATGGTAAGACACATATGTATGTATGTATGTACCTATGTATGTACATTTTAATATATTTTATATATGTATGTACATATAATATAATTTTATAATGAAAGAGCACCTTAAATCATAGAAAGCTTATAGTTATGCATATATACAGTTGCGATAAAAATCAAAGCCCTGAAATTAGGATTTACCTTTATACCTTTACGAAGACGAGTCAAAACACGTGCAAGCAAAGCAGCTGTCACAATTAACTAAACATTCAAAGTGGCCGAAATTGTCGGCATAAGTGAGAGACATGAGTACCAACATAACGCCACAAAAAAATCAAAATTCGAATTTATGTAACCCGCGAAAATTCAAAATTCGCGATACGTTTTGAACAAACGTCGTACATACTTAGTAATGATAACATTCCTGCGTTATATATATAAGACGAAAAGTGAAAATATTATTTTACCTACGTAAATGAGACAGCTGTTCGATTAACATCGTTTTTTTTTTTAGGAATTCTTTCCCGACTTCGGTAACTGCGGCCTCAAGTTGCTCGCTCATATACACTTTTTCTATATCGGCAGAAAGGACCAATGATTTCAGGCCTAGTGGTCGTGCAGGCTAATCTATGGCGTTGATAAGTTTGACTAGCGTTGCCATACCAAGCAAAAAATGGTTCACATTTTGCGATACATCAATATAAAGATCGGTTTTGCTGATTTTCAATACCAATCTGTTTTGGACCATTTCTGATACACCAGTCCAAGACCGAAGTGTCACTTATTCGTCTCCTAATTCATAATGACGCAGAATATATGTACATATATATATGCATATATGTATATACATATATGTATATTATACATATATGTATATACTTAATGGGTCGCATAGTCATATTGTGGAAATTACTCACGGAATGACAAACCTATATACATATGTATACACTTTACCATTTTTGGTGAAGGGTATAACAAAATCACTTTGATCATTTTGAGTTGTGACTGTTTATGATTTAGTGTGCGATAGTATGCGATGTATGTATGTATGTAGTTTTCATTAGCCCGCCAATGGTGTCCTATCGGCTTGTGAGACCGAGTGTGTTAAAAAATTCGAATAACATTATTCCCTGTTATTATTTTTTGTTGCATTTCGAGTAGCTGCCTCATTGCACATCCCCTACTATTAGTTAACAACGAAACTGCTTCGTGAGCACACGTTGTGTATTTTTTTTTTTACTAACCCGGTGCGTGAGACCGTGTGTCACCGTGCATGTGAGTAAAATAACCAAGTATACATTTTTTATTATTTTTTCTTATTTTTCTTTATTTATTTTGTAAAAGTTCCTAATGTCGAAAGACTAAAAAACATTATCTTCCCTTATAAATATGTGGTTTTTTATTTTTTCTCTTAATTTTGAAAAATGTACCTATAACTAAAAACGCTTTTATTTTTAATCCTCTAATAAAACAATTTTTGAATGTTAATATTGAAATAAAAGAGTTTAAATTGATTAAATATCTTTGTCTTATTCTCAAAGAGCATAAATTAAAAAAAAAAAAACATGAAATATTAATAACACATTTCAAGAAATCTTCAGTTGAAAATCCCGGTGCGTGAGACCGGCGTCACCATTGATCAAAGTCAAATTTTCGTCATCATTGGTGGGTTAAAAGTGCATGTTTGGGCACCAAAATTACGAATTTGAAATTACATACATACTTGTTTATTCTTTTGTGGACTAACCATATGTATTTGTATGCGTTATCATCATAAAATTACACTTGGTTTGATTTTTTATTGTGTTGTATACATACATATACATACATATGTATATATTTTTGTATACTTATATATACATATACATATGTATGTATGTACATACTTAGGTACAAACATATGGATGTAATAAAATTCCTAAACAAAAACTGTTTATGCTTGAAATCCCCAAGATATCAAATTATGTATTTCTTCCCCCATCTTCTGGCAACGCTAAAATGATAAGAGATTTCTACAGGGGTGACCAGCTCTCATTTTTTTGCGAAGATTCTCTTTCTCTTATTGCCCATGAATAATTGCAAAAAATGCAATGTTTTGTTTCTTGTTGTTTATTTTTTGGTTCGGTTGGTTGCTTTGCCGCTTATTTAAGGTTAAAAAGCCTGTTTTATTGTTGTTGGTGTGTAGGAAACCTGCAACAATGTTAACATTGCGTACATACACAACATTCCCATATGCATTCATGCATGCATACATAGATACATACATACATACATACTTATGTGAAAGGTACATACACGTTTGACCAACAACAATAGCAATAACTTTGAGCAAACCAAAAAATAAACAAAACGTGTTTAGTCTTATTGAAAATGCGATACGAAACGGTTCTTAAAACTAAACAAAGAAGAAATTAAAACTTAATAAATGATACAAAAAGTATATTAAAGAAAAATGTGTATAATTAATATGTACATACATAAATAGTAAATGTGTTTCAGATTTAAAAAAATATACATATGTATGTATGTATAAAATTTGCTATTGCATACCTACTAATTTAAATTGAGTGTTAAGTTAAAGTGATCTAGTGTTCTAATTGCAAGTACATATGTACATACATATTTATGCATGTACATATATACTTACGTATGTGTGTATGTACATACTTAATAAAATAATAGCAATCCCAATAATGCAATAACAAAATTGCTAAGAAAAGTGCAAAAAGTAAAAAAGAAACAAAGCTGGAGATAAAGTTCAAATAAAAAGCAACAGTGGAAATAAATTGTGGTTAGTCATGCACCGTCTAGCTTTTTTACTTTCTTTTGATATACCGTTACGTACATATATACATAAAGCCATAGATACATAAGTACTTACATATCGATAGAAACACATCCATATGTACATATGTATATACAGTGGACTGCAAAACTTAGGACACACCACCATATAATTACATACATTTACTGCGATTTTTCTTTTTGTTTCAAAAACTAAGCAACAAAAAACGACTAAAAACACAAGATCAAAGCATAATCTGTAAATTAACTCGAAAAATTATGACCTTAATTTCATAAATAAATAGGATAATAAAAAATATATTTGAGAAACATCGTAAGCTCGAGCCGCAAAAATAAGGACACACCTTATACATACATATATCATGGGGATTTACTTTAAGAAATTACAAAATTTCTGCAAAATTTTACTTTTTAAATACTTGGCTGGTGGTATTTGATTCTGTAAAGCACTCATTTAGTCACTCATGCAATATTTTTTGTCGTTTTACTCCCATATATCCAAGAAAATCAGTTTTAACTAAGATTTGCTTCCGGTTACACGCTTTCCAGTTTTTTATTTGTTAAACAAGCTCAAGTGGTCGATTGACTTTGAAGAGTTCTTATTTGCTATACTGTGTCTTGTAAAAGACAAAATTTTCCCAATATGGGGTGTGGGCCTTGAGGGATTGTCCTGTGAAAAGCAGTAATCGCTAGGTAAACAGTTTTTTGACGTGAACTCCTACAGATTGTTCTTCAATTTATGTAAATAGATACATTGGTCTAAAGTATTTTCAATAAATACAAGCTTTCCAGCACTTTTATTATTATATACAGCTCTATACCACAATACTCTATCTTCCATGTTTGGTAGGTATTTTGCATTCGCAGCACCTCCTCTTCTACGTCCAACTTTTAAACCGCCATTAACATTTATGTGGCCATTAGAGACGAATATATACTACTGCTATCGAACAAAATAGGCATTTGGCAGCTTAAAATTTTGAAAAAGGGACTTTGGATGCATAATTATCATGAAAATTAGGAACATAGAGGATGAGGTATTGTGGCACTTAGCTTTGCGTTATTATTAACTTCTGGAAAGCTTGTATTTATTGAAAATACCATAGACCAATGTGTCTATATACATAAATTGAAGAATAATCTGTATTAGTTCAAGTCAAAAGACTCTACTTAGTGATTACTGGTTTCCACAGGACAATGCCTCAAAGTCCACAGCACATATTGCGAACATTTTTTGTTTTTCAAGACACTGTATCGCAAATAAGAACTCCTCAAAGTCCAGATTTCATTCCAATCGACCACTTGAGCTTGTTTAACAAACAAAAAACTGGAAAGAGTGTAATCGAAAGCAAATCTTTAGTAAAATCGATTTTCTCGGATATATTGGAGTAAAATTAGGTAGCAAACGACAAAAAATATTGCATGAATGACTAAATGAGTGCATAACATAATCAAATACCACCAGCCAAGTATTTAAAAAGTAATATTTTGCATAAATTTTGTAATTTGTTAAAGTAAATCCCCATGATATACATATGTATAAAGTGTGTCCTTATTTGTGCGGCTCGAGCTTACGATGTTTCTCTAATATATTTTTTATTATTCTACATTTATGAAATTAAGGTCATAATTTTTCGAGTTGATGTACTGATTATGCTTTGGTCTTGTGTGCTTAGTCGTTTTTTGTACATAATTATATGGTGGTGTGTCTTATTTTTGCGGTCTACTGTATATATACAATTTATATATTATACATTCATACCTATTCACATGTTTATTTTATTGTTGATGAACATTAATAATACATAAGGGAAAAGAATACAAAATAAACCGGCTTGCAGCGTTGCCAGCAACTTTGGATATAAAAATTATTGCTAAACGAAATAAAAATCATATTATGGGCCTAATTTTGTAAATCTAAACGCCTAAATGTTCAGTTAGCCGACTGTAATGGAATGTAAGTGCAACTTTCCTACGTTGCAGCTGCTCCATATTTTTATATGAAAAGTAGGTTACATTACATTACATCTCCATAACCATTTTAATTACTTTTCACATAGCAAAGTTCAAAATAAGTTTTTTTCCTTTGTTAATTTTTTTTGTGATTGTTTGTAAAATATTCGCCGAAATTTGACCAATTCCAAATCATAGGAAACGGTCAAATCATTTTATGTATATGTTTTGAAACTATCAGGTATGTTCTGAAACTCGCATGTGAGTTACAAATCGCCAAACTTGTTTCTACATACATGTTCTATAACTCATGCGTTTTGTTTGCCACTTGCCATATTGATTTAAGTCAGCTGTTTGTTGAAATCGTCATACCTAGTATAAGTAAACAATGCAAAGACAAAATTAACAAAACAAAAGAACATTTTATAAATTTCAAGTTTATAATAAAAATTTTACGATCAAAAGAGAACATATTTAATTTCATTTATTAACAATTTTAGTGTTTCGTTGAAATTTAGTTTATGTTAAATTCATCAGTTCACTTCAATAGACTCTTGCGATTTGAACTCGCCAAGAGTCTTGCAATTGTGATTTGCAGAACACTTCTCTGGCGAGTTCAAGCCACAATCGCAAATGTTATACTATATGCGAGTGTCAGAACATGGCCGTATGACTGGCTTGGGACATGTTTAGTATTGGGCAATTTTTTTCAATTGTGTGAATCTTTCATTCTCTTTCAGAAAGGTTAAGTGAGGTAATTCTTGTTTTCCTTTCATCTTTCTTAATGTCACATAATTTTCAGAATGAGTTGTCTATCTCTTTTTGAAAATATTTAAATTTGGGTGAATTGTTATTTTGAGAACAAAAACATTTTTAATATCAATTTGAAATAAAATTTTCTCAAGTCAAATCCAGTCTTGACTCCTGTCTGCTCAAAAACAGAGGAATTTTAAGCAAATAGGAATACTCGTACATGTGAAAGTAAACAGAAAAATTAAACCAAAAGATGAAATATATGTACGTATAAAATTAGAATAAATATACAATTATTTCATTATTTCACTTGAATGAATCATTCAGCTGAACTAATTCATTCAATAACGACACAATCCTAGACATTTTGCATACGGAAAAGTGAATCTGAATAATGTGGTAATTTTTTTTGCTATTTCTCCTTTAGAGGGCTAAAAAGAGGAAAGATTTCAAGTACCTGTGTTCTGTCACTTGCGAGAAGTTTTCGCGTCGAGAAAAATCAAACAATTATATTCTTTGTTCTGTTTTCCACAGGCTGGTTCATATAAAACCTGAAAGAAGCTTACAAGAAACATGAGCATGGAACTAAGTTTTTGGTAACTCATTCTGTGTTTCGCAGAATGATAACAAACGTTTTGTCTGGAAAAGTTCTCACCAAAGTTACAGAACATAGGCAAAGGTTTCCTTATTTCAGTTCAAATTACAATAGTAGAGCTACTGAAACTACAGTATTGAGCGTTTTTTTTTAAAGGACAACCGGCTTAGGTTGGAGACCTCAATGTTGTGCGCAACAATGCCTTATTTTAGAACACCTGAACGCATTTTCATTAGCTTGTATTGAATAAATCTTGATATACCCACATTTATTTCTACTTATTTGTGTGTTACCACACTTATTCGCGATTTCATTTTATAGAGCACAAATTAGCAATTGTCTTGAATAGATGCTCTTATCGATGCAAATTTCTTCTATGCCTATAGGTATGTACTTATATCTAATCTAATATATTTACACTTGCATGTACGATACATACATATGTATGTGCGTGTTTAATTTTGTGATTACTTGTTAGTAAAACTAAATTAATTATCACTTTTTTTTTTAATTTATTTTGGTAATTCCTTCTACATATGTATGTATATGTTAAACTTCTTTTAACCCCATTCCCATAGTTTACTTGAAAGCTCTAATTGATACATAAACTTTGTTTATAGGTAGTTTACAAAAACTTTAATTGAATATAAATGTTTGACGTTGAGATAGATCTCTTCTAAGCAGGTTAAAACTCGAGACATTCATCTCTTTTTAAAGCTTTAAGATTTAAACTTAAATTAAAACATTTCCCTTATACACTTGTACATATTTCAGTGACCTTATTCTAGACAGTAATTGCTTAATTTAATTTTTCTGTTGAGTCTTCATGTGCTTAAACTTTAAAGACTTGTTTCCATAAACAGCACATGCATATTAGTGTGGAGGCCAACTCATCAACCATATGGTGGCTGTGGTGATGATGGCCTCTCTGCTCTAACTGAAAATTATGTAGTTAACTCTTACCACTCTGTTTTTTTTCGCAAATCGAGGTCACTTAAACAAAAATCATCTTGTATGCACAGAGTACAGTAGCAGACTCAGTTGAACTGTGCTTTCAATGTTTTGACCTTCCTAGAGAAAGTTACACAATTTTTTCCCTGTTGAATGTTTTCTATAAATATAATTTTTTTTTTATGTTAATATGTATTTCTTATTTGTTTGCTTTGTTTTTCATTTTCAGTTAGCTGGAAAAACTTTTAAATCATTTCAAGTGAAAACAAGTTAAGAGGTTTACATATTTTCAGTAACATGAGTATTTAAGGTCGCGATTATTGTAACACAATGGGAGATAATTCTAGGTCATGCTAAAACTGGGCTGCATTAATTACAATACATTCAAAGTGCTATAGCATGCAAATTTGTATTATTAAGCGAGATGAATTAATTTGTTTGGAATCTTTTGGAATGCATTCGGTTGCTGTGGTAAACGCTTTAACTAAACTTCAACTAAATAAGGCGTTGCACAGTTTTAAGTTTTTATGAAATGTATGTATTAGGGTGATCGGTTATTCGACTTTTTCCAGAAACCGGTTTTCGAATAGTTCGAAATTTGAAATTATGAAAAACCCGGTTTCGGTTTTTACAATTCAGGAAAAACCGGGCAACCGGTTTTTTAAAGTAAGAAACTTATACAAAAGTTTTGATTTTAAATTGCTTTATAAAAACAAAAGAGTTAACAGTTCATGTAAATACAATAAAACAATACAAAAATTAAAAAGGCCAATTTAATTCATCTCTCCTACCACCTCATAAAATAATTTCGCTTTTATTTCATGTTTCAGTAATACCTGATTTACAATAAGCATTTTTTTCATGAAATTTCATGAATTTTGTTGCGCGAAACTTTTTTTTTATTTGCTAATTGCAGCGCTATAAAAGCGAATGTATATCAAAAAGGACGTGGAATGAATCTCTGATCCATTTTTTGCAACTTTTTTGATATAAGTTGCTCATACAGGCCTCCTATGGACAAATAAAAAATTGCAACAGCATGCATGCAACTAATTTCATAAAAAAATGTTTAATGTAAATTAGGTATAAGTGTTGGCATGGTCAAAAAACACTTAGAACTTTTACACTGAAAAAAAAAATACTTAGGAAAATCAACAGAACACGTTGGTCTAAGTTTTGACATAGTAAAAGCTAATTTTATTGCTAAATATATAAATCGAAAAGTATTTGACTCAGCCGGTTTTTAAATCGTAAACAAACCGTACTATTCGACATTCACAAAATCAACATTCTGGAAAAACCGACAACCGGGTTTTAAAACCGGCTGAAAAACCGAGTCTATCACCCTAGTATGTATGTACATATGTATGTGTATATGTGCATGTTTTTATGTGCTTATTCCCAGCTAGTATTTGGGTGATAATTTTTTGCAAAAATCTTTTATATGATTCTCCTCACTCAGATCACTTTTGATGATTAAAAACTGATTTATATCGTGGGTGATTGAAAAAGGATTCACTTATGATTCATATGTATGAGAAAATAATGAATTCTTGATTTAAATACTACCAGAAAATTGCTCAGCAATGAATCACCAAATCGTATCATAAATCATTCTCTGGGATGATTCATCTGCAGGGTACCATTTTCTCACAACGGTATTATCATTTATGGTCGAAAAACGAGCTCATATGCGGCTATTTTTCCCGCCAAGTTGATTCGGAAAAGATTCGATTATGATACAAAATGCTAGCTGGGTTAATACATACATACATATATGTATGTATGTATGCGTGCATATCTTTATGATTTGCTTATCTTTTATCTGAAACCTCATTCTAATCAAACTAATCATGGAAGTTAATATATAAATTAGGAAATTAATTTTCAAATTCATCAATTTCATATATACAGTATATTGACAATATAGTTACAATTATAAAGTGAAAAACAAAGATCAGAATATTGTAGTATAATCTGGGCAAGAAAAGAATTTCCTATTTGAAATTCATAGAAACTAATGCCAATAAAAACAACCACTACCAAGAACAAAGAAAAAGCCAAAAAGAACAAAAAAAAAACCAAGTGCGCTCGGTCGTTCATTTCGTTCAATTGTACTTTTAAACAGCACTGCTGAGCCAAAACAGCTCAGTAAAGTAACCGGCTCATTTCGTTCATTTGACTGATTCGTTCAATTGTACTCGTTCGTTCATGAACGACACAGCTCTAAATGTCTTCTCCCACCAAAAGCATGTGTTAATGTTTTTTCTTATACTTCATGTGTGCATACATTCCGGGTGATTCTTAAGAGGTAAAAAAGTTAAGAAGTGAACTAAAATAACATATAAATTCACAAACAGTAATTTGTAATAGTTCAGACTTGGCCCTACTGTACCACCCACGTTAAGGCTGAAGGCACACTAGCATTTTAAAAACACACGTTTCTCGGTTTTTAAAATAACGTGAGGTTTTTGAAACCATATAGTATACTTCTTCAAAAGATTATACATACGAGATATACCCCCACAGAACTTGTCTTAATGAAAATAATCCTTTTAGATAGCAGGCAATGTTTAAATCCATAACTTTGAAAAAAAAATGCAGAAACGTACGTATTTAAAATGCTCATATGGAATAAGCCTAATGCCGAGTACACAGCTGGCGTTTCTTGTGTTGTCATTTTCAAAATGTGTGCCCATTATGTTTTTTTTATATGGAAAGCAATGTCACACAACGAAAAATGTTGGAAATGACAAACGCTGCCACTAGTATACACTATTGCGATGTCACAAAATGGTATAGTGTGTACTCGGCATAAGCCATAAAATAGTCATTTATGCTTTAAGTATTGAAGATATTTATTGACCAGCAATTTTTCAATCGACACCAATCCTCAAACTTCTATCCATTAATCATTGATTGTTGCAATTTATAATTATTCTTATAAAAAAATTACTTAATATTAATAATGCGTACTTTGAAAACGTTTGCTGTTTGTTTCATTCGAACAATAAAAAGTTAAAATATTCTTACCATTATTGGTTCTTATATGTATAAATAAATTGGCATAGTCTTGCACAAACAAGCCTATGACAAAGTGATGAAATGCATTTACAATATTTATAATTGAAAACATCACCAACTGAATATAAATGAGTTGCGTAGCATTGATGTCAATATAAAACAGTGGGGGGAAAGTTGTCTCTACGAGTATTAAATTAGATTCCCTTTTGAATGAAATAATATTAAGTGTGTACGAGCATGTACGTTTAAAAATTTTTTTCACTAAATTATGAGTGGAATTTTAGATTCGAAAAAAATTATGTACATACATATGTATAGTGAACTTAATGAGCCATAACCGCCAAAAAAGCTTAACCGACTCATTTTATTTTTTTTACGAAAATTGATTACTTACGATCGCAAATAGCCGATTTAGGAAAAAAGAAGTTTGAAAATTATGTCTCTTAAGCTTTTTTGGCGGTTATGGCACGAAAAGGTACTTTCTGTAAAAGGTACTTTCTCTAAAAAGTAGTTCTAGTAAAGGTACTTTTTAGATAAGACTGTTGTAAAATATATTTTTTATAGAAGATACTTTTAGTTATTTATTTTATATAAAGTAAGTAAGTTATTTTTTTGTATAAAGTAATTTTTATAAACTGTAATTTTTGTAAAAGGCAATTTTTGTAATGTTACTTTTTATAAAAGGCTCTTTTAAAAAGGAATTTTCTTGCAAAATCTACTTTTTATAAGTCGTACTTTTTATGAAAGTACTTTTTGTAAAAGGTACTTTTTATGAAAGTACTTTTTTAAAAGGTACTTTTTATGAAAGTAATTTTTATAAAAGGTACTTTTTATGAAAGTACTTTTTATAAAAGGTTTTTTTATGAAAGTACTTTTTATAAAAGGTACTTTCTATGAAAGTACTTTTATAAAAGGTACTTTTAATGAAAGTACTTTTTATAAAAAGTACTTTTTATGAAAGTACTTTTAAAGGTACTTTTTGTAGAAAGTACATTTTATAAGAAGCAGTGTGTGAGTTAACAAACAAACAATTCGGCAAGGTTTCCTGGAAAGACGCTGATTGAAATGGTTTAGTCGATTTTTCTACGAAAAAGAACTCAAAAACACTTACGATAGACCATTTGCATCACACACCGAATACCGCCATTGTTTTTGCTTTGCGGTATTCGGTGTTTGATGCACATGGTCTTGCGTAAGTGCAAATGCAAAATATCGTAGCTTTTCTTTGGATTGTGTGTGTATTTTGTTGTTGGATTTGAAAGAAAAGCTTCAATATTTTGCATTTACATATACGCAAGACCATTTGCATCAAACACCGAATACCCTCTTTGAAAAGGAAATTTTTTGTTTTATTTATTTCCGTACTGTAATAAAAAGCTCTTTGCAAAAGGTGTTTTTTTTTATAAAAGGTACTTATTAAAAATGTACTATTTTTATAAAATTCACTTGCTGGGAATGAATTGTTTTTTTTTATAAAAACTACTGTTTAATTTGCTTAAGTTAAATTTTTTTATTTGGTTAACAACTTGTTTTAGTTCTATCACATATTTCAATGTAATGCCTTTGGAAACATTTTGTCATTGAGATATTCCATTATGTTGTTTAAAGTGCAGATGCAAAAGCAAAAAATAATATTCTGCTGCCATATAACTAGTGCATTAACGCTCCTCTGAGCTCAGCACATGTTTTCGCTTAACATTAAATAAAATTATGGGATATTGGCAAAATTGTCCTTGACCGAACATCATCATATTTAATTCTTTCCTCCCTGCTTGTTTTGTAGTAATTTTTTTTTTTTTTTAATTTTGTCTTATTTTGTTCGATTGTCTTTCTGTGCGACGACTGCTGACAGTCGACTTGGTTGAAGTGCAATGATTGAAAATGAATGACACTTGCTGTCAGGCAAGGTCTACTTTTTTTTAATACTGCAGTTTAATAAGCCTTTTAAATTTTAAAAATATGTGATACACAAACTGATTTAAATAAATTTGTATTCGTATTTACAATTTTTGCTTCATTAATGTACCGAAATTATGATCGTGACATTAAGTGAAAAAAATATATGTACGAGTATATAATTTTCCGCATGCATGAGTAAGTGATAAATACTTTTCTGTTGTAAATAATTTTAAATAATTATGGGTGCCACATGTGTTCGATTTGAAAATATATTTTTATGTCGCTTGTTAAAGATTTGGCAAAAAGAAAAATTTAAATAAACAGAAATAAACATAAGGAATTTGCCAGACAAATTTAGTGTGAAAATAAATTGTAGATGCATAATAATGTTTCGTACTTTAAGGCAGAATTAGTTTGCACGTGCTGTTCCGTTCTGAATCAGCTGTTTTGTTTCTGTTCAATTAATTGAAAGTCTGTATGTGTGGTTTGTTTTTCCTTTTTCGTTCTGTTGCGAACAAATCTGTAGAAAATAGAATTCAACGTTAAGTGACAGCCAAAAGTGTGTATGTATTAGTTTGTTGTGACATTTTGTATACAACTGAAATCAGTTCTATATGTTGCCAGCTGATTCCTTGCATTGAAAAAGTAATTGCAAAATATTTTATACAGAAAAGAACGGCACAGAACTGCAACGAAAAGTAAAAACTAGGGATGTTACGATACGCCATTTCGCCGATCCGATACCGATACTCAAAAATAAATATCGCCGATACCGATTCCGATACCGATACGCATATTTAAATTGAGCTCAAGTAAAAATTAACAAAACTCAAGTAGAATAATTCTTCTATTATACAAAATAACAGTGTTTATTAATGAGCCATTCAAATCATCAAAATTTTCAGTACATTTCAGTTTCTAAAATTCAAATTTTCAAACTACAAAACGTCTGCAATATTTATGACTTTACAAAATAAACGTTGGCATTCAGTTTAGATTGGCTCAAGATTTAAAATTGATATTAGTAAGACTTAAAAAAAAGAATTGAATTTCAATTCATGTTAACAAAAAATTAATTATAGTTTTTCCCAAAATAACAGTGTAAGATTGAATGAGTCAATTCAAACTGAATGAGTCAATGAGTCAATTCAAACTGAATGTCATACTGTTTACTTGTTCAAAAAACTCTAAAGAAAAATATAAGAAGTATCGGCGTATCGACAGTAAAATATCGCCGATATCGATATATCGGAAAACCAACAGTATCGCCGATATATCGGTATCGGTATCGGTTGCATCCCTAGTAAAAACTAATGAGGCCTTTAAGTTGACAATTTCATAATTATTTGTGTGTTTCTTTCCAAAACGAATTGCTCCGCAAGCTCTCCCATACGTAGAGGAAAATCTACTGTGTCACTCACAGTACAGTTTTCTTACAGAAAAGTTTCACGTTGTCACAGTGCAGTTTTCTTAGCGAAAAGTCTGACTGCACACTTTGCTTACAGAAAAGATTGACTGTGTCACAGCACAATATTTCTTTGTATTTAAAAGTTTCCAATAGTTTCAATAAATGGAAGTGTATGCTTAGGAACACGTATCATAAATTAAACAAAAAGAATCATTATATCATTATGTCTATAAGCTGCAAAAATATTCTTGCATGTGCGTAATATTTCTCCCATATGAAGAATGAAAAAAATAATAATTATAAAATTAAATTAAACAAAGCGATGGCTATGACTGACAATAACGAATCTTTTCATATCCGTTTTTTTAATCAATTCCGGATTTATGTTGATTAAATTGGGTGTTTTTATCTGCTACCAGATCCTGAATTTGTCCTTCCTTAAGTATCACTTCCACTATGTTCTGCTGTGCATACCTGTAAAGAACTTTGACCTCATAAAAAATTATTTTTTGCAATAAATTTCATAAAAAATGTTCTATAGTGTTTACACTACTATAGAACATTTTTCTTTAAGTCTGAAACGTTTTCCCTATTTCCAAATTTATCATTATTATTGCAGTTATTTATAACCCTTCTTTAGCAAATGAACTTTTGTCCTAAATTTCTGTTTCTTCTATACGGTTTGAACACATAAATTTGACTTTTCTTAAGTCAATTTTAAAAATATCTTTGTTTTATGATTTTTTTAAAGTAAGTTTTCTATTTTCCATTAAATATAGTGCTTGGGGTTGGCCAAAAGCCAGTTATGCTTTTCGGTTGTAGGCTAAAATGCAAAAAGGCTGAAGCTAAAACAGATACTGAAACTAGAGTAAGCAAAGCGGAGCAAAAAAAAAAAGAAATTAGGCAGGTTATTTAGAATTCTGCCAAAAGTACACACATACAAACATATGTACATACATTCATACGTACATGCATGCTACATACATACATACATATGTACATACGTACATACGTATACTTCTTACATGCACGTTTATGTAGGCTTGTGGTCAAAAGTTAACTAAACTGCAGGCAGTGGTTCCCACTGGAAGTGATGCTTGGACATTTTAAAGATACATACACTCAAAGAAAAAGAGACATACTATAATTAAGTAAAAAAAATTTCTAAGTTTAAGGGATAATAAATCAGTGCAAGTTAATCTCTATTTTTGGTTTAAAATGTGTTTAAACTAGCAAACCTATAAATCAATACAGTATTTAAAATATCTGTACACGCATAAAATTGAACGTTTAAACTACCAATGCAGGCCATATGATTTTGTTACTTACAGACCATATGTTTTGCATTAAAAGAGCACTCAACTTTTTTCCAAGTCTCTACTTTTTCTTCAGATCTTGTTCGACCTGTTTTCTTACACTCTATTATTCTTTTATACTATTCCACTTCGCCAAGCTTAATTATAATTCCTTTCACAGCAAAATTTGTGCGACCTTTAATTAAAATTTTTTAACTTTTTTGCATTTTGGATTGTGCAAAGAATTGATAGTCTGCTGCAAGACAGCTGTTTTTTTGATATTTATTCTAGTGCTGCCACAATAAATTTGAGTTTGGTTTAACTAAACCAGCGTTTAAACTTTGACTGATTTATTAGCCCTAAGTAATTGTTTTCAAGTCCAAGTAAACTTTTACAGAAAACTGGTAAGAATTCCTTAATATAAGTAGAAAATAAATAAATAGTTCAGATCGCTAAAAATCCTTCCTAATACTATAAATGTGAAAGTGAGTTTGTTTGTTTGTTTGCTACGCTTCGCTTTCACGCCCAAACCACTAAACCGAAAGTTTTGAAAGTTCTCTCACCAATAGAAAGCTACTTACAAGCGTCAAACATAGGCTATTTTTTATACGGTTCCGAACCGGTTTTTTATATTTAGTTGGGCTGGTTAGTGCAATTTTCGTTTCGGGTTTGATTGTTTAAAAAGTTTTAAAAACGGGTTTTTATTTTTTTTATCGGTTTTTATCATTTTTTTAACATTATCAGTGAGTAACAAATAACAAAACATTCATACATTTTAAGAAACTATACGTTTCTAAAATATCAGATCAACGCCAGCGTAGCCGCGGGTAAGAGCTCGCAGTTCATAAAAATACGCAAAAGATTCTCACATTTAAGGACATGTTTACTGACTTAAAGGAAATATTTACTAAATAATTCTGCCAAAAAAAAACAACGACTTCAATGCAAAGATCTGATAGAACATTTTCGAAAAAAAATTATGGGATATAAAATTAAATTTTAATGGGCGTGCCTCCGTCCATTTTTTAAATGCAAGATTTTGTGTTTTTCAGGGCTCAGTGTGTGTGTTGAGTTTTGTAAAAGTCGGTACAGTTGAACCATTTAAAATAAAATATTTAATTTAAATGGGCGTGATTCCGCCCATTTTTTTCAAATGGAAGATTGTGTCTATTTTTGAGCTCAGGGTGTGTGGTAAGTTTCGTAAAAATCGGTTAGGTAGAACCACGTAAAATATAATAATAGATTTTAATGGGCGTAGTTACGCCCATTTTTTCAACTCTAAAATTGTGTAATTACAAGAACCAAAGGTATTTGCTCGTTTTCGTAGCCATCAAATAAGTAGAATATCTTAAAATCAAATAATAAAAAATTGTGGGCGTGTCCCCGCCCAATTTTTTTTGCAATGGGACCAGTGGGAAGCTATGCCCTCTCAGACAATAAAAAAGTACTTAAAATCGGTCTAATGTGAACCGAGTTATGAAGTAACACTGCAAAAAAAGAAAAAAAAAAGACGAATTGATAACCTCCTATATTTTTTGAAGTCGGTTAAAAATGGGAAAATGGTTTATAAGCTTGATTAAAATAAAACCCATACGAAGAAGCTAAGATTCAATGTGCAAAAGGGAAAAGTTTAACACTCATATCTTCTCCATCAGAATCATTCGTTAAAACTTAAATTTTCTTTAATTGGTGCAAACCCACTCGTTACAATCGCCAAATTAAGATTTTTGTAAAACTCGCACGGGCAATACGCGGTCCGGCTCCGAGAAATGCTCCATATAACGCCATTCATATTCGTTGCATCCACTTAGTAATTTAAACAAATATAAACTTTGAGACAACGTCTATAAAATTATATATGTATTTAAATTTAAATAGTCTTTATTCGTTTAACGTGCGGTGTACTAAAGAAATACATTTTTGCAATTGCATGTGTTCCTAGCCAACTTCTGAATGATTGTTATTGTTATTTTCCACCATGGCGGCATAAAGACTTCCGTTTTTTTTCTGTCTCTCTTTTTTTGGCAAAACGGAAATGGAACTGAAATATTTATGGGTTATTAGTTATTTCTTTTTATTTTATGGTATTTTAGACACCCAACCTCATAAATGTTATGAAATACCTATTTACAAAAATTTATTATATGCTCATAGTTAAAATTTAAGTCTATTTTATGTTGGTATTTGAATGATAATTTTAATTAATTTTCCTTTCTATTTACAGGTACGAGTTGTAACAATTGCATATAAATTTAAGCATAATTAAGGTAAATAATTTATTTAATCACATGATTTTTTTCTTTCCGTTTTATAACACTTTTATTTTTATAATTTATGTTATACTCGATTGAGGTTTTTTTGTTGCTTTAGCTACTTTGCATAGTAAATGTTATTAATGGCTTTTTGTTTGTTTTTGAATCGAGCTGACTCACAAACATACATACATACATACATATTTGTTTGGGTACTTAATGTTGTTGTAATTACATGGGGTAGTTACATGAATACTTTATATTGTTCCATGTCATTTTCATTTCTCTTTCATTGGATTTTTATTGGCTCATGTCTGTTCAGATATCGTGTGATACGCTGATAAACATAATTTTCTATTGGTGAATTTTAACGACATCTTAATGAGTTGAAAGATCCGCTAGGAAATTTTTTTTTTCGTTAGAAAGCCAAAGTGGTAGTTTTAAGGGGTAGTTGGCCGATTTGCACCGATAGAAGCCTAAATTGTAGTTTTCGGTGATAAATAAAAGACCAAGAGGGATGCAAATTCATATGCAAATTCGAAAGCATTTTCTTTAGTTTCGAATTACAGAGTAGACCCGTTGTAGTTCTAAATTCTTATTTAGATGGTTATGGTTGCAGTTTGAACCATAGAGGATACCAGAGTTGAAGAAAGTGATTTAAAAAAAAAGCTGAATCAGCTGATTTGCGTACCTGTTGAAAAGCGACAAATGCAGGATGTATATATATATATATATATATACATCCTGCATTTGTATATAAGCATATAGTACACGGTATGCAGGTGGTGAAGAAAAAGATAAAGAAAAGCTTCATTATTTTACAACTCTGCTTTTTATACGATTTATTTTGAGGCAGTGTTGCAGCGCCTCTGATGTCAATGAGGCGAATTAAATTTATGAAACTATGCTTAGTAGCCATTTTATTAGTTATTTTACTTCGCCGATGGTTCTGCTACACAATACCGACGAAGGAGGGCGCTCTGATGTTACATTAAGATTAGTACCAGTGACCACTATCTATGCCTTCAGCACTTGAACTATAGGACAACAACTGACACAATGGAACGCTAATGCACATAAGAAAAATGCATGGTGTTGTTATTTAATGACTTTGTCGCTGACAGGTTTCGAACACGGAACCTTCGGTTTTGTAGTAAACGTGCTAACTACTTTGTGATCTCAGATTTTAAACATATAAGCTTAAAAATATGATTCGCATGTGAATATTCTTGCAAAATTAAATGAAAGAATTTGTAGTGTTGATTAAAAAGAAAGGATTGTGTAGAAGATTATTATTAGTATTAAAAAAGTGATTAAAATTTATTTTCAAATGCTTACTGATTGATTTCATTTTAAGCATTTTCATTCAAAAATATTAATTTTTATCTTTTACTTACAAAAACAAAAGCACCGAATGAGGCCACAAAGTATGTATAAAATGATAATACATTGAAATAATCCCCCTTATTGTGAATGGCGTCGTCGACATTACATCAAGACGACAGTAGAAATTGTCAATTGCCTACTCTTTGTTTTCGGATTCACTGAATACGGGTCAAAAAGAGAACTTCTCTGTAAAAATCATTAGAAATTACCCAAATTTGCACTAATACCGGATCAAAAGTTCAGGATCTTAAGGGAACGGAATGAGCTCTGTGCCCTCTGTATTATTTATTATTAGTTTCCTATTTTGAAAATATATGAAATAAATATTTGTCAACCACTTCTTTAACGAAATTTAATATCAATTCAAAATATATTTAAATATATAATTATGTAAATAAAAAAGTTGTAAAGCTCATTAATTAACCAACAATTGAAATGTATTGTAAAAACCTCAAAAATCTAAAAGCAAACAATTTTACATCACGTTTAAATTAAAGAAATATACACACGTATACCATTAACTTATTTAATAATTCAACCACATTAAAATGTATATTAAACCTACAGATATAAATAAATTAATATGTGCTCTAATTATGTACATACATATGTATGTATAAGGGCGTTTCCATGATGGTCGAACGTGACCGTCGTACACATTTAAAGTGAACTAAAGTCAATATAAAACGGATTTTTATTTTGACTTTCAATTAGGCCTATAATTGTTGCTAAGTTTAATTTTGAGCAATATTTCGTTTTCAAGACAATGGCAAAAAATCAAGGCATTCGCATGTGACAAAAAAAGGAAGCTGCTTTTGCTGATCTCAGCGAAACCTGAAGCAATATTTTAATGTGACTAAATTTAGAAGTTATGCACCCTAAAGTTATTTATATTTTTTTTTTAAATTAAATTTTGATCACAGTAGCAGCACGTGACATGTCGCACTTGGCATTTTTTCCATCCTGATGTTTATATTCTTTCTGTTGCTCTTTTTACGAACTTATAAATAAACAAGCTTAATTTTTATTATGGTTTTGTAAAAATGTTACCAAATTAACAGCAGTATTTAACTATGTATATACTTTTAATTGTTTCTTCATGTCTCTTGCCAACGCATTCTCCACTTATTTTTTACAGTTCTTGCAAACTTTTGCTTCAATTTCTATGTCTACTTTCTGCGAACTTGTGCCGATTTTGTCTCGTACGTATTTCGCCTTTTCTCTTCAACAATTTAATTTTTTCCTTCAGGCGGTCTCTTCCACTTTTTCCTAGTGTTTCGCATTTTTTCCTTGTTTTTTAATTTATGGTTTTGTAATAGTACTTAGAGTGCCTTAAATTTTTCTCTTCACCATTTGAAACTCTCTTTATTTTTTTTGGCGTTTTAGCTCATTTAAATTTAAATAATTCAAAAGCATGTAAAAAGTTTTTTTTTTAATTTTGCAATCGCGATGTCGCACATGACCAGCTTTATATAGCTGCCGCAATCACAATTCTTAATACTTTTTTTGATTTAATTGTATTATTTATCTCTAGTTGTACTTAAAAAATTTTTTTTTTTTTGATAATAAATGCTTTTTTTAATTTTACAAATACGATGTCGCTCGTGACCAACTTTGCAAGTTAGGTTAGATTAGGAAGGTTGGTGCTATACCGCACCTCCACTCGGAGACCCAATTGGGTCCATTGTGATTCTCTTCTATTGCCCATTAAAAAAAAGTAATATTTATTTGGCCACATAGCCCTCGAGACTCTACAATCCTCCTTACTTCGCCATGAACTGCTGGTCCTGCTCTCTACCCAATTACTGAGTTTCCTATATTAATGACCTATCGGTAATTTCACCGATCTGTCGCACATTCCATTAATTGAACCAACTTTATATGGTTCAATTAAATTTATGTGGAGACTGCCAAATAATCCATTAATTTTTTCATATATATAAATTGATTTGAATATAAGCAGGATATTTCATCATTACTTTTTCTAAAGACAATTGGATGGCGGGAATTCCCACAATGCAAGTAAATGTGTTAATACTTTTTAAGTTTTTATTTTTAATTGTAATTAATATCTCAGTTTGTAATGAGTATTTGATGAGCTTTCTGCTTCTACTTTCCACACACTTATAACAGCTTTTCTTTTCCAATGTCGCACGTGACATCGAAATATGTGATTTCGCAAAGCAAAAATTTAGAGTTATTTGCAATCGCATAGTTTCTTATGCATTATTTTTTGACTCTTTGTACTCTCAGCATAATTTTAGATTTTCCTCTCTTTAGGAACGTGTATCAAAACAAGACGTGCAAAAGAATTATACAAATGAAAAAAGTTGTTTTGTGACTTTGCAATCGACGCTCTCGACATGGGTTATAAATTAATGTAAATTTGATTATTTCTTTATGAAAATATAATAAAACAAAGTTTTTCCAAGAACTTTTAATTTTTTGGTGTCGGTGTTCGTTTTTGGTGGAAATGCCCATATCCATGTAAATGTTTTTATGTATGTATATGTATTTATAAACCAAAAAATATACATACATATGTATGTATGTACATCAATATGTATTATGTAAATTGAATTATAAAATTGTGGTTTGGCCTTCAATTTATTTTTAACGTGATTGTTATTAATACTTGTACTACTTAGTGTTCCAATTAAATCACGACTGGTAACGGCAGCCGATAATAACACACGTACTCGTAATAACACTGCAAGAAGAGTTACTACACTGCACCGCGGTGCAGTCACACACAAACTTACACTTACTTGAATAATTGATTCAAAATTCACTAAATACTCGTACAGAGTATTTAAATGCGCTAAATTACGATTAAATTTAATGCTCAGTGGCACTTTTTTTGTTAAAGTTATTTTTTTTTGCCAAGTTCTAAAACAATTTAATAAAACTTTATGGTACTATGTACTGAACATTGAACACTGTTCTGCAAGACTAAAAAAAGTCGGTAGCAAGAACTTCATTATGTGATTTTAATGGACTTTTGTGTGTTAAATCCAAATCTGTTCACAGATTGATTCCAGCACGCCTTTTTTCATTTCATTAAAATGCTGATATTTTTAAATCTATAATTCTACTGTACGTGTGTATATCATTGAACTCCTCCTAAATGGCTGGACCGATATGAATGAATTTTTTTGTATGCGTTTGGGTGGCTTTGGATGGTTTAGATTCACAAAACTAAGACCAGGAGGGCGATACGGGGGAAATTTCTGCCCATCCGAAACAATCAAGTCGATTTTAATGAAACTTAGAACATAGATAGATCTGCATCTAAAAGGCTATGTAAATTTTTAAAACTAGGACCAGGAGGGCGATACGGGGGAAATTTCTGCCCATCCGAAACAATCAAATCGACTTTAATGAAACTTAGAACATAGATAGATCTGCATCTAAAAGGCTATGTAAATTTTGAAAACTAGGACCAGGAGGGCGATAGGGGCAAGTTTCTGCTCATCCGAAACGTTAAACCGATTTTAATGATATCTAAAACATAGATAGATCGGCGTCTAATAATGCGCACAAGCTTTGTTTATTTTCAAAAGTATGACCAGGTGGGCAACGGGGGGGGGGGGGGGTGATTTCTGCCCATCCGAAACAATCCAACCGATTTTAATGAAATTTAGAACACACCTAAAAAGTCACAAAGGCTATGTTAATTTTTAAAACTAGGACCAGGAGGGCGGTACGGGGAAAATTTCTGCCCCTCCGAAACGTTCAAATCGATTTTAATGATATCTAGATTATAGATAGATCTGCGTCTAAGAATTGCCATAATATACATATGTTTATTTTCAAAAGTATGACCGGGAGGGCGACAGGGGGCAAATTTCGGCCTCCCCGAAACAATCAAACCGATTTCAATGAAATTTAGAACATAGATAGATCTGCATCTAAAAAGTCACAAAATGACCACAGCCATTTTAAGTCTACTCAATTTCTTTCTGAATGCGAACGAAGTCGCGGGAAAATTCCAGTTGGAGT
The DNA here is from genome assembly GCA_936439885.1 of Nowickia ferox. Lineage (NCBI taxonomy): Eukaryota > Metazoa > Arthropoda > Insecta > Diptera > Tachinidae > Nowickia > Nowickia ferox. The sequence continues at coordinate 94,998,455 of OW387024.1, read as the reverse complement.
ATAAAACACGTATGTATGTATTTATTATGATAAAATTAAAAAATCTTACACATACATAAATGGCTTCTATCATATAAATTAAAATTTTAAATAAAATTAAACACTAATATAACATGAAAAATCAACTACTAATTAGTACATCGCTTTCTCTTATAAGTTTTATCTGCTGTTTCGCGATTGGTTGCCCAGCAGAAATCAGTTAATATTCCTGGGGACCACTTGCGAGTTTATCTTTGCGACTCCTAAACCTTAATAGAAAAATTTTAAAAAAATCATGCGTGATTTTTTCACGGTGCTTAATATATAGGGTGTTTTTTATTGAGGTATAGAACTTTAAGTTGGCATCACTTTTTTAACTGGCTGTCAAGTGATTAATATTTAGTTTGGTTTGCCATTTCATCATGAACAGGTTGACAAAAGAACAACGCTTGCAAATCGTGCAAATTTATTTCGAAAATAATGGTTCAGTTCGCGAAGTTTACCGCAAGCTCCGTCCATTTTATGGTCGACATAATCGTCCATCAGAGCAATTAATTCGGTTAACCGGTCAATTGGCCACCAAGATCGTGTGATTTGACACCATTGGATTATTTTCTTTGGGGATATGTGAAGTCGCTCGTCTACGCCAACAAACCAGAAACGTTAGGGGACTTGGAAGCTAACATTCGTGGCGTTATTGCCAACATACGGCCCCATATGCTCGAAAAAGTGGTTGAAAATTGGACCTGTAGAATTGGCTTTATTCGAGCCAGCCGCGGCGGCCACATGCCCGAAATCATATTTAAACGTTAATGGCATAAAATTATCCTTCCAATAAAGCTAAATTGATGGACATTAAAACGATTTTCTTGTGTTTTATTTCAATTCGAAGTTCTATACCTCTAAAAAAACACCCTATATATTCCGGTTGGCCCATTAAAAAATTCAATATTTTTTTTATAAACCACCTTAATGTACATATCGCTGTTACCAAGTAGAAAGGTCCTAACTCCAATAAGTGTAACTTTACAGGAGAAGGTAAAAATATAATAATAAACAGTACAAGTGCTTGTACAACTGCTTTGTAAAACTGCTTGTAAAAGCGTTATTTTCTAAACTATTGCAATAAATTTTTGTGACGAGGTGTATTTCTGTGAAATGTATTGGAATCATTAGATGGGAACTATAAATGGTATCTGGTTGGCATCATTTAATGCCCAATGATTACTTACTTGTACATTTTCGCAGCACTTTCGAAAAAGCTTAGCCTAACGATGTCAATATTGCTAATTACATTGCATTTGGCTTATTACCGTTTGCTTTTTTTTTTGTTTGAATATACATAGTACATGTGTAAAATTTTTTTTCTTATTGTTTTTAAATATTATTGCCATTTTTTTTGTCGTTTCATGAAACTTTTTCATGCACATTAGCCCCATTATGACCATAACATAATTACATCCTGATAATTTATTGTTTGCATTATTTGTATTTTTCATTATTTCTCTATTTCCAAAAGCTAATTACATTATTATGAGTTAAACTGATACAGTTATTTATTTCATTTGATTCGTTTATTTTCTAATGGTAATAGTTTCACCGCTATTTCGCTCATTAATGTTTTGTGGCATGGCGATAAGTACGTAACAAGAGCGACCAGCAACTTTATAAAAACTATCAAGTATTTGCGCAATTTACAAACATTATAATTTATAAATAATCAAGCAGTAGGTATCTAAAGCAATAAAATCACATATTAAATATTTATCATATTAAATTAAATTCGCTGGCAAATTGAAACCGGATCAAGACAGCATCTTTCGTTTCAAATACATATTTATTTACTCGTATATGTGTATTTATTAAGAAGTACTTGTATCTTGTATATTATTTTAACGGGTGTTTTTTTAGCTACATGAAAACTTAGAATAATAATACAAGACAGAAAAATTGTTGGAATGAAATTTATAATCTGTCGCGGCTACAAGCTAAGTGGTCCCTTCGGCCAGTCCAAATTTTTACTAGTTTTTCTAAATATGCACATATGGCGGTATGGCGTCAATGGTTGCTCGAGTATTGGCTTCCAATAATTCAAGAGTGGCTGGTTTGTCAGCATAAGCCAAAGACTTAATATAGCTCCATAAAATGTAATCCAGAGGCGTTAAATCACATGATAACTATATATAAACCATGGGTAGATCCATACCCACCTGTCGCTTACGATTAGATCGAAAAGAGGGCTCGATATATAATTAAAAAAAAGTATACAAAATTGATTTTGGTGACTTTAAGCGATTTAAAAAAAAACAATTAAGGTGGGAAGAAATACAACATCCCCGCATTGCACTACAGCAGCAATATTCTCTTCGGTACGCACATTTCTTTGTCTTATGGATGGCTTTGAATCGAGAAGAGTACATTTAGTGCGAAAACTATCAATAACTGCACCAATTCCTTCCTCACTAGGTCGATTATGTTGCCCATCAAATGGACGAAGTTATGTATGAACTTCGCGAACAAAATTTTTTTTTTCGAAGTACATTTCCACAATTTCGAAGCGTTGTTCTGGAGTTAAATGATTCATTATGACTTGCCAAACCTTAGTGAACAGAAATGGCAACACATGTCATATTGATAGTTCTCATGCAGCTAAAAAAAACACCCAATATATATTCTACGTAGACATAGACGGAGTTGTTGTGGTCGTAACATGATTAAAGTTGTTGCAACAGAAAAAAATAAATAAAAAAGATTATAAACCGCATGACAATTACGTCTTATTCATTTCATGTTGCATTGCTGATCGCTAGATCGCTCGTTTGGTCGTGCTGTATGCAATACATGTTGTCTACCACAATAATATTGTGTTAACAAGTTACCAGACAGTGGGCTGATAAGTGGGAATCAAATTATCAAGATAATCTTCAAAATGTCGCTGCAACGGTATGTGTTACAATTAATAAATAAAAAAAAAATTAAAAAACAAATCAATTATTTATACCCATCAATCCAGCTCATGCTGCACTTGGCCCACTGTTACATATTTCATAAGTAGGTGGCTTGATTTGGATTCATAAATCAAACCAACCTAAATCAGAGATAGACAAGAAAGAGTTGGGATTTTTTTTTTCTTGTAAAAATGCACAATCACTCAAACTAGTACTTAGCATGTATTTGCCATTTGTTTTAACTCTCTTGCTACAACATTAATAAAATATAAATCACTTAAAAACACTTGTTTTAAACAAATACTTGTAAGTAAGAAAAAAAATTTCATTATTTCAAATACGAGTATGTACATATATTTTTCCAGTCAAGCGATGATTTTCCATAAATTTATTGGGTTTTTGTGCGTGTATGAGTTGTTTTTTTCCTCCTTTCGCATTCCATAAGCATTTTCCTCCATCTACCATAATCGTACATTTTATAGATTTCCGTAAGAAAATAATGATTGTTGGTTGGTTTGTGCAATAAATTGTTGCCAACAAATCGCTCCAAGCTAAAATTATGCTTCCACTACTTTGTTGCAATGACTTTGAATTCTTTTGCATACTTTGCAGTTAAATATAAAGCCATCACGTTAGAGGGAATATGAGATAATCACAATTTGCAGATAATTATAATTTGCAAAGAGAATTTTTCTATGTCGCATTTTTGTTACAATAAATTATAATTTTCTAACCGACCTCTAAAATGAATGAAGTCTTCAATTCGGATTATATTAATTTGGTTATTTCAAAAATCTTTATTTTTTGTTTTATTTTGATACGATATAGGTTTGTAAACATACCGGCTTCGGCTATGTGCCATCTTCAGCGTTCACTTGAATACTCGTTTAATCCCTTTAGAAAAAAGTAAAGAAAAAAAAAATAAATAAATAAAAACGGCTGTACTATTACTTTTAAAATTTAAATTTGCAAAATACGCAGGCAAATATTTAACAAAACTCGAGTCCCACGCTAATGCCTTTGCTCGTAATATCTTGAAATTTACTGCACACATCCGCTTAAAGGCTCTAATACGCAACACTTCAGATGAAACTTCTTGATACGAAATTTATACATTATTAATTTCTATCAATAAGCTTATGTTCGACACTGGTCTGGCCTGATAATTATATCTAGACTTAAGATTTGATTACTTAATATTAGTTCATTTTTGAGGATACAATAAATAAATATAAGTATTAAAAAAAATTTACATTTACCCCACCGACTACAGCGAACCTTTGCAATCATCTTGGGTTCTTAGAACACGATCTCCTTCGGAAAAGTGCGCGGGGCTGCGCCCATTAAAATCTTGATTCCACGTTCTTCGAATGATGTTAATTCCCCTCTTCTTCAGCTTGTGAGAAAACGGCCGCAATTAGAGATTCCGATGGGATTTTATCGGGAGCTTCTTGCACAGTTTCGTTACACGTAAATTGTGACGATAGTAGTTGGTTTAACGTTGATGTACACCAGGGGACAAATTACGGCATTCGATACGACTCGTAATTTAAAAACATTTCCATATAAACTCTATTGAAATATTTTTAAATTACGAGTCGTATCGAATGCCTTAATTTGCCGCCAGGTTGTTTTTAGGCGTCCTCGTCAATAGGAACCTTGTGGTTTATACTTCAGAGCAGTTGGCGGGGTAAGCGTGTGACCAATCCATCCGAATTTTCGCCTTAAGGCGTCCTGGTGAATTGGTGCCTGCGTTGTCGTCTAGAAAAGTTTAGAATTGACCAAAAATATCGGATGATACGGCATAGGCAGTGGTTTTCGAATGTTTGGATCCTCTTTGTGGTGTGTTTATACAAACCCCAGCTATCACATCCAACACCTTAATGCAGGTGTTGTAAATTCTTAACTCAAGGTCACGGCGAAGATCATTTGATATCCGGAAATGTCTCGAGTACAGAGACTTACGAGCTTTATCTATCCGATATCCGACGTCTTCATCAGAACCACTGTTTGTTGAGATTGTACAGCCAAGTTAGCTGAAGGTTCTAACATCTTTTATGATAGTAACGGCTTATCCATTTTTCGCTTTCTACAGTAAAATTTAATAAAACACACATAAAGTTACGATTTCGACGAAACTTTAATTTCATTATAATGCTTGGACATTGAATAAATGACCGACTCTGGACTCTAGACTCACATTCCGGCCGGTATCTCGACCAGACAAACAAGCGGCGGCTCATAAGCCGGCTTGAGCCGGCTGACATTGACAGCCGCTTTTTATAACTTTTTAAACACATTTTTATAAAAACAATTCAAACACATGATGTCTTCCATATAACTTGTAAAATGTAATACAAATTTGTAACTACAAAAAAACAATTAGCCGGGTGCAATTTTGAGCCGAGGCTAGCCGCATTCATCGGCGGCGGCTTGAAGTTACATTGAAAGTCGGCGGCGGCTCTTGGGCTGGTTGTGAGCCGATCGGCTTGTTTCTCTGATCTCGACGAATATTGGTTTTCCAATGCTCCAACGTTAGATATTAGGTATTATCCGTGTAGACGCGTTCTTTGGCCGAGCCCCTCAGAAAACTCTAACGGCGTCAAATCGCATGATCTTGGTGGCCAATTGACGTCGCTAAAACATGAAATAACGCGTTCTGAAAACTTTCCATACAATAAGGCCGAAATGGGCCGTGTTTTGTAGTTAGTGGCACCGTTTCATGCACGATAGGTATGATTTAATTTTGGTATGCGATGGCTATAAAACGATTTAAAAACCATATCAGAATAATTTTTAAATCAAATCAATTTTTTTTAAAGTTGCGAGACATGAAAACGCCAGGTTTTAACCCTACGTCTCCACTAGCCACCGACTTGGAGATGACATGAACATGACGCCGGCAGAGCAACTGTGAAAAATTCAACTTCTTTTTTGTGGTGAATACGTGCGATTTCCATGTTCAGGCATATCAAAGTATTTTGCGTTAGTGCAATAGAGATGGAATATATACCAATTTTGTTCTGTCTCATTTTTTTTCTATTGCAAATGGTTGCGGGTGACGAATCTCATGGAGAACATCGTTGCTCAGACATATGTTCGGGCATCCATGTCAGAGCATGGACGAAACATGGACATAAGTAGTCTCCATTAGCCATTTGCGATGTCCGACATGATGCCCATACCAAGTTCATGGCTATTGGAGACCGCTAGTAAGTAACAAACTTTTAAATTTCTTATGTTTTGGTCCCTAAAATATTTTCTTTAAATGAAACTTAAAGGTATACCAAATCGTCCGTTTAAATCTGTGGCAATAAGGAAAAATTGCTTAAGTCATATTTGACTGTTTTGCAGGAGAGCAGTTTTAAGCGTTCAAATAGATTTTCAGAAATTTATTTCTTTCATAGTTGAATTGAGAAATTCTCTGTTAAACTTTATTTTTTTAAACAAACAACGTTGAAATGTACCAAAGTATATATAACCGAAATTAAGCTGTTATTCCAAATAAGATATGTCGCAAGTCATAGTGCTATGACTTCCTAAAAAATCACACAAATTAAATGAGATTTTGACCAGGCGTACTTTCGAGTATGCAGATTACGAAGGTACCATTAACTCAAAATCAGCTTATCTCGACTTAAGCACTTTTTTCCTTTTTGCCACAGAAATAACACATTATTTTCTATTCCAGGTCAAGTGTTTTTGAGTTGGTCTTATTAACAGTTTATTACAATGTTTTTATTTAGTGTACTTATGTATATCATCAGAACTATACTCGTATGATACAAGTATGTATTTTGTATGTTATATGCATGTGTATATACTCGTACATACATATTTAAAAAATATTCATGCAAATTTTTTGCTGTGTCAATTAAATACAATGTGATAAATTTTATGTAAATCCATGAATTAAATGTATATATGGACTTCTAGCAGGGATCATGAGAATTAGTGAGTGACTGAGTTGGGCGCGTGCTGGTTTGGTTCGATGCTTGCATTAGCATATGAGTAAAGAAAATGGTAAACATGTCTTAAAAGAATATGACATACTATACTTGTCAAATGTCATGTTAATATAATTTTTTAATGGAAAAGGTTGTTATTAGTAAATGGTATTTGCTTGACTGATTTTGTAAAATTTTAAAGCTTAAGCTGTGTTAAGTTGTCAAGGCTTTATAATTTAATATTCAAATTCAAGGGTTTTTCGTCTGGGACAATCGATACAATTTCAAAAACAGAAAAGAGGAATGAATGCATTGTATGTGTGTGTATGTAAGTGTGTGGCAACAAGGTCACATAATAACCATGATGCTGTCTGTATACATTTAAATTTTTGCAATAATTGTAACTCCTTGACATTAAAGCAGTGACGAGATATTTTGTTTTAAGTATAATACGTATGAACGAATGTGTTTGTATATCCATTACATTCTTATTGAAGGAAAATACCAACAGAATTTCAAAAATATTGGTAAAAGAAAAGTGAAACGAGAATATGTATTGTGATATTGAAAGTCTTAAGGGTAAAATTGTGAAAGTATGTATGTATATGCTCATGAAGGATATTTTATAGCCTTCATCAGCATTGCTGGAAAAATTATTTTCTTTTCTCATCAAAATGAAAAAAAAAATAAGGAAATGTCTTGTCAATAACACTGTGCAACAAAATCAAATTTTTTCTTTAAATAACAAAATTCCAACGACTGAAGAAAATATACGTTATTTCGTAAGCTTACGTCGGACGGTGTTGAAGTTTCATACCCCCATTTCATACGCATTTTCATAGGTAAAACGTCTTAGCAAACCATAAAAATTTTGTATTTAGGTTTTTAGATGTGTTTGGCACTTTTATGCAAAATCTTGCGAGGAATATTTTTGTCGTAGAATGTAATCCTCTAACTCTTTCCCATGTGCATATTTTTTATCTCTTGCCTTAAACGGCCATATAGCGGCTTTAAATTTTCTACAAAAATATCTTGGATAATTATATGAGGAATATTTTTATAGCATATATATCAACCCGATTAAGCGTACTTATCAGAGAATGACAAAAGTATCGTTTTAAGTACTCCCTGAGTATTGGCCGTCAAACAACTATGAATGCGTACAGCTAAAAATAACAAACACGCTCATATGCAAACACGATCATAAACTTTAAACCGAATATGTATAACTATAAACATCCGTTCAACTACGTGTTTGTCAGAATATTTACAACTAACTTTGGTGTTATTTGTTCATTAATAATTATCACATGTAATTTGGCTTAAAAAGCGATACGAACTTTAGCCTGATAAAATCATAAAATATACATCCAACAACTATGTTTATAAAAATGTTTTAAATTACGCAACACAAACGACAACAACTTAAATTTAAAGACTGTATGAACATGTTCCTCAAAACTATTCCCCGTAAAGTGCCCAGGATACGATCAAGCAAAACTATCAGTCACATAGTTGTGTGCATACAGTCGTGTTTTTTCGGCTACACGTACGCGTTGTCGTCAGTGATTGATGAGATCAGATATGGCGATATCTCGCCAAACGTGGCGACGAAAATTTATTTTTGGCGATGAAAATTTTCAAATGGCGATTGGCGATTTACTTGGCGATATTTTTGGCGATATATTTACGATTTCAATAAAATAGAATAATGTTAAAAACATGAAATTTTTTTTTTTTAAGAATTTTTTCTACAACATAAAATATTTCGTGCATGAAATTCTAAATGTTGTGACTCTTTATATCAAACAAAATATTCTGAAATTCAAGAAGTTTAAAAAATATGTCCCACAAAATCTCATTTGGTGTTTATAAAACACAGTGGGGAAAACTTTCTTTTATTAATTAGAACCAACATTTTGATAATGAAGCACCAAAAAGTCTGCACGAGTTCTCGCCTATGCCAGCCATACACTACACAAGTTCAGTGCTCAAGTCTATAGCTCTTTTGGAATAAGTTATTTTTAATTATTTTTTGTATTCCACTATTTATATGTTAATGTAAACACTTTTCTTAATTTCTCTTATATAGTATAATTTTTATGTTTTACGATAGACGGTACCTGCTGAATTTAAAATTTAACAATATTTGTAATATAATTAAAAAATCAAAAAATATTTTTGTAGCTATAATTTACAGCCTCGCCCACGATGTCGACAAGAAAGTTTCTTTCGCTTGCTTATATTGAAAACAAAAACAAAATAAGAGAATTTGTTTTTGTTTTAAATGTAAGTAAGAGAAAGAAACTTTCTTGTCGACATCGTGGGACAGGCCGTTAATGTTTTATTATATTGGCGATATTTGGCGATATTCGACAAGTCATTTGGCGTCAAGGGTCAAAATAAATCTGACAACACTGGATGAGAATCAAAAAATGTTGATAATTTTATTTGACGGCTTGTTAGTTGATCGAATCCAACTCTGATTGGCAAAACAACGTCATTTGATTTGGGACGGCATGGATAAGTGCGCCGATAAAAAGAAAATTATTTTTAATTTTTATGAAAAATTACCATTGTTTTTTGTAAAAAAAACCAAACGATCCAAACAAAGTCTACAATAATTTTTTTATTTATTATCAATGTCGCACACAAGAAGAGAAATATAATAAGTATAATATTTTTTTAATGTATTTAGTTAGTTTTTGAAAGCAAGATTTCATAAAACTACATTTGCCCCTAACAATAAAAAGTCATCGTCCGACGAAATCATACTTGCAAATGCACACAAAGAACACAAAACTAAAATGCTGATTGACGATTTTATTTGAACGTCTCCGAAAAATCGTCAATCAAACGACACTAAGACACATTTATTGATTGGCGCTTTCATTGGATCGTCTCCCGAGCCCATAACACTTTACATAACAGTCTTGAATACATTCTTGTTTTAAAATGCAGGATTTATGTACATAAATGGTTTACTATTCTGATTCACTATATTAATGTGCAAAAGGAGAATAACGTCAACCATCTGTTTTACTAACTCCGGGCGTAAACTTTTCCCTATATCAGAATTAGCCTAGAACCTTCTACTTTTTGTGTTACAGAGGTATCACTGTGAATAGATATTATTGCACATGGACAGATTCGCTAAGAAATGGTGTTATCATTACTATTCTATTTCTATTTCTTTAATTCAAACCTTATGGAGCAGACATACTTTAATACAAATATATATTAATTTTCAGTCTAATATTCATTTTGACCAGTTTTCTATTTATCGTTTCTGCCAAATTTTCCTGTCAAATGCCAACCTAGCTTTCGCCTGTCTTATGTCTTTATTAAGCTGTTTTTGTAATATCTTTCGTTTTGCATTTCATTTTAATGTACAACATGACAGTACAGTGTGCCAGCTTTAGTAATACCCTACAACTCAAGAAGGTAATAATCGGTACTTATAGGAAGATGACAAATATGGATTATTGCGTAGAAAGTCACAAGCAAGTCATGGCATTTATTAAAAAAAAATATTTTCGAAAACACCAACTTCGATTACGATTTAATGCATTTAGGGTATACGTTTTCTGTCGACATCGTGGGACAGGCTGTAAGTGTACTTTGACTCCATTGTGAAACCATGTTACACTTTATTGGATGAAACAGTTAAAATGTCCAATATTGTCATCATCACAACAACTGGGTTCTTGTTTACATTTACAGACATGTTTGAAACACGCCTCATGTTGTTCGCTAAGTTCGAGACAGAAAGAAAATTAGATAAATCCTACAAAAAAAAACTCAGGTTGGTAATAAAAAAAAATACGTTCACAAAAAAAAAACATTTTTTAACATCTGCATTGTGAAAGAGAAGCAACTAGTAAAAGTGCCATAAATTTATACAATTTTATTTGTCGTTTTAATTTTCCTGATACGAGTACATTTTTTTATTAGTTTTTATTAGATAAAGGTGGTTTTTATTGGATATTTTTACACGTCTAATTCTTTCTCTTGTTTGCTTGTGAAGAGGCTGTGCAGAATGCATTATGGCGAAAGGGTGTTGCAGCAACAAGTGTCGTATTAGACTTTTCTGCTGCAACGTCAACACATGAATTTTGGACACTTATTTATAAAACACATGGAACTTGTAAATATTTTACCGAACAGATTACATACTTGCTGTGATTTCGAAAGAAAAATGTTCCTCTAATCTAAGAAACCAAAGCGAATTGACTTGACGGGTAGTAGCAATCAAAGCATATTTTGAACAGGTATACCCACACCAATCCACCTTAAAAATACACTTAAAATGTTTGTTGACATGTGAAGGAGCAATGCGAATTTACATCAGCTGATCTCAAATCACCAGCTGACGATCAGCTGATAGTTTGGAAATATTCTAACAGCAGGAAATTTTAACTAACTATGCAGAGTTGCAAATCGAGACCACTTAGTATGAATTCGCCTTGTGGAGGAGATTCAATCGCCTCATATAAATTCGCCTTGGTGGCAATTCCACAAAATTACAACAATGCTAAAAACAACTTGGACTTTTCGCCGGCCCAACATACGCAAAATAGAAACAAGTAGAGTTTGTATAGCAAAACAAAACAAAAATCGTTCAAAATATTTTAAGTGGGCGTGGCTGTCCCATATCGCAAATATTTATTTTGAAATATCTCGCGCAATAATACGGTAAAACACCTGAGATTTTGTAGCAATTACTCCATTGATCTTATGAGTTGAAATAAGAAAATAGTCGAAATGAAATTAGTAGGCGTGGCACCACTCATACTAAATTTTTTTTATTAAAATATTTTTGAAGCTTATGCAGTAACGAATTTTAAACTTTGTGTGTACAGAGGGAAAAAAACGGTAGAAAAGTACCGAAATTGATACCATTTGGTATCGAAATTGAGTTAAGTCCGTGTGATAACGTTTGGTATCAATCTTTTAAGACCAGCTCGGTAACATTTTATTACCACCCATTCCTTTTTTCCCTCTGTGTGAGTAAAGTTTTTTGATAAAGTACATTATTTCACAACAAAAAAGTTGGTATTGAACATGTGGGTGTGACACCACCCATAAATAGAAAATATTTATTCTATTAGGCTAGTTCGTTCGTATCGCTCTGTAAGCGAAATTATATGTGATAATTATAAATGATATTAATGATAACAACAAAGTTAATTGTAAATACCCGTATTCGTTTTCGAAGGTCGCAACACCTTCATCAGCAGTGTTCTTTGTGTTTGTTCCACTGTGTGTGGTGTCAGTTCTGTGACATTGTTTTTTTTTCGATATGACTGTTCTTCTGCTCGTTTTGTGAGATGTTATGGAATTTTACTCTTCCATGTATTTATTTTATTTACACATTTCACTAATACACCCTATTTTTTATTCAATTTGTCTACAAATTTGGCTATCAAATAAATAAATTTTATTAATAATTCGCTGCTGTATCTGACTGGGTTATGGTTCTTATTATACTATTTTTCTTTTGTAAAATTTTTTATCTTCCTTTTAAGATGTTAAAATGCTTTTATTGCATTTTTAAATAATAAAGAGTGTTTATAGAGAAATTTATCTTGCTTTTATAGATTTCACTAAATCTATTTACAAGCTGTAAATTAGTCTACCATTTAATGCGTATAATAATGTAAACAAATTTATGACAAACTTAAAAGGTGGGAGTTATTTAAGAGGATAATCGCTTTTAGTTTGCATTAACAATGGAAATAATATTAATCTTCGCGTACATACTAATTTTTTAAAGTAATTTAAAAACATTTGATTGTGGGTTAAGTTAATCTACATACATATGTATATGTATATAATGTATGTATGTATATGCATTTGTGTGTATGTATGTAGAGGCAGTTCAGAAACTAGGCGTATAGATGGTGACCTTACGAAACATGTGTTTTAAGTTTTAAAGTGCCACGTTGTTCAGTGAATTTTAAAAAATTGTAGTTATGTAATTCAATAGTGTCATTTGAAAGCTCTTAGTCCAACCCATACTAAAGCGAGCTAGATTCTAATCTGGGAGAGTCTGATCTATGTTTACGACTATAAAATATTGGCTGGCAGAGTTTAAGCGACCCCGTACGAACACCGTAGTGGTCGACTTATCAATTTATCCACGCCAGAAACAATTAAGAAAATCCACAAAATGCTCTTGGATGATCGTTAGCTGAGGGTAACTTGGGTCAACTGAAATAATATGCATTTCGCATATTGAAAATTTGATGATTGAGAAAACTGTGAAGAAGATGGGCGACGCGCTTGCTTACAATAGGAATAAATCCAGTAAAGTGCGACCTTGACTAGCACACGAAGGTTTCCATAAAGCGCTTATTTCTTTTTGGCGATTTTTTTAATTTTTGGCGATTCCCTTAGTATTGACGCTTATTTTAGTTATGGCTTTGTTTTCGTTTTGGCGACTTTTCGGTTTTTAGTGATTTTTTTGTTTTTTTCCAATACATATTTTTAGTTTTAGCGATTTTTTTAGTTTTGGCGCTTTTCTTCGTTTTGAAGACTTTTTACGGTTTTTAGCTTTTTTTTAGTTTTTTTTTGGAGACGTTTTTACTTTTGGTGCCTTTTTTGCATTGTAGCGATTAATTTTATTTATGGTGATATTTTCCATTTTAAGGCGTTTTTCATTTTTGCAATTTTTCGTTTCGGCATTTTTTAATTTTGGGATTTTTTAGTTTGAGCGTTTTTGAAGTCTGCATAAAAATACAGTGACTATTGATAATTGTCTGGATATTACATTAGGATTTCAAAATTTAATTTTTAACTGTCATATATTTGTTGCTGTAGCGGCCAAAGCTGTACATACTCTGTGGAAATTTCAGTTATGTAGCTCTTACGGTTTTCGAGAAAACAGCCTGTGGCAGACAGACATCGTAGCGAAAATAATGTGGGGGGGGGGGGGTGGAGGGGTTCCTTTTCACCCGTAGTGTACGGAACCCTAAAAAAACAGCGTGCAGATTATCTCCAATACTTCACACCTGAGACAAGAGAACAGTCAAAGCAGTGAACTAAACTGCGAGAATCGTACACAAAGAAGGCGGAGACAGTTCCATCTGCTGGCAAGGTCAATGGGTCTTTTTCTTGATGCGTGTGGGATCATTTTTATTGGTTATCTCCACAAAAATAAAAAAAAAAACAATGGCGAGCATTATGCTAATTTTGCAACGTTTAACTAATGAAATTAATGCATCAGTTCACACATTTCCTATTGCGATGGCTAAAATCGATGAATTAAAGTTCGAATTGCTGCAGCACGCACGTTATTCGGCAGTTTTAGATAATTCGGATTATTTTCTATTTCCAAACTCGGTGATAAAAAAAAAGTTGCCAACAACGAAGGGGTATATGTAGTCTGCACTTGATGGATATTTTAAGGAGATAGACAGTTCTTGCTATAAACAGTGTATCGAAGCCATTGAATACCGCTGGGAAAAGTGTGTCAAGCTAAAAGTAGATTATGTTAAGAAAAATAAAATTTATCCCAAACTTGCTAAGTTTTTTAAAATAGATCGACCAATTCTGATACCACCCTCGTATATGTGTGCATGTATATGTATTTACATACATATACTCGTACATATCCATTTTATATTTTTCCTCTTGGAACAGACTCTGGTAGATAATAATCTGCAATTTGTGCAGTTAAATTGAATCTCATCTCAGCATTTCTTTTATTGACTTGTTGTAAAGCAAAGTCTTAAATTGAAATTTATACAAACATTTCATGTGTGTCTTTAAAAAAATCTCTGTCAATAAAAGAGAGAATAACTAGAAATTGAGCCCAAAGGCCATAAAATTTAACCTCAAATATTGAGGTCAGTTCGGGGGTATCTTTTAAGAATTATGACAAGTTTATGAACGACAACAGGAAAAGAACAGAGAAGAAAAGAAAATGAAATTAAATGAAATGAAAAGACTAATAAGGAAAGTTAGAGAAAAATGCATTTCTGTTTTCTCTCTGATACACTTCATAGAAATTGAAATATAATGTTGTCCGGGTAACATTTGTTATGATTGCAACCAACATTAAAGTTCTGGCTGTTAACTGGCAACACACTTTCTCCAGTTGCCTAAAAGTGATCGAAAATATCACTATAACCGATTGGCAATTGAAAATAATGTAAACAAAGCTCGAAAATAAAAAGAATTTATTTGTGTAATTGTTCAAAATAAAATTATTAAGTAAAAAAGCTTAGAAAACTATAAAAATAATTAATTCAATTGCAAAATGTGGCATCAATTAAGTGACACTTAACAAAGAATTTAAATCCTTAAGAATGACCGCTTCCACTATGACTATGTGCTATTGCATAAAATAATTTTTAATTGAAAACTTCATTTTTAGCTTTAAAACACATTTTCGCCTTTCCCAAGAAGAAGTAAAGGGTGTTGTTTTTTACAGTGTCACAACTTTGAGTTGGCATCACTGCTTTATTTGAGCACCCATTTAACAGCTAATAGTTGCCTTTTGTTTAGTTTGCTTTAAAGTTTCATTATGAATTGACTTACATTAGAGCAACGAGTGCAAATTGTTGAAATTTTTAATCAAAATAATTGTTCTATTCGTCAAACTCATCGTGCACTTCCTCCATTTTATGGCATACATAATTCTGATTGAATGGGTACGTAAATAAGCAGAATTGTCGCATTTGGAGTGAGGAGAATCTACAAGCTTTTGTTGAAACACCATTACATCCACAGAAAATTACTGTTTGGTGCGCTTTATGGGCTGGCGGAGTCATTGGCCCATCTGTCTTCAAAAACGATGATGGTCAGAATGTTACTGTCAATGGTGAACGGTATGGGAACATGATTCGAAATTGTTTCGTAACTCAATTATGTGGCATCAATCTTTGCTGAAATGTGGGCGGGCGCTACAATTGATTTACTCAAAGAAATTTTTGATAAAAAATAATTTCACGTAATGGACCAAGATCGTGTGATTTAACCCCATTGGATTATTTTCTTTGGGGTTATGTTAAGTCACTTGTCTACGTTGATAAACCACAAAAAATTAAACACTTGGAAATCAACATTCGAAGAGTTATCGGCGAAATACGGCCGCAAATGCTGCGAAAAGTTGTTGAAAATTGATGTTCCAGATTGCGCCTTCTACGCGCCAGCCATGGCGGCCACATGACAGAAATCATATTCAAACATTAATTTCATAAATTTTTTTTCCAATAAAGCCCGTTTCATTGATATTAAAAATATATTTTCTGTTTTATTATGATTCAAACTTGTGTCACTTTTTGAAAAACACCCTTTTTCAATTTGTGCTTTTTTCTGAATCGTTAGATTAATATTTTACTTCTTGTTCAATAAAATTTTATTTGTTTAGTAGTAACGTTAATTTTTTTTTAAATTTTACTACCATTTTGCTGTAAAAACTATGCAGCAACTAAAAATTTGTGGTTGCCAATATCAGTGCGATTCGCAACGGAAATTAACAGCTGTTAAATGTCAGTTCACATCCTTAATAATATTTTGGCAAATGGTAACGCGAACTAAAGTTCGGTTGCCATTCATAATCGAGCCATTAAATATTTTAGTACTTATCTATTTTTTGTAATTTTTACATCTTTATATATCGCTGTTGCCAAGTATAAGGGCCCTAACTCAAATAACTGTAACTTTACAGGCTGCTTTGTAAAACTGCTTGTAAAAGCGTTATTTTTTAAACTATTGCAATGTGACGACGAGGTGTATTTTTGTGAAATGTATTGTAATCACTGAAGAACTCAATTTCGTGAAAATACGAGTTAGGAGGGCCTTTCTACTTGTTAACAGCGATATGTACATACATACATATCGTCGGCTGGTTACTGGTTTGCCGCATAAATAATGTATTCTCAATACCTGTGCGGCAAACCAGTACCAAAAGCATTTTAGCTTTTTGCTGTTGTAGGTGCCAATTTTTTTATATATTAAATGTCTAAAATAAATAATACCTGACCAAAAATATTTGAGAAAACAACACGAAAACAAATTACATATTTTTTTTCTGAATGTGAAATGTGAAAAACAAATTTTTTTCATATCTATATATTTCCTGAGTATCGCCGCTGTGGAGGAGTTGTTACAAATTGTACCTGTCTATTTGCGACTGCCTGCTTTCATTTTATACATTTCCTTTATTTTTTTTAAGTTCAAGTTCATTAAAGTGATTTAGTGGCGTTTTTTGAATTTGGTGTCAAAATATTTAGCAACAATATAAATTGATTAAATCATGAATTCTATACATACTCGTACATATGTACATAACATTATTCTTTTGTTTGTTCATATGTAGATAGACTTGAGATTGAAAAAGATTGTCATAACGCCTTCTATATATTGCAGTTAATAAAGAAATTGCGACAAGAACTTCCTACAACAATAGCAAGTATCATTGAAACGAAAAGTCAATAAACTGACTGCGACAACTCAGCCAGCACCCCCTGCTAAAAAGGCAGAGGAAGCCAAACAGCGGCACTCACTAACATCTCATATGAAATGAATATTAGACCAAGACAAAATTTTTTATTATTAATTCACTGCATTGTCAATAACAATAAGAAATATGGGAAAGCGGGTAACTTTGCAAGCTATACCTGAAACTTCCCGCTAAGATTTGACAAGAGTTTTAGGAGTTATAAAAAATTTTGGAATTTCTCTTTGACATTGATAAAACAGTTTCAATCAACTCTAGGATCGCCCGGTGATGTAAATTAGATCTCTTGATACGTAGTATGTCCTTATTTATTATAAAGTTGTGTTTACAAAACAAAAACAAAGAAGAAAGTTGTATTTTTCCAACCAAATTTAAATCGCTTGTTTTTTTTTGCCACTTTTGAGTCAAGCATTTTGAAAAAAAAAACATTCATATTGTGCATATCTACACAGTCATATTTGTTATTAACGGCCACTCTTTTCTATTCCAGTGTTCGTTTTTCGCACGAGGGCGATTGAACTTCCCGCCTCTTAACTGAAAGGGCAACACTGCTCCTGTCAACAGGCAACTGTCAGTTGGCTCTTATCAAAATTTTAACATACAGCGTCAGTTAGCTTGTGTGTGACAGCTAGTAATAGCACAATAACGCGTGATTTGAGTAAAAAATGGAAAAAAGTTACTTTAGTGTGGTCCAGTAATGGGAAAGTTGGTACGATCGTACGTTTTTTTTATATTATTTGAGATGAAAAAGTACCATAGTACTCCCTCCAATACATTTAATACTCTCACGGTCAACTTAGAAATGCATACATATTTTTGTCAAAAATTAAATTTCTTTTGCAACAAATAGCACGAAATTTTATTAGTATTTATTTATTTCATAATTACTTTACAAAGTAAATTTGCAAAGTATTGTTGCACAAATATGGGCGGAGTAACTAGACCATATGCCCAAGATGTTATTAACAGTATTTTAAAAAGATTTTGTGACTGACTGTACACGACCTATGCCTTCACATAGGAAGTAGCAACGTGGTTGTTAAAGAAATTCCACAGAAGAACCGCAAGAATATACGGTTATCCGTGGCAGATCAGTCAACCAGTGCGAGCGAGACGCAAAACTCTCGAAGGCCAATAAACAACAGTGGCCTGGTTGCACTTAAGATAATTGCCAACGACGCTTGATGTTGACTCGCCCAGAGCTGCTTTACGACTATATTTGCAAAGATATTTTAGAAAAGTGTAACCTTTCACAATTAGATATAAACGAAACCCATATTTCACTCAATGATATTTTCTGTGTCACCAAAGTTGATCTACATATGCATACAACTGTTTTAAATCAGTCTTTTTTATCGATTTTATCGTCTTTTGTCGCTTACGATTAAATGGAAAAAAAGGCTCAATTTGTATGTATATGCTTGTGTTTTTTTGTGAATGAATTTTATATAATTTTTTGTTAATAAAATTGAAATAAAAAAAATTATAATTTTTGGTACTCTCGGGATAAAAAAAGTACTAAAAAGAATATATTTCCTATGGTAATTTGGTGGGCTGAATTCGAATCTGTAATTGGTTTTTCTCTATCACGTCAGGTTTTCGAGATAAAAAAAAAATGTTTTTGTTCGTTTTTTTTTACATAAAAAATCATTAGTTTATTTAAAAATTCAATGAATTTTCAAAAGTGAATGGCGTTATTTAAACTTCGTTGGTATTTTGTTGGTTCCGTTTCACGTATTAGAGTCCAGCAATAGTCCCCGAGCATGCTTTTGTCCCAAAACCCTTGATAATATCTTTAAATTTTAATTAAATCTTGGTGAACACGCTCCTCTTGTTCGTTGCTTTGGAAACGACTTGTAATGGATCATTTGGTGGACATTAAACTGGTTTGGAAAGCGATGTTAAACAGAAATAACAGTCGGATTGGTGGTTACTTGACTCTCTCTAAAGTACTGGAAGTGAAAAATCGAAATAGATCTTCTTGTCATTTGACTAATTGTATTATAAAACACTCCTGCAACTATTGCAAAATATTGTCGGTGTCCACGGTTTGTTCAAGTTTCTGACAGCAAAACTGTTATTACATATTCTCTTTTTTTCAACCAAAGCAAAAATAGCTTGAATAAGTAACACACGATCTCCCTGACATGCTTAAACGCTACTATTATGAAGATTTATAATGAATGTGGGCTTCAGTGAAATTAACAATTGTGAAATTGAAGTGTTAGTATTGACTGTTTTACAGTATTGCCCGCATGCGATAAAAAATAAACAAGACGTGATAGCCCAATTTTTATGCCAGATTCGAACATGCTGTCGGTTCTGCAGTCAATTTTTTTTTTCCAAATTTGTAGACCAGTGTTATTTTTTGCAGAAAAAACCATCACTCAAATCAAGACTAAGCTCGATAAATACAATGAGGACTGTTTACCATAAATTTCAATGGTAAAAGAGATTCAGTACAATTTTGTTGTGGTCGTATACAAGCCGTACATGCTTGTTGGGTTGTCAAGCTTAAAAGAACTTGACTAAAACATCGACTAAGTGCTGCTGGTGCCTTGGCTTTCTCACATCAGCTTCTTGCGACACTGCATCTATCAGTCCATTTAAATGTTGATTTCTTGCTTTATATTTATTTTTGTTGTTACTTGTGAAGCAGTTTCATTATTTACTTGACTCAATTACTTGCACGTCTATTACTTTGGTTTGATTGTTGCTGTGTTGTTGTTGTTTTCGTGCAAGTATTTGATACTTAATAGTTTATTTTTGTAAACATTTGTTTGCAGTTCAGTTCAATATTGAAATCGAAAACTAGTCTTAATTAAACTGCTCACTGAGTCCGCTGTAGGTGTGTGTTGGTTGGTTTTTCTAAACTCTACTCGTTCTTTGTACAAACAATTTACAAATGACTGTCTATTCGTCTGTCTGCTTATTTGCTGCTATTGTAGCTCTTAATTTTGTTCCAATTTAATTAATTTCTATATGTAAGTATGAATTTTTTTTCTTTGTATAATTTGACATGCGATCTTGCCATATTTTGTTTCCAAGTAATTGAAAACGAAGGTGTTGCTGTTATTTCTTCTCTTTGAATTAAAAATACATTAATAATTGCGTCATGAAAGAATTAAATAATTATTTGTGTGTTTTTATTTTTAACAAATGTTAGAATTAAATATGTATTTCTTGAAAATGTTTGCTAATTTGCTTTTGTTTTGGTTTGTTTTATTAATAAAATTAACTACAGTGAAAAATCCACACGGTATTGGGAGCTTAAGTTTGATAGTACAAGGTGGGCCAAACGAAATCACCCTATTGGAAGATGCTCTTATTCTCGCAAATCGCGGTCAATGTCCAATCTGTTTTGACATTTGTGAACTAGACAGATGTAGAATACAAGTGAACAAGCCATGGAGCGATACACTCCCCAAGAACGCAGAATAATCGTGTCTATTTCTTTCGGGTCGCCTCATCTCTCGTTTTGGCGATTTACACTGGCCCGCAAGATCGCCCGATTAAACCGTTCCAGACTTTTTTTTGTGAAGTTTTTTGAAGTCCCGTGTTTGCGTGAACAAGCCCGAGACCCTGAAAGCCCTCAAGCATAACATTCGACCAGAGTGCGAGAATCTGTCGCCCGAAGTTCTCTCCGAAGTGATGAAAAATGCCCTAAAACGAACAATCAATGGTGATGACGCCCGTTTGGCCGATATCATCTTCTCGACTTTACCAATAAAACTCTAAAGGTTCAAATAAACATAATCAAAAAACAGAATCGAAGTTTTTCATTTACATAGAAAAACATGAGAGCCAAACAACATCGGATGACTTCTTTTGGCCCACCTTGTACTACCAAAGGGTAGTAAAACCCTATACTCGTACATACTCAGTTTGCCAGTTTTGGTAACCAAAACATTGAAATAAATAATTGTTTCTCAAAAAAGTACTTTTAAGAAGGGGTTTTTTAAAAATAATCCTTGTCGGGTAAGAAGTTAATTTTATTAAAAATTAACTGCTTAAAAAGTAATTCAAAAATCTTTTTTTTAATTAAAAATTAGCAAAGTACTTTGTTCCAAAAATTATCTTTTTGAAAAACGAATGCCTTTAAAAAAATATTTATTAAGAAAAAATATTTTAATTTTTTTTAACTTTTACTTTTTTTAACTTTATTAAAAAAATATTCTTTTAAACGGCTTCTTTTAAAAATTTTATTTCTTAAAAAATTACCTCGTTAAAAAAACAACATAAAACATAAAAGATTCTTTTTAAGAAAATAAATTTGAAAAATTTTGCTATTTTCTATAAAAAATTGCTGTATTACTCCAAAAATTCTGCGAAAAGAAAGTTTCAAATGTTTTTAAAACAATTCTTTTAACAATAACTAAGTTCGAGAAGTTGAAAAGGAAACCATTCCTAATATTATTGTTCCTATTATTATAATTATATTTTGTTAGCCCGTTCGTCAAGGCCTTAGTATAATTTGTATCCAAAATTAGCTGAACTATTGCCACTAAGATGTTTAATCACGCCCATAAAAATAAAAAACATCATGAGAAAATCTCAGTTAAATAAAATTTAATTAAGATCAACAATAATCAAAAAAAAAAAAATTATTTCAATACAATTTATTTTCTCCACATTTTTCTTTTGTTCAGTAACCAAGAAGCAAAGCAAACAAAAACTTTTCTATTATGAGTCAAAATCAAACGAGACACACACAGGCCAGGCACTATTAATTAATAAACTCCCACGTAAAGAAAAATATATATAAACAACAGCCTCTGTTGCAACAATACGAGTATCTAATAAAAACAACAAAAGTCACAAAGAAAATTTTCAAAACTACTGCCACAAAACAAAATTACACAAACTTAACAAAATCTTAACAAATCAACAATAATTGTTTTTATTATACCTATTTTTTTATGTATATTTCATCTTCGCTCGAACTCTTCGTAAACATGCAACACTTTTCTTAACTAAAAGCAACAACAACAAATTACCATTTAAACATTTAGTTACACTGACAGCTAGACAGTCTAAGCCAATCAACAACCACGTTGCAATTTATAATAAAAATTGCAAAAGTGAAATTTTACCACACTGACATGGCGCGTCGTGGAAAGTGATTGTCGTAAATTTTCGAATTTGAAGCTGCGATGGGGAAATGGACGGACGCAGCAGGCTTGCGGCAGCCTGGTTGAGTCAGAAATTTACCTACATTTGCTACCATTACACCTTCCATAGACCTTCTTTCAGTATTTGTTGGAGACAAAATTTGTGAAAGATTATTTGTGAATATAATAATTTACTCCTTTTTTTGAAGTCGGTTAAAAATAAACTTCTTTTAATGTGGATATAAAATTTTTAAACTTTTGTGATTCACTGTACAAGCACTTTTGCCATATGTATCGGTTATTGTAAAAGTGGTGTAACTCCATATTTTTAATAAATACATATTTTTGTAGAATAGTATTACATCTAGCAACTGCAATATTTTCACCAAAACCCATAGATGGCGTTACTTGTTTTTTCCTACACAATGATTTTTAAAAGGCCAATTTTTTCGAATTTTAATTACAAGGAGATAATTCACTGTTACAATGAACGACACATATAAACAATGCGCATCAAAAAAAAAAAATACTGCCTGCGTTCTCTTCATTGCGATTTAATTTACTCACAACATCACTCCCTAACGAACAAAAAATATGATGCATAAATAGCGGGTGTTGAATATAAAATAAAGGAAGAAGTGTAAATATAGAGTTGAGTTATTTTAGCGTCAGCAAAAAATAAAAAAAACACAACTCAACACTACTAATGGAACGACAACAGCAATAATATGAAATGGCAATAAATCAATTTTACGAAATTATTGGAACATAGAGAAAAATATCACACGTGTAGTTTTTGTTTTCGAAATCTCATATGGGTTTTGAAATAGAAACAAGTTTTGTCACACAGAATCAAAGGCTAATGTCTATAGTACTACATAGTAATAAGAATTTGTTTCCCACCGAGACCATAATATCAGTGGCAATAAGGAAAAAGTGCTTAAGTCATATTTTACTATTTTTCAGGAGAGAAAGAAATACATTTCTACTATACTAGAAATACATTTCTAGTGTATTTCTTTTACAGTTAAATTGGAAAATTCTTTGTTAGCCTTTATTTTTTAAGCAAACATCGTTCTACATAATATAAGTAAAACATTTAAGTTGAAATATAACAAAGTATAATCTAAATTAAGCTGTTATTCCAAATGAGATGAGAAGTCTAAAAAAGATAAGTCGCAAGTCATAGTGCTGAAACTTCCTGAAAAACCATACAAATCGATTGAGATTTTGACCAGGGTTACTTTCGAATATGCAAATTACGGAGGTACCATAAACTCAAAATCAGCTTATCTCGACTTAAGCACTTTTTCCTTTTTGCCACAGATATTGTTGTTGCAACCATTTCTCTATATACACCTAACATTTTTTTGCGAGCTATACCTGGGAAAGAATTATACAACATACGAGTATAACTAGGAAAAATCATTGGCCAAAAAACTCCTCATGTCTTCACGAGTGAAGGCTACTTGGAAATCTCTGACGAAAAATCTACTGAATGCAAGTACTGATCATTCAAATAACATTAAGCTTTTCCACAGTTATGAAGAGATTCATCTGTTGTAAAATAAAAACTAGTCTGTGGTGGGAATCGAACCCGCAACATCCACCTTAACTAATTAGCACACTAACAACTTCTTCAACTGTCATTATAAATTTTAATATTAATTTCTTCTTTATTTACAAATATTTATTTTGTTTTGTCTTTGCAGGTAATCACAATATATGCATATATACGAGTATATACTTTTTACTGAGTTAAGGTAATTTTATTTTTATATCGTTGTGTAAATAAGAAGTTGTATCTTTGGTTTTCATAAATACATAGTAGCGTATTTTTTAAAATCACTTTTTTCAAGAGAATCATGAGAACTTCACTTTAAAATTATGTGCTAGGTTCTAAAATTTTTATAATTATTTGGCTTACGCCCCCAGTTCTCAACTCAACTCAGTTGGGTCGTGTGCGAGACAAGCCAACTTTCACACAACCAAATTTTGTTTTATTATTGTGAATCACAATTAGTAATGAATATGGTTATAGAGATGTAATGTAACGTAAACTACTTTTCACATAAAAATATCGATCAGCTGTTTCCTACATTGCAGTTACATTCCATAACAGTCGGCTACTGAGCCTTAAGAACTGTAGCGATTTGGCAACAATAACGTAAAATCGAAACAAATGGACTTAGGTGGTTATTTGTGGAAACCAGGAATAAATATATGTATGTACATAACAGCATGAAGTTTGCTATTCCCTAAAATTTTTTAGTACATAAAATAATTAAAAAACTTATAAAAAGAAATTTAAAAAAATTATACTTAAATGCATTTAATCGTCCCTAAATTAATAACTGCGCATGTAATACATTAAGCCAAAATTCTCGTATTCCATTACACTACAAGTTCAGGTTAAATAGCTGATGTTAATAACTAATCTTCGCCCAAGTTCATGTATAGCCATATGGCTGGTGATGAAGTGTGGAATAGTGGCACAGAAAATGCTGCATTTCTTCAACCGCTCAAAATTAGATTTTCTTGTTTTCCAAAAAAAAAAAAAATATATATATTAGTTAATAATAAAAACAAACATTTGCATGATAATACAGAAAAGAATTAAAAATACTGAACTGGAAAACCTGAATAAGAAAAATTATTCCTTGAATTAAAATTTATAGTAATTCAAATAACTACAATTAAGAAATCTGTGGTTTTCATTAACAACAGCCTATGTCCATAAATCAAGTTTTTTCAGTAGAGCCAAAAAAGTTCTTTTTGAAGCTTATTTAATAAAAGTTAGAAG
Source organism: Nowickia ferox (assembly GCA_936439885.1). Classification (NCBI taxonomy): domain Eukaryota; kingdom Metazoa; phylum Arthropoda; class Insecta; order Diptera; family Tachinidae; genus Nowickia; species Nowickia ferox. The sequence goes on along the minus strand of OW387024.1, from coordinate 94,973,199 downwards.
TTGTGTTGATGTTATAGAAAAATGTAATGTACGTGCGTCCATGTTTTTAAAAAATTACTGAAAACTTTCTAAAAAGCATTTAAAATATAACAATTTGATATAATAAACTCGAAATGAGAAATATATTTATAACATGCGTTGTTATTAATGAAAACCACAGAAATATTGAAAAAAAATTTACAAACCTGTGAAAAAAAGTTTTGCTACCTCAGATGAAATTGTGTTGAAAAACCTAATGTAGGGTATCATTTATATTGTAGTTCACTGCTCTAATTTAATATTTTTATTAGCAGCTCTTTTTCATCATTATTTGTTTTGATTCTTTGGATTTTACATAAACACATGTGGTTACTGTCGTTGTCTTCATTCTTAATTTAATTTAAAATGAGGAACATTTTCGTGTTCGTTTATATGTACATACATACATATGTACTCGTATATAAATATGAAGTGAACAACAAGAAATAAATGAATGAGTGAATAAGTATCTCTTAGATACACAAGTATAACCACATGAACTAGAGATACTACAACACTTTTGCTGTTTACTTATCGTTGTTATTGTTTATTCCAACACTTTTGTAGTTGTTGTGACTTTTTTTTTGTGTCTTCAAAATCTAATAGAGATAATTTTTTCTTTAGTGTTTATATTGTGAATTTTTCCCTTTCCTTAATTTTTTTGTTTTCCTACAAATTTATTTGAGAAAAAAAATATTCTTTTTGTGGTATAGCACTGTGGGCTTAGTTGGTTTAAAAAATCCTGAGGGCAAATTACGGCATTCGATACGACTCGTAATTTAAAAATATTTGCATATAAACTCTATTGAAATATTTTTAAATTACGAGTCGTATCGAATGGCGTAATATGCCCCCTGGGCTTAATTCCATTTACATATTTAAAAATCAGCAAAGTCTGTGAATTATAAAACAGAGGAAGTCACAACTGCAAAATTTCTTTTTTTTTATCGAAAGCAAAAAGAGTATTCCAAATACCGGTTTTAATAATAGTTCTCAATTTTGTATATATATATATTATTTGTATGTAAAGCTGAGAACTAAGAAAAGAGTGTCAGATGTTTTGGAATATCTGATCTAACGTTATTGATTATAGAGCTGCTCTCAGATATCTCAGTGCTCTGATTCTCGCGTAAAGAACAATAAGAAAAAATCCCTTGTCTCCAAGGCCATTAAAGTAAGTTTCCGAACCCGTCTAAGAGATTGCAATAAAAATCGTTTTCTCCAAATGGGGATATGTTAAGCAATCACCTGTTATTCGAGTCTAAAGTAAAACTGTGAAACTTTGTGGGAATTATTTTAGAATATACAAAAACACATCAAACTAATCAGGGTTGTTATGCAATTGTCATTTATCAGAATGACAATGGATTTTGTCTTCATTTGATAAATGGAAACCATCGAATCAGTCGAATTAGTATCTGGATTCAGTAACTTTTATTACGATAATCGTATTGCTATAGTAAATATAACGAAAATTTATCAACTTTGCTAGCCAGTAACATATTTTAACGATATTCGCTGTCAGTTGAAGTAAAAAAAGTAAAATCACAATCTCAAATTTATTTAGTTTTTCTTTAATTCTTCTTTGTGCTTTTCGTTTATTTTGACATTTTGTACGCAGAGAGACAAATAAATGGCGAGTAAAACACAGATGTACACGATATCCTAAAAAATAAATTACAGAAACACATTATCGTTACCGCAATCGAATAAACATATCGATAAATATTACGATTTTCGGTTCGCAAAAAGTTATTGGATCCTCCAGTAGTGCGATTCAGTAACTTTTATACATTTTGTCTATACGATTGTGTGATTTTGTAACTTCTTTTTAACGACAGTACGCAGCTGATATTTTCAGTTGATTTTTGTCGATAAAATTAACAGCACATAAATTATTGTCGCTTAAATAACGACACAGTTGACATTTACCTACAGCGAATATCGTTAAAAATGTTACTGAATATCAAATTCGATAAGTTTTCGTTATAATTATTTTAACAATGTGATTATCTTTAAAAAAGAAGTTAGTGAATCGCACTACAGGTACAGCTGTTTGGCTTTTTTAATTTTTACCGTTATTTTAGCGCGAATGGGACATTTTATTAACAAGCGAGATATTTGAAGAGCAATTTCGTATTTAAAAAAGCAAACAATTTTTTTTTTAATAAATAAAATGTCTGAGGTTGTGATATCATATTTGAGGAGTTGGCGAACAAAACTAGACATGACCTCAGTAAATAATTTTTTTTTCGAAATCTCCAAGTACACATCTATGAAATCACGAAATATTTTCTTTCAGAACCAGTTCGATCCTACCTTAAAAAAATAACGAAAACTGACTTTTCCTTGCTAGTCCCTATCTAGGTAGTTCAGTAATATGCCTGTCCTGTAAAAAGTAGTCTGGTTTTGTTCGCCAGCTCCTCATTTATTAACGGAGGAAGAGCATTTAGAAGGAGTGAGAATCGTAGCAATCCATTATAACTTCTAGAGTCATTGTTAGTAGGCGAGATTGTAGCTGCAAACCTCTATTAACACCTTTGCTTCTATGGTAACTTTACATATCTATTTCGCAATATCAATTAAACAAATCGGCTTTTCAAATGTTATTGGACATTCTCAAAGTAAACTTCCCTCCGTTAAATATATCTTGTACGATTCAACTGGCTGCGACCTTGCGATTTTTAGCAGAAGCGTCTTACCAAAAGTCAGTTGGAAATGATTAAAGTATAAGTCTTGCTACATGTTTTGTGTCAGTTGTATTAACGCGAGTACTGAAAGTGAATGCCCATAACTCAGAAACTAGGACCCGCCGCCAATTTTTTCGTTTAATTTTTTCTTCTTATTTTTTAATTTTGTATTGAATGGGATAATTTTTATTTATTTTTGAGAGGAAGGCCTAAACCTGGTTTGTACCCTTTAAAAGCTTTCACAAGGTGCCCCAAGCGTTTCCTATTTCCTTTGCAGATTCATCTGAATAATATACAAAAGTTCAGACTCTAAAACTCCGATGCGTTAAAATTTGTTTGTGTCCTCTGCCAGCATCAGTCGTGAGAACCTTATTTTTTCTGGTTTTTTTATGATGGCTTATTTTTACTGATTCACCTGAGTAGTGTGCAAAAGAGAGAACTTAAGCATAAATTAGGCGTGATATAACCATAGCCATACAAAACAGCTGTTCGAACCAAACTAGTGGTAACACTGTATTTGATTATGGGTGCAATTAGACGTGCCATAGCCATAACCAAACCAAAATTCAATTGGTTTCTATGGCAATTGCTATGGCATCATGGCGAGTCACCTATAATCAAATACAGTGTTGCCCATTAGTTTGGTTCGAACGGCTGTTTTCTATGGTTATGGCCATGATACAATTATACAAGGTACTTGCACGACTACAACAAAATTGCAACACCAAGAAACACACGTATTTTGTTGGTAGAAACATACCTATAATTGTCAGAAGCAGATGTCTTTTGTTTTTAAAAATAACAATCACAGGGTAACTAAAGTACAATTGCAGAGGCGGCATTCATGCATGATTATACTCATTCAGTGTTGCCAATATGTGTGTAATATACAGTGTGTAATTTTTACTCTCATCTGTGGACCATGTAATGAGATTCATGTATAATATGTGTGTAATTCTACTTTGTGTTCTAATTAATCTACACAAAGCATGTGTAGTGCAATTTTCTTCAATGTGCAAATTCATTGGCAACACTGTAATCATTTTATTCACACACATACAATAACATTTTTGCAGCTTGTAAACAAAGTTTGACAACTTTCTGCATTGTATACATTAACAGGCTGGGCTTGTGCAAGTACCTTGTATAATTGTATCATGGTTATGGCTATGGTACGTCTGATTGCACAGTTTAGGTGACTCGCCATAACGGCATAGCCATAACCATAACCATATAAAACAATTGACTTTTGGTTTTGGTTATGGCTAAGGCAATATGGTATGGCACGTCTAATTTAAGCTTTAAACCTCCATCCACCTCCCACCCGTCCCCCAATCCATTTCTCGAATATTTTTTTATCTTCTCTGCCAGAAACGGTAGGCAATATTTAATTCAAAATTTCATTTTCTCTGTATTTACATTTTAATATGATTTAGAATATTTTTTCTATCATTTATACCCACTGTACTTGTAGTAGGTACGATTCTCTCGTTAGCTATTATTTTCTGTTTGGCGCTGCCGTTTTGCTCTTATTGAAGGTGAGAGTTCTAGAATCTAGATACTTTCGTTGCAAATACACAACCTTTTTGTATTGTAAACAGAAAAGTACAAGCCGACAGACATAGACAGACACACATGGGCCAGTGGCAAGGGAGTAAATGAATGAATAAATGACTTTTTTGGCTGACAGACAGACAAACAGACTCACTCACTGACTAGCCAACTAAGTGAGTGAATGAGTGAATGTTGATGATGATGATGAGCCCAGAAATTTTGTACAATTCTTCATTTGTTTAGTTTTACTGCTGCTGCAACTCGTCGTAGTCGTCAAATATTTTCTTTATTTTTCATTTCTTAAATTATTTTGTACTGTATACTGTATCGCACTATAACGCATTGGATTATTTATTGTTGCTTGTCGTTTAAGATCGCGGCTAGACGTCTAAAGAATCTAATAGAAAATTTTAAGAATTTAGAAATAAACAAAGAAAAAATTGCCTTTCTTAAAAAAAAACTAAAAATAAATAATACTTTGGTTTTATTTTCTGTCAATTTAAAGATAAGATTGTGTTTACAAGTGCGTGCAATAAATAAATTTAATTATAATTGTAAATAAAAATTTTATTGGAAATAAATATAAAGAATAAAAAATAAATAAAATTGTTTAAAGAAAAATCAAAAGTGAAGCAAAAAGTTGAGAAAAAAATTTCCAAATAAAAAACAAACCGAGGAAGTTGTAACAATATTGAAGAGATAACTATAATAGGAGTATTGTATACAAATATTTATATAAAATATTAAAAAAAAATTATACTGTAAAAAAAGTTAAAATTGAAAAATCTTGAATATGTTGGCCATCAAAGAGTGCTTAATACGTGAAGGTGTCTTAAATGTTAATCCTCCAAATCCTTCAACTATCAATAGCCAGTCATCACAATACGATGTGAATTCGCCCTACACTTTGTATAGAAATCGCTTTAGTTTTGGCTCAAATCTTAATATGCTGAACAATTCACCGAAAAGTTTGTATAAATTTTTGTAATACTTATTTATTTTTGTTTCTTAAATTCTTTGCCGATTTCGAAATTTACCAATTACATGTATGTACGACTATCTATTTCTATTTATTTTCTAATTCTTATAAAAAAAAAAAAAAAAAAACAATTTAATTGCGTGTGTTCCACTTTACAGTATTTGATACAGAAACAGATTTATATTTATAAAATGTTTAGTAATTTATTTTTAAAAATCTCACAAACTGCAGTCAATTAACCAAAGAAAAATACACACACTGATTGTAAAATAATGAAAAAAATAATAAAAAAGAATGTAATTGAGGAAAAAATCGGCCCAGAACAAATAATAAAATGTGTTTCAATACGAAATGATGCTGCCAACAAAAAGCAATAAAATTTCATTGATGACATGTTCTAAAAACCACGAGAATTTTAAATAAATCGTAAAAAAGTAACAACGAATAATTTCATATTAGTAAGGAACTTCACAGGCTGCCTGATCAGTTATTTTCCTTATTACAAACAAACTGCTTTTACACACGCACAGTTTACTTTTGGGAGCTCCCCTTTCCCTTTTCTTCCATAAACTCAAGTCTTCGCAAAGTAAAATTTGCGTGTGTAAAGGACGAATCATACCGCTAGTGAAACTCATTATATGGAAATAATGGATATGTGAAGTACGAGTATATTTGTTAATTTTTTCATATGATTTCTCTATGCCCCCTATTGCGACATAAAAGTAATTGCATGCAACTACCCAGCAAAAATTTTTTCAAGATTTTGTAATGGGTAGTACTCTTCTAATGGCTTACAAAGTAATTAGTGATACTTATTTTTCTAATTATTTTATGCGTGTAATAATGACTGTCCTGTAATGAATAAAATAGCAACTTATTTATATCACTACGTGAAAGTACGTATTGCAGTAATTTCCAGTTAATAATGAAATATATCTTGAGAAAAATTTATTGATCGTGAAACTGATCAAAAATATTAAAGTTTTTTCTTATTGAAAATTATTTAAGTAAAGTTTGGCTTCGGTTCGGAAGAATTTAATAAATTTGGTAAAATTTTGGTCTCAGAAAGACACAGGGGTCCACTCTGTAATTCGAAAGGAAAGAAAATGCTTTAGAGTTTGCATTTTATTAACATACAAATTATATATTATTATTATTATATAATTATTATTATTATTAACTTGTTGATGAATGATGTTGAAACTGTGAAAAGCCCTAATGCTCAGTTATTTTTACGACTTGCTAAATTAATCTAATTGTGTGTGTCAATCAATGATTAACAAGATAATATTACAAAACTACGCAAGTTTTAAGTCAAAATGGGCCTCTTCGCATGAGCTGAGGGATGGAAATATTTAGCAGGTTCTATTTAATTTTAATTAGAAATGATGTATTTTCGGGCAGAAGTTTTACTAATAATAACTACGTTATTGAGTGCTCCAACAATGAAAGGTTTTGTTGTGTGAGTTTCTATGTTTCTACTGAGTTCTACTGAACTAAAATTAAGTACATGAACACTTCGTAGAATGGATGAATAATAATGACGTGGGCGTGAAATATTGACGTCGTGGGCCCGGCCGTTAATATCAGTATAAATGTTATGATATCAAAATTTATTCAGATCATACCCAAGGATATACAAGAGGATATTGCGTGACAGCAGCAATTCTTTTGTCAACATATCCGACGTAAATTTTAAGGAATTATATTGATTTCCTAAAGATCTCTATTTGGATTTGCTAAACGAAGTAAAATCACATATAAAGCCAACCTCAAATTTTAATGCACTAAGATTTGCTTGCCACTGGAGGTTTTCAGAGCACAGTGGCATAAGATTATTTTAATTCACTGTCCCAAACATCAATAAATGAAATATATTTTTTTTTAAATAAAAGTTAAGAAAAAGAAGTAGTCATTTTAACATGCTCGCCAACTTTTTTAGAGGAAAAAAATCATCACTTTGTGGGCAATTATGAATAAAATTCCTCGAGAAATATTTCCCGGGGAAATATTCCAACTAATGGCAAGTAATAGGGAAAATAAAAAATTCTAATTGAAAAAAGGAGAAATTTCTCGCGGAAAATTAATCGCATTAATTGCTCTGATGGACGATTATGTTGACCGTAAAATGAACGTAGTGCGTCGCGATGCGTATTTCGAAGAGAAATATGATTTTCAAAATAAATTTGCACAGTTTGGAAGCGGTGTTCAGGCGTCAGTCTATTCATGTTGAAATGCCAAACCAAATTAAACATAAATCACTTGACAGCGTTGCCAACTTAACACCCTATATATGAGCCGCGTTGCCAACTGACACAACAATTTGTTGCTTTGTCGCTTAGGAAACTAAACTGTAAAAAATTATCAAAAAGTGAAAGCTAAAATTTTAATTCTTGCCTCAAAAATTGGAAAAGGTTGGCACATAGTGCTTCTGGTCAGAGAAACAAGTCGAGGCAAAATTGTCGACGGCGGCGGTGCAGCAGTTTTGTGACCGGCTGCGGCGCGCCGAGAGAATTTTCGGCGACTGAAATAAACATATGAAAATTTAAATTTGAATTAAAAATTGAAATTGAAAATCGATTTTCATAATTTTTTCTCCGAAATTTGTCTCCTCGAGCAGATTTTTAGGCCAATGCGAGCCGATACAATCGGCGGCGGCGCGCCGTCGGCTTCTAACCGATTAACTTGTTTCTTTGCTTGTGATAATAGGTCTACAATTGAAAATTTTTTGTTGGTTAATTTAAAGCTGATTAAAATCATTTTTAATTTTTTTTTTGTGAATATACTCGTATGTACGAGTATGTTTGCATTCCGCTATTAACCTGTATGAAGCTGAATTAAACTACTTTTGCTGCATTTTTTAAATGAATTTTTCTGACAAAAAGTCTCTTGTTTAATGTTATTTTTATATTAATGTAAACAAAAAAATTACCACCAGAAATATGAAAAGAACGTTTTGTTGGTTTCGTTGTTAGTTATTTAAATATTGTTCCGGAGTACAAAGTATAATTGATTTTTTTTTCGGTGAGAATTCAAAAAATTCCATTACAAAGTTGAAATAGATGAACGTAAAGTGCCAGAAGATAGAACAGTGTAACGAACTGTTTTCAAAACATTTACACAGAAGGACGACAAATCTTGTTTGCATACACACGTTTACTTTGTACGTTTTCTATTCACATTTATTTGTATATTTATGAATATAGTTTTACTTACATACATAAATATTTCTTTGTAGTTTAAAGTCAGTTGTCGGTTTTCTTTTAATAAATCGCTGTGTGCTTTTTTATTTATTTGTTGTTATAATAGTTTTCTTTTTTGTACATACATAAATACATGACTTGTATGAGTACAATGTTAAATATACGAGTATAATTCTGTATTACATTACTATTGTGTGTTTAATTTGTATTTTTGTATTCATTTTTCATGTATGAAAGGAAAATGAACGAATACTCGTCACGTTCCTAGACATTGCACTTGATGAGATATTTCAAGGGTCATTTCACCTTAAGACATGAATATGATTATTATAATTTTTGCAATATTTGTTCCATTCTTTTTAGCCTTTTCACCTACTGGGTGTTAGGAGACTTCGTGGTCATGTATTTATAACACTTGAAATTATGAAAGACATGCATGTATGTACATTAGAGTGGCCGTCAGTTGTATGGAAATTTTTTTTGTTTCTTATATTATCTCCCCCCAAATCGGTTCAGTTTTATGTAAAAAAAAAAAAAAATACAAAAAAATTTCATAACGATAAGTTGTGTTTTAGGGGGAGCGTCCTATACATTTTGTCGCTTGCAATAACGATTGTGTAATTCTGTATTCTTCTTTTTAACGATAGTACCCATCTGATATTTTCTGCTGATTTTTGTCGATAAAATTAACAGCACATAAATTATTGTCGCTTAAATAACGACACAGCTGACATTAAGCTACAGCGAATATCGTTAAAAATGTTACTGAATAGCAAATTTGATCAATTTCCTTTATAATTATTTTAATGATGCGATTATCGTTTAAAAAAAAGTTAGTGAATCGCACTACTGGATTTAGTAACTTTTATTGCGATATAACATATAACGACATTTTAGCGACTTTGCTACCCAGCAACATAGATATTTTAACGATATCAATTTAATTTAGATTTAATATTATTATTTTTTTTTAAATTGCGCATGCAGAATTGCCACATGATATAGAATAATGATGTGAAACACACAGCTGTATACGATCGTAAAGAAATTACAAAATGACATTATCGTTGCTGCAGTTACTGAATCCAGGTACTGTTTGATCATTATTTTCCTGTTACTAAAACAAAACTTAAATAAACATATGTATTTGAACAAATATCCAGTGTTCTTATATTTGTTCAAATATGTAAACACTGCATCAAAGAATTCATGAGAATATAAAACGAATGATTTTTTTTTCAAATGTTTGAAACTGCAGTAGTTGCGTTTGGGTTTGTCATAAGGGTTTTATCAGGTCATTGCAAGTCTATTTTAATTCAATTGTATGTATTAATTTTAATTTTTTTTTCTTGAAAAGTAGAAACAACAAAACAACATAAACCTGTAAAGAGCTTAAAAAAAGAAAACCAAGAGCAGCATTATAAAAGCAAAAAAGAATTTCGTACCAAAAAAAAATTCAGTTTTTTGTAATAACTGTTAAAAACAAACATTAGGAAAAATGTAGAACAAAAACAATTCATTTGAGTATTTAAACAAAATTTTAATACTTTTAGTATTTCAATTTAATTTGTAAAATTTCACTCTACTTCATAAAAAGAACAAATGCAACCATTCAAAAAGTATTGAATTACATTAAAATTATTTAAAAAAAAAAGATCCAGCAAACAAATAACTATAAAAACTTTTTAAATGCATAGAAAATTATCTAACAATAAAGGAAAACCATGAAAAATATTTCATATGAACACAATGGTTTCATTGAAACTGCCAACTATTTTTATTTACATAGTAAACCATATTGAATTTCAAAATAAGTAATTTCAACTCATAGCCAAAACTTATTTTTGTTGCTACTAATTACACTGTACAAAAAAATTAAACTATATATGTATATCAAAATAATAAAGTTCTAGCGACTGATTATGTAGAGGAAACCAAAAATTAAAAATGCCTAATCGGCATAGAAGTACAAGTATTTTAGATTTTAAACGTATTTGCTTACAAGTGCCAGTCACTCAGGCAGAACTCTCTCTTTTTATGTCACGTAGCAAAACTCGCTGGTTCAATATTTCTATTCTAAGCTCTCTTGATAGTTATAGTGAGACGAACTTCTAAAATGAATATGACAATTTACAATAACTTTTTAGACTTGCATTTTTATACTCGTTTGCATTTTATGTAAAAAAAATTTAGTTTTTTGTAGTAAAAGCACCAGGTCCACTTCATTTTAAATTTAAAACTGCAAAGCGAATGATAATAGAAAAAACTGGAAAAGGAATGTTTACTCTACAGGGGGAGATTAATTATAGAACCAACTTTTGCACCCCAAAACCTTTTTTGAAACGAGGAAAGACAATTAATGGAATTATTCCAGAACTGCTTCCCATCAATGTGGACAATAAAACTGAAAAGAAAAAAGATGTTGCAACCCTTTTATCAAAACATTTTGGAGAAAATTGGAGAATCAATGAGGATCTGCAATTTTATGCTGTGGTCCTAGACAATAATAGTAATAATACAGATCTTGAAAATAATGAAGAATATAGTGAAGATGAAGATTTCACCTTATCAATTTAAAAATTCGTACTTTTTATTTTTTTAAACTTCTATAAATTAACTTAAAGTACAAAATTACTACTGAAATTTAATAAATGAAAATAATTTTCAAAATATAATAAATTATAATTATAGAATTTTCTGGCTGACATAGTACGATGTCATATAGTTTGTAGCAAAAATCGTTGGTTTCGAGATTTCATAGCAAAACTCGTTCGTTCCAAACTTTAATCTATTATTTTTCTATGCTTCAGTACGTTTTAATTTTTCAACTCTTGAGTTTTAATCAAGGACGCGGCAACATGTAAGAATTTAAAGTATTCCACTAATTTGGTCCATTTAATCAGCTGCTATAAGTTTTTGCTTTTTTCCATAATTCTGTTAACTTGTAACGAGCGAGTTTTGCAAATCACCTACTCAAATGTATCTTCAACATCTTAAGTTTTCATGCGAAATAAGATAAGTGGCACTTATTTTGCATGTAATTTACAACAAAAGCCTGGTACTCTGTTCACAATTTCGTGCGAAATGTTGTCAAACTACATGTAAAAGTATTTGGTATGAAATATTTGCGAAATAAACTTGCAAAAGTAGTACTCTGTTCTCATTGCGTAAAACTCGAAAAATGTATCTGGCAGCATGTTTTTCCATGCAATATGACTCTGGCATCATTTTTTTTCAGCTGCGAAACAACATGAGCAGTACTTTTTCGCACGGAATTTAAACAATGTTGCATACCTTCAAGCAATAAAAGCGAGAAATTTATAAAAAAAAACCGCGAAATAATCAACACACAAAAACATACGAAATTGTAGCATACGAGGTCTGATCAAAAAATAACCGTTATTTTCAAATTTCGTGAGTTAAGCCTGGTACTCTGCTCAACATTTCACGTGAAATGCTGTCAAAATACATATAAAAAAAATTGGCACGAATTGTTTATGAAAAAATGTTGCAGAAATAGTACTCTGTTTATGTATGAAATGTATCTTCAACATTTTAAGTTTTCATGCGAAAAAAGATAGGTGGCACTTATTTCGTGTGGAGTTTACAACAAACACATGGGGCGTTTTTAAAAACATAAGAAATCGTAGCATAGTTTCAGGGCTAGTTAATATTATTTACATGTCAAATTTTTCGTATGAAGTAATCAATGTTGCTCAACATTTTTCACAAATTTTTAAAAACGCCCCGTGTGCTTGTTGTAAATTCTATGCGAAATAAGTGCCACTTATCTTATTTCGCATGAAAACTTAAAATGTTGCAGATACATTTTTCCCAAGATAAACAGAGTACTATTTCTGCAACATTTTTTCATGAACATTTCGTGCCAATTCTTTTACATGTATTTTGACAGCATTTCACGTGAAATGTTGAACAGAGTATCAGGCTTAAAACGCAGCGTTTGCAATTACGAAATCAACATTGAAATGGATTTTATATTTTATCTAATTTCTTTTGTTAAAGTATCATTTCAAGCCTTGGTTAATTTAAAGCTCTACAGAGTATTCTAAGCTTTTTAAAGAGGCAACAATATGCCCATACGGAGAGGAGTTACAGGGTTAAAATACTCTAAAAAAAATGTTTCCTCTTAGAATTTTACAAAAGCATGTCGAATACATCTTGTAAGTGAATTGCAAGAGTTGTATGCTTTTCTTGGCCGTTTTTTCCCTAGGAACTTACAAAAAAGAGGCAAATTAAAGTTCCCTTTAATTAAAACCGTGACTTAAACTTTCAAATGCCGCACAGTGGCATGACTTCTTAAATTTTTTGCATAAACTGTAAGGGTTGGTTTTAGATTATTGAAAATTGGCACCAAAGTGATGTCTGACGCAGTTGACTGTGAATACATTTTTACTCATCATGCAGTTTCTTAAAAAAAAAAACTGAATCTTTCGTGTTCATTCACCAGTACTCACGCTCACAGATTATATGATTAGGATTAATTTACTGCAACACTGCAATATAATTTTTAAAAACTTAAACAGATTTTAGAAAAGTATTTAAAACTATTTGAACAACATAAGCAAATAGTTCACCAATTTAAATTCACTGTCCTTCCATATCTAAATATTTCAACCACAACCACACCACCTACAAGTTCGTTTCGCTGTAATAAATATTTACAAGAAAAATTATTTTCTGTTTAGAAAGTATTAAACATTTTCTTTCTCAAAATGTATTTTTCAACAAAGCATATTATTATAAAAATTGTAATAAACACATACTTTATATACATACACACGTACGAGTGCGAACACATATCGTCAGCTGAAGTGTAAAACCGCGTAACTAACAAACAATTTACAATTACATTTTTAATTAATTAAAATACACAAACTGCATAATTTTGTGTTTGTTTTTTTCTTTCTCCTATAAAATTTTACATTTCAGCTAACGATTTGTAAGTATATATTCTCGTTTTTATTTAAAAAAAAATTTCGTAAATAAAGTAAATACTGCCAGGGCGTTTTCATAGTCTTGAAATGTATTTTTTCTCGGTTGACGTTACAGTTTGCCTGATGTAAAAGTGTGTAAAGAAATTATTTCTTTTTAATTTTTGAAAAATTTTATATTTCTACATCGTTTAGTCAGTCGCCTGCATTAGAGTTATTTTATTTATAATAAAGATTTCCTTGGCAATTTTCCCATTCAAATAAATTATAAATTAGCAAAATCTATGAAAACAATTTATGATTTTGTAGAAACATTTTTTCTCAACAAATTTAATCAAATTTTAATGTTTGTAATGTTAATTGGATTAGTAATTGTTAGTTAAATTGCTGCAGAGTTTGTAGAAAATATGTGTGGTAGAGCCAGAACGGTCTCTACTCAACATTGTTGATACTAGGATTGGAATTTTGTCAACTTCTAGTTCAACGACCAGCGTTATAAAAGTTTACATTAAGTTTGAAAACATTTCCACCCAGAGACTCTTATGGTCCCTTGTGCATCATTTCTAAATAATAAATCGCGTTCTCCCTTCCCCAAAACGAAAACAAATTAAGTGATACGTCAATCGTATAAGCTGAATGGGATTTCAGTACGTATTGGTTTTTACGTGACGAGATGTACGTTCACGGATGTAAAGACTGGATCCCAGGCTTACTATGAACAGCAACGTGCGCTTGATAAGACAAATTTTTACAGCAAAGTTGATAAATCAGTGTTACGAAATGTTAGCGGTGGAAAAGAAGTATCAATCCAAATTTTTCAACGATCAACTACAAAATCACTATTGTTAACGGGAATTTATGCTCCTTTTTTGCTGCAACTACAAAATAGTGGGAGAAAAATATTCACTCGAAGTGTAAATAGTAAATAAATAGGAATATATACATAAATATCGTAGTAATATAATTGATTCTATGCACACTGCGCGTATTTTGAGCAACAAAAAGACAATTGCAAGGCTTGTGTAAGCTTGATGTTCAAAAGCGGTTGTTAAAAAATGGGATCCACATGAATGAACGAATTGCGCACATTCACTGCATCTTATTTGTGTCGTTTGTCAGCTGTTATATTGAAATGCATATTCACAATTGCGAAGCAATTTAATCTCTACTTTTGTTTTAAAGTGTGCTTAAACCATCAAACCAATAAATTAGTACAGTATTTAAACCATCTCTAAACGCACAAAATTGGGCGTTTAAACTACCAATACAGGAAATATGATTTTGTTGCTTACAGGACATTTGTTTTGCATTAAAAGTGCACTGAACTTTTTTTCCAAGCCTCAACTTTATCTTTAGATCTCAATCAATCTGTTTTCTTACACTCTATTGCTCCTTTATACTTTTCTACTTCAACAAGCATAAAAATAATTTCATTCTCAGCTTTAAATTAAAATTTTTAGCTTTGTTGCCTTTTTCATTGTGCAAAGAATTGATAGCCTGCTGCAAAACAGTTGTTTTTTTTTTACATTTATTCTAGTGCTGCCACAATATTATTTTTTAAACTACACATAAGGTATGGTTCACTGATTTACACCATATAAATTTAAATTTAGTTCAACTAAACCAGCGTTTAAACTTTCATTCATTTATTAGCCCTTAATCATTCACAAATCAACTGGTTTTCGTAATAACTACATATTTTAATCTTAGTTGACAAAATTGCACTTTTCAACCAGTTGATGGTTGCTGTTAATAATAAACCTGACTACCTGCCATTGGTGTTGCAATATCGGACAATGCTCTACAGCCTCCGGCTACCCTCTATCCTCATATAGCTTACAAACATCGAATGCCCTTGCTCTAGCCGAGCAGTGACCAACCAAGTAGCCTATTAGTAGTGTTAATAGCCTTGTGCTCATAACCAAAAGTAGCTCAGATCACGCCGGGCAAGTCTGGACTATAACACCTTCAATATGGCTCCCTCAGCTTCCTATTTAACATTGACACTGGTCTTGCTAATTCGTAAACATTCTCATTAATTTCCCCTTAATAATGTTGCAGTGATCTAGAACCCTGCCTTCCTAATATCGTATTAGGAGCACTCTTAATAGTTTCGATTTGGCAATGAACCTATGTGATGTCTCTAGATTGACGCCTACTACCCATCAAAAAGTACTGCTTCTCAGAAGCGTTTTTGTAAGGGAGACAATGTTGGAGAATCACTTGCTGTTGCGCATGAATAAGGCATTTTTTTTGTGCGAGATGTAGACGCAATACATTTAACTTCTAAAAAGCCATGATTTTTTGGATTTACCAAAGTGCTTCACAGAAGTAATAATAAATAGTTTTTGTGTACTCAGATGCACAAGTTAATGGCTTGCAATTTTTTTTTTCTAATTTGTCAGAGAGCTCGCCTTACGTTAGTGCTTTTCAGAAGCATTTTTCGAAGCTTTTGCTATCAAGTAAGCAATACATTGCTTCCCTCAGTGTCTAGTGCTTCCAAATCAGCATTTTCTTTTTGCGGGGTATAGGCCCTAGACGATTGACGCCTTGGGAGACAACATACGCAAAAAGTTGTCAAATCTTTGACTTTCCGATTGGACTTCAACCGAGCGAGCCGAGGTAGCCAATGTCAAAGAAAAAAGTGTTGTGGCAATTAAAACTATAATGGACTGGTTTTTTCTCAGCATCTCAAATGTTGGTGCTGCTTTAGGTTTCTATTCCTCTTACTTGACGATTTGCCCGATCTTTTTTTTATTAATGTAAATATTAAATAAACCATTTTTATTGCACTTGCTACGAATACCCGTATCTCCCACCGAAATGAAATAAATAAATAAAATTCACTGCAATGAAATCTCTTTTTGTATTTGTTTAGAAACTGCAACGAAAACATGAAAATTATAAATCCAAAGTCAAACAAAGAAAGGAATGAGATCCTGAAAATCGTAACTTTTTTTAATTTCCTGCTATAATAAAATAGAGGAGGAAATAATCGCTTTCATGCCAATGTTCGAACAACGAATTTTGACGTCCATATGGATGTAAATATGTGTGTGTATTCACGTATGAAAAATACCTGAAACGATTGCATTCAAATTCAGATTTTTTTCGATCACACTCCCTTTAGAAATAATACAATTTGCACCCATCCATCCTATCGCTAAAAATGTTTCATAAATGCACAATTATTTATTTTTTAATAAATTCTAATGTATTTAAACAATTATGGCAAAATGTTAAAAAAAAATATTGAAAAGTAAATACAAGGAAATAAAATTGAAAAGAAAAAGAAACAAAAATTAAGCAAAACAATGACTTGCGGCTAAAGATGCTGGCAGATTTTATATTTCAAGAGAAGGCGACAGAATAAAAAAAAGATTCAATTTAGTCCGAATGGGAATGTTGTTGAAAATAATTCATTTGTTAGGTAAGTTCAAATTGTTAAAAGAAAAGTATTTTCTAACAAAATTTCAATTCCACAAAGTATGCTTGTTTGTATGGATCGCTGTGAATTTGGCCTATAAATGTGGTGATAGTGTGGAGAATGAATGTGACATTAAAGAGCAGCAGCAGTGTTATTTTGACATACAACGCACGTGTTTTAAGCACTTCAAAACGAATTGTGAAATGGAAATATCAGCATGCCGGTATGAAAGGGGTAAGAAGAGTGTTGCATAAAAAAATAGTATTTAGTGTCTTAAATGAAGGTGTATTCATTTGGATTTTTTTTCCACTGTCGATTTAATGCAACGCTAAAGTGCTTTTATACACAGAAACCTAATCTACGTAAGCCTTATAAGAAAGGAAAATGGAAGGCTTTCCCTCAAAATTATATTTTCCTATCTACATCTCTCCCTTCAATTCAAGACTCATGGACACAATCGGCGTATATTGTGGTTTATTAAAATGGTGAATTGACTTGCGTGGATTAGTTTCGCCAATTTTCAGATTTGGCCATCTAACAGGGACTAGGAAGGAAACAAAGTCATGGGAAAATATTTCATTAAACTGTGAAACTGCGAGTCCATTATACCCGAAATTATTCGGTCACGAAAAGTTTTTTCCAATTAATCAATTGCGTTACGCTGTATGTGGCATGTGGCACCGTCTTCTTGAAATCATAGCTACTCCACATCAAGGCCATTCAATTAAAAAAAAAGTCGGTAATTATAACCCTGTAGGGGTCACAGACTCATTTGGGTTGTCCGCATTACCTTGTAACAGGTCGTCGACAGGCACAATACGACGTCTTTGTGAACGTTTATTGTCTGTCCTGGGGAGTAAATGCTAGAAAATTAATCTGTGGTTGCTCGGATTTACGGGCGTTGCTCACCTCTAAAAGTATTTATGACGAAATGATTAATACAAAACAAAAACAAAAAACAACTGTCAAGCTGGTGCACATGTCAGGCAGAGGCAGTATTGCCAACTTAAAGCTCTTAGTTCACATTGTGCCTGCCAAATGCTAAATTTTCCGTGTGTTAAACCGCTCTAAAAGCAAATTGTTCGCAACTCAGTCAGGTTTTACACACGTCAATTTTTCTCGAAGCAATTACTTCAGCTCTCTTTCAAAGTTGTTCGTTATTTTTTTCATACACAGACTGTCTGGTCTGTTCAATAGAATTTCTTATTATTTTACTTCAAAAAAGATTTAAGAATTTGATTTCGGTAAGCGCAAGAAGTCTTCACTCTTCTTCTAACTATCACTCTCAAGAGAAATATTTGAAAAGAAAGTAATATTTTCAACTTAACTATTTTTCCAATTTTGATTACCTTTATATATCATTTCATTTCATTTAAATGTTTTTAGAGTACACCGCATTTCCGGAGAAATTTTGCAATTCTTTACAATTTTTGTGCAACGAAGAAATCGACAATTTTACTTGGCCGCCAGATTATTTTGATGAACAGATTGCAAAACTTCGTAATAAACACCGAAACTCATATGGGAGCAGGTATTAGCATGTAAGAAAAGTCAGAAAATGTTTATGTGTGTATTAAAACAAATTCAAATATATATAAAAACAAATAAAAAACAATAAAAAGTATATGCAAGTAGTTTTAAATAAAATACATAGAAAAGAAAGAAAAGGCCGTATGAATAAAAAAACTATGTTGGCTTACAAAATATTTACAAAAAAGTTTGTATGGAAATTTGTCTGTCGAAACTTAAACCAAAACTATTTTTTATGACTTTAAAATGTTTGGAACCACTTTATTAGTTCGTGTGTAGAGCAGAATAATGACATAAACAAGTACAGGGTTGTGTGGTGGTATATTTATATTTTTAAATACGATTACTTCAAAAAGCAATAAACGGTGCGGAGGGAGGGTGGCGCCATTGGAATTATCGATTGTGCGGATTTGTTAGTCACGATGTCGCAGTGGTCGAGTGAGCACCGAGCGTTCGCTGTGGAGAAATTTTTTAAGAGTAATGATTCTTACGTAATTGCCCGTCGATAATTTTGTTCAAAGTTCGGTATTCGGCGAATAGGTGATGGACCGAGTGTAAATTTAATTCGTTCGTTGACATTGAACTGGTTGAAAGCAGCTTACGTGAAAATACGCGACTTTCAATACGGAAAAGAGCAGCCTCACTGGGACTTCCAAGAGCAATTATTCATGCAATTTTAAAAAAGGATCTAAATTTCCATCCTTTTAAAATTCAAATCGTTCAATAACTGAAAGAAAGTGACTTTGATTTAGGGAAAAATTTTTGTGAAACGATGTTGGAGTGTTTTCGCACTATAAACAACCGTCGATTGAAACATCAAAAACCATTGCATTGCCCCAGGGTAACTGTTTGGTGTGGTTTATCCACGCATGGGATAATTGGACCATTTTTTTCGAAAATTCTCGAGGACAGGCGACGAATGTCAACGGTTTCTTTTTTTTTTTTGCCAAACCTGCGAGCTCATCCATCGTACTCTTCACACACGTGTTTTCAACAGGATGGGGCTACTGCACACACAGCCACACCTTCGATGAATTTGCTTCGGAAAATTTCCTCCAAAAGCTGATCAGTCGCTTTGGGGACATCCCATGGTCACCGAGGTCGCACGATCTAACTCCCATCGATTTTTTATGGGGCTACCTCAAAGAGAGGGTTTATAATGACAATCCCCAATCTCTTGTGGCTTTAAAAGAAAATATTCGTCGAGAAATCAGCTCAATTGAACCAAGTGTACTGCAGCGTGTGGCGCAGAACACAAGGCTCCATTTTGAACAGTGTGTTGAACTCGAAGGAAGACATCTGTATGACATACTCTTTAAAAAATAAAATCCGCATTTCCATTCTATCGTTCAATGCTCTTAATAAAACTTTGTGTCAATTATTACGTTTTTTATTTAAGTTTGAAAATATAAATCTGCTACCAGACACCCTGTACTACCATATTTGGAGTTCTAACCCCAGATTTGAGGAATTTTCATAAAAAAATTTTTTTTTTTCATTTGGGGTTTTAAATGGGGTGATTTAACATAAAAAAATTGGGATTCGATCTAAGACGAGCCAAAACACGTGCAAGCAAAGCAGCTGTCAACAATTAACTGAACATTCAAAATGGCCGAAATTGTCGGCATAAGTGAGAGACATGAGTACCAACATAATGCCACAAAAAAATCTAAATTCGAATGTACGTAACCCGCGAAAATTCAAAATTCGCGATACTTTTTGAACACACCTCGTATATATGTATAAAATTAATAAAATATTTATTTTACTCTGTAATTTTGTTTAATACTTTTGATCTCAGCTGTCACATTATTTTAAAAACAATCACAATGAGTGAAATTCACAATAGCGGCATTACTAGTCGAATACGCGTCATAGCACCCAGCGTTACCATATGTTAAGATTTATCTTATTTAGTTTTTCGAGATGTTAAGAAGACTTAAAAGTTTTCTTTGCTAAAAATAAGATTTTTGTTTAAAGATATGATAGTTATTACTTTTAGTATATTGAGTTGAGGTTACTTTTGACTAAACTACGTAGTCACTGTTAGTTCACTTGAAACAAAATAAATTTTAACTGAATTTAAATTCAGTAAAATCAAGAAAATTAATATACTTTAAAACGACTAAAAAAGATTTTTAGTGAAAAAAAAGATCCTTTTTGGTCGACTTAAAGATGCTTGAGAAAAAAATAATATGGCGACACTGGTCGTACCATCAAATGAAAAATCGTTCGATCCGCACTTTCGGGTGGAGTCGAAGATCGAAATTTGCCCATAATAAGAAATTGAAATCTGAACTGTAGCAATCAAAATTCCTCTCATTTACTTAGTAAAAATATTTCATAGAAATAAAGGTATGAAATAAAAAAAAAGATAAAATTTTTTTTTTTTTTTAATTGATACTCATTTATTTAGCTGAATAAACATTAAAATACAAGGTTATACATAATTAAAACATTAATTGTAATTAAAATAATAACGTTACAACTTCAAAATCTATTAATAGTCGAAACGGAATGTACAAATTGTGTGTGTTAAGGCCTAAAAACCAACTCAAATATAAATAATACAGTACATAACGCTTATATGCGCCGCCATTAAACTAGTTCCCCGTTTTAGCGCACAAAAACAGCGGGCAACAGAAATATTAATACATAATGTATAAACAAATTTGGCTTAAAAGCGCCCCTCGTAAGAGCATCCGATGCTTAAAGAAGTAATTTTCAAGTGACAAAATGAAATAAAGTTGAAAAAATCAGACGATTAAATTTGTTTAGAAAACTTAACAAATTTCTTTAAAAATTTTTATAGAACTTTAATTTTTTTTATTTTTACATACATACACATGTATGTGTGTATTACGGATGCCAAACGGGATTTCAAAAAATCAAATCCCGGGATTTCGGGATTTTTCGGTATCCCGAAATTTTTAGATATTCAGGAATCATCAGTTGACTGACTTCCACCACATCTTGAACAGTCACAAACCTCTTATCTTATGGACAGACTTTCGTATATTGGTTGGTCTATGTATGTATGTATGTATGTACTTGTATGTAATTCGATGATTTATGTTTCTATCAATTATAAAAATTATTTCGGCATCGAAGTGTGTATTTTACCATGCGCACTTAAGCGGAGACTACTGTAAATACAAGGAAACTTAAAAATAGACACAGATACATATGTACAAATCGCTCATTTACTTAAACAACGTCATAACTCAAAAGACTAGTTTGCCATAAAACGACTTAAAAGTTTTCAATTTACACACAACTAAATGGAAAAATAAAATTTTATTTTGCTTTCAAGAGTTGAGTAAACAAAATATTTGTATGACATTTTTACACAATATGAAGAACGATATGAGGATTAATTCTGCATCATTAACTCAAAAATACTATTTTTTGAGTTATGACGTTGTTTGAGTAGATGAGCGATATGTACATATAATTAAAACAAATAAGCCATTAAGTCAAACAATTCTCTTAACATCTGTATAAACGTTTTTATTCTATATTTTATGCTAAGGCGACAAGCAAATAAGAACTTAAATTAGTTCGTATTCAGAACTGATTCGAGCATGCTGTGCAAAATAGATTATTTTTTAAGTAAGTTGAACTTGTTAAATTAGAAGCAATTTCGCCTAAAATGTTATTCCCTAAAGTATGTTTATTTGTATGGAACCCTTTGAGCTTTGCCTTTAAATGTGGCGATAGTAACGGCAATAAATGCAACATTACAGTGAGAGATCAGTGTTATCTCGATAAGGAGGAAGTGTGTTTTAAGCACTTTGAAACGAACTGTGAAATGGAAATATCTGCTTGCGATGAGGAAACAGGTAAGAGGAAGTGGCGAGCAATCTATACAAATTCCGTTATTGTTGAGTAAGTTTAAAAGAGGTCAATTAATTTACTTTTCTCTCTCAAGGCTTGTGCAGCAAGTAAGTTATCCATCTCAGGTTTCGGCCAAGAGAAAACAAAGTCGGTGGGATATTAGCAAGGCCTATTAATAAGATCTATATACCGCTCTTTTGCAACAAACAAAATTTTGTTAAATCGTGATTATTTTGACATGCGTTAAAAAGCAATAAATTACAATTTTTTTTTTCAAATAATGAAACAGCATTCAGATGAGCCTGAAAAAATGCAAAAATTACACCGAGGCCCCAAATCGTTGGGGAGCCATAAAAAAGTGCATGACTTGGGGCAAAACTGGGAGATACGGGTCTTTTTTTTTGGTCTTTTATCACGTAGTGGTGTCCGTTTATTTTTATATTTCCATGACATAAAAAATTACACACAGTGTTATTGTTACTGAGTCCAGGTACTGCTGCATAAAATAAATGCAATATATGTTTGGAAACCTCGCGATTATACTACACAAACAAATCAGCTGTGGCTTATGTATTGTTGTAAAAATGAATAGATCTTATTAATAAGCTGTCAAGAAAATTGCTTGTATTAGTACTAACACTTTTGTAATGTTGCCAAATTGCTTTACGAAAAACATATCGAAAAGGGCGTTCAATTCAGGGGAAAGGCGAAAACCTTTTTTTTTGGCAATTGTACGGGAATTAACGTAACGGGTTGTTGGTAGATAAAAACCAAGGTAGGAAAGAAAGTATTCTGCTCGCAAATACAATTTCATTTGTTTCGTTCGTCTTAAAATTTTTTTTCATAATTTTAAAAATAAGAAAAAATGAGAAAAAATGTATGTTTGTCAAAATTTTAGATCGTCAAAAAAGATATAATTTTGCATAGCAGATAAATTAAATTTTTTCCCCACAGGCAAATGTTTTTTTTTATCATAGTACTTTCCTACCGTTTGACCTAAAAAACACGCCCTTAATCGTCATTATTAATAACTTTTGCTGCCACGTGCATTGTGCAGCTCCTGCCACAAGATATACTTGCTTACTGCCTTTACATTTCCCTTCAATTTAATTGTATGTAACATATTAAATTTTTTTTAGAATATATATCATATGAAGAAGAATATTGTGAATCTCCTCAATTTATCTGCGAAGAAGAAAAAAGTAAAATTGTCTGGCCGCCCGAGAATTTTATGGAACGGATTGCAAATATTCGCAATAAACGGCAAAATATGTTCGAGGATATGTATATTTTAAACAATATTGTGATAAATAAATTTGAAAAAATTAAGTCATTTATAAAAAAATAAAATGTGTTTGAAATACATTTTAAGACAATTTTGTATGAAAAATTTGAAATAAAATACATTTCAAACTCATTTTAAATTTTATGAATATGGGGGATAGAGTTTATGATATTTTACACAATTCGAAATAGACAAAAATTAAAAACGCATGTAAACGCATTTTTTTTTTTGAGGAAAGTTTTGTAAATATAAACAATAAAATTTAATGACTTTTTTTAATTTGCGAAAAAAATATGCCGCCAAAAAGACGTGGATAATTTCTTTTTTTCTTTCTTTAGTCCTATTTTCATCCATACATGATCTAGAAACTAAATCCGCTATCATATTAGAGTTACCACAATATTGCATTTATATATATTCCAGAGCACCGTGTAAAAGGCATACAATTTGCAAAAATATAAATTATATACATACAAATATGATGTAATTGGCAAAAGAAAAAATTTAATACCCATATTGCCCTATTTAAAACGAAGGGTTACCACACCCTTGCATTTTTGTCAAAACGCGAACTAGCACGAATTTCAAAAAAAGCTGAGACCCGTATTTAATTAAATCGACTAGAGATTAAAATATGTTAATTTGGCATTTTTATTACAAAGAACCCCGAACAAAAAATTCAAAAACCGTTATTTTTTACAGAATATGCTTAAAAAAAGGACATAAATGATCGTCCTTGCACAAATTGTATATACAGTTGGACGCGCCTTAAAAAACCTTTCTTATGATACCCATATTGTATATGTTGGATATGTTAGATTCTCAAATTGACAAAACATGCAAAAATAGACTCTTTTTCAAAATGGTCCAGCTCACGAGAGGTCAAAGCTAGAGCCGAAATATTTTAGATGTCATCATAAAAAATACCAATGTTCATTTTGAGGGGGGTACACCTTGCACGCATTTCGCTTCCATACAACTTGAGTCGCTCTAGTGTACATATGTACATTTTTTGTATACTCGTATAAGATGGAATGGAAAATGTGTATGTGTGTATATGGCCATTTGAAAACATATTTTTTGTGTATGTGTAAGTAAAATAGCCCTGTATGTACGCATGGGTAGCCGATTAATAGTTAGAGTATTTTTATACTCATGCGTATGATTGTAGCTCATACAGTCTATGAATTTTAGCTAAAGTTGTTTGTGCTGCGTAATTTAAAAAATGCGTTCAAAAATATTGCCTTATTTATAAAAATTATTAGGGTTAATAAATAGTTTATAAAACCGTAATATTTAAACCCGTAATATTTTTTATGAATAGGGCAGATAGTTGTTGGATGTTTATGGTTATACGTATTCGGTTTAAAATTGATGCTTGTGTTTGCATATGAGCGTGATTTTTATTTTAGCTGTACTCATTCATAGTTGTTGGACGGAAAATACTCAAAGAGTACTTAAAACTAGACCTTTTTCATTCTCTGATTCCCCTTAAAATGTAGAATAATATTTTATGGCAAAAGAAAAGACTGGCTGATATTCGCCCAAAAACATAAATTTTAAAATAAGACCATCGGTATCTGAGTCAAAAGGCTTTTTATTAACATTTAGTGGTTACGCTTTTCTGCGCAAATGTTTGTCAAGTGTGACCGCACCTTTAAGGCAGAATTAGTTTTTGCTTTCTGTTCTGTTACGAATCAGCTGACTCATTTTTGTTTATAGAAATCTTATATAAGTCGATTCGGTTCAACCTGTGAAAATAAAAAAATTTTTAAGTAATTGTAAAGCTGGATTCATCCATTGTTTACGAACAAAGTTTTTGTCCGGCCAAAATTATTTTTATGTGTGGTTTGGCGTCTCTCTTCTTGTGTGAGAGAGAGAGAAAATATTTTTTACGAACAACTCCAAGATGTATCTAACCAGGCGGCAGCGCTACTTCAGCTGACAATTTTTTGCTCTCTGTGCTTTGTAGCTGTAGAATGTCAAAAACTTCGATTTGGTTTTGGTGCAATTATTTTGGTGCTTTTGACATTCTTCGGTTCTTTACACAGCTAAGGTTGCCGTATTTTTGTATAACAAATCCTTACGCAGTCACATGTATAATTACACCATGAACAACTCTCAGCTTGAATTGGTTTAATTTTATATTTTGTCCGGGCAAAATTGAACTGAGATGCCAGCTGTTTTAATTTTTCAGCCAAAGTTGAACTGAGCTACCACATCATGTTTTATGAATAATAAAAGCACAGAGTATACTTGCATTTATAAAAGTAGAAATAAAGAAAAACTGAAAAATAAAACATATTAATATGGAGTTGAACGAAAAAATTGCATGAAACAATTAAAAAGATGTGTGACACAGCAAATTGTAATCATTTGCCGCTGTGCTGCCACTTGTAAAATTCATACGCATCGTTTACACAAGTATTTCATTTGGTAGCTTTGATTTTCCAGACAAAATATTCGAAATGGATGAATCGTGCTGCAGAAAACTCTCAGTAAAAAAATTTTTGTCTGGACAAAACTTTTGTTCGGAAACAATGGGTGCATCCAGCTTAAGTGAAAGCATAAATTAAATAAAAACATTTTGAAATAAATTGTGTGTAAAGAAATTTAATTTTTACCAGAAAAACATAAAATTATATTGAGACATAACAATGGACGATGCAAAACTCTCACTTAAGTGGAAAACTGTGACCCTTCTGGTCAGAAACTGCTGATAAGTTACTACAGAAAAAGTAAGTATTAAAATTTAGAAGCTGAACGGCACAGTACAGAACCGCAACAGAAAGTAAAGACTAATGAAGCTGTACCTTAACCATAACCATAGAAAACAGCTGTTCAAAGCATACTTATGGGCAACATTGTAATTTATAATTATACGTGACTTGCCATATCGCCATAGCCATAACCATATAAACCAATTGAGTTTTGGTTTGGTTATGGCTATGGCACGTCTAATTTAAGCTTTAGTCTTGGCGCCAGTTGGCGGAAACACACTATTGTGAGCAGTCTAAAACGATAAAATACACAATAGCGCCATTCTTTGTCGATTGCATTCTTTTACAAGGTACCGAACAAAAATTCGTTTGATAAACTCTATCGACATCTATCGAAGATTAAACCTTGCTCATAATAACTGCTAAAACCTTAGTGCTGATTTGCTTGCATAGCTGAAAAAATATCGAAAGTAAATATAGGTAGAAGGTAATAACTTTGGGTTTGTGTACTCGTTTAGTTTAAACATGTTGGTTTTATATTTAATATCAAGGCAACAACAAAAAAAAATAATTCGAATCACTAAGAATAGAAAAGCTAGCCGAGAATGTTGCTTAAAATGCATCATTTATTAGGTAAATTCAAATTGTTAAAATAAAAGTAATTTATAATAACATATTTAAATTTGCCAAGTATGTTTGTTTGCATGGATCCCTTTGAACTTGGCCAACAAATGTGGAGGTGAATGTGAGATCACAACAAAGAATGGGTGCTATTTGGATACAGTACGAGTGTGTTTTAAGCACTTCGAAACTAATTGTGAAATGGAGGAGTCGGCATGCAAAAAGAAAAAGAGTAAGTAGAAAATGTCATCAAAGGTGTAAAAAATTCCACTGTGTATCGTCGTGGTCGAAGACAATGATGTCAACTTTTTGTTACGAATTAGTAATTCCGCTTTTTAAAAATTACCGTATTTGGGAAACAATTTCTTTACGTACTTCTTCTTTAATTCTATTCTTTGGACATAGCAAAAAATAATAAATATAGTGAAATACATACGTATGTATGTAGTATACAAGCGATAGCAGCGAAAAACGTTTCGTTAAACATGTTTTTTTTAACGTAAATTCAAATAATTTTTTCGTAAACTAAAGAATGTACCTAGAAAAAAATTTTACATTTATTGCATTTTTCAATGAAAATTCACAATAATTTTTTATTTTTCTTTTTTGGAATAGAGACTTTTATAAGAAATTATTATATCATACCTTACGAGCGTAACTTTTTGCTTTAAACGAACTCTAAATTGCATATTTTTTTAATTAAAAGTTAAACAAGGTTGCTTTTTATTACAGAAAAGAAAACGGCATAAGATTCTAAGAAAATGTAGTCTTCAGTATAATTCGGGAAT
Organism: Nowickia ferox; assembly: GCA_936439885.1. Classification (NCBI taxonomy): domain Eukaryota; kingdom Metazoa; phylum Arthropoda; class Insecta; order Diptera; family Tachinidae; genus Nowickia; species Nowickia ferox. The sequence goes on along the minus strand of OW387024.1, from coordinate 94,945,595 downwards.
TTCACGTAAATATGAAGTTTCGTTTTTGTCTTAAGTTGACTTTCGCCACAAATTTAATGGTCAATAATTTATGCTCATCGTGGTAAACAATTGAATTTTGATCACAGACTTTTTGTCCAACATAAACGTAGTGCAACATGCTACACAGCGTGTTGGTTTTATTTGATTGTAAGAAACGCTCGATTTCTGGGTTTTTTTTAATCCTCTGACAAGCCACAGCCAGACTAAGAAGACGACATACCACTTTATAACTGACATATGGCGTCCATTATTGCAAAAAGCGTTAGCAAATCCTTACCAGCACAAAGTAGACCAGAGGTGACACAGGACGGAAGATAATTGTGTTTTTGTGGTGTTTTAGAGGTCTCGCTCACACAGTCATCAAATCCTCTTTACTTTTTCTTTCGCGTGGTATTATTTTAAAGTAATTACATTTTATTCAGCCTAGTTTTTGTAAATAAATGGTAAAAATTAATATTTGCGAACGAATATACTTTTTCTTAAGTGCGATCGGGCTGGTGTGTGTTATTTGGCCTTCGAGATTTTTGCATCTCACTCGCACTTGTTAATGGTTATCGCAACTAACTGTATCGCTTACAGTTAGTTATTTTGTGGTATTTACCATTATCAAGTGTAAACGTTTTTAATAAGATTTAACTGGTGGAGACCATAAAAAACTCTAGGAGTGGATCCTGGAAACTCTTACTTCCTATACGAAGGTATAGGTCGTTCGCAGCAGCCGAAGGAAGCTTCTACACATGGGATACCCTGGCTATTTGGCTACGTACCTTTGTCAGTTCAAAAGATTTTGAAAAAATAGAGTTTTTTTTTTTTAAATAAATTTTAAACTACTAATCCAATTGACCAAGATTTCATGTTGCAGCATAAACAGATAGAAAACGTCCAATCTTTCTGCTACCTGGATTCTCAAGAAGCCTTTGCAAACTGTATCAACAAGGCAAGAAATGCATACGAGGGCCGTCTAAGCAATTTGAGTAAATCCAATGGGTTGTTAAAATGTACAAAGATTTTAATTTTTAAGAGCTGCCTGAAATCGATTTGCGCTGTAAGACTGAGAGTCATGGAATTCTGGTCATTGTGCTCCCGGTAAACTTGCAGGTATTTGCAAGTCCAGGAATGGTCAACCGTATTCCATATTAGTTTCTTTTAATGTTGTCCCAGGTTTGATTGGAAATTAGGCATATTGAATTACATAGTTTTGTTGCGGCTTGCCTCAATAATGCGCTATATTTTGCTAACGATTTTTTGCTGATTTCAATAAAGCTTTTGGACGGTTTTAGAAAAATTTATTCTATGAAATTTGCTGATTTCGGTCCCAACATCTCTCTTGGCGATGGCTGGATTAAATGGCCATTTGTTGCAAATTAGACAATGTCAGGCTGTGCACAGAAAAAAACCCCATTCCCTAGAATCTTTCCCTACAGAGAAGTAATTAAAAAAGAAGTACATACGGTTTCCAACAGTTGCGTATAATTCTCAATTTATATAACCTTGTGAAAGAAAGTATTTCACTTAAAAGAAAAAACATATGTGTTTTAAAATTTTTTAATTTTTTTTTTAGTTTATATGTTATATGAGGAACATTATTGCAAGAGTACAGACTTTATGTGCCTAGAAGAACAGGAAAATTTTGACTGGCCATCGGATAATTTTGATGCACAAATTGCAAATATTCGCAATAAATCAATAAATATGTTCGAAAAACTCTATTTATTAAGCAAAATTAAAATAAAATAAATAATTAAAAAAAGTCATAAATTATTTAACAAAAAAAAATGTATGTAAACTATTTAACAAAATGTTTGAAATAAACGAAAGCGAGAGAAAGCAAAAAGTTGACACAAACTTATGACGTTTTATTACGCCCCGTTGTTACATGCCAGTAATTACTTGCAAGTAGTGTACTCGTATATGTACATATTACTAACGAAAATCAGGAGAAATGTCAAAAAACACAAAAATTTTTTGAGTGGCTACACAGCATAGTGCAAGTTCATTTTAAAAATGTTGTCAACAAGTAAAGTTCTAGCAGAAATGGCGTTACTTAGCAGTCAATATTGTACTAAAATTTCATTGTTAATACGACTATATTTCTTTTATTTCAACATGAAATTTATGTTCAAGCTTAGCTCTAAAATTACCCTTTGTGTCATTTCTCAATATCCTTTTTATATATACAAAAAATCAGCTATAATATTAACCAAATTAATTAAGTAACTCTCTGTACTAGGTAACACTGTTTTTCGTTTTATCACTTTACTTGCGACAAGTGTAAAAATTTACTTGCTCCAAAATTTCATTGCAAGCTGACTCGCAAGTGGCAAGTGTGGCAGTGTTAGTAAAAAAAATTTTAGTGTATTGAGTTTTTTCACTTGCACTTGCATGTGACAACGGTGGGTTAAATTTCAATAAATAATTGCTTAGTCCCTGTCCAGACTTGCAATTTTTGTTGCAGCAATTCTTGAGTTTATTGCTGAGGGTGGTAAGAAGATTGGGGTGGGGTACACAATTTCATGTGCTCTGCAATTCTCTTTTGTTTTGAAATTCGCATTTGCTTACATATAATTTTGTCTTCTTTTTTCGAATAGTTTTTGCGACGGCTAAGAAAGATTTAATTTTGACTCAAGAGAGTGACCATCAACAAATACATGAAGCTCTCACAAATAAATAATTGTATGTCGCTATCAAGAGGCATCATCAAATTCAGCTACTTACGCTGCAGCCACTCGTTCAATAAATCGCTTTCAATTTCATCACACATACTGTGTGTCAAAATTCCTTGAAATTGATAGCTGTGACACAAATTGATAGTCAATTTCATTTTTTAAATGGCACCGACGAAGACCAGGGGGCATATATTACGAATATTACGAGTCCTATCGAATGACGTAATTTGCCCCCAGCTGTTGAAATTGAAAATTAAATTTCCATATAAATGGATAGATGAATTTGAAAGCAATCAAGTTTTCAATTTAAAAAGTTTGATTGGGTTAGTAAAAAAATTGTGAGTGTATTGCAAATTGAATGGAATTGAAAGGCAGAAATTGAACGTGTGGCCCTAAGTTATTTATATACATATATTGACATCGAGGTGTTAACGAGTTCCTCCATACAATTTGACATTAATGGTAGAATTGGTCGATTCGTATCGTGTTACTTTTGAAGTTGCTGTATCGTTTAAATATGGCTGTTAGTTAGTAAATATGTTAGATTGCAAGCGAACGTGTCAGCTGTTATTGTATTTCTCTTTGCTTTATATATACATGTGTGTGTATGTGTGTGAGAGAGAAGTTAACGTTTGCTCCGTAAAAATCTATTTTCTGTAGACTTCTACCTCACATACGTTACGATACATGTTAAATAAACAGCAACATGTTTTATTTATTTTTGTTTTTTATTGTGTTTAACATGGGCTATTTATGGTCAGTTTTCTTTATTTTTGGGATGCAAATAAAACCAATTTATTTCATCTTTTTTCTCAACGTTTCGTCAGCTTTTTTCCGACGTCTTCAGGAGAATTTTTATTTTTAAATTCTGGCAACAAATTACAAGTATTTTATTATTTTCTGTTACATGTTTGTGGTATTAATTTTTTATGCTTAACTTACGATCTTCAGTTACATTATTAAATAAATTATAAAAACTGGACAGCACGAACAATTAATTGTATAATTTAAATAATAATAAGTAATGGCAAACTTAAAACTAATATCACAGAACTTCACTTGTCAGGTTATTGCAATGGAATATTTTATATATTTTTGATGGATTTTTTAATACGTTGTTGTATTCGTAGGCTTTCCAGTGTGTATCTCTTATTTGCTTTCTTTTCTCTGTCTAATATTTTGACCCCTTTAAAATCTATTTTATGTCCCGTTTCTTTCACATGTTGGAGCTAGAGCTGTTGTCTCTTTCCCTTTGGTTATGCGTGCTTCATGCTATGCTATTCTAGTCCCGAGTTTTCGCTTTGTTGTTCATACGTATACTTTATTGCACCTTTCTGCTTCATTTCCTTGACAAGTTATTTCATATACAACGTTGTCTGTTTCTAATTTGTCCACTTTTGTTCTTTCCTGCGTAAAAAGATGTATCAGTGTTTTGTTTGATCTACATAGACAACGTTGTATACGAAATAACTTGTCAAGGAAATGAAGCAGAAAGGTGCAATAAAGTATACGTATGAACTACAAAGCGAAAACTCGGGACTAGCATTTTCAATATCTAATTAGTGCTTTCTGGCAACCATGAAATCCTGTTTGACTACTGCCTAGTCATTATTCATTTACATTGGACCATGGTGCAATTATACCAGGTGACTGCATAAGGATTTCTAGTACAAAACCGAAGAACGTAAAAAGCACAAAAATAATTGTACCGAAACCAAAACAAACAAAAAAAGTTTTTGACATTCGTCAGATACAAAGCACATAGAGCAAAAAATTGGCATATGAAATAGGGCTACCACCTAGTTAGATACCTAGATACCTTGTATTGGGCCTTATTGAGGTTGTCGAATTTTTCGATTCGATTTCAACTTGCTGTACGAGATTAAAGAAACATAAAAATTTTTCTTTAATCTGGTACAAACTCTCGAAGTCGAATAGAAAAATTCCACAGCCGTAATAAGGCTTTTATATGCTTTCTACAAATCGCGAATTTTTAATTGCCTAGTGGCAATCGAACTGGAATTTGGTTGTTATACACAATACAACCATCAACCATGAATAGTTTAATTGTGATTAACTATTACGATTATTATTAATTAGGGTTAGTTTAAACGTTATTAAATAATTAAAATAAATGCCAACTTTGATTGCCCTTTGGATTACATTTTTTTTGTCGTTTTCAATCAACAATTTCAATTACAATCTCAACCGCAATGCTAAGAAGATTGAAACAAAAAGGTTTCACACTATTTGACATCATTAAAATCAAACAGTGAGATTTAAATTTACATTTTATTTTGAAATAGTTTCTGCATTTATTTTCTATTTCATTAACTTGGCCTTGACATGAATACAGGTGGACTAGTTTCACTACATAGAATTGTCAAATAATTTGCCAACTTTTATTTTCGTTTATATATAATTTATTCATGGCTCATGGGGCTGTAGTGTTTATGCCTTTATTGCAAAGAAATAGCAAAACAAAGACCAAGAATTAACGACACCTAAATAGTGTATTTAATCCGTTTTTAATATGCCTTCCTTACATTTCGTTCAATTTATCTGCCACTTTTTTGTTTTGAATTTGAATTTTTATTTTATTTTTTGTTTATTTTCTTGGACACATTTTTGTCATTAATTTTCGTCGTTATACTTGCTGTCAATTTTCGACGTTGTTATTTTTAAAAATTCTCATTTTTATTTCATTTTAATGCGAAAATGTTTTAAAGCGTAAATAATTACGAATCGATCGATTTATTTTTTATATTCGAAATTCTACTTGAACTGTCATTTTTTTTATTTAGACGCAGTTTAGACAATGAAAATTTTCTAATTAAAATTCTTCTTTTTTTTTAAATAAAAGAAAATAGGAATAGAAAGGTATATACATATTCAATTAGTCGAAATTCGCTTAGTTCTCTCGTTCTTTATTTGAACCCTGAAGCTTTAAAAATTACTGCAAGAAAACTTTCATCATCTAAACTGAAACATGCAGTAGTATTTTTGTAGTAACCTTTATTAAGAGTAGATTTCGAAAGGTTAAAAAAATACTAATAAAAAGAAGATCCAGAGTTTTAAAGTGTTCCACAAAAATATATTTTATTGCGTAGTTCATGCTGCTAAAAAAAATCATTTTGTCACTTTGGACCGAAATCGGATAAAAATTAAAAATACTATAATGAACAAAGGAAGAAAGAAAGCATTTGAATTAAAAAAAAAAAATAATTTGCTGTTGGATGCAAAAAATTTTCTGTCACATTGTCAGTGTTGCCAGCAGCTTTTTAGAAAAATACGTTTTCTCGCCGCTCGTTAAAAATATTTCCCATATAATAATTCCCAAGAATTTAATGAATCAATAAATTGTGTCATTAATAACGAGGCAACGAAGTACTTCATGATATTAAGAAGAATGTTTTATTTATGTATAACATGAATTAATAATATATTTTACAAAAGTCCTCCGTCCATTTTTTAAGCAGCCTTTCCGTTTTCATTCCCTTTTTAATTGTTTAATAAATTTCAATTGAATTTTTTTCTATACAAACACTATAATATTTGGCAGCTCAAGCTGGATTCATCCATGTTGTCCGGACAACATTTTTTTTATACATACTCGTATGTAGTTTGACGTCTCTCTTCTTGAATGAAGGCAATATATGTATATTTTACGAACAACTCTCAGCTTGAACTGGTTTAATTTTATACTTGAACTGAGCAGCCAATGGATTACATTTTTTTACACAAAATTGTATAGAGTTGCCCCATCGTATAAAAAGTTTGCATAGTCATTTTGCGTTTGTGAGTGAGTTTTGTTTAAAAAAAAAAGTTAATAAAAATAGGAAAGAATTTTAATATTAAAATATATAAAATGCACCAAAAAAATAAAGTAAAGTATAATCAATCGCTGCACCACCTTGCAAAACTAATATATTTTGTTTACATATACCAGCTTCAATTTTCCAGACAATGAGAGAATCGTGCTGCAGAAAACTCTAAGTAAAAAATATTTTTGTCCGGACAACATGGATGAATCCAGCTTTAGTTCAACTTTGCCTGAAAAATTTAAAAGTGCTGGCAACTCAGTTCAACTTTGTCCGGACAAAATATAAAAAATACCCATTTAAAGCTGAGAGTTTTAATGGATATAATCAGTTCTCTCTCTCTCAGAAGAGAATTTTTAAATAATTTTTTTTTTAATATTTTAAAAATAATTTCTTTGCTTTTACTTCCAAAAAATTAAACTTTAATTTACATGTTGTGCAAAATAAAATATGTATCTATTATCCCTTTTATACGCACTTCTTATTTGCAAATAAAAATGGAAAGCGTTGCCGTATAATTTTTTATTGTAAGTGAATAACTCACGACAACTATTTGCAAATAACGCAAATAAAAATATTTCCATATAAACTCTATTGAAATATTTTTAAGTTACGAGTCGGTATTTACAAATAGTTTTATTTGCAAATAAAATGTGTGTATATCTGAATTTCCATAAGCTCCCATTTCGATGAAGACATTAGCTTTGCGCGGGGATTTTTCCCTACTTCCGGCAACATTGTGTTATCTTGTTTGCTTTTAGGATAATTGCAATAAAAAGAATTTTTTAAACATATCGCTCATTTACTCAAACAACATCATAACTCAAAAAAACTAGTTTGCCAGAAAACGAGTTTAAATTTTTTAGTCTACACACAACTTAATTTAAAAAGAAAATTTAATTTTGCTTTCAAGAGTTAAAAGAACAAGATATTTGTATGAAATTTTAACACAATATGAAGAACGATATGAGGATTAAGTCTCCATCATTAGCTCAAAAATTCCATTTTTTGAGTTATGATGTTCTTGGAGTAAATGAGCGATATGTACATACATACATACATAATGTATATTATTGGCATGAAAATTTAAGAACGCATTTTTATTTGAAAACAAATGTTTTTCATTCGATTTCAATGCAATAAATTCATTTCATTTGAATATATAAATAATTCTTTTTCTTCTTTGCCCATTATTTTTTGTGGGTGTTGTAGGTTTTTTTTACTTATAAATTGGCTTAGTCTCAATTTATTTGTTTATTAATTTGTTTTAGTTGTTGTTTGGTATTTATATTATTATTAGGGTCTCCAATATACATAAATAAAACCAAATTACAATTAATTTTTTTAACACATTTCATTTTTGAAATATAAAAATTTACTGCCTTATTCATTAAAAATATTTTTGGTTTATTAAAGGTTTATTAAATAAATTTTCTGTGGAAATTTGATTAATAAATCATAATGTGTGTGAAGATAAATATGCTGAGTTAAATATGTTTCGACGTAAAGACTTACGTTACAAGATATTTAAGTGTGAAGATAAATATGCTGTGACGTAACAACATGGGAGTTATTTAACAAGTTATATGGAAAAAAAACATTTAAAAGTTTTTTGGTCATTTTTATATTCGATTCTGTCAGAATATAATTATATTTAATATACCAACAGTTCTAAAATTGACTTTCTGAAAATTTTTAAGAAAAGTCGCTTTTGGTCATACGAATTACCTCTGGGGGATTTTGGCCAAAGTGGCCAAATGAAGGGTTGGCATGCAATGCCACCTAATAGATAGGTGTGTGCATATGTTCGTTGGCAATCGAGCAAGCAGAAGCATTATATATGTTGTTATTTGTATCTTTCGTCTGCATTGGCTTAAATGTTTATGTGGTTGTATACTTTTTAATAAGCAGAAAATATAACATAATGGCCGACTTTCAAAACGTTAATTTGCTGTAACTTCGAACAAAGTATCATGTTTCATAACGCCGCAGTATAAAGCATTGACAGCATAAAACATTTCAACTTTCAAAACTTCGTTGGAAAGTGTAAAAACCCCGCACCAACAAACAAGCAGTGCGTCGGTTTCAAAGTTAAGGCTCATGATTACAATGTTTCGCAACTTTGTATCTGTACACTATACAAACTTTATTTTGATACATTTTGGAAGTAATGATACATTAAGTTGTTGTTGTCCTTTCAATGCTTACTTCAGCATCGTCTTGTATGTTTTTGTGCTTGTATATTTTGTTCTTTAGCTAACAATTTCTGGAAAATTCTTATGATGATTGTTAAAGCACCCCATACACGATTCAATTCAATTTTCAATTAGTCGGTTGTTGTCCAAATCAAAACTGTATGGCTCTGCCAATTGATTAGTTTGGTAGTTGCCGAGTTGGTTGCGGAAAAATTAAAAGATTTTGATTTGTCACGTTGACTAGTAAATCTTTCAATTCGATTGTGCTGTGTGTGTTCGATGTCTCTTGATTAGCTGTCAAAATTTATGTTTGTAGCTTTATTTTGTATAAAAAAAGTTATGTATTTTTAGAATTGTATTTAATTTCATAAAATTTTAAATATAAAATATAAAAATGAATGAATGAATGCGATATAAGTTTTAAATTTGTAATTGTAAAAATTTGGCAGTTGTCTGTGGCCAAGAATCAATTAAATTGAAAGACCCAATTGACAATTGAATTGAAACGTGTATAAGGTGCTTAAGAAACATTTCTATGGAAAGCTTTTGTATTAAGTTTGTTCAGGTAACAGTATAACAGTAATTCATATCTGAATTTCGATTGTTCAATCTTTCGATGTCCCTTTATCTCTCGATTAAAATTATGTTTTGTTAAAAAAATTTAACGCTTTATTTTTTAACTTAAATATCTTAATCTTATTACTGTCTGTATGTACCTAATATTCTCAATGAAGTTACTTTGAAAAAGTTGCTTTTCACTGTGTTTTAGCTTTAAATTTATTTCATTACAATCATTAAAACTTATTTAAGTTAATTTACTTAGTCTCAACTTTCGCAGTTTCTCAGAAAATAATAAAGTTTTTTATGCAAATTTTGTAAGGAGAATATAATTATTTTTAATTTTGTTAAAATTTATTTGTATGTATCTAAAATCCATAAATACTGACAATAATATTTCTATGCAATTTCGTTAAAAGTTATTTATACAGCAAATATTTAAGTAAAATAAATTTTTTTTTTTTTGAAAAGTGTTAATTATAACCTTTTTTTAGCAATAGTAATAATCTATTTCAAGACTTGTGACAAAATTATTCGTCATTGCGAATTTATATTTAGTTTTTTGCTAATACCCTCCACCTACATACGTGCTTTAAGTACTGCTTAATATTCGTATGAAAAGATATTTAAAAAACAATAAGTCCATATTTACACTATGCAAGTCTTATTGCTAAGCTGATTAGTTTGTTAGGAAAGAGAGACGAGGGGAAAAGAAACTTTACTGTTCTCCTCGTCTCTCTCTCCATCAAACTAATCAGCTTAGCAATAAGACTTGCATAGTGTAAATATGGACTAAGTGTTTTCAACAATTAAAATTTTGTTAGTCATTTAAACTGAAGGGTTTCTTAATAAGAATGCAAATTATAAATTTTGTGGCAACTTGCATTTTTTTTGCAGGACGTAGCAACTCTGACATTTAACAGCTGTGACGTATGGCAGCTCTTGCGATGATTAAAAATATAGCGGTACATGACAAATAAAAAAAATGGCTTATTTTGAAATGAAATAGTGCTCCGCTATTAAGACAGCCTGCAAAAGTATTGGGTCCGTAACTTGAAAGTGGAGGATTAACAACAGGTGGCATGTTTTTGACACGCAGCTTGTGTCTTTAATAACTTATGTGACATAATAATATATGGGACATGAAGGCGAACTGTGCAAACACCATCATTTGTTTGCTTCCAAAATTTCCAATTTTGTTGTAAAAAAGCATTGCTTTACAGGAAGTTTTGATTTACTTCTTCACCGAAGCTTATCCTGAATATGTTCGAAAGTAACTTGATTCTTTTTTTGGCCTAAAAGTGTTAGTAGTTCCTTTAGCGTGGAATATTGAGTAAATAACTAGTGAAATTTTTGTTCATATGAAATTTTTATTCCCCTCGAAGGGAAAAATGCTGTCGTGAATCTTTCGTAAAATTGTTTCCCCGCTGTCAGTTCTCAGTGAATGTGAAAATTAAAACAAAAAAGATTTTGTAAAGCTTAAAAATTAATTAAAAATCAAAAAAATTTAAGTTTAATATTAAGAAATACAAAAATTTTGAGATTCAAATGAAATGTTGTCTCTTGGGAAAATTTGAATAACGGTGGGCGTGGCCCCCTTACTTTGTGACAATGGGAAAAAATGTCAAAAGCCGTTTTACAATTTTATTAGATGATTTTATTATTATTTGAGATTTTAATGAATATAGTTGGTAGCTTTTTTATTTCAAAGATATTTTGTGTTTTTTTTTATATACATACATATATACAATCATCGTTCTACAGCCACTTAATAAATTCTGTTACTGTTTTCGTTATAAATGTCCTCCTTTAAACTTAAAATTTTTTTATATGTATTTCTTATCAAGTGTTGGTGTAGATTTTTGTAGATACAATTTCTAGCATTGACGTGTTTTTTTTTTTTTTTTTTTTTTGTAAAACTAAAGTTTGTTTCTATTTTTCGCTGAAATAACACTCAACATTTACTGTAGAGTTGAAGGTAAAATAAAGCTTGTGCCTAAAAGTTTGTAAAAGTGTTAATTCAGTTCATAACAGTGGGATGCACACGATGCAAATACGCATGAAAAAACAATAACACTTCAAGTAGTTTTGCTTTGTGTTTAATATAAAACAATGAACTTCATAAATGAAAGTTGAAATTGCAAACTTTCCCTTGACAAAATGCTTTCAAATAGATTTTTGTGAATGAAAACCAAAGATGACTCTTTCAATGTAAATTTTTTTAGTTAAAAAAAATTAATTTGCTTTTCTAAGTAAAAAATGGGTTTTCAAGCAGGCATTCAAGAAGAATCTAGATGATACCGTTTTGAAAGTTGATTCAAGTTAGTTTTATTTTATAAAATACATTTGATACAAATTGCTTGATTGTAAGACCAGAGTTCGAACATAATTGCTTGAAAATTTAGGCCAATGTTTGGTATAATTTGTTTTAAGGATATGAGAAAATAACTCATTTAACATAATATTTTCCTTGTTTTTTATTATAAAAAAGGTTATTTATTCCAAGTTTTTTAAATAGTTTATCATTTTTAATTTTAGAATCGGCTACTGACATTTCTGTGAATGACTTAAGTTCATCAAATTCAGCCACTGCCAAAACTAACTGCCAGCAGCAGCAACAACAACAACAACAACAACAGCAGCAGCAACAGCAATCACAGTCATCACAACAAAACTCATCCTCTAGACCACAACAGCGAAAGTTACCCAAACGTTATCAAGGACATCATCCGCACTTTCATCATCACACAGCACCAGCTTATTATACAGATCTTCACCTTAAGATCCATACACCCGAAGCTAAAGATTCGGTGAATGAAAATTATCAAAGTGTCTACCGAACACCGTCGAAACTAATCAAAGACGAACATCAATTCCCGAAAACCATTACAGCCACTCTGCCAGCACCCCTACCCCTGAGTCCGCGTCAAAATTTGAGCCAAGAGAAGGAAGCTGGAGAAAATCAAGTATCATTTTTTCGTGGGGGCTCCTCCAACAGCGACCAACGACAACCGAATTGCATCGATCCTTATATGGCATCAAACAAAAGATTGCTGAAACCTACCAAAGGTAATAGTAGTTCCCCCTCAGATCTTATAGTAAACGAAAATAATAGTAATCAACCATTAGCGGCGGCACCGGTTCAGTCAGCTGATGGTAGTGTAGTTTTTGCTTGCACAAATTTTAAACCCTCTATTACAGTCGAAGGTCAATTGCCCTTAGAAAATGTAACGCCTCGTAGTCGTAATAGCCAGCGTTTTGCCAATCGTAAACGAGCTGTGCGGGTACGCAGTGAGTCGCGACCTATAAGTGCTTTATACGATATAATATGCAAGGAAAAAGGCCTCGATATAGCCACCACAACCACAAACGACGAGGACTCTTCACCATCGCATAGTCACGACGATAACTACGAGAAATCTCCCACCAATCGCAGCCACAGATCTCATAGATCCCACTCTCGATCGATAACACGACAACCAACCAAGTCCTCGCTAGCCAGCGGCTATAATTCAAATATGTCTGGTAGCCTGGTCAACAACAATTCTTCGGGTGGCGATCATCCCCAGCATAGAATGGCCTTGCAGCAAAAGAAGCGAAATGACAAGTACTCACCAAATACCATTTTCATAAACGATCTCAGCGATGATGAGGACGACGAAATCGATCGCAAAAACTTCCGTATGCGCCATCTAGATAAAAAAGCCAATCTCTGGGATGAATTGAAGCAATCAAAGTCCTGCTCACTGCCACCAGGTCTCTTAAATTCAGCAAAATTACCTCAAACGATCGAAAATCCACCTACCAATCACGAGGACTCATTATCCAATAATATATCAAACATAGAGAACAATCAAGTATCCTTAGAGTGTTATAAATCCAGTAGCGATAGTAAATCTAATCATCCGCTACCATTAGCAGCACAACAATCAGCATCATCCAATCCATCAAATCCATCATTATCATCAAACACCATCACCAATGCCACTTTCAGTGTAGAACCCATTCACCAGCATTTGAATAGTAGTAGTTCGCTACATGACCAAGCACGTACAGGTGCCGGCACCATTGCGACAACATCCACCACAAACAAGTCCCAGCAACAGGATCAATTGAAGCAACAACAATCTAAAACAGATCGTAATTCACGCAAACACCGTCGTTTGCGCGACGACAAGTCCAGACGTCATACAGATGGTGCCATAAAACTATTTCCGTCCGGTATAAATGATCTGGATAGTGATGATCTGCCTCAACATAATGACACTAATGATGATGATGGTCGTCAGCAGCACATCGATAGTTACGTTAACAGTGACGACGATGATGACGATCAGCATCATGCTTCACATTATCATGATTTAAATGGTGCTGGTCACGATTTCCATACTTTATTTGGCTCTGCTGCTGCTGCAAATGCTAAAAGGTAAGTGTTTTACAAAAAACGTATGCTTTAATTTTTGTAGCAGTAGTCGTAGTTCAACTAATGCAAAGCTGACTTTTTGTTTTATTTTGTACTTTTATGTTTATGTTTCTACCTTTCCACTATAATCGTTCACATAGACTTTGGAATTATAATTTTGTAATTATCCTTGAACTTGAATGTCTAGAATAACATGACCATTCAATTTAAACGCAATTCGTGGAACTAAAATGCCACTTAAGGGTTCACTGCAATTGATGTGAGTGATATGCGAAACAAGTTTGGTATTTAAAAGAAGCAGTGTTGCCACCTCGTCAGTGATTATCCGAATCGGGTGTAATTTTTACTGTCGTGGATAAATTCTTTTAGATGTACTACATATATCAGGTGCAATCGATAATGAAATGATGGTTTTTTCTTTTGTTTTTCATCACTTAAGCTATTCTCTGATACACTTAAATAAATACAAACATACCTACATTCTTAATTTTGCTGGGTACCTTAATTATGATAAAGCATTTTTTTGTTCTTCCTATTTAAGCTGTGTAGGTCGAGCATTAATTTCTTCAAATTAGTTAGAAACCGAGATTTTAAAATCCTAGAGCTTTTATACTTAAGAAGTTTCCCAAATAAAATCAGGATTTTGATTTAATGATAAAACTTATATCATTTATACATATATTGTTGCTCCGAAAAATACACAGTTTTTCCAACCTTTCAACCAAAGTTACTGTCACTCCATCGCTTAATAGAGATTTACAAAATCTTAGTTTTCGATAAATATGAGCTTCATAGTGAACCAGAAGTTCATGTTCCCAATATTACAAAAAGTAATGGACTTACTTTTTATTTTCCCATTTTCAAATACTTCAATTGAAAGAATATTTAGCATTTGTAACACTTGTAAAACTGATTTGAGAAACAGTCTGTCACCTAAAACCATTGCAGGAGTTTTATTTACTAAAAAAAAGGCATTCAAAAGAACGGCAGTGAACACTTTGAAGATTCTCTAAATATATACTTTGTGGAATAAAACGTTAAATTGTGATCAGGTGTATTTTCAGCTAAATCGGGTAATTTTGCTTTATCTCAAGTGTAATTTTGAATCTTGCTGCTGGCAACACTGAAAGGAAGTATGAAGATTTGGCTTGTTTGTTTTTATGGTTAAGCAATTGTCAAATAAATATACTTCGGTATTTTAAACTGAAAGGAAGTGTAAAACGGAATCTAATTTAAGAGAATTTTTTTTCAATAACCAATATGATGTTTAAGTTTAAGTGTTTTGTTTAATACCAGGCATCTCGTCAAAAGGCCTTGTATGCTATAGTTGTCTTAATGATCAGTGAGAATTTACTGTATGGAAAGTGTGCTGTGACACAGTCAGCCTTTTCTGTATGAAAAGTGGAAAGTGAGAAAATCAGACTTTTCTATGCGAAAAGTTCGCTGTTGTGACACAGTCGGGTGAAAAATGTACTCTGGCACATTCGGACATTTAAGTAAGAAGAGTGGGCTGTGATATACATACATACATAAGTATATGTATATACATACATATATATTACAGCAGGTATGTACATATACATATGTACATACGTTTGCCCAATTTTACGTAGGGACCAAAAATTACCCAAACTGAGAAGACTTCGATTGTCAAAATTTTAAGAATTTTTTTTTTACAAATTTTCATCTTGCTATTTTATGTGTATATCTCCTGAAAGCATTTTACACCTAAAATGTAAGGTTTATGGCCATCTTCCACGGCATGTTTTTTACAATTCGTCAGCCCATTATTGGTTTGAAGCATATGCCAAAAAGTCGGAATTGAGAAAAACGACAAAGAAGGTTTACATGAAGTTTTCGCAAAGTATACACGATAGAATTTTTTTGTATTTTCGCCATTGCTTCCGACACATGTTTGGAAGAAATGTGTAAATTTTAGTGAATTTTCACGAATAAAGTTAGAAGTTAAAATTACTTTATTGTAAAATTAAAAATACGTTTTGTGTCGCATACACCAATTTTCTTAATTTATTTTCAAAAAGTTGCTTTTTGTGCTCCATACATATACAGGGTGTTTTTTTAGAGGTATAGAACTTCGAATTGAAATAAAACACAAGAAAATCGTTTTAATGTCCATCAATTTGGCTTTATTGGAAGGATAATTTTATGCCATTAACGTTTAAATATGATTTCGGGCATGTGGCCGCCGCGGCTGGCTCGAATAAAGCCAATTCTACAGGTCCAATTTTCAACCACTTTTTCGAGCATATGGGGCCGTATGTTGGCAATAACGCCACGAATGTTGGCTTCCAAGTCCCCTAACGTTTCTGGTTTGTTGGCGTAGACGAGCGACTTCACATATCCCCAAAGAAAATAATCCAATGGTGTCAAATCACACGATCTTGGTGGCCAATTGACAGGTTAACCGAATTAATTGCTCTGATGGACGATTATGTCGACCATAAAATGGACGGAGCTTGCGGTAAACTTCGCGAACTGAACCATTATTTTCGAAATAAATTTGCACGATTTGCAAGCGTTGTTCTTTTGTCAACCTGTTCATGATGAAATGGCAAACCAAACTAAATATTAATCACTTGACAGCTGACAAAATGGCCGCCAGTTAAAAAAGTGATGCCAACTTAAAGTTCTATACCTCAATAAAAAATACCCATTACTTTACTGCTAAGAATTGAGAATTTTGTTTTGTTTATTTTTCTTGCTGTTTAGAGAAATAAGTCGATCGCTTAACGCTGACCAAGAAGCCGCCTCTGTAATATTTTTAACTATCGATCCGCTTATACACTTACACAATAAAAACAAGTAATTGAAGTGTATTTAATATAAAAATTAAATTAAATGATTTCTGTTGTACTCAAACATGCATAGTTAAGGTTTCTTTTATATTATTTTAGTGTTTAATAAGTTTATATTAAAATATTTAATCGGCGGCTGCTTCTGGGTGATGATATTTCTGCTTAACAGTCGCCGTTGAATTTTTCTTATCGCACTTTAATTTTTATTATTCATTTCTTATAGAAATGAAGCAAAACAAGAGTTAACTTTACTTGGCATGTTTTTGTATGAAGAATTTGACGCAAACGCCAAACTGTGGCAATACTTATTAAACCTTAAAATAGTTGAAATGGAGCAAAATGAATGCTAATATCTCAGAAATCATAATTAATTTCGCGAACTCGAAATATATACATATGCACAATACTTAACTCATTTTTTTTAAATGGTCGGTGGGTCAAACCAATAATGGGCTGACGAATTGGCATACATACTTACAAAAAAAATAAATAAAAATATGCTTTTGTAAAATTCAGGCGGCAATGTCAGATGACAAAATTTTAATTAGAAGGCGTTCTATTTGCTGACAAAGCATCTGACATCAGCTGTTTTTATGAAGCAACAGTGTGTGTGGTGGCAAAAATATAGAGTAAGAGATCATGTCAGACGTAATTGTACATTTGAGCTAGTGTGTAAAATCTTCTGTACAATAAATAAAATTTTGACAGACATGAACAATTACATACATATGAGTTACAAAAATTACAAATCAAATGTAAAAAACATGTCGTCTCTACAATGGGCTCCCAGGCCAACTCACCATGATAATAAACAAAAAGTATGGTAATTTTAATCCTGTTATAGATTGCATTAGTTACGTAAACTTTATAACGCACCACGTTGTCGAATTAGCTGTGAGACTTGGTTGCTCGAAATCCTTTTATAATTTAAATGAAATAAAAAGTTGGTTTTTGAAAAATTTCTATCTCATTGATTTATTGTATATTTTTGTCGAGCCACACTAAACATATCGAAGTTACAGATTTTGTTTTTTAAATAAATTGATTACACGGCCTCAAACTTACCATTTCCTTATTATTAAAATTACTTGAAGTATAAAATTGACTTTAGTATTAAAAGCGGATCTGTTCACATTTTTACATTAAAATTTAATCATCATTATCAAATTTCTTTAAATGCCATCATGTGGTTAGTAAAAATATTACTTTCGTTCAATTAACTTTCTTAAAAATCCGCTTTACTTTTAATTCCCAACAGATGTGTTTTACGCAAAAAACATGAAAAACATTGAACACCTAAACAAACGCCCATCGATTTCTAAGAGCGTATAAATTATTGACCACACTGCATTTTAATTTTAATTTTTTATTTTTTTGCTTATTTTAATTTTCTTAACGTGTTATTTCTATACATTCAATTTATTGTATGTAGTTAAACGAGCTTTAGACAAATTAAGGTGTAACTATTCATACATCCATTCAACGACAGTGACGCTATTTGCCAAAAATGAAACACTGTTTGCCGCGCTTGTCTGCTGTCTGCTGCAGTGGCTGACTAAATTGTCTCACAAACATTTATTTTTGTATTTATTTGTATCTTCATTCAAACATGTTCATTTATATGCAAAATTAATTGTAATTTCACGCACTTGTTTTCTCGTACCCATAAGATGACAACAGTGGGTGTGGAGTAGCGAAAAAAGTGAAGGATATTTTTTATTTATGCTGGTAATTAAAAAAGGTTTGGATAGATAGAGAGAAGGTGACAGCAAAAGAAAAATGCTGTAAAAAACTATGATGGTTAAAGAATCATTAAAAGAAATAAGAAAAAACGCAAAAATGCATATGATTTGGACCATTTTCATAATTAAGGGCACACATATTTGCTGTTTTTTTAAAAAGTTACTTCCCCTACTGTGATTATAATTTTGTAATTCTCAATAATCTATTGAGAGTTTTTCTATAAGAATTGGTTGAAGTCTACTGACGTGTTGCTTACCAGCAACGAAATGCATCTAGACGTGCTAAACCAACAACAACAAAATAATTTTTTAGTGTATCCTAAAAGTAATAATTCTGTAAAAGCTGGGATTTGTAAGGTCACGCCCGTCGCAGCCTTCTGGTGGCCACCCTAAGCAAAACTCATATCTTTTCATTATTGAATGTTTTTAACATTAATATCCTTTTATTTAAATTATAACCCTTTTTTATTTAAATTATAAATTATATATTTTTTGATAATAACATGGTCACTTCAGTTACAATGGAATTACCCAATTTTGGAGGCATCCTAGCCACTGTGCCACATTAGATAGATTAGATCACACCCCAGGAAAAAATAAATAATAATAAACATACCACAGACTGCCTAAAAACTCCAATTTTTAATATGTGCAAAGAAAAATCTCGCCTTTGGCCATTATAACAAAAAAAAAAACAATTACCGGTTTCAGATGCGGTTAGAAAATAAATAATTAACTAGTACTTCGTATACAAATTTAAATTTGAAATTTGTTTAAAAATCCAAACGCACTCATATTATGTTTATGATGCTGTTTATAGTGATACTGCTGACAGTGTTGAATGCTGCCGCATACATATCACATCAATACGGCAATATCTTGTTTAGTGCAAATGGTTTGCAACTTGTTGCTCAACCAACGAATGAACAAGGTTGCCAGCAGGCTTTAAATAATTACACTACAGAAATCAGGGATCGTAACGATTATACACATCTGGCATTTCTTGTGTTTTCATTTTCAAAATATGTGCAACGCCTTTCACATTATGTTTTTTTATATGGAAAACAATGTCAGACAACGAAAAATATTGAAAATGAGAAACGTTGCCACTACTACACACTGTTGCGAAGTCACAAAATGTCATGTGTGTACCCGGCAATACAGCGACGCGAGAGTTGTTCTTCATCCTAGAACTGCTTTGCGGCTGACTTTGTAATAGTTGTTTTTCATAACATTATACTTCAGATTTGAAAATTCGATGTCTCACGGCATTAGTCCCAAAAATTATCTGGAAACATTTAGACAAGATGCATTTACTACATTGTTTTTTCTGTTATGCCTTCCTTCGCTAAACTTGACTCCTTAAACTTGTAGTACCTCAAAGAACAAGGCAATTCCGCCAAAATAAAATATGAAAGCTGTTCAAAAGGTGGCAAAGCTTTTGACAACAAGATATTATTTTCATATCGTCCAGAGCCCTGGGACCAATTTATGACATTCTACATATATTGAACGAAATTTACAAACGTTTCGATTTGAATTCTATTGAAATTTTGTTTGATATCAAGTGACATAATTTGCCCGCTGTATTACCAAACTCAGAACCTCATCGTTTTTTTAAATTTGTTATTTCAGAACTCTGGAGTTTTTTTTTTGTCCAAAATAAAGATTTATTTTGTAATAAAAAATTAAGCTTTAAAAATAATTATTGTTTTCTAAGCAAAATATAAAACTTGGAAATTAGTTTTTAGTTATAATAATCTCTTATTTTGTTAAGCTCAAGGTCTCTTGTTTAAATTAAAAAAAAAAATTAATTATGATACGATATTTCGCCACTCCTTTGTGTGGCTTCTTCAGGAAAATGTAAAAAAAAATTTCCCAAAGAAGCCACCACAAAGAAAATTTTTTATATAAAAACGAGAGACATTAAGCTTAATAAATTTAGAGATTATTATATCTAAAATAGGTCAAAAAATTACAAGAATTAGTTTTTAGTAATTTTTTTTTAAATAAAAATTACCGCCGCCATATTTAGTCCGCTAATATTGTGGCATTTGTCTTTTATTATAACTTCTTTGCTTTCAAATTTAAAAATAATCATTATTCGCGGTCCCTGATAGAAATTGTTCCAAAAAATATCAAGAGAAAAAGATGAGCTTTGTTGAAAATTAAACAATAATAAATAAATAAATAATAAAAAAAAAAGTTATAAAAATAGATAAAGATAGACGTGATAATAATAAATTTTAGAGATAACATTAATTAGTATGATTGCATATAAAACTTTAGAATTAATGTTTGTTACCTCTACATACATACGTACAATTGACTTGATAAGATAAAATGCAAACGTGGTTTTTTTATAAAAATACTGAATTTGTTCTAATTACGCTTTCTTTCCATATGACATGATTTTATCGTAATTTTTTTAATATATTAAAATTTATAAATAGATGCAAGTATACATATGACGAAATAAAATAAAAATTAAACGGTGTCGTGAAACTTTTTTTTTATTATTATTAAGGAGACGAATGCTAAATTAGACCCCAAATTTCGAACGATATCATTGTCAGACTTACAAATGTCTGTATGTAAATTAGAGCCGTTATTTTTTTATTTCTTATTGTCTCCCCCCAAATCGGTTCAGTTTAAAGAGGGCGGATCACTAAGTCCGTGACTTTTCGAACTTCCCTCGTAGTTATATGAAAAGCAACACAGTTCCCATCAAGTAAAACCTGTTAATAGACTACTGTCAAATTTTAAGCAAGTGTCGTCATTTACTTTGCGTTTAACAGCTGTTCAAAACATACAACCTCGTGTATTTTTCTAAAAATGGAAAAAAGTGAATTTTGAGTGCTCATTAAAAATTATTTTTTGCGAAAAAAAACAGTCAATCAAACCAAGGAAAAGCTCGATAAATACTATAGAGACTATTCACCATCGACTTCAAAAGTAAAAAAATGGTTTACTGACTTTCGTTGTGGTCGCACAAGTACAAAAGACGCTGAACATGCTTTACGGCCAATTAAGGTCAGTACACCCGAAAATGTTGAAAAAATCCACGATATGGTGTTGGCCGTTCGAAATGTAAAAGTGCCTGAAATTCTTGATGCTATAGGCATTTCATATGGCAGTGTGGTTTCAATTTTAAGTGATCAGCTGGGTTTAAGAAAGTTGTCTGCAAGATGGGTGCCACGTTTGCTCTCAATTGACCATAAACGTAAACGTGTGACAACTTCAAAGGATTGTTTGGAGTTGTTTAACCGCAATCCGAATGAGTTTTTGCGGGGTTTTGTAACTGTGGATGAAACGTGGATCCATTCTGTACTCCGGAGAACAAGCAGCAGTCTAAACAATGGGTTTTTCCGGGTGAACCTGCTCCGAAGAAGGCCAAGGTAAGTTTGTCGACCAATAAGGTGATGGCATCAGTTTTTTTGGATGCACATCGATTACCTTCAAAAGGGAAACTTTATTTGGGCAACAGAAGGGAATCTCAATGGACCCAATTGGGTCTCCGAGTGGAGGTGCGGTATAGCACCACTCTTCCTAACCTAACCTAACCTACTAGTACTTGGAAATAAAAACAAAATTCAACTTAATAATGTTCGTTACTGTGTTCAGAAGAGAAATTGTAAACAAATAACAGCTGATGCACGAGACCAGAGAGAAAATCAAACTTCATTAGGTTTGTCCACAAAGCACCGTTACTTTTACAAAAGTGTACCAACTTACTCAAAACCTTGTTCAGGATCAGCTGATTCGTAGCGTATAGGTAAGAGTACTTCTGTCCATACACTATTATTTTTATTATGTAAAAGTCATGAGCACCGTGACTCAAATGATGATAATTTGTGCAGCGTCCATACAATACCATATCAGCAGATACTAATCCTAATGTAACATCAGAGCGCCCTCCTTCGTTGTGTAGCAGAATCATCGGCGAAGTAAAATAACCAATAAAATGGCTACTAAACACAGCTTCAAAAATGTAATACGCCTCATTTAACATCAGAGGCGCTGCAACACTGCATTATTAAAAACGTGCAAAAAGCAGAGTTGTAAAAGAATGAAGCTTTCCTATATCTCTTCCTTCAGCACATGTCTTCTCTATCACTATCCCTTTCCTAAAGAAGGTAACACCTAGTAATAGTAGTAGGCTTTCATTGCCTGAGTGTTACTTCTCTTTTTTAAAAAAATTAAAAAAAAAATATCATAAGAAGTGAGAAAATTTCAAGTGATATGAAAAATTTTGATTTAGAAAAGGTTTACAAAATAAACTTTGTATGGAAATCGTTTATTTACTCCCTGTTTATACAATCCAAGCAAAGACTACTGCTAAAATTTTTTTTTTATAAAAATCACTCGAAGAAAAAATTGTATGTATGTATGTGAACATACATACTCGTACATACGAGATGTATTCAAAAAGTATCAGAAGGCCGCGAAGATGTGAACGACGAAGAGCGTGCCGGACGCCCGAGCACTTCAACAACAGACGAAAAAATTTATGAAGTGAAGAAAATGGTATTGGCCAATCGTCGAATCACCATTAGAAAAGTTGCTGAGGACCTAGACATATCAATTGGCTCGTCCCATTCGATTTTTATCAATGATTTGGGCATGAGACGGGTCGCCGCGAAATTCGTACCAAAATTGCCCGCTTTCCCGTGTAATTACAAAGTGCGGGGGAAAAGCTCTAGTTCCCTGGTAAACCCAAAAATGTTTATGTAAATTTGAGAATTTTCCCACATAGCAAATTTTGATTGCAAGGCCAAACAAGCAGATAAATGCGGCTGGTAACTCTGTTACACTTAGTCGGAGACATCCAATTTATTTATTTCTGTTATAGTCATAAATCCACCAACTAATTGGTTTGAAATTCATATGGTTCAGTCTCTATTTATAGTGAATATATTTTTTGTGTGCAGTTTTTCTATTTAGTAAAACTACTTGTTTGTATTCATGTCGTTTAAGTACTCATAACTATTGTCGTTATAAATTTTTTCTATGACGATGGATGACAAACGAGATTGTGGTTGTTATGGCTGGCTGATGGTGGTGATGATGCTTGCAGCTCAGCTTAGTAGGGAATCAACTGATTTATTTCGGTGAGACAAAATAAAATAAATAAAATAATGATGTGCTTATTTTACAATTTTTTAAACTCTCTTCAAAGGTATAGTTTTCCGAAAGCGAAAGTTTTCCATTTTGCCCTGTGATATTTGAATAAATAAATAAATAGACATTTTGGTTTAAAATACATGCATACATACAGACAGACATATCACTCCTTTATTGCAACATAGACATATCTCAAAAAATATATTTTTGGAGTTAATAATGCATATCATATTTAATCTTGTGTAAAATATGCATATAAAAGGCTTGTTTGTGCATGCACATCTTGAGAAAAGAAAATATTTTTATATCTTCATGGAGTTGTGTTTTTGAGTTATGCCTCTGTTGCAATAAAAGAGCGATATACTATATATGTACATACCTACAATGTAGTTGCAATTAATGCATACAAAATAAGCGACAGCTTTAGTTTGCCACAAGGAAATAAATACATAAATATTAAAATCAAATGTTGAAATTGTAATGCGGATATGTTTTGAATAAAAGTCTCCCACTTCACACTTTAAAGTGGGTTGAGGTGGTTTTATAATACATATGTATATCTACTTACATACAACTTCATAGGAGGTAAACAATTTTAAATGCTCTTGCTTCTTCTTAAATAGTACCTAAAGCGTTTTAAATCAATTAGAACTGAGATAAACAAAATGCCAGCTTACCTTGTTCCATTCGCCAAAGATGGGTTGGGACGCTATGGTTAACTTTTTTACAGTGTTTGCATATTTATTAATTAGTAAATTGGAGTTGTTCGTTTCATACATATATTCATACAGTTACACAGAAAATAGTTCGTATTCCCGAAAGATACTGTCATCCAGCGAAGATATTATGAATTTAAAAACTTTAGAATACCAAATAAATACTCGTATACATACATACATATGTATGTGTTAATGCACATATCTATTCCGCAATTTAGAATCAAAAGTTAAATAATTAAAATAAAAAAAACCAAAATCACTTTCCTAGCTCAGACCACACTATGCAAAAAATTTAGACTTTTGGAAAAACACACGGACTGGACAGTATAGGTTCGATAGTACTTCTAAAGTGGAGTAAAACCCTGTACTCAGCTTCCCGATTTTGGTGACCAATTGCTTTTTATGGGCCTAAAATTGTATTGATATGTTCACAAAAGTTGTTCAGTTTTACCGTAGCTACAACTTTGCCAAATATTGTTAGCAAAAGTTTAGGAGTCCCTTTAAGTTATTCTGAAAAAAAGCGAAAAATGTTTTTTTCCTTAATTTTTGCACAAAAAAATTGCAAAAAGAAATGATTTTTTTGGCATAAGATGCTAACAAGATTTGTTTGGTAGACTCTTAGCTACATTATTGCGAAGCGCTAGCACTAAATCTCAATTAGATGTTGGCCAAAAACTGATGACACCATTTTTTAGGGGCCACCAAAATCGCCAAACTGAGTATAGGGGTTTGCTACTCTTTGTTAGTAGTATCGAACCTATACTGCCACAACCGTGTGGATTTTTCACTGTTGCCCAGTGTAATTATACATACCCCAAAAGAAATTTGCATTTAAACATTAAACAATGGAAAATATTTTGCCTCTACTATTGATTATTAATAGAAGATATGGGGGTCTTTCTTGTTTTATCCGATATTAGGTTCCCTTCATGTTCGATATCATCCCGGAGTTGCTTTTAATTTTTTCACATTTTTTATAAACACATACGTGTGCGTGTCATCTTAATTCATTCCACAAATGCTTGCAGGGTTTTTAATCTGATGATTAAGTTGTGAATACACAGGTTTTGTTAGATCATGGGCCTGTCCCACCATGTCGACAACGTTCGACTTGTCGCACACTTACATTCAAAACAAAAACAAATTTAAAGATGTTGTTTTTGTTTCAAATGTAAGTCTGCGACAAGTCGAACGTTGGGACAGGCCGTAGGTCATCGTCTTCTTAGAAATGACAGTGGCATTTTAGAACCAACTTGTTTGCGGATTCTATCAAATAAACTTAATCTAGTCTAATTGCTGAATATCACTTTCGCCCAGATATCAATCAGTGTGTAAACATACGGAATACGACTGTCGAATATCAGTCACTCCCTACAGTTTATTTCAGTAATTCGAAGCGTTTCAACGTACTACGTTAATATAATGGTCATAATTTAACACAAACGTCCTGTGGCTTTCGACTCAGTGCCTCGTTTCTGTAACTTGTGAGAAGTTCTCACATCGAGAAAAATTAAATAATTATATTGGTCGTCCTATTTTACACAGGGTTATTCATATAAAAACTTAAATAAACTTGCAAAAAATATCAACAAATATAGTATAGTGGATCCAGTTAAACCCCTCAGTAATCAACTTCAATGTACTCGTATTTGTAATAAAAAATATTTTACTGAATAAGTAAAATAATAATTTGGGATTATTATTAAATGCAGTTTTTGTCTTACTCACCACAGGATGATAAGACCCGAAAAGTTCCTTACAGAAACGAGGGACTGGTTAGAGAAACTGATAAATATAAAAATAAAGCGTATAAAAAAGTCATCTTATCATGTTAGATTTTTTTAAATAAAATATTTTATAGTTTGAAAAAAATAGCATTTCTTTTGGCGTCGAACGAACTTCTAATAATCTGTGCTTTAATTTTGTTTGTCGTGAATGCAGACAAATATTGCCCAAATGGGTCAATTAAAAACGTTTAGTTCTTCCAAAAAAATTATTCTTTTTCATAGAAGTATACACAGTATACTTGAAACTAATGATCTAACTAACAACGAAATTCCTGCTATTTGTATCTCAAAGCGTGTCAACATACAATGTGGCATTGAAACAAAAAGACTTGCTAACTGCAGTCTCCTAGTAACAAAGACCTACATACTTATTTCTAAATGTCACATTTTAGAAAATAAAAAAGAAAATAAATAAAAACATAATACAACATTAAAAGAAAAAAGAAAACGAAACAAATGAGTTACTATCTTCTGTGTGTAGGCATTTGCGTATACAAAGACTGATTTTTTCACGCACTGTATCTACACAAGCCGACAAAAAGAGTGACAAAAACATACATATGTACATACATACATACATATCGATGGTCACAAGTAGAAGGGCCCGAACTCGTATTTTCGCTAAATTGAGTTTTTCAGTGATTCCAATACATTTCACACAAATACTCGTACACCTCTTCACAAACATTTATTGCAAATAGTGTAAAAATAACGCTTTTACAAGCACTTGTACAAAAAAGTTACATTATGAATACTACAGTTTCTATTATGTTTTTACCTTCTCCTGTAAAGTTACAATTATTTAAGTTTATTTTAAGTTGGGGCCTTTATATAATATAATATAGAGTGCTTAATTCATAATATCGGTGTCGCATTCCGAAACGAGCTCGGATTATATGTTTCGTCATGTGTTTTTGTTTCTCTCCTCAGTTGTATCTCATTGAGGTAACGAGTGTGAAAATCCCGCAGACACGGTTACCCATAAAACTTGCGTTAATGCCCAATCTCTCAAATAACAGAGTAACTAATGTGGAAATATTTATTAAAAGAAGTGACTTCGCTGCCTGGTAAGAGGGCATCGTCACCTTGAATTGCTGAAAGATGATTGAAAAAAATATTTAAGGGACGGACTTCGTGGTCTGATCATTAGCCTGTTACCATCACCGATGGCCTTTGAGCAATTGGTTGGATGATGACTCAAGTATTGCGACAACTTTAATAATGACTGCAAGCATTGGTTTTGACCCCACGGGGCCATCGGCAAGTAAAGTAAATCCCGAACTGTGTCCGTGTGCGGCTCTAGATCGAATGTCCTAGAGGACGTTTTCTTCTAGAAAACACAAAGCGTCTGTGATCAACTACGGCCGCTGCGTACAATCTCTAAGCAGCATACGAAGTAGCTGTGGTTGCTGCAAAAATCGTTGGTAGAAGGGTATTCCCTGCCCACGGTTTGGCAAGTGTTGATACCATTCAGCAGATGCTGCTACTACTAATGGTGATTAGTCCTGGTATTGGGAACTGCATAACAAAGTGTTTTGCCATGTGGTAGAACTCCTCTTGTTTGGTTAATCCCGCGTACTATAACCATCTCCCGTAAGGGCTAATAAATCAGTCAAAGTTTAAACGCTGGTTTAGTTAAACTAAACTCAAATTTATATGTATTTTAAACTCAACAGGAGTAAATCAGTGAACCATACCTTATGTGTAGTTTAAAAAATAATATTGTGGCAGCACTAGAATAAATGTCAAAAAACAGCTGTTTTGCAGCAGGCGAAAAAGTTAAAAAATTTTAATTAAAGGTCGCCAAGTTTTACTGAAAAAGGAATTATATTTATGCTTGGCGAAGTAGAATAGTTTAAAAGAATAATAGAGTGTAAGAAAGCAGGTCGAACAAAATCTGAAGAAAAAGTAAAAACTTGCCAAAAAGTTGAGAGCTCTTTTAATGCAAACCATATGGTCTGTAAGTAACAAAATCATTTGGCCTGCATTGGTAGTTTAAACGCCCAATTTTATGCGTTTACACATGGTTTAAATACTGTATTGATTTATAGGTTTGCTAGTTTAAACACATTTTAAACCAAAAATAGAAGATTAACTTGCACTGATTTATTAGCCCTAAGTCTCTTAAGCAGTGAGAGATTTAATGCTTAGTACATACCAGAAGTGTGCGCAAGCTATGAAAAATTGCACAGTATTGTATTTTTTTCAAGAGCGAATATTGTTTGTAGTGGTGATAGTAATTTAGTGTGAAGCAAAAATAGAGAACAAGGAAACAAAAAACACACATTTTTATTGTACACTTCATAGTGCACGATACTTCATTTCACAAACTCAAAATTTCATAAAATATTAAGTGATAATAAAACTTTTTACTTTTATATCCATTGTAATAGATATTATTTTTATAGATATTTTATTTTTTAGACTCTTAAATCAATAAATTATAAAACTTAGAACAGTATGGCATGCGAACTAACACGCTCAAACAATCTACGTTGTTTGTTTTTTCTTTTACAAATACACATATTTTTATACTTGTGGGCTCATTTTACAAATGTCATTCGGTGTGCACTAGTGAAATATGCTTCGACACTAAAATAACTACTGCCCTCGCGTGGCATATAAACAAATGATGTTGCATGCTTTTGATAAAATTGAGTACCAGTTTCAGTGTTCTCATAAAATCAAGAGCAGTAAAAAGAGAGAAAAATTCAATAATGTACAGTGTACATTGTATACCAAGAAGATTAAGCAAGCAAACATCTTGTGCTCAGCTCTAGTACATACATATTATGGCTTTTTATGGCATTTCAATAGTGTGTAGACTTGGGTCGAAATCTTTCAGTAGTTTATTTTTGACACAAATTGACGATCAAACCCATTTAAATTACCTGGGTTTGATCGGGTTTGATCAAAGGGTTGTGAACGATGCAAGTCTAACAGTGTGTTATATTGGGAACGTTTGTCATTTTTGATATATTCGTTGTGTGGCATTGTGTTGCAAAAAAAAAATAATAATAATGTGGGCGGCATTACACACATATGACAAGGATACCACAAAATGACAACAAAATAAATGCCAAATGTGTACTCAGCATGTGATATGGAAACAATACAAAAATAATTTCTTTTCATAACATTATTTGCGTCACAATGTAACGTATAGAAATACTGTGCAGCCTATAATGTAACGCACTAGTGTTGTGTCAATATCATGTTGAAATATTTCCCTGTAAAATATCCCAATTAGTTTGCAAAATGCCTTCTATGACAACCCTAGTGGACAATTTATCTCTTAGATACCATTTTATTGCGATTGTTGCTGTAGTAACTACAGTTGGATGTCTGTCTGGTTGACTAGTTTTATTTATTTGTTATTGTAGATATCTGTTGCCGTTTTCTTCTCTTCATTCTTCATTCTTCATTGTCCGTATTTTGCTTTTACTTTTTGTTTTATTTTATTATTTGTGGGGTATTTGCCTGTTATCTGTCTGCTTGCCGCCGCTCTACACAAAGTTTGAAATAATGGTTACGTTTAGTTATTAACGAACCTTACAACACTGCGTGTGTGTCGTCGTCGAGGCAATAGTCAGTCGGTCATTCGGTTTAAGTATAAAATACTTTAAA
The DNA here is from genome assembly GCA_936439885.1 of Nowickia ferox. Taxonomy (NCBI): domain Eukaryota; kingdom Metazoa; phylum Arthropoda; class Insecta; order Diptera; family Tachinidae; genus Nowickia; species Nowickia ferox. Next base: position 94,916,096 of record OW387024.1, on the reverse strand, counting down.
GTATGTGCTTAATAATAGTTTGCTAAACGATTATCTTACCTATAAGAAAACGAAAAGTTGAGAAAATAATTTATATAAAATTTTAAAGTTGTGTAAAAAGTCTAATCGAAAAAAATCTCTAACCATTTAAAATGTGGAAACGAATGAATGGTATGAATGAATTTTAGTTGCTGTTGCTGTAAATGTGTTTTAAAGTATTATTTTTGTTTTTGCGGTATAAAGTAAAAAAATACCTCAACATTCGATAGAATTTTGCTGCAACATTTAACCAATCAGTACGGAAAGCACGTTTTTCTTGAAATAACAAAAAAGTATGTGAATTTCAAACTACAATGTAATGCAAAGAATAAATAAATAAAAAATTAAAATTAAAAAAGTCTGCTAAGAGCTTAAATATACCATGATCGTCAAAATTAAATAAACACTAACTGCCTTATTCATAAAAAATATTTCAGGTTTATTAAGCGCTTATTTGACATATTTCTATGGGAAATTTGTCAAATAAACCTGTAATAAACCTAAACTATTTTTTATGAATTAGAACGTAAATATAGGGTGTTTTTTTAGAGGTATAGAACTTCGAATTGAAATAAAACACAAGAAAATCGTTTTAATGTCCATCAATTTGGCTTTATTCGAAGGATAATTTTATGCCATTAACGTTTAAATATGATTTCGGGCATGTGGCCGCCGCGGCTGGCTCGAATAAAGCCAATTCTACAGGTCCAATTTTCAACCACTTTTTCGAGCATATGGGGCCGTATGTTGGCAATAACGCCACGAATGTTGGCTTCCAAGTCCCCTAACGTTTCTGGTTTGTTGGCGTAGACGAGCGACTTCAGCGGATGCTTATTATCACATAGAGTAAACGTAGTGCGAAAACGATCCATGGTTAACCGAATTAATTGCTCTGATGGACGATTATGTCGACCATAAAATGGACGGAGCTTGCGGTAAACTTCGCGAACTGAACCATTATTTTCGAAATAAATTTGCACGATTTGCAAGCGTTGTTCTTTTGTCAACCTGTTCATGATGAAATGGCAAACCAAACTAAATATTAATCACTTGACAGCTGACAAAATGGCCGCCAGTTAAAAAAGTGATGCCAACTTAAAGTTATATACCTCAATAAAAAACACCCTTTACATATGTAGGTTTCATAATAAATCGAAAAATACAAATGTAAGTATGTACATATGTATGTACTCGTATGTATGTATGTACATTAGACCGACTCACAGAAAAAAGTTTTTGTTACCCCCTCCCCAAAATAATTGAGGGGTTTAGCGATGAAGGTCTATTTTTGTAGGTATTTTTTCCCAAGAGAACATATTAAAATAATTCTGCCAAAAAAATCGACTTCAATGCAAAGATCTGATAGAACGTTTTCGAGAAAAACTTATGGGATATATGTACATAAAATTAAATTTTAATGGGCGCGCCTCCGCCAATTTTTTAAATGCAAGATTTTGTGTTTTTCAGAGCTCAGGGTGTCTGTTAAGTTTTCTAAAAATCGGTAAAGTAGAACCACTTAAAATAAAATATTAAATTTTAATGGGCGTAACTTCGTCCATTTTTTTTTTTAATGGAAGATTTTGTCTATTTTGGAGCTCAATTTGTGTGGGAAGTTTTTTTTTTTTGTGAAAGAATATCGTTTATGTGCTGATTTTTGAAATATGAAAATTTTCTATATTTATGATTTGATCAGGCTAAAGTTCGTATCGCTTTGTAAGCCAAATTACATGTGATAATTATTAATGAACAAATAACACCAAAGTTAGTTGTAAATATTCTGACAAACACATAGTTGAACGGAACAACCGGCTGTTTTCGAAGGCCACTAAACCTTCCTCATCAGCGTTCTTTTATGTTTGGTCCACTGTGTGTGGTGTCAGTTGATGTAGATTTCTGCTTTATATACTCAGCCATTATTGCAAATGGAATATGTGAATTGTTTTGATTCATCGTATTACAATTTGTTGAAAACTTTTTTGTAAAGAAAGCTAATTTTTACCATCTCTAAATTTACAACAATCTTGCCATTGTCGTTTGTTCTTTACTAACTATGCACATGTTACTTAATTTGCTTATTTTTTGTTCTACTTAAGACAAACTTTTTTGTTTTGATACTATTAAGTATATTTTGTATTTAGTTTTTTGCCACAGGCCCTTGGCTATTAATTTTAGTTAATTTTAATTATTTTTTTCGAACTTCATTTGTTTCTATATTTATGATTTGATCAGGCTAAAGTACGTATCGCTTTGTAAGCCAAAATTTTCTTTTACTTTTTTTTGTAATATACGGACGCCACAAGGCGGACGCGACAATTTTTTTCCAAGAGCACTAAGTTTGCCAATATTTCCCCTTGCCGTGATTGGCGTATTTCGACTTCGACGTTTTTGTAATAGATTGTATAACACCGCAAAATGTTTGCTTTAATCTAAGACCAAATTGTCGTATTCGAAGTCGAGGTCGAAATACGCCAACCACGATAAGGTTCATTGATTGATCTTTAATTCAAAAGAAATTAAACAATAAAAAATGCTTAGTCGCTGCTGAAAAAAAATTAATAATTATTGATTTTATGCAACTTCCGTTATTAGAACTCCATTCTCCTGCTTTTGTGGTAATGCGTAAGGTTACTGTTCGTAGAAAATTTGTAAATTACAATAAAAAAAATAATATCACCACCTTTTAGTTTAAATAATCGCTAAAACGCTCAGCAAAAACAGTCGCATATTTCAGTAAAAAAATTACAAAAATTAAAAATGATAACATTTATATATTACTAGCTTAATCCGGTGTGCTTTGCTACCCACCTTTCAAAAAAAAAACAATTTTAGTGAACCTTTTCCATATGCCATTAAAATTTTGAAAATTGGTTCAGAAATGATAAAATTATTTGATTAGAAGTTTTTGGGGCAGACACTTTGCTTACCCCACCCACAAGTGGACGTTTTCCCTATGTACAAAAAGATTTTTTTTAAATTGGTCCACAAACGACAAATCAATTGTATAATCTTTTTTTTTAGCGGGCACATTTAGCCCCTTTCTCCAACTCCCAACATTTAAAAAAATTGATTGAGCCTGCTCCATATGCAAAAAGCATTTTGAAAATTGGTCCGTAAATGACTAAGATATTTGACCATCAGTTATTGAGGCGGGCAATTTGCGACAAACTCACCACTTCCCAATTTCCAAAAAAAAAAAAAATAAAAAATAGTAGACCTTTTCACATGCAAAAAGAATTAAAATATTGGTCCCGTTAATATTATAAAATCTGTTTAATACTAATACTAATTTTTAGATATTCGTATTCGCCTGAACTTGGCGAATATTTTTCCAAAAAAGTTAAATAAATTAATGCATGAATCCTAAACGAAATTTTTTATAAATGGCTAAAAATATTAGTTCGTACGAATCCATTAAATTTTTTATAGAAATTTGTGCTTTGTATCATTTCCAAATGTTATTTAATGACGATCATTAAAATTTTGGATAGTTTTTATTAACTTTAAAGTACGCCAACAGGAGTATGAAGTTTTTTTTTTATAGCAACTTTTTTCATATTTCATACTGCAGGCGTAAACGGAACCCCAATTTAATGTCTATAAATTTTACATATTATATTCGTATTCGCGAATATCGTTTCAAATATTCGTATTCGCGAATCTATATACGAGTACATATATGTACTCGTATATAGATATACCTTTAAGCTTTGTTATTGAAAACAAACAAAAATTGTGAGAACTTTCCATTTTTCACTCGAGGTTGACCTTTTTCTGGAATTACCCATATATGTACACAACAATTTAGATTATAATGTTATTCTTTTAAATTAATACTTAAATTTTTTTTGTGTGTAGTCAATATGACAAAATGTCAACACGCTGACATGTTGGTTTTGTGTCTGCAATGCTGCCAACTTGTTCTGACAACCGTCCACATTAGATGCGTAAAAAGAGTGTGAGGTAATGGCACACAACGAAAAATATCGGAAATGGCAAACGTTGCCACTAGTACACACTATTATTTCTGCTTGCGATGTCACAAAATGCCATAAGGTGTACTCGGCATAAGTTTCAATAAAAAGTTTACAAAACAAATTGGGAACTTTCTTTTCATAGACTGTCAAAAGAAAACCAAACTTCTTTAGAGATAATAGATAAAGTTTTTGTGGAATATTAATGTTTTAGTTATGATAATTGCCACATATAAACAATAGAATAGACCATCATCAAAAATAAGTGTCTTTGAAATAAAAACAAAAGAAATATATTAAATTGTCAACGCAAAGCAAATACATATGTATGTATGTATGTATTCAAAAAATAAAACCTGTTTTATTCCCACAGGCCTTCATAAAAGATGACATTTAGCTTTGAAAGTTAACGAAGATGTCATTTGCCAAATCGTTAAGTAAAGCGTTAATTAAAAAAAATCGTTTCCGCGCTTAATTGCTATCATTCAAACCATGATACAATTATACAAGGTACTTGCACAAGCCCAGCCTGTTTTTGTATACAATGCAGAAAGTTGTCAAACTTTGTTTACAAGCTGCAAAAATGTTAGTGTATGTGTGTGAATAAAATGATTACAGTGTTGCCAATGAATTTGCACATTGAAGAAAATTACACTACACATGCTTTGTGTAGATTAAAATTAAAACAATATTAAATAAAAATAGAACCCAAAGTAGAATTACACACATATTATACATGAATCTCATTACATGGCCCACACATGAGAGTAGAAATTACATACTGTGTATTACACACATATTGGCAACACTGAATGACTATAATCATGCATGAATGCCGCGTCTGCAATTGTACTTTAGTTACCGTGTGATAGCTGTTTTTAAAAACAAAAGACATGTGTTTCTGACAATTATCCGTTTGTTTCTACCAACAAAATGCGTGTGTTTTTTGGTGCTGTAATTTTGTTGTAGTCGTGCAAGTACCTTGTATAATTGTATCATGATTCAAACCCATCTCTTACAAAAATCAATATAAACAGTTTAAAATGACAACATCTGGAAATCAATATAAGCAACTTAAACCGAGAACATCTGCAATAATAATAAATTCACCAGATTTTATTTTGTATTAAATGCTGTCTTTTTCAAATTGTTTTTTTTTAAGTTAATCGATTTGACCATTAAAATGTTTTTTTTTGTCTCTTGTTATGAGAAACTCTTATATGCCATTAATATAAAGAAATGAAAAAATCAAGGGAGTATGAACCATTTTGAATTAACAAAATATACGATATTCTTTTCCGAATATCACTTTAGTTTTCCTCCCAGTTGTAACTAAAGTCGGGAATGTGTTACAGACTTTATTACGGGATGAATTTTTCACTCAAACTTTGATTAAGATTAATATCTACCAATTCGTGGGTAAGGTGAACCATTTTGAGATAATTACATGCAAGCTATACCTGAATTGGGGTGTTTTATGACAAAGGTCATATCCTTCGTAATACTGAAATTTGTTAAATATATCTCGTTTCGTTTTATATTGTTTATAAATTTCCCTTAATCTATTCAAATACTGTCTGCAGTTGACATTTAATGAATAAAAATTTTAATGTTTGATCCTACTTGCTCCCATCAGAATCCTGATTGTAAGGATAATAATTACCATGTAATGCTTTTGTTTACCATTTCTTTAAAATTTTTTGATCTTATTTACCCTAATATTTTCCATTACACTATTTTTTCATGATGAACGACTGTATACCAATTTTAATAATAAGCGGATGTGATACTGTAGCAAAAACTGAACGAGGATCTAAGACCAGAGAATCTGGGGGTAACAAGGTGATGTATGGTTGGATGTAAACTCGAAAATTTGATATTTTTTAGCTAAATATATATTTTAGCATGTATTTAAATATATAGGGTGTTTTTATTGAGGTATAGAACTTTAAGTTGGCATCACTTTTTTAACTGGCGGCCATTTTGTCAGCTGTCAAGTGATTAATATTTAGTTTGGTTTGCCATTTCATCATGAACAGGTTGACAAAAGAACAACGCTTGCAAATCGTGCAAATTTATTTCGAAAATAATGGTTCAGTTCGCGAAGTTTACCGCAAGCTCCGTCCATTTTATGGTCGACATAATCGTCCATCAGAGCAATTAATTCGGTTAACCATGGATTGGCCACCAAGATCGTGTGATTTGACACCATTGGATTATTTTCTTTGGGGATATGTGAAGTCGCTCGTCTACGCCAACAAACCAGAAACGTTAGGGGACTTGGAAGCCAACATTCGTGGCGTTATTGCCAACATACGGCCCCATATGCTCGAAAAAGTGGTTGAAAATTGGACCTGTAGAATTGGCTTTATTCGAGCCAGCCGCGGCGGCCACATGCCCGAAATCATATTTAAACGTTAATGGCATAAAATTATCCTTCCAATAAAGCCAAATTGATGGACATTAAAACGATTTTCTTGTGTTTTATTTCAATTCGAAGTTCTATACCTCTAAAAAAACACCCTATATTTAGGAAGATTTAGAAAGGTTATCCTGCCAAACGAGATATTTTTAACACATTTCAGGTATAGCTTGCTTGCAATTGTCTCAAAATAGTTCATCTTACCCACGGATTGGTAGATATAATTCTTAATCAAAGTTTGAGTGACAAATTCATCCCGCAAAGTCTGTGACACATTCTCGACTTTAGTTACAACTGGGAGGAAAACTAAAGTGATATTCGGAGAAAGTATCGTATATTTTGTTAATTTAAAGTATTTAAAATTGTTTAAGTGAAGTCCTCTGATGAGATAAATATAATTACAAGGACTAATTATAATAAAAACGGCTCATACTCCCTTGATTTTTTCTTTACTCATCAAAAAACCGAATATCAATGACGCTACATTTTTTGAAGTACAGGTAAATCTCGGTATAACGAATCTAGCTTTAACGAAAATCCGATAAAACGAACGTCCAGATTTTTTACATTAACAACCTTATATAGCGAATAATATCCTAATTTTATACTGGATATAACGAATGATGAACACAAAATCGCAAAATGAAAAACAAAAACTTGCTACAAACATATTTCTAATATTTAGTTATTCTTTATATAGCGAATGTTTTGATAGATGTGTGATCTGTATAACGAACCGCAAAAAAAATATTAAACAAAATCTACAGCAGCAGTGTAAATTCAAAAAAATGTGATACCGTTCGTTTGTATTTGGTTGCTTATTTGAAAAAAAATTGCACTCATTCTTTTTATTGTATTGTATTATGTCTACAATAATAATAATTAAAATAACACTTGAAAAAAATTTTGTGATATAACGAATTTTTCGGTATAACGAATGGGCCTGACATTATATCGTTCGTTATACCGGGATATGCCTGTACTTCAAATAATCTGTCAGTTTTTACTTACTGATATAATTTTTTCGATTATTTTTTATGAATTCATATTCGTACTCAATTGCTAAATAAAATAATGAAAGAAATTTTTCAGTTTAAATGGTTGCCATTGTTTGGTCGAATTTTTATTGATTGTGAATCTGAAAACCGAATATTAATGACACTAACTGTATTTGTATACGTATATATAATTATAATAAACATATATATTTATATTCGTATATACATTTGTATATATGTATGTATGAGTAATTGAATAAACCTTTCCATAAGAAGTTTTTGCTCCGCTTTAACACTCAAGTTCGTTGTGTGACTATGTACAAATAACAAATGAAAAAATATGTACAAATCTATAAATAAAAATATTTATAAAGCATATTGTTTTTATTAATAAAATAATACATTTAAAAACAAAGACTAAAAATTGATCAAAGAACTAACACAACAAATTAGAAAGTTTTAACAAACTCGACCGACCGAAACCTTTTTTAAGGCCGACACAAAACCGAAGTTAATGCTCGGATTTTTGGCCAAGCTCGGATTTGTTCCGAATTCGTAAAGAATTGGTAACGACTAGTCGACAAAATATTCCGATTTCGAAACCGAAGTATTACCGAAATCGTGACGATTTTTCTATGAAATGGTTGACACAACTTCGCAACGATATGTAGTTACAAAATCGTAACAACATGTCGGCACTGTTGCCTAGCTATTTTCTCGTCAAATCTAGCGATTTGTAAGTACATTTTGGGGGGAAAATTATGATTTAGCTATTAGCGGTAATTCCAGCGATTTTTTGTGCATCATAATTCGCTTTAAAATGTGAGCTTGTTTAGAACAGTGAAAGTATAAAGTACGGTTTCTTTTTGTTGCTGCTTAAGGCCGTGGTACACTATCACACAAAGTCGTTCGATTTTTGAGAAAGTACAACCCTGGTATTATGGAGTTTATGGAAATTTTCAAAAGACAATAACAATTCATCACACCAGGGTTGTATTTTTTTCGTAGATCTTACGACTTTGTGTGATAGTGAGTCATGGTCTTTATATAGTATATACATACCTATATACATAAATACATACATATAAATATGTACATATTTATTACATACTTACATTTTTTAATATTTATTTTTTTTTATAATTATTCAGTTACTTCACCTGCCGAGAGTGCGGATGAAGAATTATTTGGCCAGTTCTGAGAACTATTACGCCACCACCAATTCACACGTATTGACGTGTTATAATTTAATTTCGATTTCTTTTAAAAATTCCGCCAAAACAAAATAGTTATCAGTAGTTTCTGCTTTAAAAAAATCTGTTAACGATATATATTTAAGAATTGGAGGATATTTGACCCTTATATGCGAGTCATCTAATTCCCCGCAGTGGTTTACACTCGGACAATCGGAGTCGTAAATATTCATTGTGGCCAGACTCTTCCTTCCAAAGGAGTGTCCGCTCATTAATCTGTTCATCAGTTTAGTATCCTTAGCATTGAGAGAATTGTTCTTATTAAACCAGGGTCCTGTTTTCAGTACCATTGGAAATATTTCAGCATAATGTCTTCCTTTAGAAGCCGCCAGGGTATTGTATTCTTGGGACCATTCAGCAAATAATTCATCATTAATTACATTAATCGCATCACCAATTGATAATTCAGTAGGAAGAAGTATTCCATGTATTAGAGCCTCTTTTGCTGCCCTATCAGCCATATCATTTCGTGAAATTAATATTTCTTACAATTCTTTTTTATTTATTACATTTATTTAAAAAAAAAAACTTATAAATCAAAGTTTTAAGCACCCCATACACGATTCAACTCGATTGTAAATTGAGTCTTTCAATTGAATTGATTCTTGACCCCACACTTCATAAACTGAATTGAAAGATTTTCATTCAACTGTCAAATTTATATATTTTTTTTCACAATTAAAAACTTCAAAGTTTAAAACTTCTATTGCATTCATTCGTTAAATTTTATATTTTTTATTTAAAATTCAATGAAATTAAATAGAATTTTAAAAATACATAACTTTTTCTATACAAAATAAAGCTGCAAAAATTAATTTTGACAAATAATCAAGAGACTCGAACACACACAGCACAATCGAATTGAAAGATTTACTAGTCAACACGAAAAATCAAAATCTTTTGATTTTTCTTCAACCAGCTCGACAACTGCCAAACTAATCAATTGACAGAGCCATACACGCTTTGATTTGGACAACTACCGACTCAATTGAAAATTTAATTGAATTGTGTATGGGGTGCTTTATGAGCCATTTACACCCGCACAAAATCTAGCAGATTTTAATTGAAATCTTTACGAAAATCTCTATTATTTACACCAACTTTTTTGACATTTCGTCGGTGGGTTATTGGTTTGCTGCAGTCATAATGTATTTTGAATATACTATGCCGCAAACCAATAATCAAAATTTTTTATCCATAACAAAACCCATAAACTGAAATAAATAAAAACTGACAAAATAGATTTTGTTTTGTACGGGAAATCTAGTAAAAAGAAGCAAGATTTAGTTTGAAATCTCGTAATCACTAGAATTTGAGACAATGTAAATGTCCTATTAATGATTTTAAGAAATCATTTTTCAACAGAGCTCTGTTAAACACGACGGTTTGTGTCTACGATTATACATTTTAACATCGTTCTTCACGAAAATAATTAAAAAAAAAATTTGGATTCGATTGATAAGAGATAATAAACTAACAACTCTAACATGTCTGATTACGCTGTAAATTTATCTAACTTGTTCTTTATCTTTTTTCTTTTTTTTGCAGATATATAACTCGCTCGCAACGTATAGCACAACAACAACAGCAAACACAACAAGAGCAGACAAATGGCTCCAGACCATCGCCATCAGCTGCAAACAACACAACCCTCAATGTAAAACTTCAATTAGATTTGAAACCAACTACGAACTCTGAAACGACGGCGGCAACAGCGACAACAACAACATTAACACCAGTTGAAAGTAACGGTGATTCGATTAAAACGAACGGTGAAGATAAAGAGCCAGAAGAAGAAATGACCAATAACTCCGGTAAAAAATCCAAAACGACTACGACTGCAACGGCAACAACAGCAAATATTAAAGAACTAAAAATAAGAATTCCACCAACAAGTCAAGCAACATCAGCAACTATTGCTGCAACAGCAACAGCAGTTACAGCTGCTGCCGCTGCTGCTACTGCTACTGCTATCCCCAACACTTCATGTTCCAATACCACAGGTAAATTGTGAAGTTGTTTATTTTTTTAAATCGCAAATTGTTTTTATTGTTGTTGTTGGTGCACGATATATTTTATATTGCATTTATTGTTAAATATTTTTTTCTATTTACATATTTTTCACAAATGATTACAACTCTTTGTTTTTTTATTCTTCATACCTACTGTTTATTTTCTACATGGACTTTTTGTTCTTGTTTTTTTTTTTAATTATTGTGGCATGTTTTTTCTTTTGCATTGCTGTTGCTATTTGTTGTTCTTTCTGTGATTTAATTCAGATTTTGTTGGACATTCTTATCGCTTGTTGTATTTTTTTTCTGATTTCTGATTTTTCATTATTATTTACATACTTTTCATTTTATTCACTGACTCTCTTATTCAATAATTAAAATTTAGTTCCACTTCAATATAAAAAAAGCAATACTCGTACTTGTAATTTTTTATCAGTGTAAACAATTATTCACGGGACTTGTAAGCATTTCCATCAAGTCATTTATTTTTTAAATTCATTTCAACTGAAAAATACATGGACTTAAAAATCGATGGACTGTTTTACTTCATATAAGATAAAGTTCAAGTTTAAGTTAGAGGTTCTGAAAACTTGAGATAAAATATATTGTTTTAATGAAAATAATTTTGTTTAGAAATACGATAACGTGTTCTTTTATCTATTAAAGTCTTTAAGAAAACAACCTAAATATTCAAAAACTGTTACTGATCCATTTCAAAAATTGCATTGAACCTTTTTCGAATATATTAAAAAAAAATTATTTTCCCTTTGCCAATTTGACTAAAAAGAGGAGATTCGTTCGAGATATAATATCGTTGACAAAAAATTAAAAAAAGAAAACGTTTTTTTTTCTTCTAATAACTTCAAAAGTCTTCTTCGTATCAATTTAAGATATTCACTGATTTTGATAGACTTAAAATGTGTGTCGGTTGCAGTGTTGCCAGAAAATGATGATGAGAGAATGCTAAATCGGTCAACAAATTCTGCTGGAATGTTCTACAGAAGAAAAGTATAATGCCAGATTTAAATAAAGAAAAAATTATTGAAATGGCTTTGAATTTCATGTTTATATAAATTATTAGTATTTACAGGTATTTTTACAGCACATACAAATATAAAATAATTAATAATTGGTGTTTTTTTTTGGAAATGTTACAATTACGTTTAAAAATTTTTTACGAACGTGAAAAATATCGGTATTTCCCCCAGCTAATAAAGTCTAATTTAATTTTTCTTCTCTTCTTTAGAAACTCACATTAATTAATAAAAAATTCATTCAACAAGAATTGAAATTACTGTACTTAAGCCCGACTAAGAAATTATTTCTGATTTCTTACGCACTATAATTCCAAAATATTATTTTACTTATGATGCTAGGAACACAACTGGGATGAACGATCAATTTCGTCCACGTCGACGAATTCGTCGATAAGCGTTCGTGTGTGAAAAGAGAGAGAGAGAGAAATGTGTCGTTCGTCGGCACATAAAATAGAAATAAATCTATCTCAGACTTCGTCACGCACGAATTTCGTTCTACGGCGATGTTGTGTTCATTTTCATATGCACAAATGTGTTTTATTTTTTATGACGAAAGTTTGCATCAAAAAAATCGTCGTTCGTCCCAGTTGTGTTCCTAGCATTATTCAGTAAAATATTTTTTTAATTACAAATACATTGAAATTGATTATTGAGGGGTTAGCTGGATCATATGCGCATTTCACTGTTGCTAGTGCAGGCATTAGGGAACTTTTATCCTGCAATACATTTTAACAAATTACAATTTTTTATTTTCAACAAATTCTGCCAGAAAGCATTTAGCAGAATTTCTTGAAAGAGAAATAATGAAAATGCCAGATCTGGCAGTGAAAATGCTAAAATGGCAACAGTGGTCGGTTGCTGTAAATTTGACAAACAAGTTTCAGGTCAATCGATTCCCATATTCTTTTTATTACAATCTTATTTCGCGAAGTTTAATCATTTTCGCCTACATTCTGTGCGAAATTTGGTATTTTTGAAATAAATAGGGAAAAGTTTTTTTAAGATTTTATCAACTGTGAACTGTCAATCCGTAAAATGGCTGCAAATTAAAATCATTTGCGAATTTCAAGACACCCGTTACTAGGCCAAATAAAACCTGTCTACTAATATTTACTTCAAATTGATTCGCAAACTTCCTAATTAGTAAATCTGTGCGATAGATACATTTTAAATGTGAATGTAGCTAATCAGGTCTAGTATTTCACTGTTTTCTCAGGAAACCGAAGATTATTCACACATATTTGTTTAATTTTTTTTTTTCTATATTAATTTTCATTATAAATTATGTCACTTGGTATTGGTTTTTAGTTGTTGTTGGTTTTATTTAATGGCTGTAAAATTAAATAAATTTCTTACAAAATATGGCTTTTATGGCTTCCAGCTAATTTCTCATTCGTTTATATCTCTTTCATGCTTCAACAATCATAAACCAACCAATATTTTCTTATTTATTTTTTCCTAAATATATGTTGTATGTAAAATTATCGTATGTATATGAATTTCTTTAGTTATGCGAACGTGTGTGTCTGTCTTAATGTCTGGTTGTCAGTCAAGTGTTTTGAATATATTATTAACCCTACTTGATGTCTTGACGTTTGTCTGACTGCCTGCCTCTTTATATTTACAATATGTAAAAAATGTATCTGCCCAACAGTGTGCACAGTGGGAAGGAATAAACCTTTTTTTTTGTCTGTCAAGGAAAAATTAATAGATCTCTCCCGAAAGGCGCGTTCTTCTGACGTCTGTAAAATGTATTTACAATGCCAACAACTAAATATATTCCACTAATATTTGTCGAAAATCGGTAGAGATACTTCGAAAAATTTTAACAAAATAATTATTAACTTTTGTAGGATTTTATACTGATTTGATAGAAAATAAAACTAAGAAAATCAAGCGCTACACAAATTTAACTGCACAAATTTCCTTATACGTTATTGACATGGAAAATATGCGCAGTTGTCTCTCAAATCGTAAACTGGGATTTATAACAATCATATTAACCTTCTTTTTTTGTCTTTTCCGTCCCACTGTGCAGGTTATAGCGACAACCACGAAACCATCTACAAACAGACAAACCAACCAAACAACGAAATAATGTGTCATTTATGCAAATTTAACAAAAATAAAATTAAACAAACAAATAAATCAATAGATACTGACTCTTATTGTTCGCCTTTAACTGACGATCACTAAAAAATATGCATATGGAAACTTAAATAAAACAAGACAGGATTTTGATTTGAAACTTCAAAGTTTTTTTAATTTGTTTGACTGACCGACCCAATCGTCTGTTACTTTCCCCCCCAATTTCAATCGAAGTCTTATTTAACATTTTTATTTGTAGAAAAATAAAATAAAATGTCTTTGAATTTGTTATTTTATTAACAGTTATAATCAACTTAATAAGCTTATATTATATACAAATTGTTTTTCAAAAATTACTCAAGATTGGCGAAGATTCAAAAAAGAAACAGTTAAGTGTGACTCATATTCTATTAATTTATCTTCTTAGGAGAAAGATAATTATGTGCCTTTAACAATTCTGATTATCGCTTTCACTATTTCAATAGTTCTGTCTCCCGGTTCTAAATCTCCTTCAGTTTTTGAATTCAAGTGTAGTAAATATTAATCTCTGCCTGAAAGTAATGCGCGCTTTTATTGTTCAACGTTATTTGAAAGCAGTGCAGGCTTGACTTTGCAAATTTTATATTTATGCGTAATGCGTATGCGTTGGTTTAATGATTAATTAGTTAACTGTGATGACAGTGTATTCGTAACTGATCAGGGAGGTACGGATCTATTCATACTAAAACAGCATTGCAAACAATGTAATTAGAGTTTAGGGGTTGTGAAAAGTTCTGCAAGCCATGATCTCTAAAGATAGATTTTGCCGGTTTCCAGCTCCGTAAGAACCAGGTCACTGGAATCCTATTGGGCCCCGTTGTAATGCCTGGGCAGAAGGTAGTAAAAAGGATTGCCATCATCATCCCATTTGCTCAGGCCTAAACCAACCTGAGTTTATAATGCCGCATTCTGATACTTTTTCAATATTCTGCAGAGTTGCAATGTTCATCAAAACTTCCTTTTCTCGACGACATCAGGGCAGTGGAAGAAAAATTGCTTAACTCTTTCCTCCTCGTCTTCCAAATTATGTAAAGCTCCTATGATCCCAAATTGTCTAGATTCCTTTAATCCAGGTAGTGATTAAAGGAAGCAACTGTAGACTTCTAACTAGGCAGCGCCCAACGTCTTCGTATACAGGACAAACAGGAAATTTTAGGTTAGGTTAGGTTGAAAAGAGAGGCAACCCACATTAACCCAATCCGTTTCGGATTTCACTTATGTTTTTGCAGCATGCTGTGCGCTCTTAAGAGACATATTTGGGTGACCAATAGAAATTCATAAAAACTTATCAAGCTTAGTCAAGATAGGAACCTAGTTTCCTCAATATACTTTTTTAAGTTTTTCCAGTCTGAATTCCTAAGTTGTTCAATGTCAATATCAATATATACATATATATTTTCCTGCATGAAATGTAAGGAACCTAGGGTATTTGAGACAGTAGACAGGAGACAGAGAATGTGCCACTGTCCCGTTCTAACCTGCACAATATATAACTGTCTTGTACTCTCACTTTCCGGAGCCTTAAACTTTTATCGAGAGTGGGACTGTGTAGACTTCTAAGGTTTGTTAAATCTGTGTGGGAATCATTCGCATAAGATACAAGAAGCTATCATACTTATAGGGTTCATGTCGTCCGCTAGTTTCGCTAAGGATCAATCCCGGTCTCTGCGAGGTCTTTTGACTACCCAGATTAACCTAACCTAACCTCCTCTTCTACTACGCATAGCGACAGTAGACTGTTAATAGCTGAGCTCTTGGAACTCTCTCCATTATGCTATATCATATGGGCTTGCATCGCGGTTCGCCGCTCTGAAGAGTTTTTGCTCTATTTAAGATTTGCAGCGTTTCAGACTATTTTATTGGTATGCCTATTTGGTAGTTGAGTCCCATCTTTGGCCAAACTCAAAAATTCATTGTATATTCTCTAGTGCGTTAGCCAATTAATCATACTTTTTATGGCTGAAATTTCAGCCTGTATTACACTAAGCTGTTTGTCTAGCTTGAATTTAGTTTTCAACTGGAATCGGGCGATAAAACTCTTTCCAACCACTCCCTCATGTGGTTTTCGGAGGCATTGACATCAAATCTTTTATGAGGCAATGGTGTGAGAAAAAGTCGAAAATATCCAACTTATTCTACAGGATCTTCCAATCATCTTGTTGAAGCTACGCCTGTCAAATTAGTTCTAATTTCTTCAGTATGTTTTGCCAACTCACCATGTACGGATGTAGGGTTCAAAAACACGTACAATTGATAAAATTGCTTTTTAAAAATGTGTATTATGTTCTGGAAACGTTCCGCGCGCTTCATTTATTTCACGTTTAAGACCATTTCTGGAAGAATGGGTACGTCAACAAACAAAATTATCGAATTTTCGGAGAGTACCAATCCACATGAGATCCAAGAGCGTGCAAAGCATCCCGAAAAAGCTTCGGGCTGGCGAAATCATCGATCTACAAATTTTTTAGAACGACGTTAGCCTGGCCATCACCGTAAACGGCGATCGATGATTACAATTTTCTGGTCAAAATTGAATCATGAACACGAACAATATCTGGTTTCAATAGAAACCAGATACACAGTTTGCGATACATTGGATATTCTGCACGAGCGATTTGAGGGCATGGTCATCTCACTTCTAACTGTGAACTGGCCATCGAGATCGTGCGATTTAACGCCCTAAGAAATTTTCTTGTGGGGTTTTCCTAAGTCCTAAGGTATGTGCGAATAAGCCACAAATCACAATGGTTCTCAAAGCCAATATAACCCATGACATGCTCCAGAGTCATAAAAAATTTGATATTTCGGATCCGCTCAACGCAGAGAAGCCGTGATAGACATTTGAACGACATCAATAGGTCTTTCAAACGAATAAAAAATTTCGATAATATCCCACTTGCACTTTGTTTTATTTAAATTTAAAGATTGGAAGAGCTTAATGAAAGACAATGTAGTCTAATCTCTGAGCTTATTGCCAATTACTTGATCATTAGAGCATCTATTGGGCAGTACATCATTGTGAAAAGAGCATTGCAGGGCGCACAGCTTGGAGCATCTGTTATCATGAAGCTTTCGGTGCGAAGGATTTAAGCAGCTACTCATATTTTTTTAGAGGTTCATATTTTAAAATGAAATAAACCAATGGTGTTAATTTGTCATTGAAAGATATCCATGGTTGTTCGGATTGATTGCTCTGATAGACGATCGCAAAATGAACTACCGAACGCGATCCCAACTGAAATATGTTTGTCGTTAAAAATCTGCACAATTTGCAAATATCAGCCTGTTCATGAGGAAGTCGCTACCCAACTAAACACAAGACAAGTAACAGCTCTCCAGCAGTACTGCCAACTAAAAGTTTTATACCATAAAAACAAAAATAAACACTTACATTATACCCCGTTTAATTACCCCAAGTTTATTTACCTCGATTTTTAAATCTTCAATTTTTTGAGACCTTTTATTCACAAACGCCTGCATTTAGTTAACTTTTTTATTAACCATTTATCCGATAATTGCCTTAAATATGTATATTATCGGTTTGTTCTGTAAACCGATCCCGAACAAATTTTTCGTTTTCCAAAAATAAATAATGACCCCATTGATGGGTTTTAAATCATAGATACGAGTACTTAATTAATTTGGAATATGATATTTCAAGCTCTAAAAAATAGAATACTACAAAAAAAGTCCGCTATTAGTGGGTTAAATTTTTTAAAATCGACTCTGTTTACAGAACAGGCAGGTATACGATATTTTATTTTACTATAATTCGATTTGAAAAGAAAACTCTTGGAATTTTTATGTGTTTTACATTTCAAATTGAACGCTTTTTTTTCCTTCGTTTGGATTCTCGCAAATTTTCACATTGTTGGTCTTTATTTTTTCTGTATATTTTTACAATTTCAAACAGAGTTTTTGAAATCATTGAAAATATTTAACATCATCACTACTAAATTCGCATATGTATACAATTTCTTTAATTCCTTTTAAAGTTGATTATATTTCGTAGAAATTTGCTTCAATTATGACCATAATAGTAACCCAAAAAAAAAAGTGTTTTAAATATCTTTTGTAGAAAAGCAAAACAATGTTTTTCTATAAACATTATTTTCGTTAAAAAAAAGAAAGAAGAAAACAAGACAAAAACCTTTAAATATTGCTTAAAAATAAATTAAAATTATCTCTAGCTGCCTACTCTGACTGCCCATCAATGTCTGGCTTGCATCATAAATTAATGGAACATCCTCATCAATATGTGCCACAACATGTCCCTTTGCAACAATTAAAAAATTCCCATAAATTCAATTTTATAAATTCAAATAATGTCAATAATAATCATTTCAATTTGCATAACATTAACAATAATCATAATAATTGTAATAATAACTATGCCACGCCCACTGCTTCATCAGTTCTTAAGCAACGTAAACAAAACTCTGCTGCAAATTGTTCTCCTACTTCTGCAATTCCATCACCATCAAAGTATCGTAAATGTCCTTTGTCACCGCTTATAATCACTACAAATGCATCACTATTTTCAAACGCATCATTGTCATCACCTTCACAGCAATTGGTGACTATAACGCCGCAGGCGCAAACGCAACCACAAACTCAACATTTCGTCAAATTATCACCGGCGAGCCCAGTTTTGGGTTTAACTCTATCACCACTGTCGCCAAATAGTTCTGCGGCGTGTTGCTCGTCAGTGCATTTAGTGCGTACCACGAAAACCACACGTTTACGTGCCGCTGCACTGGGTGAGTGATCTTAATACACTGTTCAATACCTTAAATAAAAAATTTAAATGACACTTGCTTTTTGTTTTTTAAAGAAAAGTATATGCAATTTATTGTACTCCAATTTTGTTAAAAATATTTATTTTTTTTGGTACAAATCTCCTCCCACCTTTTTCGAGTTACCTAAAATTTGTTTATTTTTAATAATTTTTTTTAGTGTAGTTGTTTTGGAAACTGCTCATTAACTGCTTTAAAAAATTTACTAATTGGGATTTGTTAAAAAAAAAAGTAATTGATGTTTTAGTTAAAAGCCACAAATTGATTTAAATGAAGGAATTCTGTCGAAATTAATTTTGCTAAATTAATATACCCATAACTTTGTATGTAACTGTTTAACCAATAATTTTTCCCCAAGACTAATATATAAATTTATCTTAATAGTGGACTTTAATAGCTTAATTAATGGACCTTGAATCATTAAAAATTAAGTAGATTTCGAAGCAAAAGAAAATTACTTCCAATGAAGTCATCAAAACTCAAATATGTATTTTGATGAAAAAATTGCACGAATTTCTTGGGTTTACTTCCAGTGGAATCAACTCAGGAATGCCGTTGTAGGAAAGAAACTAATGTTTATATTTAAAAAAGTATCTGTTATTATTGATTCAATGTACTAAGCCTTCAGTGTTGCAGTAATGCTGAGTACACATTAGAGTGCTGCACAAGCATTAAAAAAATTGCTTACAAGCAATCTCATTATTAATGCCGAGTACTCGTATACATCTGGCATTTCTTGTGTTGTCATTTTCAAAATGTGTGCAACGCCGTTCAGATTATGTTTTTTATATGGAAAGTAATGCCACTCAATGAAAATTATCGGAAATGCCATAATTTGTATTCGGTATAATTGCTTATCAAATGTCGCAGCAAACTTGAAGTGCATATCGCACATTAAATCATAAACAGTCACAACTCAAAATATCCCAGATGTTCAGGAGTATTAGCGCTATACATATATGTATATGTGACCTGCTCCACGAAAAGGGACCTCTGCGCCTAAAAGAAGTTATTGAGAAAAACGCGTTTAAAAAAATCAGACAAAGGTGAAAAGCATTATTATGTGATTTGTAAAAAAACTAAAAGACATAGAAACTTGCGGTTTGCGGCATTTTTTCCTATAAGAGTCACTCAAAAAGTAAAAAAAAAATTTTTCGGCGCAGAGGTCCCTTTTCGTGGAGCAGGTCACATATATGTACATATAAATGTATGTATACATATGTATAAAGCAATGGTGAAATCAGGGTAAACAAAAAAAACACAGTCCTGTAAATTTTTTTCTTTTCTGCAACCAACTTGAACTTCTTGGCTACTAAAATGTGATTCTAGAATAGAAAATATTTCTTTCATACAAATTAAATAATGATTGCCGCTCTTAATCTAGAACGGTTGGTGAGAACCCGAAAATAAACTCTTACATAAAAATATTGGCATATTTCGCCAATTAACACTATACAATAATTTCGTACTTTTTCAAAATTATGTGGTTCTGGCAATGGATTCTGGTAGAGGAGTATAAAAAAAACATGTGTGTACCAGCGTTTTGAAAGATCACATCGGAATTTTATTTAAAAGGGGGTTAAAGTTTTCCCACTTTGGAGTGAAAGGAAAGGATAATGGGTGCTCTTTTCCCTTTTCTCCTATAAACCCAAGACTTTGAAAAGTAAATTTTGTGTTTGTAAAGCCATTCAAAGAAAAACAATTTTAGCAGCCAACTTGACTACTTAACGTGTTGTCAAAATCGGATTTTCCAATTGCAAAGCGTTGCCTCCACGTTGTATCGGTTTGTTTCTTACAAATTTTATGGGCATGAGAGTTTTTGACTGGCCCAAAATGCTTGCCGTGTTTTCTTTGTATGGCTGTTAGAAAGGTTTCTTTAAGAAACTGAACTAGGCTGTCAGTCCAGAGGTCGTAGGTTCGATTCGCGCCATAGACCCCTGGGTCTTTTCCACAGACAAGCTAAGTGCTAAATAAATAAAAAAAAAACATTTACCTGGGTGTCTACACCAGTATAAAAGACCCCAAAAATCGTCGCACTGTGGTTAATAAGGCGAAAAATTTTTATTAAATTTACATCTAAACTAGCGATGCGATTACAATGGACTGAATGAAAACAATTTTCTTTTATATCTAATAGTTTTTCCATCGTTCCACATTTGTTGGTGTTGCCGAGTTTAAAAATTTTTTTGAATCCTTATGTTGTAACAAGTTGTCAGAAACGGGTTGTTTCTGAAAGCATACGAGTATATGCTTTTTTACCATTTTGGATTACATAGTTTTGTAGTCGCATCACTAGTTCAGAGTATATGTACAAAATAAGCACCAAACATCGGCCTGAAATTATTTAAAAGATAATTGAGACAACGCAGTAGCTGTTCCTCACCCCCAGAGCTGGCAATGTAGTCAGAATTAGTAATTTATGGTTCCGTTATCGTCGCCTGTGTTGCTACATTGAGATGGAATCACAAGATGGAAAAATATATGTACATATAGAAAAAATTTAGTTCTAATAATAAGTAATAGTAAATAGAAAAAACTAAAATGGGGGAAAAATTCTATTTGATAAGAGAAAAAAACCAAATAATTTCTTACCCAACATGTTCCTTTTTTGACAACGTTTTACGCGTTGCCTTGGTGAAGAGCACATATATGGTGTGTGAATCGACCAAGTGGAATGTAGCACTCCTACTTGTTTTTTTTTTTAAGAACAGTGCATAAAATGATCCTTATTGCTTATAACTAAATACTTAACTAAACGCACAAATATTTGTTTAATACAATAAACAGCTCTGTACTATTCTTCTATCCTATCCTTGTATTGTATCTAATCTTCTTCCATTATTTGTATTTATATTTTTTTATTTTTGCTGATATTCCTCCAATCCTTGCGCAATTAACCAGTGAGTGTGTAACTTATTTCCCCACCTTTTATTTTTTTTGCTTCTTTCCTCAAAAACAGACAAGAAAAAGGACGAAGAAAAGCTACAGCAACTGCGCTATACCTCTCCCACATCACCTAAACTCCAACATTACACACAACATCATCGACGTACATCACCTTCCGACAATTGTTCGGATAATGCAAAACTAACAGCCAGTGGTTTTGAAGCCGAACCTAATCTCAAAATATTCTCCGCGAATAGTTCACCAACACATCGTGCTAACAGGAAACTGGTACCCTCAGTTTCGGTCTCGATGAAACAGAATCTGAGCGAAACCCAATGTACCGCCTCTTCTCGATCGAACAGTTTACGTTCGAATGCCAATTCACCTAAATCTCCCAAGCAAAAATTGCAAAATAATAGTACAGAATATACGGTTAAAATCGCCGCATTATCCAAAGTGAAAGCGAAATCGGACACTGGTTCTCAAAAGGCATCTCAACATATCGATAACGCTGATGTTATCGATACCGATTTTCTGGAAATTAATGATTTGCCCATTATTCCCTCCGAAGCTATAAGACCACGTTGCTCTACCATGTATACCGATTCGGATACATCGAAAACATCATTGAGTAATGGCGGTGTAAATAATGAAACAATTTTAGAATTGAGTCCCGTTCATAACAGCAGACCTGTAAGTAGTTATTTTTTCTTTTAATTTTTACAAGAATTTTAACATATTTTTCCCCGTTTTTTTTCATAGTCAAACAGTTCGCCTAGACAAAATGAAGAACGTGACAAGTCTTCGAAACGTAAATCGAATTTAAACCGTTCATTAAATGAAGAGGCGACACTAGACGGTGGTAAGTTGATTGGTGTTTATGTAAAACATGCGAAAATGGTTTCAGTGCAAATATCAAGTGGATTCTTTTTAAATGAACACCCATTTATTTATCCGATTATATCAAATATTTTATCGAAGTGATAACAATCATATGTATTGGATGTTTCCAGACATTAACAAATAGGATGAATAAAATCATTCTAAAGTATAATTTTTTTTTAAAATAAAATGAATGCAAGAAGGAAAGTAGATTTTTGAAAACATCCAGTATTGGGAAGCTTGTTTTTACAACCAGAGAACTATAAATTGAGATATAAGACAAGTTAGGTCATCAGGTGGGCTATTAACTGGCCAGCGGTTTAATCACCGCATACGATAATTTGAAGAACAATTTTCAGTTTGGCATTATTGCATTAGATATCGAATGAAAAGTATCGTAATTTAACATCATATCGTTCGACATCCAGTAAGCGAAGATCTACATCTATCGAGTTCTCATTCGATAGGTAAAAGCCTATCGTATACAAAATGCGATATCGATATGTATATAAATATTGAAGTTTTTAAATATATTTAAAGCTTAAAACAATAAAATAAAACTATAATTGTATTGTACTATCAATATTAATCAAATGGTACGAGTATGTTGAAAACCACCTCCAGCAATAAAATAAAATAAGAAATAAGAGAACTATGATTCTCTTTAATTATGTTTGTTCTGCTAAAAATACATATAAACCTTATTTTGGTTGCCGAATTGACTTCGGTTGTTGCACTAGCTCAAAGAAACACACAATTTTTCTTTAATTTAATACAAACTGTCTAGTGGATTCAACAACCGATGTAAAACAAGCTCGCTAAATTCGATACAATAGCTATCGAATGAAGTAATCCATCCATTCGATATTTAACGAAATTTTATTCGATAAGATAGGCTACTCGATCACGTATGCGGTAATTCGGCCCTCTGAATGCCGCCCACTTCTTTCAACACAAAATTATGTCTTTCTAAAAGCCAATTTCCAAAATTATGTATGATTAGTAGACGTACTCGTACATGTAATTTGATACTACACTTCATGGGCGTGGCCCCGCACCCTTTTTTGAACACAGGATTAAGTATTTTTCGTGGCTCAAGTTGTGTGCCAAGTTGCGTAAAAATAGTTTAAGTAGAAGAACGTAAAATATAGCAATAAACTTTAACGGGGCGTGACTCTGTCCACTTTTTTTAATGCATGATTGTGTCTTTTGAAAAGTTGAAGGTGTGTGGCAAGTTTTGTAAAAATTTGTGAAATATAATATTAAATTTTAATGTACGTGGCCTCGCCTACTCTTTGTATCTTTTCAAGTGGGCGTATGCCCCAACCTATTTTGTACAATGTGACCAAATGTGACCCTCTCAGAAAAAAATTTAATTTTTAAATTCGGTCTAAAAGGTGCAGAATTATGAAGTAACACATCCAAAAGAATTGATAACCTCTTCATTTTTTTAAGTCGGTTAAAAATGGTTTCAGTATGTTTGTAATCATGTTTTAAGCCTGCATCACACTATCGGCACAATTTACCGATTTTCGTGGGCTTACTGCAATAAAGTCATACATAACTAATAACCCAAAATGGCATTATTACTCAATTAATTCTGGAATAACTCTATATGACTTTATTACCAACGCAGTGTGGTGTAATTATGTTCTTATTTTTCAATTAGTTGAGAAATAAGTCACATTTAGGTTATTACTTATGATTTTATTTCAGTGATCCGTCGAAAATCGGTACATTGTGCCGATAGTGTGATCCAGGCTTTAGACTCGGCAGTTTTCCTTGAAGCAAGTCATGTTTTAGACGCGCCAGTTTTTCTTGAAGCAATTCTGAGTTTATGGAAGAGAGAGGAAAGAAGAAAGAAGAGGAGTACGAACTTGCTTGTACCGAAAAGTTACTTCAATACTCTTTTATTATTTCAATCGCTTCATTAAAACTATAGCAAAATTTAACAAGAAATCGTCTGTGTGTAAACAAAGGAGCAGTTTTAAAAGATAATTGAAAATAACTGCCTAAAAAAAAAGTGATGTGTATAGAACAGAGATATTAAAAATCGGTCACATGTGCGACTGCTCTCACAATAATGAAGGTAGCAATAAAAGATAATTCGCCAGCCCATTATTGGTTTGACCCACCGACCATTTAAAAAAAAAAATGAGAGGTATGGGGTATATATATTTCGAATATCTCATTTCTTAATCCAAAACACGTTTCGCGAAATTAATTATGGTTTCTGAGATATTTAGCATTCATTTTGCTCCATTTCAACTATTTTAAGGTTTAATAAGTATTGTTTTGCTGTAAATGCCACAGTTTGGCGTTTGCGTCAAATTCTTCATACAAAAACATGCGAAGTAAAGTTAACTCTTGTTTTGCTTCATTTCTATAAGAAATGAATAATAAAAAAGAAGGTGCCGTAAGAAAAATTCAACGGCGACTGTTAAGCAAAAACATCATCACCCAGAAGCAGCCGCCGATTAAATCTTTCAATATAAACTTATTAAACACTAAAATAATATAAAAGAAACCTTAACTATGCATGTTTGAGTATAACAGAAATCATCTAATTTCATTCTTTATATTAAATACACTTCAATTACTTGTTTTTCTTGTGTCAGTGTGTAAACGGATCGATAGTTAAAAATATTACGGCAGCGGCTTCTTGTTTAGCGTTAAACGATCGACTTATTTCTCTAGACAGCAAGAAATATAAACAAAACAACAAAATTCTCAGCAGTAAAGTATACGTATGGACCACAAAAAGCAACTTTTTGAAAATAAATTAAGAAAAGTGGTGTATGCGGCACTAAACGTATTTTTAATTTTACAATAAAGTAATTTTAACTTCTAACTTTATTCGCGAAAATTCACTAAAATTTACACATTTCTCCCAAACATGTATCGGAAGCAATGGTGAAAATACAAAAAAATTCTATTGGGTATACTTTGAGAAAACTTCATGTAAATCTTCTTTGTCGTTTTTCTCCATTACGACTTTTTGGCATATGCTCCAAACCAACAATAGGCTGATGTATTTGTATTTATATTTAAAATGCAGTCTCTTGTTACTACAAACAAGGGCTATCACTTTAATCTCAGACTATTCGTATGTGCCGGTTGTGTACTCGCATGTTACTAGACAACAGTGGATTCTTTTTTTTATTAGTTTAATTTCAAGGTTTTAAATTTTTTAGAGCTTCAAAGATCATATCTGAAATTAATTTATTATATGCGATTTAAAATACATCAGATGTGCCAGTATTCTCTTTTTAACACTAGAAATTTACTCGTATTCGAGTTTTACAAGTATAACCCATATATGTCCTGATATGTTGAGAGAAAACTATATTAGGCTCAAAAACGAAGCACCACAGTTTTGCTCAACACGATACGACACGAACACGCACGAAAACAGATTTTCCGTCACGAACACTTCATGTTGAGTCGTGCGTGTACGTGTCACGAACATGAACTTACTAAGTATTTTTAACAAAAAAAGTAGTCGGGGCATCCCCACAATTGTATTATTTATTTTAACGGCCAGTTGAAATAATGGAAAAGGTTTAAAAGCCATCTATAGTACAGTTCAGTTTTGCTAAATTTAGGATTAACTATCCGAAACTTATCTCCAAACTATAATAATAGCCCCTAATGAGTCAGCAAATTGCGGAGTTCCAATTTAATAAACAAAATGTTAGATACCATATGGAAAACCTCGTCCTGGTTTAGTCGGTTCAAAAGAGCTTCCAAACAAGTTTATGAGGTTCAGATTTTGTGATGGAAGGGTGGCTAAAATCTGGATTAAATATGAATCCATTTCTGGTTTCTTACAAAAGGTTACAAGAGAAACTATTATGTATTACTCTTCTTTCTAATCAGGATCGAGAAGTTTGTTTTTCATAGCTTCTATATCAAAACATAACTGATGGTGTCTTATAGAGAATTCATTCAAATGTGCGATTATATCCCAAGTTAGGCATTTAATGCCTCCAAATTTGTCAATTAATATTGTCAAACACTTACATTGTATTTACATTTCAGAAGCACGGTGTGGTACACAATTATAAACTTGCATGAATTGAGTACCATAATTAACATTTCACTACCAATTACAAACTGTGTACACACATTTTCCATAATTAGCATGACATAACAATATTTTCAACTCTTATATAAAGACAACATCTCCCATCATCAAGTATTTTGTGGGTGCTTCAAAAGATTCCGCTTCAACAAAAACAAATTAAAATTTAAATGAATTTTGGTTTCGTTTGAGTGCTTCTGATTACTTAAGCATAAAAATGCAATTGAGGAATCTATATACACACATCCATAACTACGAAAAAATCACAAACATACATTCATACTTACATATTTTTCCTTCTCTCAGCACAAAAATCTGCATAATTTAAAGAAAACCAAATTAGTCTCAAGACGTAAGTCAAAAGAAAAGCTTTAGCGATTGATTTTTTAAAATGTTTAACTTACAAGCTCCAGAAATTGCTATAAAAGTCCAAATAAAACACTTACATTTGCAATCGTTTACATTCAAGATGAAAATTTGTTAGTGCTAACCCAAAAGATTTGTGTAAAATATGTTTGTTATCAATGTAATTTTAAAGTCACTTTCGAGGCATGTATGTAATGTGTTTTAAATTTTAGTTGTTAGTTAATAACTTGATTTTCTAAATTTTATTTCAAAGTTGAATTAGTTTTATTAAAAGAAACTCTTTTCTTTTGATTCCAGATGAAAATGCCATTCGTAGAAGACGCCGCCGTGAACTGGGCATGTCGCGTCCTTTAGTGCCGAATGATGACGCCTCGGTAAAAGCCCTTATATCACCGCATAAGACACGTGTGCCATCTCCAACCAAACCAGCCATTCGTAATGATTTATCTTATCACTTGGAAATGGCGAGAAAAGGTCTAGATTTGGCTACTACCTCAGACCGCCGCAGAGCTCAGACAGCCAGTCCGAAAAATCAGAAAGACAGTCCGTCCCCAAAGTCATCAATTCCAATATCTAGAACGAGCAAACGTTATGATACCGTACCCGCAAGCGAAGTGCGTAGAGAGCGTTCTTCTGAAATTAATCGTAAATTGAATGAACGTACTCGCACTGGCTTGAAAGAAATTATGAAAATTGTTGAAAACATCAGTGATGGTTCTGATAGCGCTATCACCAGCTTAAACCAAACCATTAACTCCATCAGAGCCAGCCAAGAAAGAGAACAGCAAAGTGAACTTCTGAACAAGTCCTCTACGAGTGCCGAGGAACAACACAGGCCATCACCTGTTAAACATGCTACTTTTGTACAAGAAGAACGTATTTACTACGAACCCGATCCTTTAGAAGATACCGAGATTCCAAATAGCCAAACGGAACACGTAAAAGCCAGTATGTTGCGTTCTCTACGTCTGCTGAAGGCCAAAAGTATAGAGCGAGAGAGTGCATCCTATGAACCAGTGAAACTGTCGCCTATATTAAGGCGCAAGAGCACAGAATATCCTCAAAGCTATTCAACACAAGGCGTTAGCATTTCTGCCACACCAAATCATATCGTTTCCATTCTAAAGAAAAAGGATCATCTTCCGGCTGGAGAGTCCAGTTCAGCTTCTAGTAATGCCTCACCAGTCACCTTTTCGTCCAGTGTCATGGATACTCCCTCGAAACAAAAACGAGCTGGTATACTCAAAAAACGTTCATCTCTAGACGAATCGCGCTATTATTCACGCTCTCATTCTCCAGATGAACGCAGTATTTTGATCAAATCAGCTCGTCGCAATTCTCTCGAAGAAGTAGCTAATGGCAGTTCCTCTGCTCAGGGATCAGTTTATCATGGCATTCTAAAGCAAAGCAGCTATGACAGCTCCAAAAGTGATGGCTGTCCCTCTGCTACCAGAGAACCTCAGCAACCCCACAGTATCCTGAAGAAAAAAGACTCCACATCAACACCCTCTGATGGTGGAGATCACGCTCCTAAACACGTATCGATCTCTCAAGCTGTGATTTTAGCAGCAGCCGAACTATCTGCTGGTGTTGAAACTAGAGAAAAGTTTCCAAACGATGACATCTACTATACGCCCAACAATGAGGAATACGATATCAAACCCATACTCAAATTGGATTCTTCGTTGGGTGATGATTCGGTGAAACCGCCTAAACCTATACTAAAAAAGAAATCGTCGGGAGACTCAGATGAACAAATCAAACCAATTCTAAAGACTTCGCGTAAATCAAGTAGAGAAGAATTTGAGTTTGGTCCTTACTCCGATGGCGAAGGGCAACAAGAACCCCATGTGAAGCCTATACTTAAAACTGATTCCCCTTCCAAACGACGCTCGTTGGGTGAACCTGATAGCAATATTACGTATCGGGATGGCGAACGGCGTGAAACGTTATCACCTTTCCTACTTAAAAGACGTACGCGCTCACTTGAACGCCCCGATGAAGCACCTGTGATTGATTTAGCTGCTGCCCTTAACGCAATTGCTACTTCACAAGCCCTGCCCAGTGAATTGGTTTCCTCTCTGACTAACTCCACAGCGGGCTCTAATATTTCAGTTTCTGAGCGTATAAAATCTGTTGAAAAGTTCCTTGCCAATCAAAGTGCCGTGCGATCATCAGCTGGTGAAAATTTATCAACATCGACAACTTCGGCGGCCACATCAGCTGTCAATGCATCGCTGGAAACGTCGATACAAAACGATTCCATAAGTACAAGTAGTGCAGCAGAAGGTGTTAAAATACTAAAACCAAGTGTCATAAGACGTGATCTCTATAAAGATAGATTTAAAACACAACCTGTGACCAGCGATGAAAGGAATTTGTAAGTAACACATTTTTATTCCCTAATCTATAGTTTTATTTAAAATTTAAAAAAGTTGGCTCATATAGAAACCAGCAACTCGTGCGGGTCTTTAAATATGAAAGTTATATCAATTAACATTATATTCTCAACTCAATCTATCATAAGCATTCGACACAGCATAAATTTTACTCTCTTTTATATTATCACTAATCCATAAACAATATAAAGATATATGTATGTGTGTGCCTGACTTTGTTCTAGACTAAAGTAGCACATTCCCTCTACTCGCACAGATCTGAGGTAAACATTTGTGTTCGTATAGAGATTTCGGTCGATACCGACTACTGCAATTTGTCCCTGATTGAATTAGTGTTTGACAAATTAAGGTCAGGGGATTTCACTGGTGGCTGTAAAGGGCTATTTATTTCTGGGGGTCTGTAATTCGAAACGAATACAAATGTCTTGGAATTGTAATGTAAACATACAAATTCGAGACCATTTTGTAGAACATTAACAATATCCGGGGGGGGGGGGGGGGGGGAATTACGGCATTCGGTGAAGACAAAATTTTCATACAATTTTAATTGTACTTGAACGGATGAATGAATGAATATGAATCGACTCTTCACCAACCCGCAAAAACACTTTTGTTTTAATTTAAGAATTTTGTTTGCAAATATTTAAATAATTTGTGTGTATTTTAAAATGTATTCTTTAAGTTTCTTCATTTTGAACGAATTTCTTGATTAAATGCAAAGGGACGTAACTACACTTTTATATTTTTTACAGGAGAAACAAAAAACGTTACAAAATCAATAGCAATAAAGTATTCTTGAACATTTTCTTTCAAATTACTTGTAGTATGAGTACTTATATGTTTTTTAACCATTTATTTCGTATATACATATATTTAGGCTTTTATGTTAGTTACGTTATTATAGAAATAGATGCATTCGTAGTTACGTTCTTTTGAATTTCTTTAAGAAAGTCGTCATATTTGATCGCAGAGGTCTAAATATTTGCGTGAGCATGTAGTTTGATAAAATGAAGCATACTCAATCAAAAACTCGATATCGAATTTTTTTGTAGTTACGTCCATTTGCATTTAAGGTGACGATATGTACATTTCTAAAATTTAATGACATTGACATTATTTTCTACACTATTTACTTAAAGCATCAGTCAAAAGTTCCAAAACTTTACAATGCTAATCACCATATCGTTCGTAATTAAGATGATTTCGAGAGCAGAAATAAAAGCTCAATTCTTTAAAATGTACATACCCTGTCGGAAAATCACTAGTCGACTAGTCTTGGATTCGGCTACATGTGCCACATTTGTATTTTGGAACAAAAATACTCTATTTTAAAAATGCAACCAACATGTTGAAAATTCTCGTGACGTCATCGTCACATATGCATGTGGCTTTTTACATGCCGTGTACTATAGAGCTAACTACAATGCAGTCCAGGACTGAACTAAAATCAATTCTTAAGTCGAGTACGAAATCGGATTTGATGAGAGCCACCAACAGCTGCTTTGAAACTCATTTCAATTTTATATTAACATTTTGCTGTTATTCACCCTTATTCCAGTTGGCGACATCGACGGTCACTTTAACACAATACCAAAAAATTGGGGGTTGTGTATCTTGGATATAATTTAACTTGTCAACAAATGTTTTCGTTTGATTGCGCAATTATTCTTGGGTTCTAATAGTGTAACCGTTGTCGAAAACAACTGACTCCAGTTGGCAGGTTTTTGCTATTTTTTAGACCTTAGGGAACGGAAAGAGATTGTCAGTAGTGCAAAATTGTTCTTGAGAGCGAGTAAACAAGCTCCAATTTTTTGGTATTGTGTTAAAGTGACGTCGATGTCGCCAACTGGAATAAGGGTGATTATTTTAGATGTTACCTTAGCTGGGTGATAATACAACGTGTGATATATAGTTCGAACCCCAGCAACATCTTTTTGCAAATTGGCTGACTATCACGTAACTTAAATAAAGTCAACCTTAATTTAGTTCGAAAGGTGTGCAGAGTGTACAGCCTAGGACATCGCAATTTTAAAATAGCTAGTTGTGTTCATTTGAAAGTAATCCAAGAAGTTTCAGACAGCACTAGTTGCGAAATACATACATAGTTAGCTTAAAGTTAGTTTAAAGTTAAGTGATTTTCTGACAGGGTATCGTTATCTTAATATAGAAAATTCTCTTCTACCTATTTACATATGTATGCATGTATATTGAAAACAAAAACAGATCACTCTTTTTAAAATAAATAAGCAGGCGAGAATTTTCGATTGGCAGTAGATATTTTGAAATTTAAAAACAAAAACAAGCTTTATCGATCGGCTATGTTCTACATTCGTAAAATGAAATGGAAGTGAAATTTTCTCTTGGTTTGTGTTCTCAATTTCGTAAAAGTGATGTAAAAAGTAAAATTTAATTTTCTCTCTTATACTGTTTTCACACTGAAAGTTAAAACCTTGTTTTAACGTTGCGTTCCCACTGCCTAAATAGCAGAAGCTGTCCCCATTTTAAATGGGCGTGTTATTTAGAGCGAAAGTTGCTGTTTGATTGAATTTAATATGCACGCCTTATTCTATCGCGGTTGAAGATAAACTTTCTATTTTCGTTTGTATATCTTCATCGGCATAGTCGAGATGCTTGCAAGCCACCACCAGATATTGTTGTAAACTCGGTGCTGGACCAGTGCAGGCATGTTCCCTGATTTTAAAGCTCCATGTATGACAAATTAATTTCTTGTAATAATTAAGAAATCATGAAAATTACAAACTCTTTTAACGACATAATTTCGTTTTGCTGTTTATTTATTTAGTTATATATTTATGCATTTTTTTTCGATTATTTTGCTTTTTGAAAAATATGTGTAGACGGTAACGCTGCGCGCCAAAAACTCTTTGTAAATAACAGCAACAAAAATAAAATAGATCTCTAAAAAAATACACACACACAATTTATCCATACACATCTTTAACAAGAGAACTAACTTTTTCACACATTTTTGGCTCCAAGCCAACAAAAAAAATTTATTTTTCTTCTATATATTTTTATGCGATGCGCTTCCACAAGTTGTTAAAACTTTAATATTCGCCAAAAAATAAAAAATAAATAAAAAAAAGAAAACATAAGCAAAGAATCTCTAAAATACATTCTAAGTCTACAAAACATTTCAATTTTATGAAACAAATATTTAAATGCAGTTGCAGTATTTATAAATAGTTTGTTGTCGTCGTTCACGTTCCAAAATTAAAATTTCCAATTAAAGCAACAAGAACATCACATTCTGTAATATTTTCTAATATTTAAAAAGCAATATGTATGCATGTATTTGGAACTTCAACTTTTCCAACTTTTTATTTTAAAGGAATTCAAAGTGAATATCGTCATTGGAAATGCATAATGTTAAAACTAAAATTTTATGATACACTCCGATTATAATCTTAATTGAAATCGCAATTAATGGAATGTTTTAATCGTAATCGTAATCGAAGCCAAGCCTTTAATCGCTCGATTAAGATTAAAACTTTTACCCTTTTTCAAGCAAAGAGTTTATGTCAAAAGCCTTAGCCAATAAACTTTTTTCTAATCTAAGATTCATTTAAAATGTTTAAATTTTCATACAAGGCAACTTTAGCTTATAAAAATGTTAAATTTAAATTTTAAATATAAAATACGTTGTAAGAGAAAGTTTTACCGTCTGCAAAACGCAAACAATATCTTTCGTAGCATTTATAAAACGACGTAATACATTCAGATTCAGTCTATCCTTAATTAAGGGTTTTGTGGCCAACTTGTTCTTAACTTTTCACTCATTTGGTAGCCGAACAAAATCTCTCCAATGAAATGAAAATAACGTTGATTTACCTATATTTTCCAGTCACTTCTAAAGTGTTTGCATAAATAAGAAATAAAAACAATTATTGTGAAAAAAAACATAACACTCGTCTGCTGCAAGGATTGATAAATATATTTTTCACTCGGTTGGCTGATAGGTGCAGTTTGTCTTATCTTGGGACCTCGCATTACAAAAATTATAGTAAATATTGAAAAAAAATTAGATAATGGAATCGACAAAAATACGAAATCAAATAAGAAAGAAAAACAACACTAAAAAAAATTTGTGATAAGAATAGTATATTTTCTTGCTTAATCGCGATAAGCCGATTAGCATATTTTTTTATCGTAATCGCGATTATGAAAATCTGCGATTATTTGTAAGCCCGTCATACAATGCACATATCGATCCTTTATTGCAACATAGTCATAACGAAAAAATCCATTTTTGCCGAAAATAAGCTTTTAAACCCTTCAATTTACATGCAACTCAATAAATGCGTAACAATATTTTCTTTTCTACAAGATTAAAGATTAATAGCTAATAAATAAGTGAATGTTTAAATATAGTTTGAGTTAATTTTCATAAAAACTTAAAATGTGTTTAAACATACTTTCATTTTTTCAGTGGTGAATTAAAGTTATTATCAAATTACGTTGAAAGTACGGTAGCACTACAAGATTTCCAAATATTATGGAAAGCTTTCCAAAGAACAGCTGTTCAATATAAATAAGAAGGTTGATTTATCAATTTGCAGAAAAGTGAAATAGCAAAAAACACATTTTATGATACAAAAAGAGCATCGGAATGCATTTTTCTATTTATATATTTCATGATATGAAAATATGTGTTACATTTGTCGTATATTTGCCAAAATTAAACGAAATTCTTTTTAATACGACCACATGATGTTCATGTACATGCATTCAAAAAACACACACATGCACAAAACATATGGTATGTTTGTAAAACTTAAACAACACTTAAATGCACAATGTTGGCTATTTAAGATTCACTTAATTTTGGGGTGAAAAACAAAATTTTCTGTTTAAACATGATTTAAAAATAAAACACATATAATCATTGACTGATTTATTAGCCCTAAGTATGATATAACGAATTCTTCTGCATTATTAATTCCAAAAACGCGTTTTTTTTTAGATATTACTGTTTTGCAATAAAAGAGCGATATGTATGCATGTTCATTGGAGTGGCCGTTAGTTGTATGGAAATTTTTTTTTATTTCTTAAAGCAGTGATGCCAACTCAAAGTTGTGACACTCTAAAAAATACAACCTTTACATACATATATACCATATAATACATACATAAATATATATGTATATATGTTTACATGTATTTATGTTTTTTTGTCGGTGGTTATGTCGAGCCCTATTTTCGATTTAATCGCAAGCTACAAAATTTAAAGTTTTCAGGGGAGTGTTATTTTATAATATTCAAATATCGCTTACGATAAAATTTTACAGCCTGTTTTTTAAAAGTTGTCAACAATTTTGGCATTATGATAATTCTTATATATTTTATGATTAAATTGAAAATTGGTCTCAATATAGCTCAAAAACCCAAATGTACATATACTTTAGAACCTTGTCTGTTTACGTTTTATGTTGCGATATCTTCTTCTGTTAGTGCTTGATAATCTTGTATAGACTTGTTTTGCTTTTGTCTCCAATTAAATTTTAAAAGTTTATTGCCTTTGGGCTAAATGTTTAGGATGACACTTTAGATTGGTTATTTTTATTTAAAAAATAAATTTTGTGAGAAATGCCCCTTTTGTGTTGGAAGTTTTTAGTTGACATTTAAAATCAGATTTGTGACATTTTTGAGAATTCCATATTAATTTTTGTCAGTTCTAAGAGATTTGCTCGAAATTGTCTAACGTATTTAAAACAACCAGAAGAATGTCTTTGTGACACCGCAATTGACAGAAGGTTAATATGTAATGTAAAATTTATTTACTGAAATCATAAATATTAGCCGGAATATTTTTATTTCAACAAAAAGAAATATTTTTAAATTCAAATAAAAGCTTAAAATGGATTAAAATATGCGATTTTTCATGGAAATTCGAAAATTATTTAAACCTTGTAACGAAAATCTAATACAAATTTTTAAAATAGCTCGTTTGGAACAGAATAAAAAAAGTTAAAATTTTATAATTAAAATAGTTTCCTAAAATGATGAACTACAACAATGTACAAAAGAGGGAAATTTAAACCCCTATTTTACAAAAGCCTATCTATATATGCCCGCGGTGTTTTTAGCTCAGAATTAACTTTTGACTAAAGCATGGTATTCTGTTCACAATTTCGTGCGAAATGCTGTCAAACTACATGTAAAAGTATTTGGTATGAAATATTTGCGAAATAAATTTGCAAAAGTAGTACTCTGTTCTTATTGCGAAAACCACTTAAAATCTATCTGGCAGCATGTTTTTCCACGCAAAATGACTGGCATCATTTTAGTTTCGCTGCGAAATAACACACACACTAGTGTTGAGCGAAACTGTGATTTTTTAATAATGTTGCTCCTTGTGAACGTGATTTCTAAATCGCTGTTCTTTTAAACTGTGATTGTGATCACAGTTTAGCAGTATTTCGTTTGTAGCAATTCTATTATTTTGACAAAATCTAATAAGAAGAGCAGTTGTGAAATTAAACAGTGACTGTGATCACGGTTTAACACATTTCAGCTCTTCTGCTTTAAAAGAATGTATTAGTATTGGTATTTTGATAAATGCTAATAAGAAGAGCGACAAGAACAAACAATTAGCATCAACCCCAACCAAATATTGATAATTGTCGTATGAGAGTCAGAGAGACAGTAAAATTGCAAATACAAAATTGTGAGAGCTATACATAGTTGCAAGAAAAGACGATTTGACACGATTAGACGATTTTTTCTCGACAAACGGTGAACGTATACAACTAAATTCATGTGGTAGCTTTATTTACTGTAAAGTAAGCATACAAGAGCATTCACAGTTTGTATGAAAGAACTACATTTGCAAAACCTGTTACTTGATAAATTCAGTCACAGTTGTGATTAGTGATTTTTCAATCGCTGTGAAAAAATAACAGGTTTCGAAAAATAGCTCATCACTAGTACACACTTCTTGCTCGTAACAAACACTCCAAATACCACAATAAGTAGTGTATCCACCTGGTTACAAATACTGGTAATAACTAGATAACACGATGTTGCTGCCACTGCGGATTTTTTTGATTTTCAGTGTTGCCGTAATTTTCCGGGGAAGTGCAGGGGAACTCTTGGGATTCTTAGCTTAGTTTTTGGGAATATCCAATATGGTTTGTGTATTTACTAAAAGGCTTATGATTTGGATAAATGGTTCGTGACAGAGATAGCTAAAGTTGTCTCTACAAGGAACATACACACAACTCATGTGTGTATGTACATGCGCGACGTTTGTATACGCGCCCATGCGTAGAAAAAAACAAAGCTTGTTAACTTCTATGCCTACAATAACTGAAACAAATGTCTTGCAAACAGTGTTGTTCGGTGTTTGTTTTTGAAGACTTCGTTCCAGTAAGACATTTGCAAAATCACGCATGTCTTGAAAGTTCTTTTAAATGATCTTATGCAGGGCTCTAATATGTATTTATTCATATTTTGATTTAACTTGGCAACACTGTTTTTTATTTGGGCAATATTTTTTTTAACTAATTTAATATCGGACTCATCAATCAATTTCTCTTTATTAATTAGAAAAAAATCATTGAATTTCAATCATTAAATGAAAATTAAAAAAAAAACAAAAAATAACCCCACAAAGCGGAAATTTAATAAATAAAATATTTGCATAAACTCATGTGAGTGAAACATAAAACTTTGCAAAACCATGAATTTATAAATAGTAAAACTCACTTCAAAAAAATTTATAATTATTATTTAAAATAGAAAACCATTTATGATTCAATACAAAATATCAAGCTTATAAAAATAAAATGTACTCGTATACAAAAACATTAGTAAATAGAAATGAATTGTTTAAATTCACTAACTGGAACATAAAACAAACAAGCACACATATATACATACATACGAGTACAATACGTTCATATGTGTTCCCATTATTCATATAAAAAAAATAAACTTTGTGCTCTGGGGTTTATTGCTCACACATTTCACAAGTCGTAACTCCCTTTGATGTGGCGATATCTTTTTTTTAGCTTTATTTAAATAATAATTTTGTAAAAAAACTGGGTTACAATATTTAGTTAATTTGTATTTTGTAGTTCATAATTTTTTTTCCTACTTAATATTCTGCTTTATTTTGCTTTGATATTCAAGGAAAATTGTAAGGGATTTTTAAATTTTGTGTTGAGTTTTTTCCATTCGCCAGTGACAAAGCTTATTGTAAATATTACAACCCTTGACGCTCAAGGCAAAAATGTTAGTTCAAAAGAAATTGACTGCGTGCTTCCATTGTCATGCGGGGTGGGAAAGACTATTCCAAATAGTATTTGAGCAATGCTAAGTTTATTTTCTTTTTGAATACACAAGGTAGTGTCAAACTTGGTGTTATTTCAAATATTTTGACTAGGGTCCATTATTACAACTTGGCAATAAAGTTTTGGATAGTTAATCCCAAGTTTAGCAAGTGCATTATTACAATTGTTCG
The DNA here is from genome assembly GCA_936439885.1 of Nowickia ferox. Taxonomy (NCBI): domain Eukaryota; kingdom Metazoa; phylum Arthropoda; class Insecta; order Diptera; family Tachinidae; genus Nowickia; species Nowickia ferox. The sequence continues at coordinate 94,878,360 of OW387024.1, read as the reverse complement.
ATAAAGTAAATAATACAATTGTGGCAACATTGGTGCGGATACCCACTACTTTTGATTGCTAAAAATATTTAGTGGCAACGACTTACTTGCTTTTTTTGCTCAATTACAAGCATAGTGAAACCATTTTTGTCTATTTTTTGGTATTATTATGAGTTTTGTGTATTATTTTGTTGAAATAAATAAACTTCAATTTAGCTGCAATTTATAAAGTAGAAAGTATGGCAGCTTATGAAAATATGGCAACTTCAAATGACTTAACTTCGCGGTAAAAGTTGCCGTAGGGGAGAACTTGCCTCGAACCTATCGCTCACTTTTAGGTTAAAGTGAAGTTATAATAATGAAAAATTGTTTATCCGTCCGATAAAATCCTAACTTTAACTCAATCCGAGTTAAAATAATTGCCATAAGTGTTAAAAATAAATAAATAGGCAAGTAGTTAATTTTTATTTTTGTGGTAGAATTATGAGTCAAATATTTTTTTTGGAACATTTCATTCCAGTTTAAGGTAATTTTGTGTAAATTTTTACGAGCTTCGCTGTAGTAGAATTTTATGACAAATGCCCTTGTACGCCACTTCATTCCGTTATATGCTCGTTTCAATGTTTTTTTGTCCTTTTTTTTCCAAAGGGACGAAAAAACTTCTATGGAAACGAGCGAGAGAGAGAGAGAGAGAGAGTTTGTTAAAATGTTCCATAAAAATGCTCTTCGTTAGATTTTACATATGTACATATGTGCCCTTAATTATGAAAGTGGTCTAAGTCATATGCATTTTTTGCTTTGAAATATTAAACGAATCATAAAAAAAAACTTTAATAAATTATTAATAAATATTAAATAAATTTATATTAATCGAGAGTACTAATGTAAACAAAGTAAGAAAATATAAAAATCACCCTTATTCCAGTTGTCGACGTCACGTCAATACAATACCAAAAAGTTGTCGAAAACAAGTGAGTGCTATTTACAGGCTCATGCTTTTTTCTAGACACAAAATTGTTCTCGAGAGCGAGTAGACAAGCCCCAATTTTTTGGCATTTTATTGACGTGATGCCAATGTTGACAACTGGAATAAGGGTGAATATATGTGTTAAGTATTAAGTAAAAGTTTAATGGAATTAGTTTTCGATGAAAATTTCCGCCTTTACCAAAGAAGGATTAATTTTATTAACTTTTTGCCTTAAAAACTAGGCAGAAACTAAAAATTTGTGGTTGCCAATGTTATTAAAATTTGCCAACAGAAATTAACAGCTGTTAGTTTTCAGTTGCCTTGCGTAATAGCATCTGGCTACTGTCAATGCAACTAAAGTTCGGTTGTCAACCATAATCGAGCCATAAAGAATAGCCAATTTGACAGATGTAACGAAAATGCAGATTGGTGGACTTAAATTGCATAAAATCCGAGAAGACATATTGACGGAGATCTAGAATAACAGGATTGAGGCGTGCAAAGCTAATGATTGGAACGTATCACCAAAATCGTTTCATGACTCAGGTTTCCTCACAGTCCATTACAGGCTGAGAAAATACCTCAACGGACTTGTCACTGAGATTATTGAGAGTATTGAGTCATTATGAGGAAGAAACTCCAGAGCATATTCTGAAGAACCCTGAAGCTTTATTCCACAAAATAAATGGCCAATTGGGCAAGCACCTATTGGAGCATTGGGAACTGCCAATACTAGAACCATCAGCATTTTGCTGAATTACAGAATACGGGGACAGGTCTAGATGAGGTGATCTGGCACCTGGCAAGGGATACAATAGATCTTCTTCGGTCGCAGTGTTCTGTTTCCCGTATAAATTTATATTCATCCATTCATTCATCCACTGCAAAAGTTTGGAAGTCCCCATACAATGTATATTTTTTGGATCTCCTTTGCCCAGAATCAGTCGTTAAAACTTTATTTATTTTTTGTTCTACAGCGTAGTTCAAATGTTAAATAACACTTTCTTTTAAAATCTCCCCCATTATGAACATTTTTATGCTCTTGATATTTTTTAGCAATAGTTTGTTTTATACTTTGTATCTTTCTACAGTTCAATAATGCCTAATTAGTGTTTATTGGGGTAGTGGCACAAATACTTAAATACCAGTATTGTTACACTTGTTTTCAATAGTCGAAAAGCGATAATACAAAAATGAAAAGCAACAAAGACAAAATTACCTTGTATTGTTTAACCGAAAGTAGTTTATTTATTCACTTCAATTGTTTTTACTATCATTGTGCACATACATACATTAATACATACATACATACACATGTATCGCTAACTGAAATGCAAAATCGAGTGATTGAAGAACATATTTTGTAATTTTCTTTTTAATTCGGCTGATTTTTTGTGATAATGGTTTAAAATATTTGTATAGACATGTGCTTTGGATATTTTGTCACTCATGTGGTTTTGCATTTCAGCTGACGACAGTATGTACACTTATTTATATTTGGGGTATTTGGGTGATTTTGAATTTCAACATATTTTCGTTAACATTTCGTAGTTGTATGTTAACACTCATGTTAACAATACTTATGTTACATACGAGTATGTATGTATGTAAGTATTTTATACATTGGCAGTTTTGTTATTCTTTTCGAAGCTATTGGTTTAGTTGTTTTACTAAGTTTGTTGTGGGAGGTTGCTGAAATAAAAGTTCACAACAACAAAAAGACTACAAAGTCCAAGGAAGGAAGCAGCTAAATAGGAAAAATAAGAAAATCCGATTACTTGCAACATGTATTCAACGTTTTTTAGAAAGCGGTAATAATAACATTAATTATGTTTTTGAGAAGAAGCTTAAAGGCTGTTACTAAGTAAAACAATTTCAAGCTAAGTTTGTTAAAATCATTTATAAGTTTTAAACAAAATGAAGTCTATTAAGGATAAGTGTAACGAACTATTTTTTTGCTCATATTGAAATTTGAACTTGAGCAACAAAAAATTAACCACTCTTCCGTTAAATCAGTTTTAAGTTACTCAATTGCATCCACAAGGTGCTAAATTTGCTGCACAGTGGCTTGGAAGTTTTCCATTTGCAAATAATCGTCTGCCCCGGTGGACTTCTAGCCAGAGGGTAGTCCATTATTGGGTGGAATCTCCGTTAAATACTTTGAGTTTTTTTTTGCAGATACAACTGTTGGTATTTACTTAGCAGAAAAAAACGTTCGATTTCGTACTATAAAGAATTTTATAGAGTTTCACAAAGGCCAAGTTTCAAGATGGTTAATTCACAAAAATAACGGAATATTTTTTTGTATCTTTTGTGTTGGGTTGTGTTGTGGTTCAAAATATCACTGTAATCCTTTAAAAAAGTGTATCGTAGTTCTTATCTAAACCGATAAGAATTCATTTACAAATACCTGCTTCATCGCTTAAAAAAACGTCATAAAAATGTATTGAAAAAGTATGAGAAAGTGACCATGAGTTCGAATTAATTTCTTTATGCCCGTAATTTCTACATACAGATAATTCACCTAAGGTTTTTACTTACGAGTTTGCCTTACACAATTTAACTTACACAATAGTTATCTCTATACTAATAGATATCTATGGGTAGAAATAACGGGCATTATCAAATAAAGTATAAATCTCCATGTGGAAAATTTGGTGACCAGTGATCGAAATGTAGTCGTTCTATGACTTGAGAAAATGGAAGTGTTATCAAAAATAGGGAGTACAGTATGCGATACAAATAATTTGTCTGCCTGAAATAAAACACACAGCTTGCTAATTGCTTGTACAGTAAGTAGTTCGATTATGATGACCATAATCAATTCGTAATACCCGAAAAGTGGTCACCACTTTCGACGATTATGAAGGGATCAATATTAGTAAATGGCAAGCCTTTCACTAAATAAATCAAACTGCAGATGATAGATATTTAACAGCTGACAGCCTCGCCAGACCGACAGTTTTGAAACCACTAAATTTATAATTTATATTATTAATTTGAATTCTTAATATTCTCTAAAATAATCCTCTTAAAAATTTTCTCATCTACGTCCCTTTTATTTTACTTGTTTTTATTTTGATTCACTTTCAATTTGTTCCATTTGTTAAAAAATGTTTTTGAAATTTTCCAACCCAACACACACACACACACATACACACAAATTGATGTTTAAAAATAATCTAGATAAATTTGGTCAAAACAGAGCCATAGAAAAACAAAAAGGAAAAAAGAAAAGCCAAATCGAAACGATCGTTCATTTGTATACAAATACAAAAAAAAGTACTTTTATTCTTTAAAATTTAAATCGAGAGAATTTCACATACACTACGGAGAGTGTGAACAAAAACAAGTGTTACCAAAATCGCAAATACGAGTAAATTCTGCAGAGCGAAAACTTCAAATAAATATACATACATACATATGTATGTAGACATTATTACATATGTATATCGTCAGCCCATTATTGTTTTGGATCATATGCCAAAATGTCGGAATAGAGAAAAACGACAAAGAAGGTTTACATGAAGTTTTCTTAAAGTATATCCGATGGAATGTTTGGAAGAAATGTGTAAATTAAATGATTTCTGTTATACTTATTTTATTTTAGTGTTTAATAAGTTTATATTAGGTCTAGGTGATGATGTTTTTGCTTAATAGTCGCCGTTGAATTTTTCTTACGGCACCTTCTTTTTTATTATTCATTTCTTATAGAAATGAAGCAAAACAAGAGTTAACTTTACTTCGCATGTTTTTGTATGAAGAATTTGACGCAAACGCCAAACTGTGGCATTTACAGCAAAACAATACTTATTAAACCTTAAAATAGTTTAAATGGAGCAAAACTAATGCTTAATATCTCCGAAACCATAATTAATTTCTCGAAACATGTTTTGGATTCAGAAAGTAGATATTCAAAATATATAATACCCCATACCTAACTCTTTTCTTTTAAAACCAATAATGGGCTGACGATATGTCAGCTAAAATTGACTTAAAATCTTCATTATTTGTTTCAACTCTTGAGCGAAGTTCTTATATGCATACATACGAGTATGTACATATGCATTTGCTATTTTCTTTCAATATTACTCTTTTTTTAACTGAAGTCATCTATGCTAACATTCTAAAGCTGAAAAGTTTGTAGATTTCTATGTTTTTAAGAGGTAATCTCTGGAAATGCCGGTTCAATTTAAAATTTTTTTTAAACAGAAATAATTTCTTAGTCAGGCTTAAGTTCAGTAATTTCAATTCTTGTTGAATGAAATATTTTTATTAATTAATGTGAGTTTCTAAAGAAGAGAAGAAAAATTAAATTAGACTTTATTAGCTGGGGGAAATACCGATATTTTTCTGTGCAGCCACGCACTTCATCAGCATCCAAGTCTATCTACTGGGGTAGAGATTGTTATTAACATCAGCTATTTAACGCAAATTTTCAATGAAATGGAATATGAGAAATGTTGTGTATACAATTATTGATTTACCTTTGGTAAACACATTTGTAAGTATCACTATTCATTTTTCTGTTTATCCGTTTTTTCATTTTTCTATTCAGGTTAGCACGAAGTTTTTTTAAACAAAATGAAGAATATAAGGTTCCACTAAAATGCTTAGAATAGGGTCCATGTGCGCTAAACCTTCTGTACTCAGCAAATATTAATTATCATTTTAAAAAAGATCTATTAGAACAAAAGTTTCCGTACTCAAAAGAAAAACAAAGCCATTTTAACGCGAAAGTGACTTTTGCGTTTGCTACGCTCTACTGGCTAAATAGCGGAACCGATTTTGAGAATATAGGCTTTTTATGTATGTATAAAACAAACGTATGCTGAAAATAAAATAATTGAGAGCAAGACAACGTTTGGCGGGCTCATCTAGTATCTAATAAAATTATCTTTTTCAATTAAGAATGCAGAATAATAATAAAATATCGTATCCTGTGTAACTCACCTCTTAAAAGAAGAAAAAAAAAAGGAAAATAAAATATGACAATAATCATCTTATTAATATAATAAAAAATGTGTGCCAAGAAAGCATCGGTGGAACAGCACTGATGTCTGGTGTTCCGAAACCGAAAAAATTGGAAAATTTTTCGGGATAGCGTCCATTATTATAATTAAACTAGTTAAACAAATACGATTTCATATCGAGGCTGTTTTTTTTCAATAGCATTGAACTGCTGCCATCATGTCAAATACGTCGTTTCCACGAGTGCGAGAAATGTTCTCTGTACACAATTTATCTGCAGATGAGGTGGCATAAATTGGCTTCGACGGAGTGCTGATTTAACCCTATAGGCTTTTTCCTGTAAGGCTATTTGGCACTTTTGAAAATAAAATATCCGCCATAGGAAATTTTACCTCCTGACTAATTGAGCAACCCAAATGTTACATATCGTTGGTCTCAAGTAGAAAGGCCCTAACTCAAATAATTGTGACTTTACAGGAGAAGGTAAAAACATAATAGAAACTGTAAAACTGCTTGTAAAAACGTTATTTTTCTACACTATTGCAATAATTTTTGTGACGATATGTATTTGTATGAAATGTAATGGAATCACTGAAAAATACGAATTAGTACCTTTCTACTTGATACCATTGATATGGACAATGTTATTTTGAATTTTTTAGTTCCAACATTGCACATGCAGCTTAAATTTTTTTATCAATTGAACTTTTGAAAATAAATTTTATTTTCATTCTGCTTATGGAAACATTGAACCCTCATTTATAACCCCCAACCATAAAATAGGAGTGTTATAAGTTTGTAGTGTGTATTTGTGTGGATAGATGTCTGTCTGTTCCCTCTTTGAGCCAAAACGGCTGGACCGGTTTTGATTTAGTTTTTTTTTTGTTATTAAAAGGTGATTTGATCAATAGTGTTTGAAGAAACTTGGTACAGCCACTTATATATAAGTTAAAACCTCCTTTCTAGCTGTATGCTCTGCAATATGGGTGTCTGTGGCGCCGTAGCTTCCTTTTTATTTAATTATTTTTTATTTAAAAGTAAACTTGATTTAAAATCTCTTCAGCTATTTCCAGCCGTTTTGACGATATCATCCATTCGGGGTGTTTGAAAATTTTTAATTTAGCTTAAAGAAAACTTCTACTCGACATACGCAATACGGGTGAATATGTACTCGTATTATATTGTAACTAATTTCTTATCTTGCATATGCAAAAGAAAATTAAAATAAAATATTAAGTTAAACAATTGTTTTATGATGATGGAAAATAATTTTTTTGTACCATGTTCGGCAACACTGACACAAACTTAAGAAAAGCGCGCGCAGCTTTTTCCGCATTTCTCTCTCATTCTGTGTTCAGTACAAAACTCTTAGCGAGAGTGTTTGTGTGATTTAAGTTTTGATTTAAAATTTAAAACAATTTCGAAACAAACACTACAATTATTGTTATTTTTTTTTACTTTCTTGAGTTGGTAAGCATAAAAACAATTTTTGCATTTTCAGTTGTTAACGGTCGTCATTTGAATTTTCACGCTAATTTTGCTTGTCGGGGCGCCTGTTTTAAATATTTGTGTATGAAACAAATCGAATCGTGTGTATTTATGATAAAATAAAAGTAATAAAATAATATATTTTGTTATTGGTTTCTTTGAAAAATAATTTAAACCGTTTGTGTTTTTGTGTATTAATCCATTTATGCAAGAAAAAAATTGATAAAATTACAAACTATAGGTACTTAAAGATAATTAAATCGGAAAATATAAAGTTATAAATTTGGCTTTAAATTTAGTTCAAATAAAAAAAAATTGCGAGCGGTCATAGTTATAAATTTCTAATCTAAATTAGTGCGGTTTATGACGTTAACACTTGCTTGAAATAAATATAAAAGTCTGTTTTAGCCACTGAATGTTATTTTTAACGGGAGCAGCGAGCGGTGTCATAACCAAATGATCTAACAAAGGAAATATGAACAGTTTATGTATAACCAACAAAGTACTGAAATGGGCTGAGTAGTGTGTAGGCGGAATATCGAAACAGAAAATTACTATCTCGTGTACCGTTTTGGACCTTTATTGTTGGATAACCATTGTTTTCTGTACTTAATTGTATTCTACTTAGATACATATACATACATCATATGAAGATGTATTTTGCGATTTTGAGGAATCGATTGTTGCTACGTTTCAGAAACATCGTCAAAGAAAAAAAGGGTTTTTCATTAAGACACTGTTCTTCTTTTTATGTCGTCATAGATATTCGATTAAAAGTTGTTTCGACAATTTTTTTTATTTTATATCTTGAAAGCTGTAATGGAATCTTTTAAGAGCAAGTTGTGACGTAATTAAAAATATCGGTAGAATAGGACCTTACAAAGTAGTTAATAATAATCTTATATCTTGAAATCTATAATAGCAATAGTCTTAAAATTTAGTATGGACTCTTTTGAGAGCGAGGTGCGAAGTTATTAATTCAAAATATTGGTAGAATAGGACAGAGGGAAGGGTCACCCCCCATATAAAGTAATTAATAATAATCTTATATCTTGAAAGCTATAATAGCAAGTCATCAAATTTGTTGTGGACTCTTTTGAGAGCGAAGTGCGAAGTAATTCAAATTATTGACAGAATAGGACAAAATAATTATAAAAATCGTATGTCTTGAAAGCTATAAAAGCAACAGTCTTCAAACTTGGTAGGAGTTAGTTTAAAAACAATTAATATAAGTATGAATTATAAAAAATTTAAACAATAAATGTTTGGTGTTTTGTTATTTTTATATTCCGTCATATCGTTCACAACACTCCCTGCCTCTATTATCACTCATATACTACATCCTCACACACTTACAATGTCAGTTAATTATTATTTTCTACCCTAGAATAGGAATAATTTATGTGGCAAAACAGTGTTTGCCGGGTCAGCTAGATATTTAATATGTGTCGATTTTGTATTTATCTAGTATATTCCCCATATTCATAAAATTTATGAAATGAATTTGAAATGTATTTTGTTTCAAATTTTTCATACAAAATTTCCCTAAAATGGATTTCATATTTTCATTTAATTTTTTTTATGAATATGGTTGATATATCTACTAGATAAATACAAAATCCCCAATCTTTTGTGGCTTTAAAGGAAAATATTCGTCGAGAAATCAGCTCAATTGAACCAAGTTTACTGCAGCGTGTGGCGCAGAACAGAAGGCTCCGTTTCGAACAGTGTGTTCAACTCGACAGAAGACACCCGGATGACATACTCTTTAAAAAATAAAATCCGCATTTCCATTCTATCGTTCAATGCTCTTAATATAACTTTGTGTCATTTATTACGTTTTTTGTTTAAGTTTGAAAATATAAATCTGCTACAAGACGGCCGTTATATCACGAAGAATCAATTTTAAAATTTCTTAAACGCACATGTGTGTGTAGCTTTTCTTTACTTTTATATATATGTAGATATTTTACTGTAAGAAAAATTGCGCCTTACATACTAGTATGTATATATTTTTTTAATATTGTGCAATTTATTGAATAGTGTGCAGCAAACTTGCATAGTCTATGTGTTGTACCTTCAGACCCAAGTCTAGTGATTTAATATGATATTCTTATGAAATTTCTTAAAAGATCGCAACGACATTCTTCAAGCTTTCAAATATTTACATAAAACAAAAAAAATAGATATCATTGAAAAAAAATTAAAATACGAGTACATAAATTAAATTTATTTTGTTGCTCAAAATTCAATATTTTGGCAAATTTTCATTCATACGTTTTAAAAACAAAAATTTCAGTATCTTTCTGGTATGAAAAATCCGCTGTTCTGGTTATTTCTAAACGTGATATCTACTAACAATTGCCCATTTCAATTGCTTTTAAAAATTAGTTAATTAAAGCTTAACGGCGAAGGTGCGATTTAAGGAAATACAAATTTTTTATAATTTGTTTTGAGGAATCACTTTGTCTGCCAAAGAGGGTCGATAATATCAAGTCTGCCCGTTGTTCTGGGATTTTCTTTATAATTAAATTACGTTTTGCGTCAAATTCAAAATATTGTGGAATTTGCGATCAGCAAGTAAATAAACTGTCCTAAAAATTATGTAAACTCGTATATCGTTTGTTTGTGAAGATACAGTGGTTAAAAATAACTTAAATTGTAAAGAAAAATACACCAATTTCTTATGTCGTTCTTTTTTTTAGTAAAGTAAATCAAAATAAGCTAAAAATATATATAGGTACGAGCAAAAAAAAAAAAAGGAAAGAGTAAAAGCCCCATTATAAAAAAAATAGCAAGAAAAAAATTGCGCAAAATTCATTCTGAGCGTGTACACTAATTTTCCAGAGAGTTAAAAATGTGTCAATCTCGTATCTAACAAGAAAATAAAAAAATATGTACTAATGTGCATATATGTATATTTTGGCAAGCATTAAAAGAATATAAAATAAAAAAAAAAATTTAAAATAAACACAAAATTAAGTGAAAATATACAAAAAAAAAAAAATTTGTGTGACCTCTTCTTTCAAGTTTCTATATGAGCAAAAAATAAAAAATAAAAATAGAAATAAAAAATAAAACTACTTTTAAAACGAATTACAAGAAACAAACATAAAAAAGAAGAAAACAATTATCAAACATTAATTTTTTATAGCTTTAAAAATAACGTGTCCACTTCTAACGACGACACTTTACCCGGTAGTTCTGCTTTCAAGCCGGCTCAATCATTAGAAGGTATTGGCTTTGCCCATTTATCTTCGCACGGCAGTCAATCGGCTAATTCTACACCGTCAGCATTTACTTTAACGCGTTCATTTACCCAACCGCTTTCCAGTTCAATTATAACACCGCCTCAATCATCGTCATCGTTTAAGGCCGGCGTACCAGTTCCTTTACCCCGCAAATTACCAATTCGTTCTAGTCTGGTCCACTCACAAGACACTGCTAATTCAACGTGTTCATTTTTGGCCGATTCAAGTATCTTGAGTGATAGTAATAGTGAGCGTATATTCGAAATGTCCAGTCTGGAACAAGATGTTGATATGTCGGAAAATAAAGGGCCAAAAACGCCCTCAAATAAAGATCCAGCCGAAGTACCGGCTTCATCGGCTGGTGTGGTGCGTACGAATAGTGTAAAAGCAAGAGCAAATATGTTCCAACAAATGCAAGAGAAAAAGGGTAGCGGTGCGGCCCTGAATCGGGAAGAGCGCACATCACCGAAAAGAGGTAAGTGTGAGAAAAACCATTTACATACGTTATCTTTAATTTAAACATTTTTAAAGCCACTATTATGACTTCACGATAAACTTCCGAATAGTTGATCATAAGTTTAGCAAAAGTGACCTTTAAAATTTTCCATTATTACAACTGTCCGAGAAAAAAAATAATACAATTTTTCTTTCTTGGCAACATTTCCGTCGATCTTGTGGAAATTTATTAATACTTAGTGGCAACTTGCTTTTGTTTATTTGCCAAATTACAAACAAAAGTAAACAATTTTTGTCAATTCTTTAATTTTTTTTGTATTATTATATGTTTGTATTATATTTATATTGTTTTTGTTTTGTGTCATATTTTGTTAAAATTAAATTTGACTGTAATATATAAAGTAGAAAGTGTGGCAACGTATGAAAATGTGGCAACTTCAAATGACTAAACCTCACGATAAAAGGTACATGTTTGGTGAACTTGCCTTTAACTTATCGCTCACTTTTGGTTAAAGTGAAGTTGTAATAATGAAAAAGTGTTTATCCATCCAATAAAATCCTTCCTTTAACTAACGACAAGTTATAATAATGGCCCTTAAAATTAGAACTTAAGCGGCTTTTACACATCTGACTTGAATCGAACTCATTCAGTAAATCGTTTTTAAAACAAGCCGATGATCAAACAAATTTTAGACTTGTATCGCACTCATTCAACAACTCGTTTTAATGTAATTTAAATGGGTTTGATCATAGGTTTGTGTCAAAAAGGATCTACTGAAAGAGTTCGATACAAGTCTAACCCATTTAAATTACACTGGTTATATCATTGGTTTGTGTCAAAAACGAGCTACTGAATGAATTCAATCCAAGTCTAACATGAAGCATGATTCCTAGACTTGGATTGAACTCGTTCAGTAGGTTATTTTTGATACAAGCCGATGATCAAAACCATGTAATTTAAATGGGTTTGACACAATCCCAATATGTAATTTGACTTAGTTTGATTGATTTGAAACGAGTTCGACCCCAGTCTACAGTCTAAAAAATACGTTTTGTCGAACATGCTCGTGTGCTTTGAAAATTTTTTTTTGATGTTTTGGTTCGTCATCGAGTCATCTAACATGTTTTAATTTAAACTCTAGACTTTACACGGGTTTGATCATTGGTTTGTGTCAAAAACGAGCTATTGAATGATTTCGATCTAAGTGTAAAAAACTCATTTCATAAAAACTCCACAAACATTCCAAACAGAAAAGGTGGAAACTGGCGAGCGGAAGTTTGTCAAAGAATTTATTGAATTTTATGAAAGTTTGCCCGAGTTATGGCAAATCAAAACGTTCATTAAAATTTAATAAATAATTGAATAAGTAAAATTTTTATTTTTAATTTTTATGCCTACAAAGTCCCCTAAAATCTCGTTTTATCTTTAACTCCCGACTTTGAAGGTTTAATCGAATTTTTTTTTTATAATTACAAAACTATCGATTCAAGTAGGCCTACTACAATCTACGATGAGTCTTCTTACAAATAATTTTGCATCATCATCCAGTGTTTTTAATAATTGCGTAAAATATAATCGGATGATATCTCTGTTGAATAGCAACCACGGCACATTACTTCCACCAGCTCTAGTCTAAACATCAACGGTCCTGTGCATAATAAAAATCTAGCATGAATTTAACATAAAAGTGACGAAATTGAACATGATACGAACTTTAGCCCGATCAAATCATAAATATAGAAACAAATAGTTCGAACAATAATAATTAAAATTAACTAAAATTAATAGCCATGGGCTTGTGGCAAAAAACTAAATAAAAATATACTTAATAGTATCAAACCAAAAAAGTTTGTCTTAAGTAGAACAAAAATAAGCAACTTAACTAACATGTGCCTAATTAGTAAAGAACAAACGACAATGGCAATACTATTTATTGTAAAAATGAGCTTTCATTACAAAAAAGCTTTCAGCAAATTGTAATACGATGAATCAACACAATTCCCATATTCCATTTGCAATAATGGCTGAGTATATAAAGCAGAAATCTACATCAACTGACACCACACACTGTGGACCAAACACAAAGAACGCTGCTGATGAAGGTGTAGTGGCCTTCGAAAACAGCCAGTTGTTCCGTTCCACTACGTGTTTGTCAGAATATTTAGAATTAACTTTAGTGTTATTTCTTCAGTAATTTGGCTTACAAAGCGATACGAACTTTTTAGCCTGATCAAATCATAAATATGGTCTTAATGAGTTTTGCCATAAAATTTGACATTAAAAATCAACGCATAATGTAGTTTTAACCCACTATTATATAAATCCTGGAGTGGTTTTTAATGTAAAATTGTACGGTAAAACTCGTTAAGACCAGTTCAATTTTGCCACTTCATGCCAACTTCATGCTAAATGTATAACCATTTTATTTTGAATTAAAGTCAACACGTGATCCCCTAAAAGTTCTTACCAAGAAATGTAGTGAACAGTAAATTTTTCCAAAGTAAATTTTTAACAGAAAAAAAAATTTAAATTTAAATATATTATTTTATTTATTAAATGCCATAAATACAATTACAGCTGCTGAGAACAGTTCTCGCCAGACATTTTGCGAAGCGTAAATTTATTAATGTCCAACATGAATTTTACTGTAGAAAATAATTTAAAAAAACTAAATACTACAAAACGTAAATAGTTAAAAGCTAAAAAGTTAATTATACACATACGTACATACATGTACCTGCAATACACTTGTATGTAATTGCCATAATTGTCATGTTGACGAGTTTGTTTAGTTATGAGCTAATAATCTGAAAAATATGTACATGCCACCCTTCACATATCGCAGAAAGCCGGTAATTGCTTGGTTGGAAGAGGAAACTAAAATTTACTTGAAAAGCGTTAACATTAAAAACTTATCATTTAGTTGTTGTGAACGTGGTAATTGAGATAATCTTAAAAAAAAGTAATAATAAATTGCAGAAAATGCTGATTAATTTAATTTAAAAGAATTAGACAAAAATGACATCAAAAACGTTGACTTTATGTTAGTCAAGCAGGAAGAAAGAGCAGTGGAAACCATGTATTCCTCGTCTGTCTTAGAGTTTTGGCAAAAAAAAAACCTAGCTGATATGTACATAAATCCCTAGAAATAATAAATAATATTGGAGTCAAAGAAAAAATTTATTCCGCAGAATGAACTACATACATATCGAGAACTTATATTCAATATATGCCAAAGAAGCTAAATTCTAAGGCTTTTTTTTGGGGTTCGAGATTAAGATTAGTTTATTTCTCTAATTAACTAATGTGAAAATTAACTTATACCGTGTTTCCACAAGTCAGGCAGGCGACTCGTTTAGAAAATTTGTACGAAAATCACTCAAAAAAATGAGTTCTTTTCATATAAATATTTTACTCAATTCGACCGTCCGTGATGTAGAAACAGGGGGTGAGTTTGATGTTTTTGAGTGGTAGTTTAAACTTCTTATTATGTGTAGTATTACCATACTGAGGTACAAAATAGTGGCAACATTTTCTGTGCAAAAGTCATACATATTATCAACACAATTTGATTTTTTGTGGTAAGAAGAAGAAACTGCTATATTTTGTTATTTACAAGTAAAATATTGAAAAGCTACAAGAAAAAACTTAACAGAAAAAATACCATAAAAAATAGCTTAAGCCTGACTGAAAGCCTCTTCCATCTCGATGTGGTCAGCTTTGCCACTCTCTAAGTCAATCTCTATTGTGACCCTGTTACTCCAAATTTGCAATTTCGGAAGCTGCTTATATCAGTGACTATAATCGGCCCATACATAATGTTTCTATTCGATTAACAGCTTAAGTGCCATTATTACAAATGGCCGATAGTTAAAGGCAGGATTTTGTCTGCCCGCTATTAAATTTCAAAGCAAACTAAACAAAAGCAACTATCAGCTGTTAAATGGGTGCTCAAATAAAGCAGTGATGCCAACTCAAAGTTGTGACACTTTAAAAAACACCATCCTGTAATTTATTACTCTGTAATTTATTGACAAATCTATTTTCGATACATTTTAATACTTTCGTACTTAAAAATTGGGGGGTAGTTTCAGGGATGGTCTGCAAGTTCAACCGACTTCCATATTTTTTTCATTAAACATGTTTAAGTAATATTTTTTTTCTATGCACATATCGTTAGCTTAATATATAAAGGCCCTAACTCATGTGAAAACGTAAGTAAAATTCTTTAAAATAATTAACAGACAGATTTACCTACATATTGATATATGTATCAGAGAACGACAAAAATCACGTATTTTCTGATTTAATCATACTATAAATTTGTTATTCACTTTTAATCATGCAAAATAAATCAACATTGAGTAAAATCATCATCGTAATGGTGAACGATTCATTTAAGTAAATGTGAGTCGAGTGATCGAACATGTTTGTGATGTGAATCATCATTCATCATACATTAAACTTTTGTTCACATTTAATCATGCAACAAAACTTAATATTGAATAAAATCAGAATCATACTT
This sequence comes from Nowickia ferox, assembly GCA_936439885.1. Classification (NCBI taxonomy): domain Eukaryota; kingdom Metazoa; phylum Arthropoda; class Insecta; order Diptera; family Tachinidae; genus Nowickia; species Nowickia ferox. Next base: position 94,862,722 of record OW387024.1, on the reverse strand, counting down.
ACGAACGTATCGTTTGGTTAGTTGCAAGTAATTTCATACATGTTTTATTCAAATTTTTATATAATCAGGTTTTCATGTTGAATAAAATCAAAGCAGAGGAATTATGAAAAATATTATTGTTTTAATCCAAATTAGTAAGCAAACACTTTAAAAAGAAAAAATGGAAAACGACCAGGAAAAGACTAGATCGTCTCTCGTTAGAGTATTATGCGAAAGACTAGCTACTAGTATTAAATATATAAATATTAATACATATGTATATAAAGAGATGGAATCAAATTTTTATACAACTAAATAATTTTTGTCAAATTTAAAAATAATTTCTATTTGATATGCATGACCTTGAAATATTTATACGATGAAATAACATGTATAAAAGTTGTAAACTTAATCAATTTACTCGCTATATGACGTTACATATACTCAACAACGTTGATAAATTTGAACGTATTTTGTGCAAATTTCTTCACGATATAAACAACATTTTCACGTTGTATACCACGGTGTCCGCTGCTTTTGTACAAAATGCCCCTGCTTTGGGTGTTCTGTATAGGTATATAAATTGCTAAATACATAGTACATAAAATTCCCTTGTTTCTAAAAAATCATCATCACTTGATGTATACGCGCTCATACGCGCTCATTTTTGCTTTTTTGATTTTATTCATCATACAAATATTTGTTGATAATCAGAACGAACGCTTTTGCCTACTTATTTTATTTTTCATCAAAATAATCATGAATGGGAAAAAGGAGTGTTGGCATCATCGGAATACAACAATGTGTCGACACCCGAATTGATTGGTATGATGCGACACATGTTTAAAATCGTAGAGCCAACAACAACCGTATGATTGGAATGATTAAAAAGCAGCAACGATTATGTATGTTGGAACAAGTTTGAATGTATGAACACAAAGGCATGCTTGTAGGATATGGATTACGTATGAATATTTTTTCAATCAGATTTTGTCGTTCTCTGATATGTATGTATATTAAATAATGATACCACAATAAAAGGACATTTTTTTAAATAATTCAGTTGCATGTACGATAAAGCCGATCATGTATTTAAAACACTTAGCCGCCGCCGACGTGGCCAATTTTTTTCCAAGACTTTTAATTTGTTTTAAAAATAAGTATATAAGTATTTTCATTATAAAACTTGGTGCTTAAAATTAAGAAAAATGTGCCATTCCTTACAACATTTAATTCAGCAGACCGCGATCCAACGATGCAAACGGCTTCAGCATTATTGGCTTGAACTTCATTTTGTAGCAAAAAAAAAAATAAGGAAATAATTTGGTTTTTTTTTGTAACCAACTGAAAATGAAACAAAGTTGAAATATGAAATCGATGTGTTTTCTCTGTCACACCAAAAACAATTTTCTACATTTTGAACGTACGATTTCATTTCAAAACGAATCGATTTCCATCACACTCAAAGAGAGTTTATAATTGTGTAAAAAACAACAATGTATAATTCCACATTTCTTAGAGTTTTCAAAGCAAAAATTTAATAAATATACACATTTTAAGCTTTAGGTGTTTTATATAAAAAATTTATTTATAATTAATATTATTATCGATATTTTTCCGTATCTTTGGTTCCATTTTGTCTTAGACGAATTTATATATATGTGTGTGTGTGTATAAAGAAAAAAATATGCGATCCAACGATCACTACTACCGCTCCTTTTTGACATTTGTATTAGAAGTCATTAATTAAAACGAAATCTGTGCAATTAAAGATTAAAAAAATCTAGTGATCCTTATTAATTTCATTAATATTTGTTATTTATTTATTGTTAAATTAATCGCTAATTTTAACTTTTCAGTACCGCGCCGCTTATCTCCTTCTCCAGCTGTTAATGTGGAGGAACCGAAAACTCGAAATAATCCGCCACTTACTCAAGATGATGAAATCGGTAAGTTTACTTCATCCACCTCATGTACTCGTATTTACTTAAACAAATAATTCATTAAAAAAAAAAACATTTTCAAAAAAAAGTTTGGTTTCTACTAAAAAATCTTTGATCATTTCTGTTAACAAAATTTAAAACTATTTAAAATTTTTTTCATGGACTCAATGTGTTTTTATTTTCAGTTAATTTTTTTTTTCTTTGTCATTGAATGCAATTTATGTTCTCGTTGTTGTTTGTTTGTTTGTTTTGCAAATTTTTTATATTATTTTGGTTAATATATTTTTAATAACAATGAAAGGAACTAATAATAATAATAGTAATTAAACATGAATGAGATTTAAGGCAAAATATTTATTTTTATTATAGAAAAACATCATGCTATATATAATTTTTTTTTATTGGCCACCAATTTTATTTGAAACGCGTTAATAACTTAATTACATATGTACATACATATGTATGTATGTATGAATACAAAAAGCGAACAAGTATAATTATTACGTCTGAAAATTGCGGTAACATCAGCATTTGTTACATTTTGATTATGGTTTTCTTTATATCATTTTTATTCAATTATATAGAGTGATTTTGTGTATGTTTGGTTTAATTTTTTTTTTTTTTTTTTTTTTGAAGCAGCAACATGATTAACGAATAATACTTGATACAGTTTGGGCACCATGTTTAGAGTAGAGCAAAATAAGGCACCTGTACTTTAAAGATGAGAAGTTCCGCGGGAGACCCCTGCTGGAAAGATTTTTTTTTACATTTGATGCTTAACAAAATAAGCAAGTTATTCAAATGAATTAATTCACTCTTTTTCGTGTAATTTTTCTCGTATAAATGTTTTCGCAATTTTGTTTAAAGACATATACGATTCATTCATTCATTTAGGTAAATACCATTGCTGATTATTGTAATTTCATTTGCATGAAGTGAAAAGTTATTAAAATAAAAAAATGGAATAATTTTAAAAAATTATTATTTTAAAAACAAACTTAAATGCATTCATTATATTAAAAAAAACTTGTTTGTACCAAATTTTTCGAGTAAAAATTATTGGAACAAATATTTAAAAAAAAATTATTAGACTAAATCTTGCCAATAAAAATTATCTTATCAAACATTATCCGAAAAAAAAGAAATACTCGAAAAGAAATTATCTAAATAAAAATATGTATATACATACCAGAGCTGTAAATGAATCATTCTTTTTTGATTTTAATTCGTTACGAATTAGCAAATTTTGAATTAATTCTTTTCGCACAAAAATTGAATTGAATTAAATTTGAGTCAATTCAAATGAATTTGGTAAAAATGAATTGCAATTCGTTTTCAATTCAAATAAATTTGTCAAATGAATTGCAATTCATTTTTTAAATTCATTTGAATTGAATTGATTTTGAATTCATTAAAATGAATTTAAAAAATTAATTGCAATTCAAATGAATGAAATCAAAAATGAGTTGCAATCAATCAAATTCAAAAACAGATCTATTGGAATGAAAAATGGAAATTTCTCCCACCAGAATTAAAATATTCAGTACAAAAATTAAAAAACCTTGTCCTGGATCTGCGCCTGATCAAAGAAAACATGGTGTATGGAGTTTGTTTCTTCAAGAAGAACTGATTTTTATTTTGAAATACGCTGAACGGCAAAACACATTTAATATGTAATTAGGTTCAAATCCGTTAAGAACTGCATGAGTTAGAGGCAAATTACTAAAGCAAGATTTTCTCAAATTGAAAAAAAAAAGATTGACTCAAATTTAATTCAATTCAATTTTTGTGTGAAAAGAATTAATTAAAAATTTGCTAATTCAGTGCATGAATGATTCGCGAATTAATTCAAAAAAGAGTGATTCATTTACAGCTCTGATACATACATACATACATACTCGGAAAATATATGTATATATATGTGTGCACATACACACATTTATCGTGCCATAACCGCCAAAACGGTTTCAGCGACATAATTTTCAAACTAAATTTTTTTTTAAATCGTAAATTATCGATTTTCATTAAAAAGCTGAGATTAATAAAAATTAATCGCATAATTTAAAATCTATTTAAAACTATTTTTCATAATTATTTGAATTTGAATTTTCCGGCACAAAAAAATTTTATTTTAATATTTTTCAAGCGAATAATGTTAGAAAATATTACACGAAAATTTACACTGTACTCGAATCGAAAACCTTTGTTTTGTAACAAGCCGGGACTAGGTGGGTGAACCTAATTCGACCTCGCTGAATCCAATGGTGCCAACCATTTTTTTTAGATTAGCTCTGGTTTAAGATATAATTAAGATTGAAAACTTGTTTAAAAATACCTAAAAATCGCAAATTTCCTAGCTTTCTATCATTTATTAATCTTTATATCGACATTTATATATCGATTGAAAAAACATTTATTGATGATAATTAAACTTTTTGGAAAAAGAATTAAAATTTTTTCTTATTTTTATTTTTTCTTCAAAAAAATTAATTCTTTTTAATTTGGGCAATTTTTAATATTTTTTTGCAATTATTTTTTTAAAAATTTGTTTTGGACGCATCTTTATCCATAATATGTTCTTATAATCGATATAAAAATTAATAAATGTTAGAAAACTAGAAAAATTGCAATTTTTAGATACTTTTACCAAGTTTTCAATCTTAATTATTTTTTAAACCAGAGATAACCAACCAGGTTTACCCACCAGTACAGATCAAACGGCTGAACCGATTTTTATGAAGTTTTTTTTGTTTGTTTGAAAGCTGACTTGATTGAGAGTGTTCTTAGCTATATTTGAAGAAAATACGTCCAGCCGCTTAGAAGATATCACATCTTTTCTAGATATATTAAGTTGAATCTATACTCGTATGTCCTTGACGCCATAGCTGCCAAACGGTTAGACCGATTTGGATTTGCTTTTTTCGTTTGAAAGGTGACTTGATCTCACATATTCTCGTCTATACTTGAAGATAATCGGTACAGCCGTTTGGTCTGTACGTCGGGGGTTCTTAAAATTTAAAATGTTCATTATTGAACTAGTACAGTGTTATTAACTGAATAAATTATATATTGCGCGTGTGAATTTAGCCTAACTGGGTTCACACACATGGCAATTTTGGTTGATCAACTATTGTGTTTCTCTAAGAGAGAGGAGAAAATAGGAAAGGAGGAGAGCCATCATATTTTCCCCTCTCTATTCCATGATGTAAAAAGTTGCTCAACCCAGTCTTAAGGGCAGAAACACATGTCAGGAATTATCAAGAAAAAATCGAAAAATCTGCGAAAAACTTTTTGGAAAAAACCAAATAGCAAAAAAAATCACTCTATATACTAAACAAACATTTACTCATTGCTTTGTTTATTTCATAATTATCTTTTGGAATGCATTTTATTTTTTTTTCTTATTATTTTTTTTTTATTTAATATAAATAATAATAATACGTTTATGTTGCGCATGCGCTTTTTGCTTTTATTTCTCTCTGGCTTGTCCGACTAAAAAGAAAAATGCATAATTAAATAAAATCATGAGCATTTTTCCATAAATGTATGATACATGAAAATAGCTGGTGATTATGATTTTTGTTTTACTTTGTTATCAGTGAAATTAAAATGTTTGAAATGTATTACATAAATGGGGAAATAGTACATTTATTTTTTTTTTTCATTTGCATTTATGTTTATAAGATAAATTTTAAATCATTTGCATGTTTGTGAAGATTTTTTTTATTTAAATAAACTAAACTTGTGAATTCATTTATTTAAAACTAGAAATTTTCATAGAGTCATAGATACGACATTTTAGTACATTCTCGCTTATTGCATAAATTAAAAACAAGCGAGAGCGGGATTGTTGTTTTGTTTTAAAGAGCACAACAAATTATTTCTAACAAAATTTGCCATTCTAATTTTAAAAAGCAGAATTACTAATTCGCAAAGAGAATTAAATGAATTTTATAGCAAATTCAGGCTGACAAGAAATTAAATAATTTCAAGCCGAAATTACACTGGGTTCACACACGGCAATTTCAGCTGTGCAACTTTTGAGTTTATGGAAGAGAAAGGAGCAGATAATGAAGAGGGGATACAGCATATTTGTCTCTATTGCTCATGAACTAAAAACTTGCTAACTAAAATTGCCGCGTGTAAACCCAGTCTTACGAATGCAATCTTTAGGCTTTTCATACTGGTACTGACATTTGACTTGATTTCGCAAACATCTGATACGCTACGGCATATATTAGAACAGGGATTCCCACCAAATTCCAATTCACGGACCCTTTGTAAAAAGAATTTCTGTCACGGGCCCCGTTTGAAGCCGAGGATGTATAATGTCTTTTAGGTTGAATTAAAAATGAGAAATAGCAAGAGCTAAAAAACTTATTTTTTATTTTGATTAAAAGTTCTTCTGTAAAAGTTCATAAATATGATTAAAAATACCCTTTTTTATTAAAATATGTAAATAATCTTCAAAATATTGTCTCTTCTTTGACATGTGTAAGCTTCACTTCACAGTCTGTCAAACTAAATGAAATGGCGCAGACGCTGGGGAGCTTTATATTAAGCAGTGAGGAGTAAAAGTTCCCACTAATATTTATGTAGTTAGTTGTGCTTGAAGATTTCGCAACTGATTGTAAATATGTACATACATACTAGAGATGTGCAAATGTTGTGATTTTATCGTGTCACGCGTGATCGTGATCAACTTTATAATTAATCACGCGTGAGTGCGTGACCGTGACTTAAAAACAAAATAATTAGAGCGTGATCGTGCGTAAGTTTTTAAGAATCACGCACGAATTCTCACGCTCCCATGTATGTACATATGTATGTACTCGTATATGTAAGAACCTATTTTTCATCCAACAAACATAAAAAATTAATTATAAATATATATTTCGTAAGCGTGCGTGATCGTGATAAGTTGTACACCTCTCGTGCGTGATTAAGAACATTTTATACGTGAGCGTGCGTGATCGTGAAAATGTTCAAAATCATCAAATCAAAATATTTTTCTGCGTGAGCGTGCGCTTGTTTTGAGTCAAAAATCGCTCACGTGCACATCTCTAATACATACATATATACCCTGTCGGAAATTCCGTTAACTTTAAACTAACTTTAAGCTAACTATTTCGCAACTAGTACTGACTGACACTTGGATTACTTTTCAATAGCCCAATTCCCAATCTTGTGCAAATGGTCTTGCATCGTAGCATGTGAAAAATGGTATAGTATATTGATACTCAGCACTTAACAGTTCTTAGTTAAGTTAATTGTTTTTGTAGTCAACCACACATTCTCCGACAGGGTAAATTGAAAAAAAAAACAAAATAAGACATACAGCCTTATTCTGTATAACATCTCTCTCCGGGTTTTTATTCCCTATTTATTGTTCCCCCGTTTTAAAAAGTCATTTACAATCTTTCAGTTAAAAAAAAAAAAAAAAAAAATAACTGACTTCGAAAATTCGAAGTTCTTCCTCAAATTTTAGTTTTTAGTTCAATCCGTTTAGGATAGGTTAATATTATTTTTAGACAAAAAAATTTATTCCTTGGGAATTATTTCCCCGGGAATATTTAGAATTGGGCTGATAAAAAATAATAACTTATGAGTTTTAATAAAGTGACGTCGATGTCGCCAACTGGAATAAGAGTGAATAAAAATAAAATAATAATAAAGATAAATTTCCAAAAATAATTTGACACCTCCTCAAATGCTGTATGAAATTTCATAACAATCAGAGGGCCCGTTTAGAAACTATAGAATTATTTAAATTTTTTTCACAAAATCCCCCACTGTGTATCGGGTACTTTAGGCCCCACTAGGCACCAGAAGGCACCGCCGGATCGAGCTAAAAAATTAAGACCGCATTTATGACAGCAATTCTCATATTTTAAAATTAAAGAAAAAAATTTTTGCGACCAGTCTAATGTACGAGTACATATTTATTTAACCTGTGTCAAAATGAATACGAATTTAAAAAGTTTGTTTATTGTTGGTTAAGCACCTCTAGATGCATTTCGTTGCTTATAGACAAACTGCCAATAAATAAGGTATTTAGAATTGCAAAACTGCAGCCATAAGTCAAGAAACCCTACACAAACAATATTATTCAATTAAATTCGTATTCATTTTGACACGCCTTAAATAAATATGTTCATACACATGTACTCGTATGTATAAGAAATTACAATATGTATTCCATAAATTTTGTTTTTAATTTTTAGCTTTTAAGTACATTTAATGGTAACCAAAGGCTACTTTGATGTAAAAAGTTAGTGCATAAATAAAATAGCCAACACATGCTGAATAATATTGGTTGTTGTTTTTGCAAAAGTTTCTTGGCCTTGGTTGTACTTTTTTTAATTCTCAATAATTTATTGGGAGTTTGTCTATAAGCATTGAGCATTTGGTAAACTTTTTTTTCAATTCTGGTTGAAGTCTATTGATGAGTCCGCTTAAGCAGCAACGAAATGCACCTGTACGTGCTTAACCAACAATAAAAAAAAACTTTTTTATTTTATAATTATTTGTAATCGCTAATGAAAAGTATTTTTTTTTATTTATTAAAGTTTTTCATGTTCATCAGTAGAAAATTTTAATTATTTCAATTGTTAGTTATGCATTTCACAATGGAGCCCCATTAAAAAAAAATCCACCCACAATAAGATTTTTATCATGTTAATACGTACTTTTTTATTTTGTTGACAAAAAAATGCTTAAAAATTATCAGCACAGAAGCGAAGCGGTTCAAAGGCATACAAAATATTTAAAACAAATGTATTCCAAAACCAGCAAATCAAAGCCAGAACGATTAGTCTGACTTCCTTGTGCAACGATAAAAAAAAACAAATTAAATAAAATTTCATTCGGTTTCAAACTGCCGCAAGTGCAACGAGCAATGAAAAATTCTAACTCTCAAGACTACTTGTAATTTAGTTGTTAAACCTGAAAGATTAAAAATTAAGTTTCCAGAAACAAAACAAGCAAGCAATAACATACATACATACATAAGTACATACATACATATTTTTGCAAAATTAAGAAGAAAAAAAAGTGATTAAAATGAAAACACGTAAGTCTCCAAATCTATATCTGAGTTGTGATTATAAAGTGACGCTTTGGTACTTTTCTCTTACATCCACGTGTCTTCTAGAACCTTCATCATTGCCATTATCGGAACGCTTAAGATTTTTCAGCAGTTTAAGCGAAGGTAGTAAACGCAACTCCTCTTATTTTGCCCGTAGCCCACCATTTAATTCAATAGAACGTTGTTCAAGCAGCAGTTCCTACCATTACTACATGGCCACAACGCCGCGCAGTAGCACAACTGTTAGCAGTGCCAGTGTTACACCAACACCCACGGAATGTGCTTTGCCCCTATTCATAGAATCACCTGGGAGATTGAGAAAAGACAGCTTTGCCTCTACATTGGCCAATGATACTTGCACCGAGAGCTTTGAAGTAGATAATGATTTAACGGACTCGCGATTTGCTATCAAATCCGACATAGTTAAAACTTCACCATTCCTGCAGGCCACCAGGCACTCGTTGCCGGTGCCAGCGCATGTGGCAGAAAATGAAATGAGCCCCATTACCGCCTTAACGCCCACCATGAAGCGCATCAAACTAAAGACTATTGGAAAACTAATGCTGCCCTCACCCTTCCGCAGTAATGATCGTAATAACAACAGTTCCAAAGATCTCTCTATAAGCAATGAGCCCTGTGCTGCCACTGATAGCAATGGAGAAAATGAAAACTCAGGTCCTCCGAAGAAAATTGGTAAAATCAAATCTCCTTTCATAGAGAATTGTAATCAAAAGCAGCCCAAGCAAATGCCAACAAATACAACAAAAAACCTGAAATTCGATTATAACAACAAAACACAAAACTCTCTGACTGCTTTAGCGTCTCTGGAAAATAGTACAGAACATGTGGCCATGGATATATCAACAAATACCAGTGGCCTTAGCAATGGCGCCGTGCCAAACCAGAGAAAATATCAAAATAATTCTTTGCAAACGAACGGTCATCAGTATCATCATCATCATCATCACCATCAGCATCAGCATCAGCACAGTGAAGATTTCAGCACAGATTCGGGTAAAGAAAATGTAGACACTTCACTTAAAGAGCAAACTACACCCGTAATAGAAATACGCCGAAAATTTACCCGCAAAGCAAATACATCACAGTCATTCAATAACAGCACGGCAAGTGGCATAACACGTCAGCTAACACCCAGATCGGTTTCTTTAAATGGCCCCCATTCCTCACCCCAAGTGGATGATAAATATGCAAAATATTTCGGTGTGGCAACCTCCATTAAGTCTACTAAAACCAACCAGCCTTCAGCATTATCCAAAAAAGTGAACGTACAGGACCGCTTAGCACAACAACAGCAAGTTGAAAAATCACCCCAAACCCCGGCTATAGCCATCAATCGTAACTTACGCCTGTGGCATTCTTCGGCCAGAGGCACTAAGCGTATGGGCTCGGTGATAAACGAAGTGCAAAGTTTCGAAGATATAAGTTTTACCGATGAGGAACTTATGTCGGCCTCCATGCAATTCGACAATTTACTTATCAATGATTCAATCTTGTTGCATTCCCCGAAAGAATTGGAAAATATATTTTCGAGTATAGTGTGATTCATGCAAATATATTGAGCGAGGGGGGTGATGGTTGTTGTGATGTCAGTTTTAATATTTGCATTTTTAATTATTAAGTCAATCCTCTTGTTAATTAATGTCTTCTAGATGTCGAAGTGTATTTAATTGTAAAAAAATTGATTTCTTTGTTTTTTTTTAGGTACGAATATCATCTAATTTTATGTTTTAGGAATTTTATGTATTATTTTTATTCTGAAAAAAAAATCATTGTATACATACATGTTGGTTTCTTGCCTTTTTTTAATTATTTTGTATTTTTCCTTTCAAAATAAAATTAAAAAAAAACACCCAGCGAAAACAAAATGAGAGAAAGTAGAATTTTAGTTCTCAACATATTGAAAATTCTTCGAACATGAAAAAAACATTTCAAAAATTGTTTAAATCATTAAAAAAAATGGTTGTGGTATATTTAAGTGAAGGTTGTTTTTTCAATTTTCAAAGCTTTTTGATATTTTTAAAAATTATGTATTTTTTCTTGCTATAAAGTGTAAACGAAAATCCTTTTTTTAATTCTTCAATCTTTCAATAATTCAAATAAGAAATAAATCATAAAATTTTTCAAAATATTTTCTGTTTGTACTTTTCCAAGTAAATTAATAAAAGAAAAAGCGAATGCATTTTTCAGAAATTGTTTAAATCCTTAATTAAATGATATTTTTTAGCTTACAAAGCTTTTTGACATTTTCGAAAACTTGAACATAATATAAAAATTATATACATATACATATTTCGCTTGCTCTAAATACTCCTCAAAAATACTTTTTTTTTTAATATTTTAGTCTTTCAAAAAATAAGGGTTCAATTACGTTATTCGATATAAAAAAAAATTTCATTCACAATTTTACTTCAGTTTGTATGGAAATTTCGCTCGACATCGAATGCAATCTTTAGTTTTCAAAATATTAATTGTTTGATTTTTTTTTTCAAGTAAATTAACAAAATATTTAATATATTTTTCAATATAAAAAATTATAAAATGCATACAAACATAAAGTTATCAAAAATTTAACGTGAAGAAGACCCAGAAAGTCTTGTGGTCGAAATATTGTTTTTTTAAATATTTATAAAAAAAGACCTCAAGATTAATAAAACTTGATTTATTAAATAATTCCATTATAATTAATTCAGCTTTATTTGTCCACAATTTCTATAACTTTTTTTTTACAAAAAAAAAAAAAAAAAAAGATGACACTTTTATTTATCTAAAGCTTATATTTTTATTTGACTTAGGGCTGAGGTCTAATCGTGGCTTTCGATAACTAGCTGATTCGATCACGTTTTTGAGATTATGGCATTCGCTATCGAATAATGTAATAACATTATTCGATATCGAATGCCATAATTTTAAACTGAAGAAACTTGATCGAATCAGCTCGTTATCGAAAGCCGCCAATTCTATTTAAATATCAATTCATATTTAAATAGAATTGGTGAAATAAACTCTTACATTCAAAACAAAAACAAATTTTAAAATTTTGTTCTTTGTATTGTGTTTGCGACAAGGCGAACGTTGTTGACATTGACTAACCGACCCTTAATGTCATTCATTGCCTTAGAAAATATTAAAAAATTAAAAATATAACACATAAGAAAATAAATTCATTCATTAAAAATCTGGATATTATTTTGTATTAAGAAATTTAAAAATTTTCATATTTTTAGCTCAAAGTACTTATAATATACATTCCAAATATCACAAAATTAATTTTAATAAAAAAAAATTATACCACAAAATATATTAATTATTTAAAAATCACATGATCAAATACTTTATTTTTCTAAATAATCTTTTAACATTTTCGAAAATTCGAACAAAGTAGTGCAATTAAATATTTTTATTTTTATATTTATGATCGTGTCGCTCTTGTAATCATAAATATAGAAACAAATAAATTTCGAACAATAATAATTTGGGATAAAGTGAATTTTTAAGACTTTCTTTTTTATTATTATTTGTTTACTCGATTTTGATGTCAATTCGTCAATTTTAAAATTATAAGTATTATAATATTTAATTTCTGTTAATTAATTTTTTTATATGAAACTTCTAATTTTGATATAAAAATTTAAAATTTAATTGAACTTCACATTTTTTTAGTTTTCCATGAATTTTTAATTTTTTTTTTTTTGTGAAAGATCATCAATATGTACACTTGAAATTTTATTATAGAGTTCGAAGATAAAAAATCTTTGAAGTGAAAAAGATTTTCATATCACTTGCATATTGAATGCATTCAAAGACTAAAACTCACTTTCTCTCACAATTTTATTTTTCCTAAATCTAACAGCCTATCCCACGATATCGACAGAAAACGTTCAATCGATTGCTCATATTGAAAACAAAAGAAAATTTTTTTACCATCGTGGGCCAAGCCGTAAATCGTAACTAGGACATTTTTATATATTTCTCCATTATTTTCTTATGTACAATTCTAACAAATTATTTATAAAATTTCTGGCTCAACTCAACAACTCAATTCGAAAACTCAATTATGTTTATCTTCGAATGTATGTATATGTTTTTTTTACATTGCAGTTTCCACCTTTAAAATAAAAATATTTTCTTTAGTCGTCTCTTTTCAAAATTTATCTAAAGCTTTTCTTTAAATAAGAAAACGAATTTAGCTTGAAATAGTTTTTCTTTTCTTCTAAAAAATATTGTGTCAAAATACTAATACTTTTTATAATTGAATGTTGTTGTTGAGCTGTGAGATTGTTTTTCCAATTTTTGGAGCTTGAAACATTTGGATAAATTAAAATTTTCGCTTAACAAATTTCTAGCAAAATTTTGAGGCCAAAATTTAAAGATTTCCTTATGAAAAAACAATCCCACAATACCAAAAAATTGGGGCTGGTTTACTCGCTCTCGAGAACAATTTTGTACTACTGACAATCTATTTCCGTTCCCGAAGGTCTTGAAAATAGCATAAACCTGAAAACAGGAGTCAGTTGTTTTCGACAACAGGTACACAAGCCCCAAGTTTTTGGCATTGTGTTAAAGTGACGTCGATATCGACAACTGCAATAAGGGAATTGTTAAACAAAAAAGTTGTGTTTTAAATGTGTGAGGTTTGTGTCAAAAACGAGCTAGCTACTGAATGAGTTCGATTCAATTTTACATCGGAGGTCGTGTCTGGAATTTAATGTGTAATCAAAAAATCTTCTAAGGTGAAATTGAAGCCGTAATCAATGGCTCGATTATGGATGGCAACATAACTTCAAATTTAAATTAGTATTATGAGTCGCCCAAAAAGTTATCGCAAATATGATTAAGACAGATTACATTAATATGCTTGAACTAATTTTTAGATGCAACTCTTAAGAACCTCAACCGAAAAGTATGCACGTTATTAATATTCGGCTCTATCCTTTAAACCGAGTCCGAGTAAATTTCTCGTTTTCAAAAAAAAAAATTAATAATGGTCCTGCAGACGTGCTTAAAATCATACACCATAATTTTCTTTCATATATGATATTTGAGAATCTATATAATAAAACAAAAATTAAAAAAATATTTCTATAGTCGAAGTTAGCTTTCTAAAATTGTGCGATTTCAAATCCATCGGTTTACAGAATAGGGCCAACATATATTTAGGAAGTCAAACATATTTTGAGTTGCACAGATAAACGAATTTAAAAAATTTATGTAAGATTAAATTATTTAGTTGAACTAAAGTAAAAAACAAAACTACTTGCAAAAACGCTGTTTAATAACAAATAGAAAAAAGGTATTTAGAATTAATTTAAAAAAAAAGTATTTAAAACATACTTTATAAAATTTTACTAATTTTTTATGAATATAACACAATGCTGAACGGAGAATAAAACAAACGAAAAAATTACCTAAAGTAATATACATACATACATATAATAAACCTTACTAAACGAATACAATTTAAACGATAATGAAAAGAAAACGATTTCCCCTAAAATCTTAACAAAAACAATAATGACAAATAAACAATTTATTTTAAACATAAATAAACTATCAGTTAATCTTTTGGTTATGAAAACAAAATTTTTTATTTATAAATAAAAACTTTTTAATCCAAAACTTATGTCCTTCGTCTTAATAAATGTAAATTTTTGTAATTATAAAATATGAAAAAAAGCTCTCGTGCTTATAAAAAAATTAATTATATTAAATATTTTATTTATCAATATCATTCTTGTATTGAAAAAATTATGAAATTAATTTAAAGTTTATTATTAAAAAAGTTAACATACATACATACATACAGATATTTTAAATGTTTCCCACGTGCTTAATTTTTATTCCTTAATTTTATTAAAAAGAAAGTATACAACTAGTAAATGCAAACATAAAAAATATTACAAGTGTTATTTATAAATTATATATAAAAATATTATACATACATACATACAATAACTAGTTAAAATAAAATTTTGCGAAATATAAAAGAAAAATTTCAAGCGAGTGTTTTTGGGACTATTCGATTTTTCTTTACTATTGATTCTTATTTAAATTTTTTTTCAGGCCCCATAGAACTTTTTTAAATTAAATGTTTTTATTTCGAAAGATCAATACACGACATTAGAATTTGAAAATATTGGGCATATGGCCATCGCGGCTGTTCTTAACAAAGCGCATTCAAGTGCGCCTAGAGGGAATAATCGAGAGATATAAAAAAATCGCACGGTCTTGAAGGCCGTTTCTCAAAATCAACTTATCGCCAAATTGTTATATTCCTACAACATCGCTGAGCAGGCCTAAGATCTCAATCTCAATCTATAAAAATGTACAGCATTTCTAACGATTTGATTCTGGCAGCTGAAATTAAAAAAAAAACAAATGTGTGCCGGCGTTTTGGAAGTTTAAAAGCAAGTTAAGAAGCTGCTTATGGTGAATCGGCATCGAAATCGGTGTAAGATGTATTCAGAACTTGTATAGATAGAAATTTTTTTAAATAAATATAAATTTTTTCGGCTTTTGGCATAGAAGAATTTTTGGATTTTTTATTATATGCAGTTTTGTCTTTTTTTTTTTTAAAGAAATATAAAAGATTTTCGAATTCGATTTTTAGAATTAATTTTTTCTTATTTAATTTTGTTTTAGGTATTTGTACATTTTACTGTTGAAATTTCTTCGATCTTTTTCTCTCTATTTATGTTTTTATTTATTGAGCTTGAGATATTGATGGCCCATTTTCCATTCTTTTTTTCATTGAAACAAAAACAAAGTTCCAAAAATTGTTTTTGTTTACCATACATTTTTAAAATGAAATAAACGTGAGAAATTAATGCGTTCTCCCTCTCTCTCTCTCTCTCTGCTTAATTTCTTTTAAAAACCGTAAATTTTTTATGAAAAACAAAGACAAATCTTTAATTTTTATAAATAATTTCGAATTACAAATTAGTACGGACTCTCTTCTGATTATATTACAGATCTCTGCAATTTTTTTGGAATATGCATAATTTTTGCTTTGCAATTTTATTTGTCTTCAACAATTTGAAATTTTTTCCGACTTGGCATGTTTTTTTTTAGGAATTTTCGAAGAAATATTTGAAAGTTTGTTCCGTTTTTACACATAGTTAAAGAAATTGATCTTATGACTTTTTATGACTATCAAGGCTCATTTAGGGCTTGATTTTAGTTTGCAATTCTTCGCCGTCTTCGCTGTCGTAATATTTTACAGCTTTAACAATTTTGAGGCATTTTTTTAAGTTTTTTTGAACTTCTAAGACAAGCTGGGGTCTAATCATCGCTTTCGATAACGAGCTGATTCGATAACGTTTTTTTGGTTTAAGATTATGGTGTTCGATATCGTACAATACTATTACATTGTTCGATAGCGAATGTCATAATCCCAAACTGAAAAAACGTTATCGAATTAGCTTGTAATCGAAAGCGACGATTAGAGCCCTGTATTTTTATAATTTCTTCTAAAAGCTTGTTGTTCTGATTGTGCATGTTAATATTTCTTAAAAATGTGTATATAGACTGATCTTTTTTTTTTGCCACCGAACATATTCATACGTACTAATATGAAAAAATAAATAACATTCTTATTTAATCCCTACTAAAGTTGAGCATGAGGATTTTTAAACATAAAATTTAACAAAAAGGTATGTAAAAATTTCACAAAATCAGAACAAATTATATGTACGAGTATAAAACATTGAAAATAACAACTCCAAATAACATAATTTTTTCTTTCTACACCCTGTAGCGTCATCATCCTCCAAACAAACACTCGCGCCTAACGAACAGCCACGTGGTATTTTAAAATCGAAATCGGGTTGTGTCGGCTTTATGCCCATGGATTTGAGTAATGAACTGAAAAACCGTCTGAAAAGTTCCAAACATGCAACCGTTTCTAATCTTAGTAAATCGGCCACAAGCGCGAATGCCACTTCATTGGCGTCACCGTCGTCATCGCCATCGTCATCGTTATTAGCTCAACACGACGATGCTGTTAATTTAGTGCGCAATCTCTCGAATTTGGGTAAACCGCCAGCTCAACTGAGAGATCCCTTGAAAATGGAACCCGACATAGCTTCAGCCTCTGAAGGCGAAAGTTCGGGTGGTCGCGAAATATCGGAAATTATTAAAAACAGTGCTGTAGCACGTCGGCGTAAATTTAATGAAGGGTAAGTTAAATAGCACAAGGATTTTAATTGTGAAAAATTTGTATTTGTGAAACACACAAGAATTAGTTAAAAATAATTAAGAGAAATATCAATAAATGCATTTTGATCGAATGTACGAGTATGTTATTTATTTATTATCTTCTTTTTCGTTATTTTTGCTACTCAAATTAATTAAGTGTTTAATGAATGTGTGATTTGTTTGTTTAATAAGAACTAGTTAGTACTAACCAATAAGCTTTTGAAATTGTATCTAAACTTAAGCTTTAATTTTTTTTTTTGTTTTAACTAAAAGCAACTAATTTTTATATATGTAACTAAAACTAAAAACTATTGAGGAAAAAACTTGAGCAAACTTTACGTCACTGAAGGTTTTGAGTAAATAAGATTTATTTAAATAATTATTATTATTGTATAGAAAAAGGAAAGTTTAATTTCCTTCGAAGAAATGAAAACGAAAAAATCATTAGAAGCAGGAACAAAAAGGACTAAAACTGGAAAAAAAAACTATTCAAATATAGTAAGGAAAGTTTAAAACAATTGTTGTATATATAAAGTTTAAAACTTAAAAATAAAATTAAAATTTCTAAATTGTAAATAAGGACCAAGATTAGTAAAACTGCTTAAATTAGTAAATTAAGAACCAAGACTGGAGGAAACTAGTTTTGTAAAGAAAATAATAAATACACACAAAACAAAAAAATCGAAGTAGGAAATGGACTATAAATCCTATTGAAAATATATCGAGTTTCAGCACAGAATTAAAAAAAAATATTTTTATTGAAAAAAAAAATCAAAATTTAAATTTTCCAAAAAAAAATAAAAATTGTTCAAACAATAAAAATAGGCATAAACTTATGAAGAAATTCCAAAAAAAACACTGTTAATACCAGAAAAAACCCTAAAACAGATACAAAAAATACTGAACTGTGAAAAAAATAAATCTTTAGAAAAACCGCTAAAAATTGACAGAATCGGAAAAACACCGGAAATTGCAAAATCGTTAAAACAAATAATTCCTCAAATGCTTGAGAACCATTAAAATCGTAAAAATGACTTCGGCTCAGCAAAAACTTCTTTTTGAAAAAGTAATCAAACTTTAAAACTGAATAAAAAAAATTCAAGAAATTTATTATTCGACATATTTTCATAATTATATTTTAAGTGAAATTTATTTGCTGGTGGTTAAGCGATGTCTATATGCATTTCATTGTTGCTTTAACAAATCGTCAGTAGAGTTCAACCACACATTTTGAACAATAACGAACCTCTTATCTCATGCACAAACTTCCAAAAACTATTTGAGAATTCACAAATAATAATATTTTGTATGAGTTTCTAAGCCTACTACGCTTATTTTGCTTTTGTGATTTTCAAAAGCGATGTCTCTTAACCACCAGCAAATAAATTTCACTTGAATTAAAAAAACCTAATTAACAGTAAAAAGCGCAAAAAATTTCCACAATCCTTTAAAAATTATCTAAACCTCTAAAATTCTAAAAATATAGGGTGTTTTTTATTGAGGTATAGAACTTTAAGTTGGCATCACTTTTTTAACTGGCGGCCATTTTGTCAGCTGTCAAGTGATTAATATTTAGTTTGGTTTACCATTTCATCATGAACAGGTTGACAAAAGAACAACGCTTGCAAATCGTGCAAATTTATTTCGAAAATAATGGTTCAGTTCGCGAAGTTTACCGCAAGCTCCGTCCAATTTTATGGTCGACAGAGCAATTAATTCGGTTAACCATGGATCGTTTTCGCACTACGTTTACTCTATGTGATAATACGCATCCGCAGAGACGTCGAACAGTGCGCACCGAAGAAACAATTGCCGCTGTAGAGCAAAGTGTTGAAGAGGACCCGAATGAATCGATTCGCCACCGTGCACAGCAATTGGAGCTTTGTCCATCAACTTGAAAATTGGACCTGTAGAATTGGCTTTATTCGAGCCAGCCGCGGCGGCCACATGCCCGAAATCATATTTAAGCGTTAATGGCATAAAATTATCCTTCCAATAAAGCCAAATTGATGGACATAAAAACGATTTTCTTGTGTTTTATTTCAATTCGAAGTTCTATACCTCTGAAAAAAACACCCGTTAGCAACCAAGACTGGAAGAAATCTTCTTATAGTGAAGACTTTTGCTATTCAAAAAAAAAAAAAAATTGCCAAAATCCGTAAAAATAGACAAAATATTTTAAAATTCAAAAATTAGAAAATCGCTTACACATATACATACATACATATGCCGACAATTACGAGAACTGTAAAGATTTTAATTAAAACATTCAAAAGAAAAAATTAACTAAATCTGAAAAATTGGAAACAAATTTTGAAAAAGGATAATACGGAAACTCAATACTGAAACTTGAAAAACTTATTAAATATCAATAATTTCGAAACACCTAAAAACTTAAATCTCATTCAAAATCGATGAAATTCTAAAATTAATAAATTTCTAAAATAAAAACACAACAAAAATACCTTTTTTCCCCCAAAGAACGAATCATCGATTTTTATTAAATTTCCAAACGGTTCATAAGTTTAAAATTAAAAAAAAGTTTTTTCGAAATTTGTTTTCTGAAATTCTCGAAATCAAAGCCATTCTCAAGCTGCGATAGAAGAAGAACTAGAAATCCTAAAAATTACTTTGTCGGTATGAACCATTCAGTGATGTCGTTTGCCATAAAAAGAATCCCATTTTTTTATACTAAAATAAAATTTTAAATCGCAGTAATCTAATTAGTATTATATATGTTTAAGTAAGGGTATTCAGTATGTACAAGAGAAATAAAATGGCTTAACCCAGAGTAATAATTTGCAAATATGTACACACAATTTTATAAAAAATTTGTAGGTGTACAAATTCCATAAACTTTTATAAATAAAAACTTTATGAAAACTTTATTCAAATTTAAGGAAATGTATCTTATCTCACCAACGAAGAAGAAAAATTAAGTTATCAAAATTTCTCTACAACTATTTACTTTTTAATCCAACTTCACACAAAATTTACTAACACTGGGTGATATTAATTTTATTTGATTTGATTTCAAATAAAGTTTGTCAAAAAATCTAAATGTACATATGTACCATTGAATGCCCTTTAAAAGAAAATTAGCTATTTTAACCATAATAACACTAACTAAAAACTAAAAAACCATTGTCATATTAAAAATGTGTTAATTAAAAGAAAATTTAAAAATAATGAGTTAAAAAAATTTCCCTAAGACTGGTCTTGATATACACTTTAATAACACTCAAATTTTATAGTTATTAAAAAAAACATTTTTGAAATTGCACATTATTTTAATAAAAAGAGTGTAACAAAAATAAATCAAGCACACTTAAAAAATTAAAACAAAAAACACTTAAAATTTCGAAAAAAAATTAATGTAATTTTGCACACAAAACAAAACAAAACATTACAAAGAAATGAGATTAAATGAAATTTTATTTTTTTAATGTTGGCATTATAAACCAAACAGCTTTTTTTATGCGAAACTGAAAAATCATCCTCCTCCACCAACTGCACAACATTTTTGGCCTTTCAAGCAAAAAAATTATTATGTGCAACAGCCATTACAGCAGCTACAGCAATTACAGCAATCACAACCAAAAGTTCTATACAAATAAACTTTATGACAGATAAATTTAATCAAATATAAAAATTAACGACTAATTTTATTTAAAAAAAGAAAAACAAAAAACCTGTTTTAAACTTAAGCTTTACTCAATTTTTATTTTAATTCATTCTAAAAATTATTAAATAACTAAACTAACTCTTAAACCATTTTTTATGGCAAAGTAATTATTAATTAAATGTATTTTTTGCTGAATATACTATACAAATAAATGTAAATTTCTTTCTTTTCGATTTAGTTTTGAGTTTTGATTTTTTTATATAAATAAAACAGCCAAAAATTAAAGGAAATTAATGTGTGTTTAATTTAATAGTTTATCTTACATATAACTAACACTTTAATGTAAATAAACATTGCTGTTAAAACTTTACATGGTGAGTCTAAAAGTAGGCTACACTTTTTATTTTAACTGGCTTATTTTCTACATCAGTGTTGAATTTGCTTCGCTATTGCATTCCATATCCAGTTAATGATTTTAATTAAGGTTACCACACTGTACACAAAGTTAATACAATGAATTTTAAATGTAACGTTCATCCAAAGGGAAATTTTCATGTCTATTACCCAAGAGACCCTGCACAGATCTGGTAGCATTTTGCATTACAATCCACATGGAATGTTCAAGAGTTGTGTCAAACTATAATAAAATTAATTAATTATTGAATGGATTGATTACAAAATGTATATATTTATTTTAAAATTTATTTAAATAATACTTTAATACACTATTTGTCATATATTTTATAAATGAAATATCTATGTAGCAAAACATTCTACTAAAATTTCCCTTAGTAGGTCCGGCAACATTATTATAGCTGTTTATTTCTCATTTTTGCCTTGCTCATTTTGTTACTCTTTGTATTCTTTTATGCTGTTGTTTTGTTGCACCATAATCCGCGTAGTAAACAAAAACTCGGCTGTTTAGTTAATTTTTGGACTTGATTTAGTGAGGTTGTGTTTTATTAATAACTCCAGTGTGTGTCTCGGGGAAAAACTACAAATTGGATGTACATATATATCCATATATGTATAAACTAAAGCATCTGGAGTTAAACTAAATACTTAGGAAAATAAATAAAGTAAATCAATTACATATATGAAAATATATACTCAGATTAAGAAATTGTAATAGTTTTTTTTACAAAAGCCCAATAACTGGAAACGCAAAAACTTATTGTGGTTGTTGTTGTGTAGTAGTGAGAGTGTTTGTTGGTTTATGCAATATTTTACCGAATTAAAAAAACATGAAAGTGCATGTAGTATTCCACAAATACCATTTTGAGCAAATTCGTAAAATAAAAATAATTCCTACAATAAGAATTGCATTTTTGCATTTTCTTCATCTTTAAACAAAAAAAAAACGAAAAAGCATTACAATAAGCAACAGTGTGTTTTTTGTCAGTTTTTCTTAATTTGTTTACATGTGCATACCCATACACATATGTATGTATGTGTGTATATATGCACATATCTACACACATCTTTTTTGTATAATCCCTATTAAAAAATTTACGAGGCAGCTTAACATCTGACTGGTTGTTCTACTATTTGGAATCTAATATTTGTTGTTGCTTTATGTAGTGTTTTAAACGGCTTACAAGGGTGAGACTAAGAGTGTGTTAGTGTGTGTAAAAAAGTAAATAAAAACAGCAAGATTTAAGTACTAGTATTTATTTTGATTATAAATTACATACATATAAACATCTATGAAATTATTAAAACTAAGCAAAATAACAAACGCCAACTTTACGGATATTTAATTGAAATCATGAAGAGATTTTAAATCCATAACGTCTTTTTGACCAAAACATCTCTACTAAAAAACCAGGTTTGTATACATACTAAATTGTTTTGTTTTTGTTGTTTTGCTGAGGTATAAATTTGAGGCTTCTCTAAAATTATCTTAATTTATTTTACCTTGTGTGTTTGTTTGTTGTTTTACCAAAAATACTGTTTCCAAACATAATGCCATTAGTGTTGCCTTTATTCGAAAATTGGGCTTAAATGCACTTTAATGATAAAAAAAAAATAATAAACCAAAAAATAGAAAAGTGAAAAATACGTAAAAAAATTGGCGGCTTTCCGAGTTATGGCCTTTTAAAGTTGTCATATAAAAACGCAATTATGCATAAATTATTGTTATCAACTGAGAGGTTTAAAATCAAAGGGATACAAGTGAGTAATTAAGCTTCAAAGTTTTTTGTCCTGTTAAGTTGTTGCCAGTAGTACAACCTTCGGTCAATAGAGTTCAGTTTTAGGTTATCATACAGGTCTGAAATTTTATGGAGTGCTGCATCCAACTAAATTTTTTAGTTTTGGGACTTGTACCCGTTTACCCCTCAATTAAGAGCTGTACAGAGAGTCTAAGTAAGTAGCGCCATTTCTGGAAATTCCATGTTGGAGAAAATCCTTAAGCTATACATAAAATCTTGCAATAAGTTTTTGTTTATTAAAATTTTTAACAATATAATCATTTCTCATATTCCATTTCATTAAAAATGTACGTTAAATAGCTGATGTTAATAATAATCTATGCCCAATTAGATGGTCATGGGTCCTGATGAAGTACGTGGCTGCACAGAAAAATGCGCATTTTCCCCAGCTAAAGTCTAGTTTAATTTTTCTTCTCTTTAAAAATTCACATTAATTAATAAAAATATTTCATTCAATAAGAACTGAACTGAAGTCCGATTAAGAAATTATTCCTAATTAAAATTTTTAATTAATTTTATTAAGAAATTTTAAAATTTTGTTTTTAATTTGAAAAAGTAGGTATAAATTAATTAAAAATACTAATTCAAAAACTATCCACTTTCGGAATCACTTCCTGATGATTTCTTTATATCTTCCTACCGCGTCCCACTTTAGTATGAAAACTTCATAGGCTCATAACTTCAATTTTTTTATTTAATATTTTTTCTTATTTTCCAATTTTATAGATCATAAAACATTTGAAAAGTATATATTCTTCCATAAAGACGTTTCATATCCATTAGACTTGTCTTGACTCAACCTTTAGCTACTTGACATAATATGACATATACAAATTACGCCATTAATAAAAATGGAACGATATACCTACGCTTCAACAACGCATTCAAATTATTTTAAATTCCCTACAAAATTGGAAAAACCTTGCGGTCACAGTTCTCGAAGAGAAGAGCTCAATTGGCCACATAGATCTTGTGATTTAACACCTTTAGACTTTTTCCTGACGTGAAAGGTAAGGTCCGTGCCACGTGCCAATGGGCCACAATCGGTTCAAAACCTCAAAAATGGCATTCATAAAGTTATCGAAGATATACAGCCGCAAATGTAAAAAGAATATGGTCCCGCAAGCGTGGTCGTCGCTGGCATTTGGCTGATGTTGTTTTCCATTATTAATTAGATACCCTCCTCACAATTAAATTAACATTCGATGATTTCGCTTGAAAATTATGTTTTTTGCATATCAAAATGAAACTTCTTATTGGAAAACCTATAATAAAGAATCCAAAAGTACGTGTATTTGTAGGCCTCGAAAGCTTGAACTTCCACATGTATACATACTTAAGTGTTATACCTATACAAAAATTAAAGAAGGAAATGGTGTAATTTCTTATAGAAAACAAATATACACACATACATGCATATGCATGTACATATATATATATACATATATACATACATATATGCATTTTGGAATCAGTTTGCAGCATTTTAAAGTCCATATTATCATTTCTTATTGTATTCTACATTCATTACTGCATTATTGCTTTATAGCAGGTTGTACATGCTGTCGTCGTAAAAATTTTAAACTGCATACATTATAAATATTTTAAAATAATACAAAAAAATAAAATAAAAATGAAAAGATCTAAGCAAAATATATTTATCATTATTTTTATTCATTTTAGGTATCTGCCCCTTCTTAAAGTTTAAGTAAAAACAAAAACAATTAAAAGAGAGAAAAAACCTTTGCTCGTTCTCTGTTTACTAAGCGATTGTTAGGGTTTGGGATTTACCGGGATTTGTCACTTCGCCGAAAATTGTTAAAAATAACGAATTTCCTTGAATCGTGTACTATACTTAAATATTAGTACACCATTTCTCAAAATTACAAATTCTAAATCTATTTACTTGTAGTTATTAGCAGTGTTGCCAGTAGATTTCTCTAAAAAATACCTACACATGTTTAAAAAATTCGATTTTTCCCTACACGTTGAAAAAATTTCCCCTACAAAAATCCCTACGCATTTTTTTCATTAAAATAGAAGAAAACCATAATTTATTAAAACTTTGGTAAAAAATAAGTAAAAAGCTAAAAAAAATAATGCATACATACCTATGAACTTTTTTTAATTATATTCAATTAAAACAACATAAAGTTTTATAAAATTTAATATGAATAGTTCTTTTCAAATAAAATTTTAAATAATAAATTCAATTCAGTTACAAAAACAGGTTATTCTAAAATTAATACGTTTGTATGCATATACCAAGGTGAATTCATGTACCAGGTGGTGCCAAGTTAACAGTTGTTTTTTAGGAAGTTTGGCTTGTCAGATTTCATTGCAATAAAATTTGTAGAAAATTTGATTTGTCAATTTTCATTGCAATAAAGTACTAGGCAGATTTTCTTGTTACAGGCTTGACACCACCTGGTATATGAATTCGCCTTGGCATATACATACATACATATTAGTGTCACCAACTTTTTAAGCCACAAACAACTCTGGAAATATATTTTTAAGCGATTTTAACAAAATAAAAATTTTTGAACCGTTTTAAAAAAGAAAATATTACTAAAAAACGTTATGTTTGCATATATTGCACAAATAATGCGACATGACTAAAAATATTAAAAATCTGTCCGATTTTCACTACGCTTCTATTTTAGTATCAAAAATACCTACATGTCAGGATTTCCCCTACTTCTGGCAACATTGGTTATTAGATTAAATTATTTTTGAAATTGTTGTATATTTGAATTCATTTGAACTTATTACACGTGTAGAATTGTAACATGCCAGCTGTTTTGATAGTGAAGCCTTTGCACTGAAAATAACATTTGCTACATAAAATTGATAATTAATCAGTCTTTTAATTGATTATTTTCTGGGCTAAAATGTAGGTTAAGACAGTGTATAGGTCCACAGCCGACCGACTGCTGCTGGTCTGAAAACTTAATATATAATCAACAATTACAACAATTATATCTAAATAACATCCATTTAAAATTTTAATATATTGCAGTCACACTTAGCTTTGAATATACATATGTATCAGATCATCTGTATTCACTTTTTGAATTTTTAAACTTATATGTATGTAATATACATACATATTTTTAGTTGCTTAAAAATATGCTGCTTTGAAGTATCCATGTTTTTTGAAGTATGGATTTCCCCACCTTTTTAACCGACTTCAAAATAAGAGGAGGAGGTTATCAATTCGTCTGTTTTTTTTTTCTTACATTGTTACTTCATAACACGGTACATTTTAGACCGCTTAAAAAATTATTTTCTTGTCTAGCAAACTCCTTTGGTTCTTGTAATTACACACGTTTTATTTATTTATTTATTGGTACATATTCTACAAAGTAGATGTCTAAAATATTCCCATTTTAGGCCAATTGAGGATTTTGTTGGGTTTGTTTTGCACAATACTGTAACAACAACATTTAGTTATGAAACGAATTATTTCCATATTTCATTGCACTTGTAGCACTTGAAATAAACGAGTTTTTTAAATCTTATTTTCCACAAAATTTACCAATTAAATTCTGCGCGTATTTTAGTGTGGCTTTTGCCGGGAATTTCAATTACTCAAACCCTATCTCTCTTTGCTTTTGTTATTATGTCCGCCTTTGTTTTATTTGTTTACGTATTTATATGTTTTTTTTGTATTGTGTATTTTTACTAACATTTTAATCCAACTCTTCTGGTGTGAATCCAAAGAATTACATTGAATCAGCAAAAAAAAAAGTTTAAAAAATTTATAGTTCGTTGGGCTTTTTCGTTTGGGTAATAAAATATAATTTACAGTTATTAGGTGTCAATGTAATTTTATACTATAAAATTTATGTTGGATATGGTGTTAATAAGAAGCGAAAATTAATTTGTGGTAAGAAGGAAAAAAAGTGCTTAAATCACATTTTACTGTTTTGTAGGGGAGAGAGAGATAGAGCACTTCTAAACTTTCAAGTAGATTATTAGAAATTAATATTTTTAAGTTAAGTTAAATTCGGAAATTCGGTGTCCACTTTTAGTTTATTTAGGAAAACATAATTATTATGTGTTTTTTTCAGGAAGCTATAGCGCAATTTAGTTGAGAAAGATATTAATTTCTGAAAATCTACTATCCGCTACGAAACAGTAAAAATAATTGAAATTTTGCCCAGCGATACTTTTGATTATGAAAATTACAGGCGTGTCGTTAATTCAAAGTTAGCTCATCTCAAATTTTTACTTTTGACAACATATACATATTATATGTACACATACATACATTCATATGTACTTATGTATGTTCATATGAATGTACATACATACATATGTACATACATAAAAGGTCTGTTCAAAAAGTATCGCCAAATTTTAAATTTTCGCGGGTTACGTAGGTATATTCGAATTTTGATTTTTTTGTGGCGTTATGTTGGTACTCATCTCTCTTACTTATGCCGAAAATTTCGGCCATGTTGAATGTTCAGTTAATTGTTGACAGCTGCTTTGCTTGCACGTGTTTTGACACGTCTTCAACAATTAACTGAACATTCAAAATGGTAGAAATTTTCGGCATAAGTGAGAGACATGAGTACCAACATAACGCCACAAAAAATAAAAATTCGAATATACGTAAAAATTCGAACAATCCTCGTACATACATACCCAGTCAGCATTTTATGAAATTAATGATCATATTCGAGCCTTTTTCGACTCCTCCGCGCGATTAAAATAAGCATTTATGCGCTCGTTTTCGAGTCGAAAATGACTGTTCATTCGGGAGAAAATGGTACCGTAGCCGGGAGTATTCTAAAAGAGTCTTTTATGACTCACATTTGTGATCAATTTCGAGACAGTTTGTGGTAGTACTTACAATCTGTTTTTTGTTTTAATTTTTTATAAATCGTGACATAACCGCCAAAAAAGCTTAAGCGACATAATTTTCCAACTTAATTTTTTTTTTTTATCAGAATCGATTATTTGCGATCGTAAATGATCGATTTTCGTATAAAAAACGATGTCGAAAAAATGTGTCGGTTAAGCTATTTTGGCGGTTATGGCTCGATATGTAGTATGTACATATATTCACTCACAAATTTAATACACTTTATATTTTCTTGATTTTACTGCACGAGCTTTCTGTTTGTTTTTTAAACAAATCACTTTCTAAGTATTTCTGGGAACCATTTTCGAGTCTTATTTTAACCGCAGAACTGATTAATCAATTTTTGATCATCTAAGGCAGTCGAAAAACACTCAGTTTGGTAAAGCAATCTTCCGCATGCTGACTGGGTACATACTATACATACATATGCATGTGTGTGTAATTATGTATGTATATATTCGAATGTTGCTACAAATTCTAAAACTGATAATAAGAGTCTTTAAAATAAACTTAAATATCTATTTAGCTTGTAAAGCATAGAATCAGATTACCAAAATGTTCAATAAAAAACGACAGTTACAAATCCTTAACATTTAAATATCTACATAATAATCTTTTCTGTGGGAGTGATTATTTTAAATTGGCTGACATTTACCTATTATCATTTTTTTCGTCAATCAAATGAAATCTAAAACGATCAGTTTTTGGCTATTTTTTAGTATTGACGCTTTTTTAGCTTTGGAGATTTTTTCGGTTTTTTGCTTGTTTTTTGATCTTTTACAATACATATTTTTAGTTTTAGCGATTTTTTTAGTTTAACCGTTTTTCGGTTTTTGACGTTTTTTTTTAGTTTTATGGTGACCTTTTTACACTTGGTGATTTTTTTTTGCATTTTAGCGATTTATTTTATTTTTGGTGATATTTTTCATTTAAGCGCTTTTTCATTTTGGCGATTTTTCGTTTCGGCTTTTGTTAATTTTGGGTTTTTTTATTTTTAAGAGTTTGCCTCTTACGGTTTCCAGGACACAACAAGTTGTCGGAATTACATAGTCAAAATTACATTAACTGATCGAATACCCTTTAATTTTGATTTTTTTTTTTAATTTCAGTGTTAATTGGTGTAGTTTGCAAAAAAATGCACTACCTTTGAAAATTTCAAGTGGCTATATATTTATACCATTGTCTGTCACGTACATACATACATATGTATTTGGTAATGTAGCGGACAAAGTTTTACATATTCTGTGGTCCATAGCTCGTACGGTTCTCGAGAAAACAGCCTGTGGCAGACAGGCAGACGGACGGACAGATAGACATACAGACGGAGATCTTAGCACAAACAAAAGCGTTCCTTTTTATGTTTGGTTCCCCAAACACTAACAATCATAGCTATTTCTTTAAAAAATCAACAATCTTATTGAATTTTTTATTGCCGTTGAACAATTTGATCAATCAATGAGACATTAACTCTATTGAGTGATACATAATACTGAATAAATAATAACAGAAATAAACGATTTAATCATAACGTCTACAAATATAATCCGTCTTTGGTCAATAAAAAAAAAACAGGTTTAGGCTTGCTGGTTTAACATTTAAAATTTTATACCATAAAAATGAATTTTACGTTAATTTTTAAAATCAATAAAAAAAATGTGGGCTAAATATTAAACAAAACAAAAGAAAAAGCATTCAAATAAACAGTTTCCTACATAATACACTTAAAGAAATAATTTCTATGTTTCCTTATTCATACTTGTAAATGTATTTGTTAAAATAATTTTCAATGCTTTAAGTAAGAATTAAAATCATATAGTTAACTTGTCTCTCCGCATAATTAAAGTCTTATCTCTTTAAATATATTCGTTTGCTTTAATAACAAGTAATTAGCAATTTGATAAGAATTTAACCCATTTATTACCCGACTGTGCGACGCCAAGAAGTGTATTGTGTTTATCAGGATATGTATGTATATGTATGTATGTATGTATGTATGTACATATGTATGTATGTATGTGTGTTCCTTTGCGGTATAAACCGAACGCGTGGATCGATTTTAATGATTCTTACGTCAATCGATTTTTCTTAATCCCGGAAGTATCAATAAAGATATGACAGTAGTAAAAATTCAATATGGCGGCCAACAGACGGTTGAACGGTTCAAAGTTGGTCGCAGTCGGGCAAAGAATGTTGTTAAAAAATTATGAAACTTTAAAGTTAACACAGTTCCAATGTTCAACAAGAATAAGCAAAATAAAGAAACTTGCTCGTGGTTGCTTTATCAAATTTCATCATAAAGGCACTGGCTACACGTTAAATATATGTGACAAAAAGGAAACAGTACTTGGGGCAAAAGTCTCGCTACCATTTTGATTGGCGCCATCTGGCTTATGTGACGTTTAGCTCAGTTTAGCTTTAATCATTGTGTTGTGTAGACGTCCAAATTTTATTATGGATAAATATACGCCACAAGAACGAGCAGAAATGGTGACAATATTTATTGAAATCATGACGTTTTTCCACAAAGACTAATTTCGCGAAATGGCGATTTAGCATGGCCAGCCAGATCTGCGGATTTAACAGCACCACCCTCTTTCTTATGTGAATAAGCTCCAAAAGATTCAATATCTTAAAGACAATATTCGTCACGAAATTGAAGAAATTCAGTCTGGGATGTTGCAGGATGTTAGCAAAAAAAAAAAAAAAAAAATTGGAAATAGTTCCAAAGATTTACCACTTTCATTGCATACTAATTACTACATATACTAAATTTAATATTCTAGAGCTGTTGTTTATATCAAAAATTGATCTAGACAACCTTTGAAGTGGATGACTTCCTTCCTATGACAACCATACATATGTTAAATTCATTGATAGGTTAGGTTAGGTTAGCAGGCTGCTGGTAAGGAAGGGTGAAATTTAGAGTCCAGCTCACTTGGGTCCAATATAATGATCCCTTTGTGCTACCTGTTAGTTGAAGAGAAGATAGTGAGAGAGGGTGATAGGGAAGGGATACTGATAGAGAAGATAGGTGATGAAGGAAGGGATGGATGAAAGCTTCATTCTCTTACAACTCTGCTTTTTGCACGCTTTTTTTTTGATAATGAAGTGTTGCAGCGCCTTCTGGTGTTAAATGATGCGTATTAAATTTTTGAAGCTGTGTTTAGTAGCCATTTTATTGGTTATTTTACTTCGCCAATGATTCTGCTACACAATGAAGGAGGGCGCTCTGATGTTACATTAGGATTAGTATCTGATGAAGTCGGTGTAGTTTTTAGTGACCAGTGCCTTATGCCTGCATCACTAGAACTTTTCCCACAACAACTGATACAAAGGAAACTAATGCACATCAGAAAAATGCATGGTGTTATTTTTAATGACTGTCGGAGACCGGGCTCGAACCCAGGACCTTAGGTTTTGTAGTCAACGTGCTAACTAGTTCAGCCAACGCCGCCCTCTAAATTCATTGATGTTGCACCAGAAATAGAACTACTTGGAGCTGAGTTAGTCAATTTTGTAACTAATGAATTGTATTGTCATTTTTTGCTGGGTATCTTTTCTTTGAACAATATTGTAGGCAATTAAAATGGTAGCGGGTCTTTTGTAAATTTCCTTAAATTTTTTATTTCGAAAAATAAAAACTGTTGCATAAGTTTTTGCAAACAATTCCGTTGGATTTCGTTCTCACACTTAAAAGCATTAATTTTCCTTTAACTAATTTTAAGCTTCATCATGTTTACTAATTGCGTTTAATTTTTTTAATTTTACATCATTATATCAATCAAAATAATAAAACTTAGAAGTAAAAAAAGTATCAAAAAACGTGACTTTTTCTAATTCATTTTATTAATAAATTACGAAAAAAAAGTTAGAAAAAGAAAAATGCTTAAATAACGTCAGTAATTTGTACTACACAGCACTCTAATACGGAAATGCATTAAGCACATTGCTACGACTTGGTGCTGGAGTGATTTTATATTGCCCCTTTCATTGTGCCTCTTTTGGCAAAGATGTGCTCCATGCCATGTAACATATACATACATATGTACATACATATATGTATTCATTCTAAGATGTAGAGATACAATTTTATCATTGTAATCATCGTCGTTACATGGTTGCTGCATGTTTATAACTCATAATTCATTTACAAACCTCTTTACGAACAGAATAACATTTACGAAAAAAAGCAACTTCAGCAAATTGAAAAAGTCTCTTCACGCACGTTCATTTCGATTCTCTTTTTGTTTGTTTTCATTTTAAAAATCACGAATACAAGTCATTGTGTAATTGATAACTGCACTCACTGCTGCAAGAAATACTCGTGCACATTTTTTTTATATTTTATTTGGAAAAATGTATAACCAAAAGCCAAGTAGACAGAAATTGTTCTTAAAATGAGAGCGCGGGTGTTCATTGGCATCTTCATGTACAAATTTACGTTGAAAGCTGTTGCTATCAATCACTGAAGTAGTAAAATGACCTCACATAACTGAGTTATTTCACACTAACTGCCACATGAATGACAGACAGGCACGTCACGTCTGCAGTGAACCTTATGGAGGAGGTCATTTCAAGACATTTATGTATATTAGGGTTAATGTACTTGAGAATTAATAAAGTGAGGTAGTCGTAAGATAGGGGCAAACATTTGACGAAATTTAGCGTAACGACTGCATAATAGTTGTCTTCTGTTTAAAGCAAATGTTAACGTAATTGTATGTATGTATAGGTATATATACATATTTAGGGAGTTCACAATAGCGTTTTAAAATATGTCTTAATATTGCAACGTTTGAATTTTAATACTTTAATGTGGGCTGGCAAGTTTGTTGTTTTTGTTTGTGTGTAAATCAAATTTATTACCAAATGGCAAATTTAAAAGTATAAAAATCATGTCATTTTCAATATGGCAACATGGTAATGTTAAACTAAATAAATTAATACTCTCAGCGCAGCTGTAGTTGTTTAAAAAATATTTGTATTTTTTGCTGTCTTTAGTCATTTTGCACAGTTATACTTATAAATTTATGCAACAATAATTTCTAATTTTAAAAATTTTCTTATTTTAATACTTCAATATACATATTGTGTTTTATATTGTAGCCAGCGCACAATGAAAGTTTCAAGATGGCACAATGTTTCCACATTAAAATTTTCATACACTCATTGTGAATACCCTAATTATATCTGAGGCAATGAGGAAAAAGTTCTTGAGTCGAGATAAGCTGATTTTGAGTTAATGGTACCTCTGTAATGTGCATAGTTGAAATTACTCCTGGTCAAAATCTCAACTAAATCTCACGATAATGGTTAAAAGTAATCAACTTTGAGGGGCGGACGCACCCCCTAAACACACAACTTATCGCTATGAAATTTGTTTGTATTATTTTTTACATAAAACTGAACCTATTGGGGGGGGGGAGGATTAAAAAAAAGTTTTTAACGGCCACTCTAATGTACATAATGCAGATATCCCATTTTTATCATTGTCATCAAATTTGAAATGTGTTTTGTAACATTGATTTATTATTATAATTTTTTTTTTCATTGTTCTTTGAAAACATCTGAATATAAATATGATATGAATGTAGATATGACGTACACAACTATTAGAGAATGATTCCGACAGTAGCATGAATCAAATGTAATGTTCCATGCAT
The DNA here is from genome assembly GCA_936439885.1 of Nowickia ferox. Lineage (NCBI taxonomy): Eukaryota > Metazoa > Arthropoda > Insecta > Diptera > Tachinidae > Nowickia > Nowickia ferox. The sequence continues at coordinate 94,829,122 of OW387024.1, read as the reverse complement.
CATAAAACACACTCAATATACTTACAAGCATACGTCATGTTAAAAATGTTGAGGCAAATCTATTAAAATTATTCACAAACATGAAAAGATACCATAGAAACTAACTTTTTTTTATTTGTTTTGTCAACACATCAAGGAAATATTGAAATGTTTTCATTTCAATCAATTGTGTATCAAGATATTAAAATTTCATAAAAGCAGAGGAAATTAAATACATACATACGTACAGTTGAGTATAGAAAACTGTAATGCAGAAAAGAGACATTGATTTATGAGTTCTTAACATAATGGAGTAAAGGGCCCTGAAAACGATCAAATAAATCATTCAATCAGTACATAAGTGTGTGAGTGTCGTATGCTTTTTGCTTAAAAGAGACGTCAATCGCACATTTATATTTTGACAAAGCATGACGTGATCGCAAGAGGATTTATTGTTTTGACTATTTGTGTTGTTAAAACAAAATATGAGAACTGGTTGGTTTAGGCCATCCCTGAAACTTCTTGCCATTTTTTAAGTCTGAAAAAAATTAATATGTATCGAAAATCGATTTGATTTTTTAGGCAAATTTACTGCCTCGCTCACGATGTTGACAAGAAATTTTCTTTCGCTTATTTATATTGAAAACAAAAACAAAATAAGAAAATTTGTTTTTGTTTTAAATATAAATAACCGAAAGAAAATTTCTTGTCGACATCGTGAGCCAGACCGTTAAAAAAAAATAAATATGCAGCATCCAATACACTTTTAAAGTCTAAAAAAATCTGTGAATATTTAAAATCAATTTAACCAAGACTTTTGAAATGACAAAAAAAATTTAATGAACAAAATTTTTTTTTCTCGATTTTGGTCAAATTGGCAGCAATCAACGTGTCCTTTTGAGGTTAAGAGCTAATTAGACTTCGAACTTGATCAGCTGAGTAGTTTAAAATTGTTTAACAAAATTTTTTTTTGTGAAAATTTTATTTTCAAATATGATTAGCACTTTTTATAGCGGAATATTAAAAAAGAAAGCATCGAAAAGATCTTGTTGAACCAGACCGGCATAAAAAAAGAAATAAAGTTAGTATAAAAGGGGCCAGATTTACCCACGAAAATTTTATAAGCGTATTGGGATTTGACTGTAAGAACAATCATGGCAATGTTCAAATAAAACGCCCCTGTGGCTGAGTGGTAGCGATGCTAGCCTCTCAGTCCAGAGGTCGTGGGTTCGATTCCCGCCATAGACCCTGCATGTTTTCCGCAGACAAGCTAATTGCTGCGCGGGTTATGTTGTGTTTGTGAAACTTTTGTTTATCCGCGCACTCCTTCATTAACAAGAATCATAAAGAAAACAGAGCTTTTTTTGTCAATCAGAGTTGGAGACGATCCAATAATTAGCCGTCAAATAAAAAAATCAAAACTTTGATTTTCATCAATCATTCCGATTGAAGAGTTTATTTAAACGCCCCCTAGGACACTTAAGTTCGGGAGTGTAATACAGGGTGGCGCACGAATCGTGATACAATGAGAAAACTTAATAAAGTTTTTTCTGTGTGAGTAATCGGTTTATTATTATTATTTTTTAAATGGCAGATTGCTATTTAAATTTATTAAAATGAATGCTTGGCATACTGTAAAATACTGTGGTACAATGCTTTCCAGTCCTTTGTTTTCATTCAAAGGGAATTTAGGTGGGATTTTGGCGAAAATTCTCTGAGTAAATTCACCATTATGCGGCTGGTAAGCATGTTTGCCGAATCTGAAAGCATCGCACGAAGAATTCCAGATACAATCGCGGCTGAATCACTGTTAATTCAGTATAATCCAAAAGTTTCAAATCGAAACTTATTGCAGACGGCCATTACAACGGACAACTCATGATGATTTTAACTTGTTTCCCTACAAAGTCCACATCACAAGCAAAATTAACCCATTTTATTTGTCTATTTGCCAAGAGTTTCGCAAAAAAATTATTGAATCGATTGATTTGTGCCCCATAGTTATGCGTGAATGAACATGGAGATCATTTACAGTCTATCATCTTCAAAAACAATTAGTTATATAAAATTAAATTAAATTTTGTATAAAATAAAGAAAATAAAAATACATTAATAAAAAATGTTAATTAAATTTCTTATTGTAGCACAATTGGTGCGCCATCCTGTATTTTATAAATTCCTGCTTTCAATTTTAAACAGAAGTTTTATATAAAATTTTGTAAGAAAGCCCTTTTTATTTATTATTTAAAACACAATTTATAGTTGACTGCAAAAACTTCCCGTTCATGCTTCCTACTACACATAAATATAAGTTTGTTATTTATTACTTTCCCCAAGGCAATATCCTTTTTTTAATATGTTGGTGAATCCTTCACTGTGTCTACAAGTAACAAAGCAAATTATAGCGCCGTCACTACATGAATGAATAAATGTATAGTATAAATGAAAGAGAATGAGTGAATGAATGACTGAATGTGAATGTCTTTGTCTCCCAAAACACTACTACTTGCAACATGTTAGCTGCAGCAGTCAGCTTGTTACTGACATGAACATGACAATTCATTAACTTTTCTACAACAATTAACAAGAAGCAGCCTAATCTCTAGAGAACAAAATTCCAAGGGCAATGAACTTTAGTTTGTTAGTATTTCTGGTTTTGTTTTTATTTCCATCATTAACTAGAACTAAATGTAAAGTTTATTTAAATAAATTTACTGCAAGATTTCATGCTTAAAATTCTCTGAAAAGCAAAATGATAAACATCTTCAATACGATTTATTTATGTTGTTTTCAGTGTAAACAAATCGAAAATCTATGTAAATACTGGTAATAAACGACTTGCAATGATTATGAGTAGATGATAATTCAATAAGGGCTATCATAGTTTGACGAGCAGTTGCAGAGTAAAAAGTTTTTGTGTTCGGGAATTAAACCACACACAAATTTAAGCATGTCAGAAATAATGTATGATTGCTTCGCTCATTAATTGCATATTTTCGATTTCATTTTCATATTAACAACATCTTGCTGAAAGCGTTTATTTTATACTCACACTGTGTGCCATAATGTATGACAGAATTCTCAATTGGTTGATATAAACATTTATATAAGTATTTTATATTAACTAGCGACTGCTAGTCGATCAACTAGGTAGTTCCTTTGCCTATTTCACTGTTGTTAGTGCAGATCATCAGGAATCCTTTACCCAAAAATTTCTTGGAACAACTAGAGATATAATGTTAAACTTTCGTTTAAAACTTCTCCAAAATAAAAAAAATATATATATATATATATATATATATATATATATATATACGAGTATATAGATATATATATATATATATATAAATATATGTATCGGCTGTTTAAAGCTTACGTGAAACTATTCGTTTTGGGTTAAGGGATGTTTAAAATCACTATCACCCCTATCGTGAATAACAAGTGAAATTTTTAGTTCCCTCGAAAAAAAAATGCTATCGTGAATCTCATGTAATAATTTTTTCCAGCTGTCAATTTTTTTAACTGTAAAGTTGTGTTCGAAAATACTCTAGGTGCAGTGGATAGAAATTTTTTAATATACCACCCACCATAAAATTTAGTGCGTGTGAACCAAAAAGATTCATACTCCATGAAAAAATGTGTCGGAAGGAATTATTGTTAACAATCGTGAACTCTTTTTATTAACTTTGTCCTAAAAATAATTATTTATAACTTTTGATATTTAATTCGAAGGGAAATACCGAAATTATGTGTTGCAATGATTCAGTTATCCTGCAAAAATAAATTGAACAAAACTAAGGGAATCAGAAAAATCCCGGTGAAAAATATTATTCATGATAAAGGGAATTAAAAAAGCGAAAACATTTCTGGGAAAAAATTATTCTCAATTCTAATTTGGTGAAAAGGGGAAATATTTCGAGGAATTTTTTCTCTCATTCATGATAGGAGATGTAAAATCTAAAAGGAAGCATTTTAATCTTCTAACTCTTCTTTTCCTCCTCTTTTGGCCCTTTCAAAAAAGTACCCTACAAGTTAGAATATCAAGGTTTAAAATGTTCCATAAAATATTTAACAAAAGATCGAAATTATATGGTGTTTCTTTATTTGCATGAGATTTATTGATATCGATACTATGGTTTGACAGCTGAGAATGTCAAATTGTATTGACATTTCTGTTCAGTATGATTTAGCAAGTCATCATGAAAGGAAATTTATTTTGAAAAAAAAAAAAATAAATCTGTTCGCGAAGTTCATAGAGCACTTCGTCCATTTTACGGTCAACTAATCGGCCAAGTTTTTTTTCTTGTTTTTTAATAAGTACATATATTTATTTATTGTATCTTCAAAAATGAACTAACAATAAGTATTCGAATCTTAAATTCAAATATAATTATTTGGCCCGACCAGTGTCCGACATAAACTACTGATACTAGTTAATAATATAAGAGTCGTGCAAAGCAAAAAAAAATAAATAAAAAAAAAGTAAAAGTATTTTCAGGCAGTTTCATCTGGAGTGTTAAGTATTAGAGCCCTTGTGCTCCTCTTTTTTAAGCGGATGTGCCCAGTGAAGTTCAAGATATTACGAGCAAGCGGATTAGGTTGCGACTCGAGTTTTGTTAAATATTTGCCTGCGTGTTTTGCAATTTCTTCAGTCACTTGCCGATGTTATTAACCCGTAAAATTTTGTTTTGTCTTCGTTGGATTTTCTCTACGTTTGAAGCTGAAGCAGTGCCCCATAGCTGAATTCCGTAGCACCATATAGGTTTCAAAATCGACTTGTATATCAAAAGTTTACAATCTAGACTCAGGGTGGAATTTCTACCAATCAGCCAATGTATGTAACTGAGTTAATTTTAGTTTCATTTGTGTTAGCTTAGATTCAATGTGGTGTTTCCATGTAAGCCGTCGGTCAAGATGTATACCAAGGTATTTCACATGTGAGTGTTGAGGAATATTTTGATTATTGATTCTAATGGGAGAACAAGTATCTTTCCGTAGGGTAAATGTTACCTGAGTACACTTCTGTTCGTTTACTTTTATTCTCCATAAGTTTAGCCATAGTTCCGGCTGGGTAATATGTTCCTGAAGATATCGAGATGCCTCGTGAGAGTTTTCGTGCCTAGTGAGCAAGCAATTCGTGCAGTTATTTATCGTTTTCGCACTAATTTCACTCTTCCCGATTTAAAACCATCAACAAGACAAAGAAATGTGCGTACCGAAAAGAATACTGCTGCTGTAGCGCGAAGTATTGAAGAAGTCCCCGAAATGTCAATTGCCTTTGTGCTTCGAATACGTGTAAAATTTTACTTAAGGATATTGTCTTACGTGCCTATGAAATACAGTTCGTGCATTTTTGCAAAAGAATTTTCTTGAGTGATGGAGCCCATTTCTGGTTCAATGGGTACGTCAATAAGCAAAGGCAATCCTCAAGTCGTTAACGAATCACTATTACATCCATTAAAAATTGGCTGTTTGGTGCGGTTTACACGGTAGCGGCATCATCGGTCCGTATTTCTTTGGAAATTAAGCAAGGGGCTGCCGTTACTCGTGTGCTGAATGGCGATCTCTGTGGAGCCATGATGACTGAATTTTTGTTTCCTAAAATTAATCAGCTAAACATCAAAAATCAATAAATTTGATGACAACTTTATTTCCAGAAGTGGTTCTCTTCACTGACCCCCTCTTTCGTGTGATCTGACGCCTCTGGATTACTTTTTATCGGAGTATGTTAAGTCATTGGTTATGCCAACAAACCAGAAACTCTTAAAGTATTGGAAAACAATGCTCAGGCACCATTGATACCATACGGCCAGGAGGCAAATTACGGCATTTGTTATCGATCGAAATTTCAAAATATTTCAATAGAGTTTAAATGCAAATATTTTTAAATTTCCCTCGATCACGAATGCGAAGATTTGACCTCAGATTTATTGGAAAAAGTAGTCGAAAATTGGACTGATTGAATGGACCATATAACTCGAAGGCAAAGTGAACATATGCGTGAAATCATATTACAGAAATTAATGCAATGAAATTATCTCTCTCTCATGCAGCTAAAAAAACACCCTATAACTAAGGTTGTCAGATATGACGATTTCTCGCCAAACGTGGCAATTTTTCAGATTTGTGAAATTTAGGCCACTTAGTTTGTTGAAGAAGTAGTTTCAAAAATAAATCCTACCTAAACGATTTGGTTTTAATGATTTTTCTTATATTAATGCATTTTATATTCGGATGAGAAAAATTTACAAGAAATAATTTTTTGGCGATTTTCTGCTAAATTTCTATACGATTATTTTATTAAAATTTATATCAAAAAAAGTGTTATATAAAAAACAAAATTTATTATCAAATTATATTAAGAAAAACTACATAAAATAGATTTTGGCGATTTTTGAAATCAATTTGGCGAAATGGGTCGGAAAAAATTTGACAACCCTGCCTATAACATCCAAAATTAGTCAAAACTTGAAATCCTTTTGAGTGTTAAATTCGTATTTATTCACATTTGCGCTTTAAATATAGAATGTGTTCGACAGTTTTATGTAAAATTGATGATTGATGATGAGTTATTTGTGGAACATTTTAAGCCTCTATTTTATGCATGAACTTTTGCTGTTTCTTTCCTAAAGAGGGATCAAATAAATACCGTTAAATATGTATATAATGGGTTAAAATATTTTACCAATATTTTTGCAATAAAATTCTCTTTTAATCTGTGAATACTCGTACATCAGACGCCAAAATTCAACTTAAGCTGATAAAATTTGTATTTGTGAGACATTTTAGCAGAAATTGTAAATAAATACGAAATTAAATTTAGGACGTAAGATTCTACTTCAAAACCTTGCAAACTTTTCGAAAGCAATTTTCGATTCAAAAGTAAAATGGTATTATCTAATTCATTCGCATCTAATGTCGAGCTGTAGGTGATGCCAAATTATATAGACTATAAAAACTTGACAAATTATGTAACTTTAATGGCAAATTTGCCATTAGTTGTATGTTAAATGTCAAAATACGTTGTGCTAAAATAAAACTCTTGCTTTGTGTCGCTTATTTAAATGAGATTTCCCAGACAGTGATGGACCTAAATAGTTATTTAAAACACATTGAATGCATCTTTTTGTTTACACAATCAATATTTTAAATCTCTTTAACTTTTTGTTTATTTTTTATTATGTTTTTGCACAAACGTGATTTCGTTTTCATTTTTCGTAGTAGTTTCGCTCGGTTTTTATGTGTAGTAAGAAAAAAAATTGCATTGTGCACCCAAACACTGCCTACAGATTTTATTGTTGTTGCTATTTTTTTTTTTTTTTTTGCATTTCCTACTGGAAAGTGTGTAATAAAAGCCAGCAACAGAAAATGGGCAGCAAAAGACCAGCTGCCCATTAATAGACAAATCCCAAAGTGTATATAATGTGCTGAGTACACATATAGCATTTCTTGTGTTGTCATTTTCAAATTGTGTGCAACGCCGTTCACATTATATTTTTTTATATGGAATGTAATGCCGCGCAGCTATAAATATGGGAAATGACAAGCGTTGCCACTAGTACACACTATTGCGATGCCATAAAATGCCATAGTGTGTACTCGGCAATAGTAACAACTAAATACTTGTACAATGCAACATACTACTCGTTGCATTACAATAATGCAGTGCCCTCAAATGTATCTCCCATTCCTTTAGTGAACTAAAGTACATTAACCGCAAATGAGCGTGCTGCGGCAAGAAGTATTGCACATATGGCAATAGCATCAGTATGAGTAAGTGTCTGTGCCTCTCTGCCACACCACCGCACAAGGAGGAAACATTTATAATGCCTGGTTTGTTGTTGTTGTTTTCAGTCCTATTTAAAGATATGTAATGATATCTTATGAATAGTTTTCTGTGTTGCTGCATTGCTTTCTTCGTATTTATTTTTATTGGTAGTACGAGTATCATTACTATTTTGCCAACAAAGATGCAACATTGTTGTCTATAGATGGACCACAGAGGAGGAAAAAGAGTACGTATTCAGTTGGCTGACATGCTTAAATTTGCCCATTCTATCATTGGATAGATATAATTACACTCACTCCTTATATGAAGTTTCACTTAAGGGTACAAAATATTATTTGTAATTTCCTATTTAATATTCGTAGCTATCGGTTGGACTTTCCTCTTGAACTTATTTTCAGCTTATCTTTTAGTTTTGTGCAAAAGTATTGAAAGGATTTTTTATGATTTTTGAATACGGGTTTTTAGTTTTACACATATGGGCAGTAATCATTTTGAGAGAATGTGTGAAGTACGAAATTATTTGTAAAAATATATTGTTTTAACTTTATATTAAATGTGCGACAATAATACTGTGACAGTGCTTAAGTCATATTTTACTGTTTTGCAGGTCGATTTTCAAAAATTTATTTCTTTTACATTTAAATTGGGAAATTATTTGTTAACCTTTATTTTTTTAAACAAACATCGTTTAAGTTGAAATATACCAAAGTATAATCTAAATTCAGCTATTCCCCCTTATTCTATTTGGCGTCGGCAACATCGTCGTCAATTTTGAAACAACATCACTTAAACACAACATCAATGCTAACTTTGTATTCCCTAACAGTGCTACGACGACGTTGCCTGTTTATCGATAAATACAATACACATATCTAGCATGTGAGTCAGCTGACTCATTTTGCTTACTATTTTTGGTAAAAGTGTTTTTGAATAAGTAAATGCTTTGTAAATAAATTAAAATAAAATGTTTTTCTTTCCGATTGGGACGAAGAAAATAAAAAAATTTAATAGTGAAAAGAAAATTTATCAGACAAAATTCATGCATTTGTCAGTTACCCGATAAAAAGTAAGTGATAAATTCAGTCATATATTTGAAAAATAATGAGTAATGTTCATCGTTTTAATGTTTTAAAGTTATTTTCGGCTGAATAAAACATCATTGAGGCAATATTGGATACAATAGAACCTAATTTTGGAAAAAATCGATCAGATCAACGTTTATTGGAAATTGGAGCTTCCTCCAAAGGGTCTCAGTACTAATTGTTTATATACGCCGCCTCCTGTATATACATACAGTATACTTTCCCAACACATTTTTTGCCTTACTTTTTGCCATCCACCACTAGTTCGAATTGGTGGAACGAGGGCATTAAGTGTAGTCGCAACACTTTCCCGCTGTTCCTTGAAATTATTAGAAACACTGCCCATGCGGAATCCTCTAATAGGAGAAGGATTAATTTCCAACTCTTCCACAAGCTTTCCAAATTGGTTGGGGTTGATAATTTTAAGTTTGCCCATATTATATTTTTCACTTTTTTTAATAATTTTTTTCAAATAAATATGTATGTATACTTTGGTATTTTTTATATTTCACTTTTTTACTATTTAAATTATTTTTCAAATTCGTTGAGGTATACACACAACAGAACACGATATCAAAAACTCTGACAGCAACATCAACATAAATTTTTCTTACAGAATACCAAACATACATATGTTTACAGTCATCGATAAATGGCAATACACACAAATTATTTGAGATTTTGACCAGGGGTACCTTCAAATATGCCGATTACGGAGGTGACATTATTTCGAAATCAGCTTATCTCGACTTAAGCACTTTTTTCCTTTCTGCCACACAGAATAATAGAGATGTTCGCGTGTGGAATTTTTACAACACGACACGACCCACACACGAATACCAAGATGTCCAACACGTACGAATCATGCACGCAAAAATTTTTCCTAACACGACACAACTAGGGTGATCGATTATTCGACTTTTTCCAAAACCGGTTTTCGTATGGTTTGAATGTTTGAATTTATAAGAAACCCGGTTTCGGTTTTTACAATTCAGGAAAATCGGTCAACCGTGTTTTTAAGTAAGAAAATTATTATAAGAAAGTTTCGATTTTAAATTGATTTATTAAAAAAAAAAGAGTTAACAGTTCATGTAAATACCACCTCATAAAATAATTTCGCTTGAATTTCATGTTTCAGTAAGTGTTGCCATGGTCAAAAAAAGCTTAGAACTTTTAAACTAAAAAAAAATTCTTAGGAAAATCAACAGAACACGTTAGTCTAAGTTTTAACATAGTAAAAACTAATTTTATTGCAAAATATACAAATCGAAAAGTATTCGACTCAGCCGGTTGTAAAAAAACCCCACTATTCGACATTAAAAAAACCGACAATCGTATTGTCGATCACCCTAGACACAACACAACACACTCGAAATGAAACTGAATAGGAAAATTTTTTTTATATTCAAATAGATACATACGAGTACATACATATGCAAATACATATTTTTGTTTAATTTCGGAACTTAAGCTTAAGAGATGACCCCTACATAGTGTCTGAAACAAACAGTTTTTCAATAGTAATTAGTAGTTACGATTTTTTGGGCACGTGTGTACCAGATGTAAAGTCGGCCTAACGCTATATAAGAGAAAACCAAAAAAGCAATGCACGTTAAGGCCGATACTCACCTATCCTACAAAATCGTACGATTTTTTAAAAAATATAACCCTGATCTAATGAATTCTTGTTGCTTTTTGAAAAAATTGAAATGTCTAGCTGTAAAGGAATTTAGTTTACGAATGGTAAAAAGTAAAAGGAAAATAATAAAAGGAGATTCCTCCGTGCTTTAGTTTATAGTGTGCGACTGCAGGATTAATAAACCAAAATTTTATAATATGTACAAAATAAATAACCCGTTCGTCAAGGATTTTCTAAGAAAATCAAAAAGTGTACAGTGTCCCATCTCAGCCTTTAGCGCTGCCTGACTGTCGACGTTAAATGCAGCATTTTCCAAGCTGAGATCTTGGCGATTCTCATGGCCACGGAACTAGTGGCCAGGAATGTATGTATGTAGGTGAAGGTGAGAAGGTAACCTTCTACGTTGACAGCCAGGCAGCGCTAAAATGGCAAATCGAAACTTGTTAGTGACTGTAGGAGAGCCCTCAACTTGCTTATGGACAAATATAGTGTCAGACTATGTTGGATTCCTGGCCATAGCAGTGTTGGGGGAAATGAAATTGCCGATGAGCTGGTAAGAATAGGGTCGGTGTTAGGTGAGGGAATGTGTGAGAGATCGGTGAAATTACCGATAGATCATTACTAGAGAGAACCCAGTAATTGAGTAGAGAGCAGGACCAACAGTTCATGGCGAAGTAGGGAGGATTGTAGAGTCTCGAGATCTATGTGGTCAAAACTTCACTCAGAAAAATCCAAACTGACTGGTCGCTGCTCGGTCAGAGCAAGAACCAGCATTTGGGAAAATGCCACTCCAGACTTCTGTAGGATTTGCGGGGATGAAGATGAACCAGGAACTATTGAACATATTATCTGCCACTGCCCGAAGCTGCAACGTCATAGGATTAGATAGCTGAGCAGAGAGCATAAGTGATATCGGGAAGTGTAAACTGGAGGATATCAGGGACTTCATCATGGGAATTCAGTGACTTAGTGATGGATAATAGGGGCACTTCTGGGTACAAATAGGGGTAAATATTATTATTAACGGGCAATAGAAGGGAATCACAATGAACCCAACTGGGTCCCCCAAGTGGAGGTGCTTTACAGCACCACCCTTTCTAACCTAACCTAACCTGACTGTCGACAGTAGGTTGTTTGTGGGGTTTCGCGACCATGATCCTCATACAAAATTTGGATCATGCCTACGCTACAGCCGGCATTTAAGTTAGTTGATTGGTTTGCTACATTGTGTTGTATGGAGTAGGGGTATGTTGTGTGAAAATCGACCATTACCGATGTTCTTTAGGTAGGGTGTCAAACCGCAAAGATGGTGTGACGATTGTATGGTTTTGATTTTGTTGTGGAGGGGGTGCGTGTGTGTATGTATGTATGTTTTTGAAAATATATGTATGTGTGTGTATGTTAGTTTATAAATGTGCATACCTTAACCCTTTAACGGTCGTTGGGGTTAAATTCGACTCTATGATATTTTGTGTTATGAGGCGGCAGCGTGTTCGGTTTTGCTTAAAGTGAAGTCGTGGTGGATGTTATTTTTGTTGAAGTTAGAGGGTTAATACAATATGAATTAAACTACATTAGGGCGGTTTACGAAAGTCTGTGATTTTTTTGCTAGTATTTAAGGTGTTGGTTAGGATTTGTGTACTAATTTTGTATGAGAAAACTAACAACGATGATATACATAAGTGCCACCCTATTGTATTGTTGTTCTGTTGTTAAAAATTCTGTTATGGTTTTTTCATTCGTTTCGTTGATATGTATGAATGTGTGTGTGTGTGTGTGTGTTTGAAACAGTTGATTAAATTTGTTTGAATTTGAAATTATTTGAATACAAGACTCTAACCATACACAACAATTTGAAATTATTTGAATACAAGACCCTAACCATACACAACAAAGTTGATAAGAAATAAAAAAACCCAAAGCAATACTATTTATGTACTTATATATTTTATTTATTAATTTGTTTAAAAATTTTACAATATAATAAAAAAATGGTAAAAAAGTTGGTGTAATTATACTTTTAGTTATTTAGTGCATCTTGTTTCTTTAGTGTATCTTGAGCTAGAACGATAACAAAAAATAATATTTAGATTTAATAATAATAAAATAAATAAAAAAACTATTTACCAAAAATTACCTGTTGCAGCTGCATTTATAGTTAGTTCATAATATTTATTGCTGCTGCTGCTATCTTCGCTACCTTTTCTTTCTTTTAAAAGGTAGTAGGTATTGCGGTCAAATTCCGCAATAGTAGCATCATCTATGGTGTTATTGAATATGCTCGGTAGGTATATATATTTATTCGCTTCCACCAGACAACGAATTTTTGTCCCAAAGCGTGTTTGTACACGCTCCATCTTCGTAATTTTATAGTTATGGTTAAAAACCATCTCTTTTACAGGGAGAATGGTTTTATTTTGACTTTTTTTAAATATTGTTTTTAGGTGTGCTTCCATTACTTGAATAGTAAATTAAAGTAGAACTAGAGAGGGTTTTTATACAAAATTCTGAAATGTAATTTTGTTTCTAAACAGGAAAAATGTGGTTAAAATTTTAATGTTGTGAGAATTTAATTTTAAAAAGTTTCCGTTGCGGTTTTTCAATTTTATAAAGTTGTTATTTAATTAAAATGTATGAGAAAATTTTAAAAAGTTTCTGTTGCGGTTTTTCCGTTTTTTTTTTTTTTTTTATAAAGTTTCTATTTAATCAAATGTGAAAGAAATTTTAATGTATGCAGAGTTTTGTTAATATATATATATATATATATATATATACATAAATATATATGATTTTAATTTTAAAAGGTTTCTGTTTCGTGCATTGTTTAAAATGTGTTTTCTATTTCATCATCATCATCATCATCATCGTCTTCTTCAGTACTGTTATACAAGTTGTTGTAGAATACAAATTGCTTCTTCTTTTTAAGGATTAGAGTATATGACCCCTTCACTTCTTTAACTTTCTTTAAAATGTGTGGAGTTGTGTTTAGATAATCCATCTGATTTTTAGTAATAATCAGAAATCGTTTAGGTAAATAAATGTAATATTCGTTATTTAGATCACATCTTATACTTTCACCATATTTTGTATCTACTCGATCTATCTTGTTGATTTCATATATAGTATTTTCTTCCATATTCTTTAAAGGTAAGTATGTAATATTAGAACTTTGAAACAATTTTCTTAAGCTTGCCCTCATTTTTTTTTATTTTTTTTTTGCTTTCAACTTTTCACCGTAAGACGAACTTTCAAACTGATTCTTTATATTCAATAATTGATAGTATAAGACGTTTTTAGATATTTCAATAACTTCTTATCAGTTGCGGTTAAGTATACGTGTATGCATACATATACATATATATATATATATATATATATATATATATATATATGCATATATAAAAAGAGATTCAGTTAAATTAAAACTTTGATAAATATGTATTGGGGTCAATTTTTAAAAACTGGTGATAAATATTGTACTTGTCATGCACAGTGGAAAACTTTTCAAATAATAAATGCAATAGTTTTGGATATTATAATGCAGGTGTTTCTAACTGCAGAAGGAGGGACTAGAACGCAAATTTTTTCTCTTAATAGAGGACAACAAATGCCAACAAATATTCCAATATTTCAATTTAGTCACAATCAACATATAAAAATTGAGGTTATTGGTGGTATGATATCACTAGTCGGAACAGTCTATGAGGGTGGTTTTAAAGATATAAATGTACACTCATACAAACCATCATGCGCGTATAGTGAAATAGATGAACATGTTTTTAGTGGTACAACTAAATCTTATAATGGTAAGACTGGTATCCGCTCATTGAATAAAAATCAACAAAAACCTCTCCTCCTCCTCCCTCAAAAAATGGTTAATAATAGTATAGTTAAGAAAGCAGCTGGTGGTGCTAGCGGTGGTGATGATGACTCATTTCAATACGAAGATTATTAAATTAGTATATAAATATGAGAAACAATTCTTATCATCTCATTCAAAAATATATCGCTAACTTAAGAACATATATACATATATATATATATATATATATATATATTAAAAAAAGAAAAATTAAAATGAAAAATATTTTTATCATATTTTTTTCATATATCTATATCATACAAGTGTTTTCAGCTTCATTACCTATTGATTTGAGTGAAAATGAACTTAAAAATACAGAATTTGCAATAAAATTACCGAATAATGATACTGTGAGCATACAACTAAATTTCAAACTTTTAAAGTATAGTAATGATTTACATAAAAACATCGAGTCAACAACAACAACAAAAGCAGAATATGAATCAAACGAAGAACAAGAAGACTCCCCACCACCACCACCTATAAATCAATCTTTTACTGTTGAACAAGCTATTGAAGCATTTAGGCAAGATTTAGTAAAAAAAGAAAAAAATATTGCAGGAATAATTGAAAGTTCGGCTCCATTTTATAGACATTTTCAACTTCAATACAAAGATAATATAAAATTGAGAATCCGTTGTACATATAACAGCAATTACTTGAAACGTCGATTAAATATTTCATGTTTCGAATACCGTCAAGTTGAATACGAGAGAATTTTAAGTAATGGTGAAATTGAGACGGTTTCTGAGGATGATACTACATACCGATCCGATATGACATTAATCAACATTCAAGATTATACACATGATTTGGATATGGAAATATCATAAATTAACTAATATGATGAAATACATTTACTACTACTTAATATAAACTTTGTTGTTGATGTGTTAAGAACATTTATTTAACATAAATAAAAAAATTAAAATAAGAAAAATAATGAACAATCAGTTTTATTCGAAAATTTTACATGACTTCTTGAACGAAGAAAGGTTTTTGTGGTATGAACATGAGATTATTTTGAAGAAATTAAAAACTCAATTCGATGAATATGCATTTTATAAGAAAAGTAAATCAAAATTTGGATATCATTACACCAATTGTGTGTGGTCCAACAATGAAACAACTTGTGGACCTGATACCTGTAAATGTTCCCTTATCGATAACAGTTGGGATCAAGCATTATATATAATGAATTTTTATAATAATTTAAAAACATAGACTTTATAAACAGTTCTACAGTCGTCGTTGTGACTTGATTAGTACTAAACAATGTCGGAGGAGAGAATATTAGTTGTAGACGTACAAGGTTTTTATCTCAACAATAAATTCATTGTAAAAGAACTGAGTATTTCAATTGACGACTCACAAGTTCAAACATTTATTATTAAACCACCTTTTCCATATTCATCGTTGACAACAAAAGAAAAATATTCAATTAATTGGCTTTATAATCATCATCATGGATTAAAATGGAAAGATGGTGATTCATCCTTAACAAATATTGTGGAATATTATATTGCGCATGTTAAAGATAAAAATTATATTTATTATGCTAAAGGATTAGAAAAAATTAAGTGGATTCAAAATATTTTTAAGGATAAAATTAATTTTTATAACCTGGATGATTTAAATTATCCAAATTTAAAAACATTATATCAAAATGATGAATCTGTAAATGTTTGTTGTTATCATAGAAAATACTGTATATGTGCTCAAAAAAATGTAATACTCTTAAGAAAGTTTATTAAATCAAATATTAATAAAGAAAACATAAAATTATAAAAGACATTTTTTCTTTTTTTGGATTTATTATTTAACACTTAAATCAGATAGAATAATCATCAAACATCATCAGTTCATTCTGAATACTTGAAATGTCAATAACAATATCTTTAAACGGAAACAAATCAACTCTGGTTGGAGAATATTTTCCTCCAATTGAACTCCCTACAAAATATGTTTGTGGACTTATTGATTTTGTAGCATTCAACTCCATACCTAATGTAGATGTTCACAACAATTTGTTTCATATAGGAAATCATATTATTACTATTCCGGTTGGTTCATATGAACTTGAGGATATTGATTTTTTCTTAAACTCAAGCTTAAAAGATATTGATGAATCAATTTATCTAGTAATTGAAGCTAACAATAACACACTTAAAACTGAAATAACCTCATCAATGGATATAGATTTTTCACAACCAAACAGTATAGGAAAGTTGCTCGGATTTAGCAAAAGTAAATTAGAAGTAAATTCAACTGAATATTATAACACTGATCAAAATCTTCAAAATGATAAATCTGTGGAAGTGATGATTGTAGATATTAATCAATTGAATACTACAAGGTTATTTGAATCTGACTTACCTGCACATATTACGAATGTTAATACAATACGCATTGAAAGCAACTTAACAACCGGATCATTTATTAATAATACTTCGAATCATGCTATTCATGAATTTCCTCTTGATGTTCCTCCAGGATATAAAATAAGCGAAAAACCTCGAAATGTTATTTATTTTCCCGTCAACTGTCAGCAAATAAACAACATAACGATTAGAATCTTAAATCAAGACGGTGAACTTATAAATTTTAGAGGAGAAAAAATCACTCTTAGACTCCACTTCAAACCAGAATAATGATAATTTACAATAAAAACGTAATGCAAAGAGGATTGCCATTCAATCCCTCATCAACTCGCATTCGAGAAACTATAAAAAATAAAAAAAAACCCGTTAACATCATATAATATAGAATACTTGAAATCATTAGGATTTAATCTTCAACAATGAATGAAATACTAAATGTCCTTCAAAAACCTATATATGATGAGAGTATTGTAAAAAGGGAATATCATAGTTACTCTCCATATCTAAAATCATTCAACAACAATGATGAAATTCGTATACCAATTCAAAATCAGGATCTCTTTGTCTTACCAAGTGAGAGTATGATTTACATTCATGGTTTTATAGTGAAGAAGGAAGCAAACAAAGAGGTTCCAGCTACAGAGGTGAAATTTAAAAACAACTTTGTTTCATATTTGTTCGATGAAATTCGTTATGAAATTAATGGTTTTGAAGTTGATCGTACACGCAAACTTGGAATTTCATCTACCATGAAAAATTTTATATCATTGAATAAGGCTGAAAGTGCTACACTAAAAAACGCTGGTTGGTGTCTTAAAGAAACTTTTGTTTTAGAAAAAAGTCATTTTAGCTGTTGTATACCTCTGAAAATGTGGATGGGTTTTGCTGAAGATTATAACAAAATACTATTAAATTCGAAACATGAGCTCATTCTTCAACGTTCGACATCCGATGAGAGATCATATTATTCTACAAATACAACTGATCAGTTGAAGTTAACAATTCTGGATATAACATGGAAAATGCCACATATTCAACTATCAGACTTTGCAAAATTGGAAATGTTTAAGATAATCAACAACAAAAATTCTATACCAATTGCATTTCGTAGTTGGGATTGTCATGTAAATCCTGCACTACCAACGACTACAAAGGTTTTATGGAATGTAAAGCTTTCTCCACAAAACGAAAGACCACGATTTCTTATAATTGGTTTACAAAAAGTGAAAAGTAAAGAACAAGGAAATATATTTGACCATTGTAATATCTCTAATTTAAAAGTATATCTAAACTCAGAGTCATATCCATATGATGATTTACATAATCGTTTTGAAAATGGCCAGTATTCTGTACTATATAATATGTATGCAAAATTTCAACAAGGCTTTTACATGCGAGAACCTGAACCATTGCTGGATGTTAATGATTACAAGTCTTACGCACCGCTTATTGTTGTTGATGTTTCACATCAAAATGAAACTGTTAAAATTGGACCTATTGATGTACGAATTGAATTTGATACTGAAGCAAACAAACCAATTCCAGAAAAAACATCAGCATACTGTTTAGTTATTCATGATCGCTTAATCGAATACTCACCTCTAACAAGTGAAATTAGAAAAATTATTTAATTCTAATATTTCTTTTAAAATTTTTAATAAATGAAAAAACAAAAAAAAATTTTTATATATATATATATATATATATATATAAATAAAACAAGATATTTTTAATTCTTAATCAATGTATTTTATTAAAAAACATTTATAGTTTCTTTTTAGTTTAGCTTCGAAAACAAAAATTTTAAACATAAATGACCACAATTTATTGTATTAAAATTTTGATATCTATCATAATTATAACTAATGTTTTTTCCTAAATATTTTATTAATTGTTTTGGTGGTTGCAAATTGCCAAAGCTATCAAAATATTCGATTTGATTGTTGTTTTTCCAGTATGCTACCCAATGTGTGCCAGGGCCCTTTGAAGTATCCAGATTGATTATTCCACATTCTTTTTTAAATGGTTTGCTGCTTGGAAGGGTGTTACACATAAACACACCTCTAAAATTTGGAATATGTTTTGCATATTTTCTCAAGTCTACATCAGAAAGGGCTCTTTTAGGTAGCTTCATTAAAAATTTTGTTGATAAGGCTTTAAATATAATCCAAAACCTTTTTTATATGGTTTTAAGAACATGCCTTTTCCCATCGCAATGGCTTCCATTGTATTATTGTGTCGTTTTGCTTCAGTCAGCTGTTCCTTTCCATTTTTAACTGCATTGATTGCTTTTGTAATACCAGATACACCACCAGCTAAACCACCAAGTGCACCCAGTGCAGCAAATATAGGGGCAAGTGGAAGAAAACCTCCAGATTTTGGTAGCGGTATTATTCGAGGCGTTTTTATTAACGATTTTTTCTTCCCCTTGAAAATATTGTTTACAACTTTTCGTGAAATCTTTATAGCATCTTTCAAGTTTTCACTTTTCTTTATATTCTTTCTTGCACTTTTCAATGCATGTGTAAACAGTTTGTGGGTATTTACTGGAGACGACTTTTTAGTTTTACTAATAACGTTACCCATACCGAATTTTGTTTTTGCTTTCATTGCAGTAGCAACAAACCAAGCGTTTGATTTTTCACCCAAACTACTATCACTTGCTTTGACCCTTTGCCAAGCCTTTTCAGTTAAAATTCTATCAGCAATATGTCTTTTCTCTAAATCTTTATTGTTTGAGTATGCTATATCGTGCTCTCTGCAAGCAGTATCCAATGGATTGATTCCTTGATCACCTCTTTCTAAACGTTTCTTTAATTTTGTACCAGGTCCGCAAAATTGATAACCGGGTAGATGAAGTTCAATGGGAAGTTTATTAATTATTTTATTTAGAAAACCTTTACCAATGAAGGATGGATGACGATTGAATATCTTTTTATAAATGATTGTCATATCTATTGATACTTTGTCGATTAAAGATTAAAATCAAATTGATTGAAAACAAATAAAAGAGACTGGTTTATATATTATGTTATCATTAGATTTCAGAATGCGCTTTTTTAAACAACATAAAAGGATTAACGTAAAGAATATCGAATCAAAGTTCGATTCATCAAATAAAATTCGTCATAGTTCATTACTACCGAATTCTATTCGAGCTCTTATTGTAGGTCCATCAAATTGCGGAAAAACAAATGTTATGATCAGTCTTATTGAAAGTCCTCATGGATTGAAATTTAAAAATATTTACTTATATTCAAAATCAACACAACAACCGAAATATAAGTACTTAGAAAGTCTAATTAAACCCATTAAGGAGATAAATTTTTCATCATTTTCCAATAATGATGATGTTCTATCGCCAGACGAAGTTAAACCAAATTCAGTATTTATATTCGACGATATAGCTTGTGAGAAACAAAATCATGTACGTGCCTACTTCTGTATGGGTCGTCATAAAGATATTGATAGTTTTTATTTATGTCAAACATATACACGTATACCAAAACAGTTGATTCGCGATAATGCTAATATAATTATAATTTTCAAACAGGATGCAATGAATATTAAGCATATTTACAATGATCATGTTGGTTCTGATATGACTTTGAAAACATTTCATGAGTTAAGTACCGAGTGTTGGAAAGAAAAATATGGTTTTCTAGTTATTAACAAAGATGACCCTATGAATAATGGTCGATATAGAAAAGGTTTCGATATATTTATAAAGCTATAAAAGAAATATTACAGACACTTTAAAATCAGTACAAGATTAATTATTAAACTAATAGCTTCTCAACTATTAAACTGCTAACTGCTAAATTGCTATACTGCTATACTGCTAAACTGCTAAACTGATCTGTTTTGAATCTGTTTCTAATTCAACCTATAAATATGAACACAAATCTAGTTAATAATCTTATTAAAACTCGAAATATTTTAAAAAAGAAATATAAGAATATTTTGCTTGGAGAAATTGCAAATGATGAATTGTTGGAAAAGACATTGAAACCAATATCAAAACCATTAAAAGAATTAGTTCAATCAACTAATAATAATAATAATAATAATAATAATAATAATAATAATAACACCATTATAAAACATGAAAAATATCCGGATGGCTCTTTTAAACATGATCTTGAGAATAATAAAGTTGCCTTCAGTACACCATATAAAAAGAGTAAGCTTGATTATAACACGTTTTCTTCAAGCTCTAATAACAAGAAAATCGAGAAAAGTTCAAACACGTTTCAATCATTTGATGATGACCATGATGATGATGATGATGATAATAATGATAATGTTGATAATGAGGATGATAACAATGATGATGATAACACCATTGCAATACATCCCAATCAAAGTATTCAATATAATTTATCAAAAGTTAACTTAAATATATATGATAAAACCTATGGTCCTCATAAGGATAAAAATCAAATATGGAGACTGGGTAATGAACCCATCGCTTTCAATTCAACCAATATTACTGTAGGTAATTTAAAATGGCCCTTCACATCAGGCTTATATGAATTGTTAGTTTATAAGAAACCAATCAGTTATAATAAAACAGATTTAAATAATTATAAACAAATATTGGAGATGACTAATGTCCATAAACGAAATAACAGTATTAATGGCCAGATTAAAGGAAATCGTTCAATTAAATATACAACGATTATTAAAAACCTATTTAAACAACAGAAAATTCATGAGGGAAAAGGTTTAATGAAATTGAATAGAAAAAAGCATAATTATGTTTATTGGGATGATCCTAATGAATTGGTTGATAGATTGCGTCTTTTGATTTCATCAACAACAGCTGGTCACTCAAATCATAATAATGAAATTGTATCAATTATTGAGGAATTGAGAGAAGCAAAAATTATTATATAAATAGACTTAAAAATGTACAAACAATTCATATTCATAAAATGCCTATCGATAAGTTTGGACATTATATTGAAAGATCTGTAAGATACCAAAATCAACATTTCAAGATTCATTTGGATAGTGATCGTAATTTCAACTTTAACTTGCGGAGAATAAAAAATATTGCTAGTCCTGTATTGGAAAACGATGCCGTAAACAAAATTTACATGAAAACTTATTTAAGTGAAATAAAGAAACAACTGGATACAATGTATATGGAGAGAATTAAGGGAATGGAGGATCGTTTTAACGAAATAATACAACAACAAAACGTGTTGACTACAGAAAAATTTGATAATGTAGAAACACGTTTAAGTAAATTAATACATGATCAAAGTATAATACTAAATAATCTCAATCAATCACTAAATGAAATGAAATCATTATTTAATCACAAAATTGATTCAGTTGAAGAACGTCTAAATGAAAAAACGAAGCTCATTACAAAGCATTTAAAGATAGATATATAAATCGTTTTTGATTTAAATTCAATATCAACAGCATTTAAATTGATGTAATCTGTAAGATAGACGTTAGAAATGGAGCGACAAGAAGTGGTTCAGGAGCTTCATAAGCAAGCACGTAGAAATTTCATTCGACGTCGAGTGGTGGTCAAGGGAATTGATGATCTTTGGCAAGCAGATCTTGTTGAAATGGGTGCTTACTCAAAATATAACAAAGGCTATAGATTTATTTTAACAGTTATAGATACATTTTCAAAGTTTGCTTGGGCTGTACCTGTAAAACCTAAAAGTAGTGAAGATATAACCAATGCTATGCAATCTATTTTTTCGCTAAAGAGAATTCCAAAAAACTTGCAAACCGATAATGGTAAAGAGTTCTATAATAAAATATTTCAAAACTTGATGAAAAAACATAATATCAACCACTACTCTACATATAGTATCATGAAAGCGTCTATTGTAGAACGATTTAATAGAACTCTAAAAGGAATGATGTGGAAAAATTTTAGTCTACAAGGAAATTATCAATGGATACATATATGCAAGGATTTAATTAATCAATATAATAATAAAAAGCATAGAACAATTGGAATGACACCAAAGTCTGTTAACGCAGAAAATGAAAGTTCTATACTAAAACAAGTCTATAATCATCCCAAAATATATAAATCTGGTAAACTAAAAGTTGGAGATTACGTTCGAATTAGCAAATATAAACATATTTTTTCAAAAGGATATACTCCAAACTGGACAACTGAAATTTTTAAAATTCGTACTTTACAGAACACAAACCCCATTACCTATTTATTGGAAGACTATCAAAGGAATCCGATTGTTGGTGGATTCTATGAACATGAACTATTAAAGACACATTTTCCAAATACATACTTGATTGAAAATGTTATTAAAACTAAGGGGCACCAGGCGTACGTAAAATGGTTGGGATTTTCCAATCAACATAATTCTTGGATCAATAAAGATGAACTTCAATAATATTATATATACTTCAATATGAGATTTATTTTTATTATATTATAAAATTCTCAAAAAAATAAAATAATATATAAAAAAGTTTTGTTTTGATTTTTTTTATTTCTAAACGATTAAATTTTATATCAACTTAGTTGAGTAAGGTTAAGAACAAGCACGATTAAATTTTATTCACACAAAAACAAATTGTGATTACTTGTGTTTAAAATTCCTATTCAATAGATGACTATAGTTTAAAATAAAAACAAACTAAAATATTTTAATGATATTCTTTATTTATTTATTTATTTATTGTTTTTTTCACGTTATATATATATATATATTCACTTATAATCTAAAATCACTTAATACTATTGTACAATATTATCACTTGAAGATGATGTTAATACATTTTCATTGGGATATGATGATGATGATGATGATGATGATGATGGTTGTTGACTATTTATTGCATAATGTCCCCATGCATATGTATTAATACTATTATCTCTAATAAATCGCTTATCATCTAAATAACTTAATGCTAATTTACTAATGTGTTGAGTATATATTTCATGAATCTTTGATCTAAATACATACATAGAATCATAGTACATTTTTTTTTCAAATAAACATTTTCTAAAGTCATTAATCGTTAGTCTATTGGTTACGCATTTTTTAACTCCTTTAATTTTTTTAATTTCTTTTTCCTCCTCATCAATTTTAATTGAATACATTTTAGCGCGTAAACCAATGAACTCTTTAATTATTTTACCATTACATTCATCCTTCATCATTCCTAATACTTTTTTATTGACAAGCGGTAAATTATAGATATTATCTTTCGGATACCCAGATGTATCAAACTGATTTCGTACATCGTTTCTAATATCGTTGTATAGATCATCCGTTCTAATATCATATATAAACGAGTCCGTGTCCATATAATTTAAATTAATATTTTCACAATATTTCGGTTTCATATATTCGTAGTGAAAATTATACATTTTATGTTTCGAGAGTTCCAAGACAGAAAATCCAATGTAAATGGGTTTGTCGTACACAGTTCGTACTCTTTTCAATTGAATCGCAACCATTTGTTCATGAATTTTCAGACAACTGTGAAAATTAGGTTTGGCAATAAGAGCTCTAGCTCCTAATCTCTTCCCCCTACTCTCCCATTCACATACTAATTTTATATCTTTTCTTTTATCAACATTTTCCATTGTCTTCCCATATACTGCATTATTTAACAATTTAAAAAAGTTCTGTTCAAATACATTCTTACCCAATGTTCGGTGATAGTTATTTATATCAATATATTTTTTCAACCAATCTGACTGATTAAATTGAAGAATTCTATGAATTTTCCTTAAAATCAAACCATGTTGAAGACATTGTTGCAGATTGCGATAGTGTATTATGTAATTGGTTTTATTGTTTAAGTCTGTTATTAATTTTTGCTGTTTCATGCCCCCAATTTTTTTATTTTCTGCACAGAATGGAAAATCGCTATGACGGTCGTGCAGTGTACTTGGATATTCCAAGTCTACTTCTAATATGTAACCAATTTCTGAGTCTTCTTCCACTACATGTATATTAAAGTCTTCAACGTTTTCAAACCATTTAAAATTTTTAAAGGGAAGATACTGCGACATTGCATATCCATATAAATTATTTACATCAAAATACATTAGATAATTTGATTCTTTTGTGGGATCATAATCATTAACGTATTTATTATTTACTATGGTGTGCCGTTTACTACACTGAACAATACCTCCCCTAATACCTCGTACAACGAAATTGTACATGTTAATATCTGTTAGTAATTCCAATTCTATTTTAGTTGTTTTCAACATTGCATCCCAAGATAAGCCTGGAGTAGTATAATATTGACAAGGGTCTAAATTGTAAATTTTCTTACAAACTTTACGGAAATTTTCAAATATATCACATAGCAAGAGAACATCTACTTTTAGATATAATAGAAGATAGTCCAACAATTTGTTGCAATTAAATGTATTCCAAACATTTTCAGCATGTTCATAATCATCTATACTGCACGACTCATTTGTAAGTTTATTAAAGAAACATGATCGCGGTGGTAGTTGTGTTTCCTCCAGCCGATCAACTGAGTTAAGAAAGTCATATGGAAAGACACCTTTACGCTTCATTAAACTGAATTCATTATGAGTTTGATAGATTAATTTTACTGTCGTCAAGTCATCATCAGACAAATAGCTAGCTAGTTTTTCTAAGCTCGACGGCATAAATCGAAAAGAATCTAGAAAACGTAATTCTATTGTCTTATCATTATCACCATTATCATCATCATCATCATCATCATCATCATCATCATTATCAACATCATTATCAATGGAATCATTAACCGAAATTCTTTTCGATATAGATACATATAATTCCTTATTGAAAGGAATTATATTTATATCACCTTTAATACATGATAATTCTCTAATAAACAAATGACAATCATATGCCGAAAGATTGTGAAAAAATATCGGAATAAAGTTTGCAATTTGAAATTCTAAATTGCATTTTTTGTGTGCGGGACCTCTATATTCACCCGTTAGATGACAATGATCAGCCACGCGATCTTCAACAGATAGCAAACATTCACAAATGTGACAAATTTTGTCCTCCATTTGTCTGATCTGTTGAAGTGGTGTTAAGGAATTCATTGGTTTTACTACACTTAAATAATTCTTATAGATATATCTTATATCTTTAACTAAACTCTTAAAGAAATGATTAGGTGCGTCATCAGCACCATTATAAATTCTAAATATATCTAAATTAGAGTTAAATGTACATTTAATATAATAACTGTATGCAAATGGAATGTGCTTTTGTATAGATTTAATATTTGGAGAATTTTGAATATCAACTGATTTTAGAATACATTCAAAATCAGCGTATACTATAAAAGGTACATCCATTTGCTTTTTAAAATTCCTAAAACTTACTAAATTATTGTCTTCAGTTGGCATCTTAGTTATCATTTTATTGCAATGCTGTTTGTGTATGTTTAATGATGAATGAGAATGAAAATGTATTAAACAGGTATTGCATACATATGCCATAGTTTTATGTTTCGTTACTTGACTTTTAATTAATCTGTAAGTATAAAGAAAAACTTAATTAGTATAAAATTATTGAAGAATATATATTCTTTACAATTACCTTGATATATTTTTTATCCATACATAATGGAATCTTCCTTCTCCTTCCTCCAAAAGCAACAAATTGATGTGTTGGAATTTTTCCTGCACAGTAAAATAGTATGGACCGACTATATTATTATCATCGCCCAATCCAAACACATTAATACTTATATCAGGATTTTTACTTTCGAACACTTTGATTTTATTAAGTGGTAGAGGAAAATGCAGACTTTTAAAATTTAATATTATATTATTTTCAAGCGTTATGATTTCTTCATTTATGTTGTTAACTTTATATGATGAACATCTATTGGTATGCAAATCAACTGGATAAAGTGCTGATATTATAGCCCACTTAAAACAATATATATCAGTATTTTGGACATTGATGCAAGCAAACTTTCTCTGTATTGTTAGAGGTAATGGAATATATTGTGACCCTTTAATACATTTATATTTGTTGACATTGATTTCAAGATGTGATATTTTAATTAATGACCATCCGCTATCACGTTCCTGAAATTCACTCATTTTTTTAATTATATTATTACATTGTTCATTATAAAGGTCAATAATGTCATCACTTGTCGTTGATATGCTTAGGATCACCATTTTTGTTTGATGCGATTTAACTTCTATGATACATGTATCATGATCTTCCTTAACCAACATATACTCGCAAAATAATTCAATATTAAATTTTACACTCGAATATTCCTGTGTCACATTATATAACAATTCCATGACATTGTCTCTAATTGTATACAGAAAGTTTTCTGGTATTAAATCAGTTTCATTGCTATTTTCAATCAAATATGTTATGATGCGATTATTGAATACAGACTTGATACACTTTAAACTACCGTCATCGTTATTATATTTCTCTGTTTTTTCCGCACTGTTAGTTTTATGCATATTTGTTCTTATATGATAATGCCATTTAGTATTTGATATATATGTTCTACATTTGTCACAATATATATTGATTGCACCGCTGTCTGATATAGTATGAGAGTGTTGTTCCCATTCCTCGCGGTTTGAAAAATATAGCTTACACGTTGTACACTTAAACGATGAGGAAGACCCTTGATGATGTAATCTAATATGTCTCCTTAAATTTGTATTTGTAGTGAACTCTTTCTTACAAAATTCACAAATAAATTTAGTCATTTTTATAAATATTTTTATTTAGACGTTGTTAGAGAAAAGTGGTTGAAATAAGAATGATGATATATTTGAACATATGCAGTATTTAATCTCTTTCTTAGAGTATACGATTTACATATAACTTTTTTTTCAGTAATTACAGTTAAAGAATACATATTTGTGGTTAAATAGTTTTATTTTAAAAAACATTTCTATCCATATATTCATTTCTTATCACAAACGTAAAATTTTTATAATTCTAATTATAAACTTTTTACAACAATAGAAACCACTGCACCTGCGTTTGCTACAAATATTATCAACTTTTTATAAACTAACATACACACACATACATATATTTTCAAAAACATACATACATACACACACGCACCCCCTCCACAACAAAATCAAAACCCTACAATCGTCACACCATCTTTGCGGTTTGACACCCTACCTAAAGAACATCGGTAATGGTCGATTTTCACACAACATACCCCTACTCCATACAACACAATGTAGCAAACCAATCAACTAACTTAAATGCCGGCTGTAGCGTAGGCATGATCCAAATTTTGTATGAGGATCATGGTCGCGAAACCCCACAAACAACCTACTGTCGACGTAGAAGGTTATCTCCTCTGGACACATGTGTGGCCAAGCAAGCAATACCCTATGACTCTCCTTCCTAAATGCATCCCACTTTACCTCACAACCATAGAAAATAACCTGTCTGACAACCGATGTGTACTTCCAATTTAATACCTTCGGTTGCAGACCCCAGTTCCTTCCAATGGAGTTTGAGCCCTTTGGTTTAATCAGAGTGGAACTCAAACAATTAACTAAGCAATATAAAAAAGAAAAAAAATAATTTCGAAAAAAACCTCTTTTATTTTGTGCCATTTTTTGTACCATTTATTATAATTTTTCATGCCATTTTGAAGCATTTTGCGTGCCATTTCAAACTTGCCCTGCATATCACAAATAATTTTTTTTTTTTAAATTTCGGGCCAATTTCACGATGTCGACAACGTTCGACTTGTCGCACACTTACATTCAAAACAAAAACAAATTTTCATATTTTGTTGTTGTTTCAAATTTAAGTGTGCGACAAGTCGAACGTTGTCGACATCGTCAAATTGGCACTTCTTTATTGAAGGAACCAGAGTGTTTTAAAATACACCTAATTTTATTGTAAATGCCAAATTTAATGGCCTGTTTTCTCAAATGGCAAAGCTGCACTCGAACAATTTATCATGCCACCTAAGTCCTAATTAAATAAATGTTAAATAATATTTAAACATTAAAAAAACTGATCTGCCTGCATGCACTTGGGGAAAAATAAGAGAAATACAGCAAGAAACAAAAAATCCCATATTTATAATTTTTTTGGATTTTTTTTGGGAATTGCAAATCTTATTTCTTTTTAAACTCTCTGCATTAAGACGCAGTTGAGAATTTTCAACCTAAAATATTGATACATTGCCATTTCAATATTTTTTATTTATCTATTAACAGGTATAAATTTATAAGTATGCAATTAGCTTAGTTTAATAAAAGCATCAGAACCGCATCCTCCCAGATCTAAAAGGTACAGAACATCTTTATATTCACGACTATTTTGAAACGTCAGATTTTTTTTAATAAATTCAAAGTTTTTTTTATTAAGTTGTAAGCAATTTTATAACAATCGAACGGTCCATTTACAAACTGCAGAGTTATTTATTTTTTTTTCCAAAATATCCCATTGTGCATCAAAAGCTACTTAAAAAGGGAAATTTAAAAATTTCTGTTTTAATTTCCAATGTACGAGTACATATGTAGCTTTCATTTAATTTATGCTTTCAAGTCCTTTTTCTTTTGCTTTTATAACTTTTAATTTCTCTTTAACTTGAGTTTCTTTTATATGTTTATTATAAGGTGAGTTGCACCAAAGTCTATAACAGGAAACATAAACTTAACTTTTAAGGTTAAAATAATATCTTTAATTTATAGTGTCTTTTTTAATTCATTTCCAAATGAAAAGATAATAAAAAAGCAATCCATTAACATTTAATTGCTGAGCAATAATAATAAAGAAAGAAAGGCGTCATACATTCATTCATACAATATGCAATTAAGTTTGAAAGTGTTTTACTTAAACTATCAACGTTCAAACAAAAGTTTCATATAATTAAAGATTGCGATTAGTGGTTGGAAATAAAATCTTTAATGGGCGCGATCAGAAAGAAAATGAAAATAAATTCAAATATAAAAAAAGAAAAGAAAAAAAAAATACGAACCTAATCAAAACCAAACATAGAAACAAATAAAGTTCGAACAAAAATTATTAAACTAATGATTAGGAAATCTTTAAAAGAAAATTTTAAGATTAAACTAGAAAAATATCTATTAACGAATGGAGCATGTAGTTCACAAACTTTAATTGAATAAGTATAACGAAAGAAATATTAGGAATGGGCTCGGGAGTAACGCGTGTGTTCGTAAATGCATCACTGGCCTGCATCATACGTGCAAACTTTTATTTCAAATGCAATACAAGTTCGCTGATAATTTGTTTTAGTAGTAATCATGTTCGTATACCATATTTGATATTCATTTGTGCGTTATCTACTGCAGTGAACCAGTTTAGAACATTTAAATTTCCATTTGCAGCGCAGTGATGCATTTACGAACACACCCAACATTTCACTCACTCTTAAGCAGAAGCTGTCCCGTTCGTTTTTATTCATGTGAGAGTAAGATTCTGTGGTAATAGCTTAAGATCATTCAAGCGCTTTTTTGTTCTTATACTAATTTTAGAAGAAATTAAGAAAAGTTTTCTAACTTTTATTGTCATGGTCTTTCTATAAAATACAATACAAGGTTATCTATCCAATTCTTTTATTATTATATTATTATTTATCCAATTCTTTTATCCTTTACAAAAAAAATAAGATTTGTCGAGATGGTAAAAATAACTGTGTACACTAAGAGAAAAATCGCATTTTAAAAGCGAACTTAATCAACTTAAAGCCCTTCAACATTAATCAAAAGGGAACAACTTTAAAACTGTGTAAAACTACATAAAATAAACGTAAAACATTGTTGCAATTGATATTGATCTTTCAAACAAAAATATTTGTTTGTAAGATGATTTCATCGTTGGGGCTAAATCTTTCCGCCGAGCTCTTTCTTCAGGTTTGGTAATCAGAAATAGTCTATAGGGACTGAAATTGGAGAATGGGGCGGATGAGGAAGCAATTCGTAGCCAAATTCATGGATTTTTGCCATGGAAGCGTATGGTATGAACTTTCAGTTTTTCTCCGATGTCAGTGCAGGATGGTCAGGGAACGCAGCCCCTTCAGGTTTATGTTCTCCACAAGAATCAAAGAATTGTCTTATAATAAATAATATTCTTATATCATGCGTCCCCCGTCCCCCGTCCCACAACCTTAAGTTATCCAGCATTTCTTACTTCTTGCTTCTCCACTTCGAATCTATTCTAATTTTTTATGTTCTTAATAAAACATACAGCAATAAAGTTGCTACAAGTTATTTTCGCCTTCAATTTATCAAAATATTAAGGAATTAAAAAAATAAATAAAAATAAAAATGCAGTTAACAGATAAACGGTGGTGTTTCATATACTACGTATCTTATGATCTCTCTGGAGCATCACAGAACATGTGCCACTCAAAATTAAAAAAAAAACTTAAATGTTTTGCTCAGTGATGCAAACTTTTTTTTAGTATAAAAACCAAAGAAAGAAAATAAGGTGTCTTGAAAAAATTTGAGACTTTAAGAATAACAATTTTCTTAATTTGACCAGAGGAAAGGGACCTTTTAAAGAAATAAAGCTCACATCTGGTGACCAGACAGTAATGCGAATTCGAATTATTTCCAATGATTTTGGAATGGGATTTTCATCTAAAGAACAGCTCTTTTTTGATCGAATATGTTAAGAAATTCAATCCTTCTTTGACCGGAGTCGAAGTATGATATCGAAAAGGACATCAAAACGCTTTTTGTATGCAGTTTTAAAAACTATTTACATAACTTCTGTAGAATACTGCCAAAATCGGAAGTTTCTTAATTATTGCAAGCAAAAAGTGCACGAAGAAATTATAATTTTCTTGGCACAAAATGTTAACGACATTTGTTTGTTAGACTCTTAGCTCATTCACACACCTTCACTAGAAAATTTTATAGAGTGTAGCAAATTAGCTGTTGTCCAAAAACTGATGACACCATTTTCGAAATCTTTGGAGGCCCTTAAAAAATTTTTCACTAAAATTGCCAAACTCAGTATTAGTTTGTACTATCCTTTGGCAGTACTATCGAACCTATACATGTATTTTTCCAAAAGTCTTCATTTGTTGCATAGTGTAATGAAGCAATTCAGTAGATATTGAGAATTTTCGAAAATAAAATGGACCTTATCGCTGTTGGCATGTTTCGACTGCGACTACGATATTTTTGTTCTAGATTGCAGAAAAAATATTGCGGTGTTATTTAATTTAACAAAAACGCTTACTCGAAGTCGAAATACGCCAACCACGAGAAGGGGAATGTTTTCGAAAAAAAAATTTTTTCATATAAATTTCATACTCCTTAATCGATCGAATTCCAAATCTAATCAGCTCTTAATTTAAAAAAGCAAATTTTATTAAAATAAAATTGGAAACAATTTCGAAAAAAGCTTTATTTTAATAACTCCAAAAGTTCTCGTAAAATCTTATTTCAGGGCTCCTTTAATTTTTGGATACCTGAGGAACTGCTTCGAATACCGCGAATTTGATCTAAAAATCTGTTAAATGTTTCGAGAGATATCGTCAAAAATAAAAAATGCTTATATTATACCAAAAATCTCTGGGTCTTCCAGTGAAATGAGAGGGAAGCTTCAGGCATGTCCTGCAAGTTCAACCGTATCCCAAATTTTTTGGCATTGCTTTTGCGATATACATATCATAATTACATATCGCACTTGTTTCTCTACAGGGGCTTCACTCAAAATTTGTGACGCTCAAAATAGAAAGGGACCTAAGGGTAAAAACCGGTTTTGTTCAGGAGAGCCATTTTAAAGATTTAAATACGTGTATTTTTGCTGTACTTCGATTTCATAAAACGCGCATGGGATCGGTCTCATTCGATGCTCAGATGTTGTCCACATCAAAAAAAAAAAAGTGAAAATTGATTTTTTACCCTTAGGTCCCTTTCTCTATGCGCTGTCACATTTACAAATCCTCAGTAAAGGCAAAAAAGAGTTTTTTATATACTCTTATATCACAAATAGAGACGCAACTAAATTTTTTTTTGTGAAAGAGTAAATATGACCGCTGTTTATCGTTTTCTTGCAAAAGTTGAAACTTGAAAACATTTTACTTGATCCCCTTTACAGGAACAAGTGCAAACGACATTGTATATTTGTATGTATAAAATGTTAAAACTAATGGATCGATTATTGGTTGCAACCAAACTTCAATTGTGTTGTCATCTGCTAAAAACTGTGTTACCGACAGCAATTGACAGAAATACATAAATTTTTTTTGAAAAGCTCCAAGGAAGACGGTTTATTGTCGTAAACTTGAGATTTGAGTGAACCCCAGTGAAAATAGTCTGTAGTGATTAAATTAGGAATGCGTGGAGGCCAATTTATGGCAGTCTGGCCTCCGACTCTTAAGACAATTGCATTTTGTAGGAATGCAGCTGTAGATGTTTGAGTAATATGCGCTGCAATGCCGGTCTGGGCATTTTCGGATGAGAGGTATGCTCGGCGCAACATTTAAGTGGCAAACGAGAATTTTCGGCTTGCTTGCAATACACCATTTACCAATATTACTGCATTTACATTGTCTCGAAATCTAGTAAATTTGATTTGAAATTTTTATCGAAATCTATATCGGTTACGCTAAGCTTTTTTTGACATTTTCCAAGATTTCAACATCTAAGACAAAATCCTTTGCCTAAAATTTGGCTTAAATTTTAACCCAAAAGATGCCAGCCTAGCTCATTCACACACCTTCAAGAGAAAATTTTATATACCGTAGCAAATCCACTCACCTTTTATATAAATATATTGTACAGAGTAGTAAAAAAGAAATAAAAGGATTAGATTTTGAGTAGATTTCATACAAATATACTGACATATTAGATTTCGTTTTGAATGGGAAATCCAGTAAAAAGCAACTAGTTCTAGCTCGAAATCTGGTAAGTACTAGATTTGGATATAATATAAATGCCCTATAAATAAACCAAAGAAAATTTTAAAAAGCACTAAGTTGGCATTATTGCTTCCACTACTGTAATAATTACTGTCTACTTACAACATCATGATCTTTCATCTTAAGTGATGCTGAAAAGCGGAAAGTAAAAGTATTTTTCTTTATAAATAGCATCATGCTCGTATGTAGTTCGAATACTAAAAAGTTCAAGATAATAAAACTCAAGCATTTGTATTGTAAATGCAAGAGATGCATAAAATTGTATCTCTTCTTTGTTTGCCTGAAGAAAGTTCTTAATATTTTTTGTTTTCAAGTTAAAAGTGTCTAGACATCTACTTAATACTTAATTGTCTGGAGAGTGGCATAAAAATGTATCATTTAGTGCTTCTGTAATAACATTTATCAATCAATACATTGTGTTTTCGAGTAAATGGATCCCTAAAATAGGTGGGCTGGTTTGAGGTTGCGTCCATTAAATTTGTTCAGTTTTATAAGGAAATAAAACCTGATTGAGGCTACTTACTTGTCCCCTTTTGTGGAAATAAGCAACACTTATTGTTAACTCCTCACTGACAGCAAATCTTAAAGCTGATTCTAACAGCAGTAACAGTGTTGGTCATAATATTTACATGATTAAGTTGCAAAAAAAAAAAAAAATCCTTACAAGCTTTGCTTAAAGCAAAATTTACCGTTTTCTAACTGTTTTGATGCGGAAGACAATATACAGTATAGCCGTACATACATATTTGTTTTAAACTTGCCACATTTCATAAGCAAAACTGTCATAAAATATGACACTCTTCCGTAAATGTTTGAGGTAATAAAGTATAAAGACTGTGTAAAATTTATTAACGCCCATTAAATATAGAAACAAACTAAACAAGTAAGGAAATATGTCAGATCAATTAATGGTTAATAAATTTATGGACAAAGATCTTTTAAACTAAAGTTAATTCTTGATTGATATACATATTTAGGTCAGGTTAGCTCAGGTTGAAAGATATAGAAATAGATTCAAACTATTGCTGGGTTTTGCATAAGTTTCTAAGTCTACTACGATTATTTTATTCTTTTATGATTTTCAAAAATATTATTATTTGTGAATTCTCAAATGGGTTTCGAAAGTCTGTGTGAGTAGTAGTTGAAGTCTACTGACGATGTGCTAAAGCACCAATGAAATGCATATATAGACATGCTTAACCACCAACAAACAAATTTCATTTAAAATTAAAACAAAATTTAATATTTATAATAGTAGTACATATTTAAAAATTTCAAAACCTTAACTTCTAGTGGAGATTCATAATGCTACATTTATTTCTTATACCAAATCATTATCCATAACAAGTCCATGTATACCCTGAATTTACTTATAGTACTTGTACTGTCCATAAAACCTGTAGCATATCCTTATAATATGGTCGCAGCATAAAAATCAGTGAAAATACTTTAAGTGTTACAAAATATAAAAAAAATATTCCCATTCACTATATGATGCAAGCCAGTTTGCTTAATTTTCTCCCCTGGTGCGGCAGTATAGTATCATTTACCGCCGGAGGCATAAAAATCATCTTTAAAACCAACAACAAGAAATCATCATCAAATGACAAGTTAATTTTCTACAACAGAATCAAGCAAAATAATCTGAACATCAATATAAACTTGTAAATCGATTATTAATATCTTTTGCATAATTAGTATTTGGACATGCAACAAAGACCAGAAGAGCATTTCTATAGAAAAGAAAACAACAACAAAAAAGTAAAAAAGAAAACTTACTCGTAAAAGCGATAAAAACTCTTGAAAGTGTCAAGTTGCAATTTCGAACGCTTTATCTTCATTATCATGATGATTGGCATTATAAACCTCGAAATGGTTGGTCTTCGAAAGCCAAAGAGGCGGCATTGACGACGGCCAGCATTATTATCATAATCATCTTGAATATTTAACTGGCCATTAAGAAAAATCAAATGGTAAATATATGAACACAAAAAAAAACATTAGCGTTAGGCATCGATGTTGGTCGGTCCACATGCACTGCAGCTGCAGCATGCTCGATGCATGGATGCATGAATCAATCGTTGAATAAGTGAATGAATGGCAATGACTACACCATTAACTTGTTGCTTTGGCCACACATATTAAAATCCATTTATGTTTAAATATATAAATGTATCCACTAAAAAACTAACTTTTAATATACTGGAAAACACAAAATAAAAAAAAACCAAAAAAAAAAAAGGAAAACAACTTCATGTTGCTTGCAAGTGTTGTCGCTAGCTAAAACCAACAAATATACGAATATGTGAAAATCTCTTTAAAGAAACGCATCTGACCTGAATACATCCGTAAATGGCTAAAACTACTCTCGTACCAGCAAACACTCAGTTAAATTGGCTGAAACCAGTCAAGTTATCAACTTCTTGCAACTAAAAAAGAAGACGAAAACTAAAAATTAAACTAACAAAACTTGCTGTTAAAAATTTCCTTTTGTTTATATGTGTTACAAAGGCAGCCAGCCTAAAGTCACTTGCACTTGCGCAGCTTCAAGTTGTCAACTTAATCACCAAACAAGTTTTTATTAAAAAAATTAAAAAAAAAAAATGCCCTCTACACAGGATGTGTGCAGTATTTTAGGTTGTTCACATTGTTTTTATTAATTTGAAAGAGATTTTTCCTGAAGTTGCAGACCTATTCTGTTTGATCATTCCGTTGTAACTATTTTTACGCGTTCTTCGGCAATCCATATACGTAAATAGCAAATCTTTCATTAAATAAATGACACTTCAGACGTCAGATATCTAACAGCTGACCGCCTTGCCAGACCGGCGTTGTTGAAAGCACTTAATAGACAACCCCCCTTTACAATGGTTTCGTATCTATTAATGTTTAAAAGATATTTCACTTCGACATTAAAATTTTTAGTTTTGCCTACACTTTTTTTGAGTTTTTGGCTTGAACTTTTTTTTTTATTAAACTCAAAGTTTTAAAATTTTTCCAAAAAAGTACTTTCATAGTTTTTAAATTTATAAAATTTTTTGTTAAAAATCATAATTTTTATTTTCATATGGTAAAAGTTAATATTTTAAGGGTGTTTTTTTCAATTTTGGACTTGCACCCTACATTTGGCAGGTGGTCGAAAATCATCAATTCCGGGCATTTGTAAATGAATTTTTTGGCGGTTTGAAGAAGGCCTTTTTATGGAAGCGCCATGTGATTTTGAAGCGATATGGGTATATTTGGCAGTCAATGAAATTTTAATCTGGAAGATGCATTTAATAGGGTAAAAACTATTTGAAGTGTGGTGCAAACGTTTGAGATACATAAATGATATTGAATGTTATATTGTGAAAATTACTTTGAGAAATATGTAGTATACATGGGTGAAGTTCTTTTGTTCTCGTATTCGCTATTTCAGATATTTGGTATATGCTCTTAGACATACGAATTATATATATATAAGAATTATAAAATCTGGAAAAAAAATCCAAACAAGCTCAAAGTGATTAAAATAAATATACTTAATATATAGTACCAAACCAAAAGAGATTGTTGTAAATTTAGAGATGGTAAAAATGAGCTTTCATTACAAAAAAGCTTTTACAAATTGTAATACGATGAATCAACACAATTCACATATTCCATTTGCAATAAAAGTTGCGTATATAAAGCAGAAATCTACATCAACTGACACCACACACAGCGGACCAAACACAAAGAACGCTGATGATGAAGGTGTAGTGGCCTTCGAAAACAGCTAGTTGTTCCGTTCTACTACATGTTTGTCAGAATATTTACAATTAACTTTGGTGTTATTTGTTCGTAGTTTGGCTTACAAAGCGATACCAACTTTAGCCTGATCAAATCATAAATATAGAAACAAATGAAAATCGAGCAATAATAATTAAAATAAACTAAAAAGCTCAAAGTGAGTTTGGAGTTAGTGTTTTATGTGGGAATTGTTACAATTTAAGTTTAAAATTTGTTAACGCACTAGTAATCCCAAATTATTATTTTACTTATTAAGTAAAATATTTTTTTTTTATAAAAATACATTGAAATTGATTATTGAGGGGTTTAGCTGGATCCTATGCGCATTTCACTGTTGCTAATGCAGATCATCAGGGAACCTTTACCCCTTTGGAGTATTTATACCAATAGACCATACCGAAATTGCTATAATGCCTTCAAATGCCAAATACGAGTAGAGAAATTTATTTGTTTGTTTGTGGTTTCCCTGGTAATTTATATGTTTCTTTCTTTTTTTTAAGGAAGGGTATTTCATATCTTATTTGGTTTGTACTTAATTTATTTAATTCCCTCTCTCTTTTTATTAAGTTGAATTATTTTTATCGTTTTGGCCATTTCGCTTACATATTTTTTCCTACATCCTTGCTTTTCTTTCCAAAACCAAGCAGCCACACACTAGAGCTGGGTCCAACTCGTTCATTCGTTCATTTTTGCCACAAACCTATGATCAAACCCATTTAAATTACATGGGTTTGATCATTGGTTTGTGGCAAAAATGAACGAATGAACGAGTTGGACCCAGCTCTACCACACACCATTTATTGTTTAGACTTATACTGCATGTGCTATTTAAGGTTTTTATGTGTTATTGGAGTAAAGTTTTTAGGAATTTCTTATTTATTTTTTTTTTTTGCTTTTCTCTGAACGAGTTTCTTTGTGCTATTATTTCTCTTACGGCCACTTAAATTTAACGATATCATTTGAATTTGGTCATAAAATTGCAGCAGAGTTTTTCAAAGATTTCATATTGGCTTAATAGTAATAATAATAAGAAAGAAAAAAAACTTGTTGCTCAAATATCTCACGTTACATTAACACATTTTCCTATTAAATTTTAGTTTTTTTTTGTGTTATTATTATTTTGTGGCTGTTAGCAACTAGTTTTGCATTGAGTTGCATGAAGCTGTTGTATGGCAATTGTTTAATTAAATTTTAAATTTTTTTGTGTGATTTTATTTTCGATTTTATAGACAACCAGTTCAAGTTTAACGCTTTGCTTTAATTTATTTATTTATATTTTTGCATTTGGTGTTTAAAGCTTTTCTTTTCCTCTCTGTGTGATGTAATTTTTATGAAGAAAGAAATAATAATAAAAATAATACATAATAATGTGTTGCTTAAACTAAAAGGAGTTAATGATGTGTTAATTTACTTTCACTTGAATAAATTATCTGTTAAATGGAAATATAATTATGTGCAGAAGTTTAAAATTATGGCCAGATTGTAAGGCAGCTACTGCCGGATAATATTTCACATTGTGTTTATAAGTTACTGAAAGAATTAATTTTAGAATCATCATTTTACAAAATTTATAGATGACATGGCAATCAATTGAAAACTACAGATTGCGTGTGCAGAAGTCACAGGAGAACTAAAACACTCTTCTAGGCTGCTGCTCACTATTCTACATAAAATGCAACTCTCATCTAAAGACTTTTATTTTCTTTTGCAAATTTTTATAAACTCCATAAGATCAGGGTTGCATTTTCTCAAAAGTCGTTTAAGTATGTAGTATAGTGAGTACTAACCTTAACCATTGACAAGTCATCATTAAGCGCACTCACTAAATAAGCTGTACCAAAAAAATTAGGTATTTTTTTGTGAGATAAATTCATCGTTGGAGTCAAATCTCTTTCTGCCGAGCCATTTCTTTAATGTTTGGAGACAAGAAATAGTTACTCAGGGCTGTGCGGCAAATAAGGCAGATGAGTGAGCGATTCGTAGCCGAATGCATAGATTTTTGCCATAGAAACTGCACATTATCCTGCATTGTCCTGGTGGGAAAGAACTTTTTTCTTGACCAAATGCTGTCGTTTTTTCAAATCTGCATTAAATCGGCCCAATAGGTTGGCATAACAATATTCACTATTGATTTTTCTACCTTTTTGAGGGTATACCTTACTATTAGGGTGATCGACTCGGGTTTTCAACCGGTTTTCAAACCCGGTTTTTTCGCAATACAGTCGACTTTTTCAAAATGTTGATTTTTTATAATTGAAAACCGGCTCAGTCGAAAACTTATAGTTTTCATTATATTAAAACTTAGACGAACATTTTCTGTTGATTTTCCTAGGTATTTTTTTCAGTGCAAAAGTTTTAGACGTTTTTTTTTTGTATGGCAACACTTACTGCAACATGAAATTAAAGCTATTTTATGAGGTAGTGGCAGAGGCGAATTGAGTACAATGGATGTCAATAAAAAGTGTTGAGAAGTGGCAAGAATCTGTTGATACTATACAAATGACGCAAGTATGTAACATATCTTATATTGTTCCAAAAAACTGTGTTTCAAAAGAAATTTTTGCAATTTAAAATCAAAACTGTTATATAATAATTTTCACACTATAAAACTGGTTGACCGGTTTTTCCTAAATTTTAAAAACCAAAACTGGGTTTTTCATAACGTCAAATATTCGAACTATTCGAAAACCGGTTTCTGGAAAATGGCGAATGATCGATCTCCCTACTTACTATACTATACTTATATATACTTATGCACTGTAGTCATTAAACAGCGTGCATTCCCAAAAACGGTCGCCATAACTTTATTTGCTGAAAAACCCCATCTTGGCATTCTTTGGCACTGATTAATACCGAGAAACCCATTATTTTGACTGTTGTTTGGTCTCTGGTGCCGTTGTGGTGGTTCCACGGCTACGAAACAGTGCAAAAATTTATCTATAAGTTGCCAGAAACAACATTTCAGTCCATTGTCAGATAACTGACAATCGTGTGAACACATTTCGCGGCCTTTGTCAATTTATTGCCAGATATTTGTCGGACATTTTATTATTGTCAGATGTGCGAAGCTTATGCTTCTGGCAATGGCAGCATTGTTAGAGAATTCTTTCTATTCACACACTTGTTTTTAAAGAAAAAGGAAATTTAATTAAATACATACAGCCAAAATCCTTGCAATCGGTTTCTTTACGGCCCGTAATAATTTATATTTTCACTTTTTACATTTAACACAAGCGCAACCGGATTGATAATTGACTATTTCTGTCATATGCTGTGAGTCTGGTAATGCATAATAAAAGATCTGAAAATGTTTGCATACGGCCACCCTGTGAACTGACAATTTTTTTACTGACTATAAATTGATTGTCATACAATCGTCTGGTAATAAATTGTAACAATTCATGACAAAAATTTATACAAGCATAGCAAATTTTGAGATTCTGTTCGTATTTTTGATTGCACCTGTAGCTTTTCATAACAAAATTTAATTTTTTATGTCTATTAGCATTATTCGCATTGTTTAATCGCAGATAATGAGAGTTCTTTAAACTTTTAATGGCACTCGCTTCTACTGCATATTAGAGATCGTGTGTTGAAAAGAATTTTTTTTTAAATATAATCACTAAAATCCATACCAAATCTATTTGTAACAAACTATTTCAAAAC
This sequence comes from Nowickia ferox, assembly GCA_936439885.1. Classification (NCBI taxonomy): domain Eukaryota; kingdom Metazoa; phylum Arthropoda; class Insecta; order Diptera; family Tachinidae; genus Nowickia; species Nowickia ferox. Next base: position 94,788,054 of record OW387024.1, on the reverse strand, counting down.
TTTAATATGCGCTTCAAATATTTGAAAAAAGTATTGTAGTATTGTATACTACATACATTTATATGTACATATGTATGTATGTATGTATAGTTATTTTATTAGATGATTATATTATAATTATATACTCAAGATTAAAATTGTATTGAAATTTATTAAATCAATGCAACATTGAAATCAAATAATGCTACTTAAAGTTTATTGCCAGCTGTTGCGATAACAAAAGCTTACATATGGTTTGAGTATAAACATGCATTTGTGTGTGTGCTTGCGCATAAAAAGATTGTAATAAAGGCAAAGGTCATGAACGTGATAAAAAATTGTTGGTACCAAGAACGAACAAATATTTACACTTCTGGTACACAAAAATACGACTACAAATGCTGTTAACTCCCATCAAAAACTTTTGCCTACTAGAATGCAAAAAAGTGTGTATACTCCCCAGTCGTAAGTACTTACAATTTGACTGAATAACCCATTATTTTTGCTTCATCAGTTCAAAAAGTACGAGTACCTTTTAGTTTTTGTCTACAGACATCAAAAAGTTAATAGATTACTTTTTGCTTAAAAATATTCAAAACTTAATGAGTTATTATTTTTGCCTACAAATATGCAAAAGTTGATATATTACTTTTTGCTCAAAAGTATTCATAAGATAATGGATTGTTTTTTCTAATAAAAATAAATAAAATTTTGTAACAAAATTATAAAACTTACATATTTTTTTGGGATTGTTACTAAATAAGTACTTTCACATAATGAAATAAATACAGTCATTGTTATACACATACAATAATTAGATAAATAAGTACCACTCATTATTTTGTAAGCCAATAAAAATCTAGCAAAGGTTTTGCTGGGCTGCTATCTTTACCGTGTAGTCAGCTACTTAATTATATTGACAACGACAGCAACATCATAATTACTTGATATTGAAGTATAAATACATATTTCAGTGCTGCCACTTTCGAATGCTGTGAGCGTCAAAAGAAACTGTACACCTAGTTCTCTTATATAAAAAAAATTTATTTTGAAACAAATAAATAAAAATTCAAAATACATTTTTTAACACCAATCACAAGTTGAGAGTTGAAACAAAATCAAAAATACTGCACTTTTAACGCGTCAAAAGAAGTTGTACAGTTTCAGAATATTCACCCTAATTCCAGTTGTCGACATCGACGTAGCTTTAACACAATACCAAAAAATTGGGGCTTGCTTACTCGCTCTCGAGAACAATGTTGTGCTACTTACAATATACATCCGTTCGCTAAGGTCTGGAAAAGAGCATAAACCTGCCGACAGAATTCACTTATTTTCCGATAACAGACACACAAGCCCCATTTTTTTTGGTATTGTCTTAAAGTGACATCGATGTCGACAGCTGGAGTAAGGGCGATTAAAAAAATATATGTATACATATATTTATTTATTCCTTTTACTCCTGCAAGGAGCACAGGGCCGCATATAGAATTTATGGGCCATTTTCGGCGTTTTTACACACCTTAGTAACGCTTTTTACAAGATTTCAGTATGCATATTCTAAACCGTAAAAAATTTACGTAATATGTGACCAGCCCTTATTAGTAATTTCTTTTTGACAGTTTCGGTAATCAGGTTTCCAAGGGAATGCATCATTGTCTTGCTTCGAATAATAATATATTATTTCTCCCATTATTTATGTAATTAATGAGCACTTTTCCCGCTCGGTCATTTCTGCTTCTCCAAATTCTACCACTTTTTCTCTTCCTTGAAGACTTAAAAAAACCGAGTATAACTTCAGTGTAATATTTACGTTTGGCAATAGTGTTAATTTTAGGAATATGCTATAAATAAAAAAGAAATAAATAAATAACAAAGCAATAGTAATAAAAAATAAAAATATAAAAATTATTAAAAACTAATGTTAAATATTAATTGTTTGTAACATTGTGCATTAGTTTGCGTAAAGTAAACATCATCTTTATATGTAATTACAACAGATGTTCTGAGACTGAGGGACAAACTCAAGACTATTTATAGCAAGTAACAAACAAGCGATTTAATACACAATCGTATTAAGAAACAAAAGATAAAAAATATAATTACAAGAAAATTACAAGAACATACTAAGTAAAATAATTGTCAGTAACACCTGTGTTGATTGAACATTTCATGTAAAAAAATAACAAGGCATCATTTATACATACTTATGTAAATACATATGTACATATATTTAGTTTAGTTTGTGTCAGTTTGTTTGTTGTGAAAACAAGTGTTTTGTTTCCCCAGCATTGATCATCATCCATCACCTTTTTAGTTTGATTTTTATATTTGGTCAAAAATTCATGATGATATTTTGCGAGTAGCACACGTCTGTCTAACAGCCTCTAAAAAAAAAAGTTTGTTCAGCCTGCCTTTTATAGACATTCTGTTGTGCAGTTGACTGGCAGTGCTTTTAAAAAATTTTCCTTGTTTAATTTTTTTTATGCTTTTGTGCAATTGAAAGATATTTTATAAGTTTTCTACAGATTAGAGGTGCCAAGCATACTTACTTACGTACATGGTGAGACAAGTTTATTGTCAGGGTTTTATTGCTTACACATTCGTGTAAATCGTTATGAGGAAGAAAATTTTATAGACAGGTTTATTAATAATGATTTTTAATTTTTGCAATGAAAGCTAAAATTGTACAAAACATAAATTCATGTCCATGATAATGTATTTTTTATGAAAAAATTTTTTTAATGAAAACATATTTTAATATGAAAATTTAAACTTTTTGGAAATGAATCGAAATTAAATGAAATGTTGCATGTCTCTGAATTGTTTAGCTTACGTATGCTCGCAAATCATGCAGAATAAATTATGCCGCATAATGGATCATCGTGTGTTATTTAATTTTTCACGCACAAGGGTGATCAAATTAAAAACCGTTATGAGTGAGCGTACAGGGGTGGAACTCCCACTCGATTGTTTCATTGTAATACTCTTTTGTTTATATTTAATATACTGCTTATGCATTCACCGCAGCAAGCTGCAAGCTGCCCACTACAAAATGTCAATAATAAAAAACACATCTTTATATGATAATGATTCTTTTGACGACAGCAAGGCAACAGGGCAGCAGGTTGTTGCCTATGCTTATTTTACCATTGCAGTCCAATTAAACCAATGCTGGCCACCGAGAGAAATGTTTTGTATACGAAACCGATTGGTGATCAGCACTCTGGCGACAATGAGCAGCAAATACAGTGTTGCCAGTATAATACAAAATATTGAATGAATGATATCTTAAAATTATTTAATATTATGTATTTAACAGAAAAAATATCCCGAAATTGACGTAAATAATAAATTGATTCGTTTTTATATTTTTACGTGCTATAAGTACATTTTAAAATAGTAATTTAATTTTTATAAATGCGAAATATTAGCGGCCACCAGCGCAAAAGTGATGTAACACACATCTAGTTTTTTAAACAATTGCTCTTTTTAATTGTTTAATTGCTTTATTATTTTGCAATATTGCGATCTGTGCAAAGAATACCAAAATGCGTTTTACTCTAATTTTGTTTGATAGTTGGTAACGTAAATTATGTACATACATATTTATCAAAAGAACAGCAACCAAAAATCGAATGTGGGTTACACCACTTCTGCGCTGATAGCCTCATTTTTTACTTTTATACTTGAAAATACGAGTATCAGGTGCTGATGATGCTGCTGCCGTCTCCAGAAAAATTAAATAGCTGACTACGATGCGACAAATGCACCCAAGGGCATTTGAAGTCGTGTGTTCGTGTAGCCTGCTGCGGTGAATGGGTTTAATTTATTAATTATGCGATTAAAGCAGGCAAAAAAGGCTTAACATTTTCAACAATTTTTAGATCATTGACTTTGATTAAAACTATTTCTACTTTATGATACTCGTAACAATTTTTATTGGAAATTTTTACCCATAAAGAAATGAATTTTTTAAATATATTGTTAAATAAATTTTTATTTCCTTTTATTTCAGGTAAGCTTAACTTTTTATACGATTTATGATGGTAAGCTCCATAATATTATTTAGTGACATTGATTAAAAATATTTCAAATATAAGTTATTTATTTTAAAAATCTCGAAAGTCTGGCAAATTCTTCAGTGCCCGGCAATAATGTAGCACCTATAAGTTCTGATGCGTCTGAAGGTGTTGTATTGGAAGTTTCGGTAGAAATTTTAATTTCAGGAGCATTTGGCATGGGTGCTGCCTCAGCAGTACTTCTTGACACGGAGCTGGTAGTTAATACATTCGTAGCAGTTGTTGTTGTCGATGAGGAAGTCTTGTCACGGCCATCCAAGCAACTCTGCAGATTGCGGTAGTTAACACCAGTGGCTTCAACGTAGCTACGTTCGGCAGCCTTGCAACATTGTTCATAATGTAAATCCATAATATGGTATTTTTCTTGCAATTCAATTGCGTATTCAGAAGCATAACCCGAAATGTTGTAGGCAACTTTAGTGTTATTTGCGCCCTATAATTTGAAGTGAAAAATTAAAAGAAAAAAATATGTGATTAGACTTGTGAAATAATTTTTTATGAAATTTCGGAGAAATTTTAATCAGGAATAATTTCTTAAGTTCAGTATTTTCCATTCTTATTGCATGAAGTATTTTTTTTAATTATTTAATGTGATTTTCTAAAGAAGAGAAGAAAAATTAAACTAGACTCTTTAGCTGTGGGAAATGCCGAAATTTTTCTGTGCAGCCACGCACTTCAGCTATTTAGCTTAAAATTTTGCAGAAATTTCAGTTCCCTTGCCGGAAATAAAAACCGAAAATAAAAAAAATTAATATAATTAATATAATTTTTTTTATTTTTTTTTACTTTAATAAAAAATCAAAATATGGGGTCAGTGAGTTCCTAACGAACAGGACCTTGATTTAAATTTTTTTTTTCGATAATTTTCCAGTCACGAACATACACACAAAAAAGTAATATGAATGAGTTTGTAATATTAATTAAAATATTTGTAATATTAATTAAAAAATTAATTAAATTTTCACCTATAAACAATTTGATAATATCAATTAAGTTTTTCCACTCAAATTAATTAATACAATTAAAAATTTAATTGAATCAATTAAATTATTAATTGAAAACATTAATTGGTGAATACTTTTTTCTGTGTAGTCGACTTTTTATAATTTTTCAATAAAAAAAAATAAAACTTAAGGTTTAAGGGGCCTTATTACGAGTGTTGTATTTCGACTACCACTACGACGATTTTGTCTTAGATTAAAGAAAAAATGTAGCAACGTTCTTTAATCGTCGTAGTCAAATTAAACCCAATATTTCTTTTTTCACTCAGAAATAAAAATAAATTTTTTTTAGATATTTTTTTGGTCAAATATTAAAGATAAAATTTTACTTGATACATATTAAATTTAATTGAACCATAACGAACTTTAATCAGGAATAATTGCTTAAGCCCGATTAAGTTTAGTATTTTTCTATTCTTATTGAATGAAATGTTTGTATTAATTGATTAAATTAAACAATGATGCTGATGAAGTGCGTAGCTGCACAGCAAAATCTCGGTATTTCCATCCAGCTAAAGTTTACTTTAATTTTTGTTTTCTTGATTAGAAAATCACATTAATTAATACAAATATTTCATTCAATAAGAATAGAAAAATACTAAACTTAAGCCCGATTAACCATTTATTCCTGATAAATTTTACTTTATTTTTTTTTTTGGTCAGAAATAAAAGTTAAAATTTCAGTTTAATTTTTTTATATTTAAGCCCTGTTTTGTATATATGAAAAGCACTCATTTGTTTGACTGACTGTCATAAACAATTTTTAGACGATTCTCCTGCATGACTTGTGGAAACAGGGTGTAAATCGCTATTTTACCTTGTTGTTTTCACCGTCTCCGTCTTTTCAAAAAAAAAATAAAATAAAATTAAAGTGAAAAACACGGTTGATTATTTTAGTCGACCTTAAGGTTTACCGGTATCAAAAGATCGTTAATTAGGACCGGAGAAATTCGACGTAAATTGAATTTCTTCTTTCTGTTTAAATGCATTGATTTTTATTTGGGCCTTGCGGTGCATTTCCAATATAAAATTGTCGTTCTTATCGGTCGTTTTAAAACGATACTAAAATGAGAATAGGCCCTATTGATTAGATCAAATATTAAGATATTCAGTAAAATGGTCTTTGCATTTTCTTTTTTTAAGATGTTTTATTCACTAACGCACAACTTTTCTTTTTTAAAATCTAACTTCTTACTTCCTAAAATTATCCTTAAAACTATTTTTTTAACAGAATAAAATTGGAATTTCTATTTTTTAAAGGTAAAAGTCAAAACAAATAATAAATAATAAAATATCGAAACGACGCAAATTTGGTCAACTCAATACGAGGCTCTAGTATTCTTAATAAATTATATTTTTATAATGTATATGATTTTGCTATAAAATTTTAAACTTTTTTACTGAAAAAATATGTGCCAAATATTGGCCTGATTACGAGTGTCTGATGTCTATTTTGCACTAGATGAAAATTTTTTTTTTTCAATATTTTTTAGTCTAGTACAAAATTGTCGTAGTCGAAGTCGAAATACGACACTCTTAATTAAGTACATTAGCTTTCATTTCTCATCGAAAAAATAAAAGCCACATTTGACTTTTATTTTTTTTTTAATGAAAAAATAATGACCACAAAATATTGTTAAAATTTTGACTTGCATTTTTGAATATCCGTCAAATTTATGTAAGTTTTTATTTCTGGCCGAAAAAATAAGTATTAAAATTTACGGCCTAGCCCACGATGTCGATCAAATACTTGTATTGTATTGTATTAAAATAAGAAAGTTTTTTGTGTGTTTTCAATATAAGTAATCGATCGTTTTCTGTCGACATGGTGGGACAGAGCGTAAATTCTTATTTTTGTTTGCAAAAAATTTAAAAAATTGTGTTGTAAATTTTTTAAAATTTGTTTTGGAAAAGTTCTAACAGTTATAGGTTTATAATTTTTTTTTATTGATATAGAATTTGCAGGGCATTTTTGCATTTTTTTTATAATTTGTTTCTTTATAAATGAAATTGAAAAAAAGTCACACCATAAAGTCACTGTATAAAATTATTTTATCAAAGTACCCGTCACTAAATTAAAGCACTATTTATTTACATCCCTCAAATCAAAATGCAAAATACTCACAATTTTTGCATGACAGCGAAAAACGTCCAGTGTCGTATCGAGATCATCACATGCCGACAATCGTTTACAAATACTCCGAGAGCCTTCTTCTATAGCTAAACGTTTGTCCATCATTCCGGTATCAGTGGCTTGACGACCAGCTCTAGCATCCAATAAACATTGCTTGTAATCACGGCCATATGCTTCGCCAACTTCGTTCGATTTTACAATATAATCAGAAAAACAACTCATGGAGGTGGCTGGGTCTTGTTGATTAGCCAAATGGGGCTTTAAAAACAGATTAGCCATGTTTTGAGCATTTACGTATAAACCACATTGCATTAAGGCAAAAGCAAACAAAAATGTATTCATAATTTCCACTTTTTTATTTTTGTTACAAAAGAAAGAAGTAAAATTTTTTATCATAGATTTTAACTAATTCATTCAATTTGCGTTCCTTCGAACAGACCGTTGCAGACTGTTTTGCCTCAGGAAACTTATCGTAATTCTTATAGATTGCTTTCATCTGTTTTCCTTACATCTGGGAAGTTTGATTAGTTTTATCTTTGTAGCTACTACATTTTTGTTATTTTTTCATAATTTTTTATTTTTTTCCTAGATATTATCTTATTATCTGCATTTAAATATTTTTAAATAATATTTTATTTATTTCTTATCAGAGTGAAAATCGGTAGCATGTACTGATGTACATACATACATACTCGTACATACACGTATAATGGGTCAGTGATGTTATTATTGTTGCTAAGATTTTTATATATTTGTACTAGAAACTTTTGTGTTTGCTCTTGATGAGCAATTTCCTTTGTTGTATATACTTTGTCAATAACTTTATTCAGTCAAAGAGGCTGAAAATATGTATACTATATGTACGTACATATGTACATATGTACATACATATATGCTTATATACGAATAGCAAAATCGCAGTGAAATCTGTAACTATTGGTGGTTTATACGTTATCCAAACTATCTATGTTTATGTATAAGTAAAAGTTAAAATCAAAAATTTGCTTGATATAAATATTTTAGTAGATAATATTATATTTAGCTAATTCATATAATTTTCTGAGATTTTGCTATTCTTTGCAGTGTAAGTGATTTCTTCAATGCATTTAGAAATTTTTCGCGAGCTTGTGTTGTTTTCGCGAACTTGCGATTTTTCGCGTTTTTTTTGGAGTTTACTTTATTTTTAACAGTTTTGGCGATTTCTAATACATCTTAAGTATTGTATAAGATTTTGCGAATTCTCGCGAATTTTTGCAATATTCGCGAAAAAAAATTTTAGAAGCTGGAAGCTTATTCCTTCATTTCAAATTGTAGGGGCGAAATGAAGTTGTGTCTTTACTTTGAAAATAATTGTTGCATTCCATAGCTGCACTAACTTTTGCAGAATTTCATTATCTTTGATTTGTGGAATTTATGGTGTTTGTCGTTTCGTTTTTTTTTCAGCTTTGCAGATAAAATTTTGTATGCGAAATTAAAAGTTTTTTTTTTGTGCATTTGCTATTTTTTATTTAATTCTTTTTAAACGTTCATATTAGAAAGGAAGTTGAGTTTATTATAAAGAATATGAAAAAAGGAGTTATTTATGAATTTTTTATTTGTTTTCTTTTGTTAAGCTGTAGATTATTTTAAGTAAAGAACACAAAACGTCTTAATTTGTGAAATATGACGTGTAATATTTTTTAATGTTAAAACGCGGTGATCTTTTTCTTGGGACCGTGCAGGAGTTAGCAATAGTTTCTTATCGCATCTCGTTAGCCGTTCGTGTTGCAACAGTAAAACTGTGTCATTGCTCTATGAATAATCTTTTGTTTATAGTGTTTTTTTAACGTAATTTTTATAGTAAAGGTATTAAAAGAGTAGAAAAAATAAATAACTTTTGTGTAGTCGTATGTGACTCATCAAGTGAATTATTTTTATATCCAATTTTGCCTTTAAAACTTCAAAGTTAATTGCAAGTACATACATAACTTATTTATGGCTAAAAATACATAGAATAAATCTGGCAAAATTTATTTTCTTTAAGCATTAAGACACTTTGAGAGAAAATCAGTTTTGGTAGCATCAGCATTTTTATTTCGTTTGAAATATTGGATGAGCAAGGCGCAGTCTCTCCTTAGAAATTTCATTTGGGTCTTATAAAGTATTCGTGGCATTGTGCAGATAATCCTGCTTAGCAGTTCCCATCATTGACAAATCATTTTGAATTATTTTATTATATGTATAAAATCTGAAACAAAAAAATTTTTAATTATTTTCTAAACTTGTACCGCAAATAATATATTAAATCATAAATCGTGTTGTCGTTTGTCGTGTTGGCGTAATTTACAGTTTTTTTTTTATAAAATAAAAGTACATATGTGCCCTTAATTATGAAAGTGGTCTAGGTCATATATTTCTTTGGTCGAGATATTCAGTAGATTACATTTGAACAAATGAAAAATTATTTTTATATTATGCAACATTTTAATTTAGAGTTGTAGTAGTCTTGATTAATATAAATTTATTTAATGAAACATTCAAGAAATTTATTATTCGACATATTGTCATAATTATATTATAAGTGAAATTTATTATTTATTTACCAGCAAATAAATTTCACTTATAATATAATTATGACAATATGTCGAATAATAAATTTCTTGAATGTTTCATTAAAATATTATTTTTCATTTTGCCTATAAATACTTTTATTGTTATCCAATGGATTTCTAATTGTATAAAGGTGTAGAAAAATAAAATAGATTCATATCGAATAAAAATTATTTGCTGGGTTTTGTATAAGTTACTAAGCCTACTATGCTTATTTTTCTTTTGTGATTTTCAAAAATATTAATATTTGTGAATTCTCAAATAGTTTATGAAAATCTGTGCATAAGATAAGAGGTTTGTGACTGTTCAAAATGTGTGGTTGAAGTCTACTGACGATTTGTTAAAGCAACAATGAAATGCATATAGACATCGCTTAACCACCAGCAAATAAATTTCACTTATAATATAAATTTATTTAATATTTAATAAATATTTATTAAAGTTTTTTTAAGATTAATTTAATATTTCGAAGCAGAAATGCACATGACTTAGACCACTTTCATAATTGAGGGCACATATATTATAGGTATTCACTTCAAAAGTTGCCAACATCGGTCCATTGATTACCGGTCCATTGGTTATCGAGTTGCAGGCCTTTTCTGCAAAGTATGTAAAATTAAAAAAATGTAAAATCCTAGCAACACGGCAACACTAGTAAAATGACGCTGTCCACATTATTTACCAGTGCTGCCGAATTTTTCTTTTTTTACTTTTACGTACGTTTCAGAAAACTCGGTAATGGACCGTTTTGCATAAAATTGGTATGGTGAAAGAGGACAATGTATGCAAATAAATTTTAGACTAAACACATGAGATTTGTCATATTTCAATGAATATCTTCACCCACCTTGAGCAAAAAATTCGTATGACCATTAAGTTATTATTAATGCCGCCAACTTGACAAAACGAATGATGCAGAAGTTCTTATTTTTGGGGGGGGGGCTACTTTCACATGCAATGCTAAAGTCAATGAGCTGAAAAATGTTGTACTGTGTTATTAAAATAAATGTTGCAAAGCTGTGTAACTTCTCACGGCATTGCCAAGCCAAACAAAATGGTCAAAAAGTACTTAGAAAATCACCTCTACATCAAATTACCATGCAGAAACTTGTATATTAATCTTTGAAATGGAAACAAAATTCAAGTGGTGGAAGATGAGTTCTACAACAAAGAATTAATTAAAAAGTTAAAAACCTCAAAATATGATAAAAAGTTTTCGCTTCTCGAAATATAGAAATTGTGAAATAATTTTTCAAATTCGATTTTAGGATGAAAATAGGCATGTTTCTTTAGTCTACATTGGGATGCAGCGAGATCCGATGGACCCACTTTATCTTTCTTTGTTGCACGCTTACCCGAAGAAATTCACTGTTTTGGTTGCTGTTTAGTCTCTGGTTTATTGTGAAAGATTCATGTTTCGTGGACAGTTAGAAAACGGCGCAAACAAATGTTCGGAGTGCGCCTAAACATTACCAAACATTCTATTGAAAGCGCTGAAAGCTTTTTCATATCCAATTATTCGTTCGGTTGAAATACCTACAGCCTCAGCCATTTCAAACAATTTCATTCTCCGATCGTACCATATCTCGATTATTTCTAATGTGAGGAATTCTTTTGGACAACCTGAAAATTTGGCATTATTTGTGCTGTTACGACCACAACGAAAACTCAATAAACCATTGAAATTAATGGTGAAGAGTCCTTCCTCATGGTATTTGCCAAGCATTTCTTTGGTCTCGGTGATGTTTTTTTACGTAACGAGGTTGTGCATTTTCAATGGCTGTTCCTCAAAACTATTACAGTAAAATCCCGATAACCCGTGTCTTGTTAAATCAAAATCTCAATAATTCGTAACAAACTTTTGGCGCCTTAAAAAATCACGTTAAAATGCAATTCCACACGTTTTGGTACCTTTGTTAATTCTTATAATTCGTAACGTAACGCAAAAAAAATCAACAGTCAAAAAATAATGCACATATCGATGGCTTAATATAAGAAAGACGTGACTCAAACTGTCAATATTTTACAGGAGAAAAAAACTGAATAAAAATTAAAGCACTTACATGAAAAAATTATTTTTTAAGTGGCCACAAATCTTAAAAATAATTAACTGTAACGTACTTAGTTCTTGAAAGAGGATGCAATTATCTGTTGGCTACCAGAGTTTTAGAGTTTCTTTATATATGAAGCCATCGATATGTCTGTATGTACGCATGTATGTTTATAAATAGTCATAGTAGGAAGTGGGAAGTTGCCGTTACTGCCGTTAACTATCTTATGAATTTTTATAAATTTTTTTTGTTTGTTATTTGATTTACAAAATATCATGTTAAGTAAACGTAATTGGTCCGTTTTATTTTACTTCGCTAAACCGAAATTCGTTTAAATTGAAAATGTATTTAAATCGTAAAAAATGTATGGTCCCTTGTCATTACCAACTATCGGATTCTACTGTAGTAATAGATAACAGTTAATGACACCAGGGTTGCATATAAAGTTGCCGATATGGAAATGCAAAAAGTCATGGAATTATCAAACTGCCCTTTAGGTACAGATGTAAGATTTCAAAATGGCAATTCGCATCAAGAACCATTTTAGTTATATTTTTTTCTGTTTTGCTCATTTAACAAAAAAAAGTTGTTGTAACCACATTATTTAACCTTTAAATAAAATAAAAATACATATTTAGATTTTCTTGTTTGTGGCTTATTAAACAAAAAAAAAAAAAAAATTAAATAATTGTTTAAATACTCGTACGTTATTGTGTTAAAAAAATAACACATCAGCAAACACAAATCTACAAATCAATGTTAAATATTACAGTTTACTACCATTTAATTATGAGAGTTTGATATTTCATACACAAATTAATCATATTCATATTAATTAAATGTTGTTAAAAACGAAACTAATATAGAATTCAAGTTCAAGTAGTTGCTGTGCAAATTTGGTCAGTTCTGTTTATGGCACAACATTTGGGAGCGAATGTTTCTGATTTTTTTTAGTTTTCATTGTTGTGAATTATTCTATTGTTTCTTTCTTTCGAAAAACAGTTGTATAATTATAATTAAAACACATTCATCTGCAAAAATGGTAATAATTTTTAAATTCTAAAAATAAAATATATAGGGTCCGCCATCTAACGTTTTTTTTTTCAACTAGTGCTTATTTCGTGAATGGTAACACTTAGCTCATGTCTGATTTGACAGATAATTAGTTTTATCCTTCCGCTGAACGAATATGGTTGTGTATACGCTTGAACAACGCTGGGAAATATTGCCTGCGATCGACTTACAGAAGATGCCGATTTTGCCAAAAAAAAATTATCTTTTCAGATGAAGCTCATTTTGATCTTGGCGGGTATGTGAACAAGCAAAATTGTTGCATTTGGGGCACAGAAAACCCGCGCGCATACATTGAAAAGCCGACGCACCCAAAACGAGTCACTGTTTGGTGCGGATTTTGGTCCAGAGGCATAATTGGGCCATTTCTTTTCGAAAATGAGCAAGGAGTGGCCGTTACAGTCAATGGCGATCGTTATCGGGCCATGTTGAACGAATTTTTGTTCACAAAAATTGAAGAGGAGGATATTGGCAACATTTGGTTTCAACAGGACTGCGCTACGTGCCACACAGCCGAAGCTACACTCGATGTTTTGCGCCCTGTTTTTAAAAAAAAAAAAGTTATCTGGCGGACCCTATATGTATGTATGTATAGAAACTAGTAGAAATAAAATGACAATTGTCAAAAAAATTTTTGCAATATTTTCTTTGTTTTGTGTCTAGGCATTAAAAATTAAAATTTTCAGCCTGTTCCTCTTGTGTGGTATTTTTTGTTTGTAATAAAAGAAAAAAGAAAACATGAATTGCATGAATAAAAAAACACACAGAATTGTCCCATCATAACTAACATTAATAATGACAGTGTAGTGAACGAATAAGAGAATTGGTTGAATAGAAAATGTATGTAGTTGAATGTACTTTAATTGCTGCTTTTCTATTGTGATTTTCTTGTCTATTCGGCGGATTATTTGTGTCATACATACTTACGTACGAGTACATTGGCAATGTCAACGTACATGTTGCAAAACAATAACACAATTTTTTTTGTTGCGGAAAAGCAAAATTGCAAAATTTTCAAAAAATATAACAACAACCACATAGAAAATTATTTTGCATAAATGAGGCAAAATTGTCAGGGTCTGCGTAAGTGCAAGATTATCAGAGTAAATTTTGCAAAGTTATGCAACTTTTTATGGCATTGCCAATCCAAAAAAAATTACAAAAAGTACTAATAAAATCAACTATACACCAAATTACAACGCAGAAATGCCTGTTTATGCATATGTTTTTCTTTTAAATGAAAAAACAAGCGGTTGGAAATGTGTTCCATACAAATAAATAAATTATAAAATTCATAAAATTGTAAAAATTCTTAAATAGTGAAAATATAGAAATTATCAAGTAATTTTCAAATTCGATTTCATAATTTTGTTATTTTCAAAAAACGTATTGCTCAAATACATACATACATATGTATGTGTTATTAGAATTTGGTTAAAGACCAATATTATTAACATTGATATTTTTGTTACTGAATTAATTACAGAATTTTGACAAAATCTTTTAATGATCAAGAAACATGTGTATGTGCATATTTTATTTATTTATTTTTTATTTATTTATTTCTTTTCGATGTCCCATACACAAGACTTAAGTCTTATATTGCAGTATAGAACTGAGCATATGCAAATACAATAAATCAGATACATATACATAAATTACAAAAAGAAAAGAAAATAATATGTGTATGCAGTTAAAAAGGAATGGTGATGTTTCAAATAACATCATTACTTAAAAAAATCAATGAATTTCAAATAAATATAAATACATATCCCCTGCTGAATGAGCCTGCATATTAAATTTAACAAATAAAGCAAATATACATTCCAGTTCTCTCTAACCATCGGCTTTAGTGCCAAAGACATAACACAACACAACGTATGTTCATTATACGTGGTACCACCTATTCACACCCGCACCCCCAGTAAACATACGGACATATGCACATACATTTGTTCACCCATCACAATCACTTCATTTCAAAATGCACTTTTCATCAAAGATATGAATGAATTAAATTTTATGAAGAAAAATCATCCCTTAATATATTTAATGCAATCAATTGTTGTAAACTTAGTTTCCATAACAACTCGTCTACATCATTTGTTTTGTTCAATTGTGTTTTGTTTATATGGAATCGATTATTTTGTTTTATATTATATTTCTGTGTTCTTATGATTATCCTTTATCCTGATTATATACATACATATATACATTCATATGTACTTCCTTCTAAGTTGGTGTGAGAGCCCCCCAAACACATGTTCACCATAGAAAACTTTGTAGTAATTTTTCGTGTGTAAAATATCAGGCAACACATGTTTTCTTCAGTTTATTGTTTATGGGCGTTTACCGGCTTTTTGCCTACTTGTGCCAATAGCACATGTCGTAGACCGGTGTCAGGCGTTTAGTACCTCATATGGTTTGGGGTCGTTGTCAGACTTTCAAGGGTTGCTTTGGCTTCGTTTATTTTTCTTTTTTATTTCCTTTTTCTTTTTTGCTTTCCTTTTTTTTAATAAGAGAGATGTACGATATATGTACGTACTGTATACTCTTTTTTAAAACATGTGGAACATATTTTTAGAATAAGAGAAGTGAAAAAATTTCCCTGGAAAAACACAGGGTGCATTGTGGAGACACAGAGTGTACTAAAGAAAATGCGTTTTTTAAATCTGTTGTACACGGAGAGAAAATTTGGGCGAAAACATTCATAAACTAAAGTGACTTAAATTTTGTTCTGTCAATTTAGCAGTAATTTTTTCGGTTTGGAGAACACAATGTTTTCATTTTGACAATGTATTGGCATAATTCGGTTGCTGGATGCAAAAAATGTTTCATTTTGTTTTAAGGAAAAGCTGCGATATTTTACATTTACACTTACGCAAGACCATTTGAATCAAACACCGAATACCGCCATTTTTTGTTTTAAAAGCAATCATTGTTATTTTTTATTTTTTGTTTGTTTTTTATTTCAAAACACAGCATCCTTGTTGTGAGAACTACATTCCTGGTTGGACAAATTTCCTTGCCGATCCGAAAACTTCTGGCAATTTTTATCTTTTCGTTCTTGAACTGTCAACGTTTCGTTTTTCATTCTTATGTTGTTGATCTGATAAAGATTTGCTCTAGATTTGATAAGAATGGTTGGTGGTCATTTTGATACTATCAGTTGACAATAAGGGTTTTCATGACTGGGTATGTCAACAAACATAATTGTCGAATTTTGAACGATACCATTTCGTATGAAATCCAAGAGGTTCCAATGCATCCCGAAAAAGTCACTTCTTGGTGTGGACTTTAAAGTGGTGGCGTCATCGGTCTACACATTTCTTTGAGAACAACGTTGGCCGGGTCTTAGCTGTCAACGGGGAGCACCATAGATCGATGATTAGATACCAAAGACATGTGGTTTCAAAAGGACGGCGCTGCGCTTAAATTTCGGATGTGCGTATTATATTTCGTATATAAAAGCATCGATAGAACTTTCAAAAGAATAAAAATTTTAGCTGTCATCTCACACACTCTTTGTTTAATTTAAATTTACATAAATATAATGAACCCTTTTGGCGAAAAACAAAGTGTTGTTCCATCAAGCCAAAATTAATGAACTAAAGTTCGAATTGCTTCACCACGCACATTATTCGCCAAATTTAGCTCCCCCGTATTATTTTATATTTTAAAACTTGAGGAGCTAGACAGTTTTTGCTGCAAACAAAAGCATCGCAGTTATTGAATATCGCTCAGAAAAGTCGGCCAGATTTAGCACCTGGTATGTATTTATATGTAAGTATACAACTATTAGCCATTGATATGATATTACATACTTACGAATACATATAAACAGATCGCAGAAATAATTTGCGAAATGGTCCTTCGCACCAAACAGCTTTGATTAATGGATTTAGCTTTGCCACACAAAAAATTATATTTTCGAAATAAAATTTAATTATTTCATTTTTATCGCTTGTTTGTATATATATATATATATATATATATATATATATATATATATATATATATATATATATATATATATATATATATATATATATATATATATATATATATATATATGTGCATAAGTACATATATATACTATTGTACTTTTCGAAAATTTGGGCCATTTGTTATTATAAAAAGAAGAAACAACTCACAATTTGTGAAAAACATCAGCGTTTGCTAAGTAGACAAGCGAAAACAAGTGTAAAATCATTGGAGCTTAAAAAAAACTTTTTTAATTTTCAACACTCACTTGCCACAAAATGTTTTTTATTATGCAACTATTGTTCAAATAAAAAAAATAAAATAACAACAACAATACAATAATTTATCGCTAAAATGTACATAATTTTGTTTTATTTTTTGTTCAATTGTGTTTTTGCCAGTCAAGTGTGGTATGTATTCATGTAAAAGGGAAACACTTTTACTTCTACAAACATGTTTGTAAAATCGTTATAGCAAAAAAAAAAAAAAAACAATTGAATACTAATGAATACTAAGTTTAAAAATATGCATCATACTGACAATCTCTTCGGCTATTGATGCTACACAAAGAAAAGTTTATTACACTCTTCTTCACGTAGACGAATGCGAGTATTTTGCAATTGAAGTTTTAATTTTTTTTTTTTTTTTGCTTTGGGCTGCTTAAGAAAAACACAATAACATTGATGTTGGACATTTTCGGTCTTTGTTCTCATTGTTTATGGTGTCTTTGTCCTCTCCGAAACCACTAGTGTTTCTTCTTAATTCCCTTAAGAAGATACAAGTTTTTGGTCAATCTCATTTCTTAAAATACTTAGAACGAATGCTCGTTGTATTTAAAAAAAAAATTATTTTGAAAACAATTCCGGCAGGCCATTGTTAGGACTAAACTGTACAACAACAACAAAATTACAATGTTTGTAAATGTTTATAGCATAGTTGCAGCGCCTCTAGTGTTAAGTGGGCGCATTACTTTAAGCTGCATATGTAGCCATTTTATTAGTTATGTATTTTACTTCGCGGGCAATTCATTGATAAAATTATCGATAAAGGAGTCCACTGAGTCAGCCTAGATACTAATGCATATAAGAAAAAATCTGTGATATTGATATGACTCTTTCGAAATTACTTATTTTTTTAATTTCTTTTTTTTTCTGCATATAAGTTTTTTTTTAATTCGTATTTGAGAGGGAAAAAATTGCAACTGCTAAAGCTTCTATAGCGTTAACCACCAATCAGCCAGATCAAGGTACTGCAAATATTAAATAATAAATACCAAGTTTAGATCATGCTTAGTTTCTAACAATAAACAGACAACACATATCTTAACAAAGGGTAACATTGAGCCAATATACATATATGTACATACATACATATCGCAAGCACAACCATAATAATCCATATCTTATTGATTCTTGTGTAAATGTAAGCTTTCATTACAAAAACATCTTTCAACAACTTGTGATACAATGAGTCAAAACAATTCACGTATTTCATTTGCACTAAAAACATGTCTGCATCAGCGAATGACAAAAGTATAGTTTTAAGTAGTCTTTGGGTATTGGCCGTCATATAACCATGAATGCAAACCGTACACGTACGTACACTCAGGGAAAAGCTGCAACTTAAAAATAAGAACGCGTCACATTAATTCAATAATTTTCAATATAATAGAAAATGTATATTGTGGTACTTAAAAATAAATAAAATTAATAAATTAGTACAGTAAATTAATATTTTTCCATATTGAAATAAGAAATTTCAACATGACTAGACTTTCGTTAATGTTTCTTATTAATTCGATATGGTTTTTAATGATTTTAAGCTGTTTCTTCTCTGGGTTTATAACTGTAAACATCCAACAAGTCTGTGGCATAAAGGCAAAAGTGCTTAAGTCGTGATAAGCTGATTTTGAGTTAATGGCACCTCCGTAATCTGCATATTTTAAAGTACCTCTGTGCAAAATCTCAAGTAATTTGTGCGATTTTTCAAGAAGTAATATCAAAATGAATTTCGGCTTATCTTTTTTTAGACTTCTAATCTCATTTGGAATAATAGCTTAATTTAGATTATAGTTTGGTATATTTCACCTTGAATGTATTACTTACAGTGTGTAGAACGATGTTTGCTTAAAAAAAATAAAGTTTAACAGATTATTTTCCAATTTAACTGTAAAAGAAATAAATTTCTGAAAATCGACTTGAGCTCTTAAATGTGCTCTCCTGCAGAACAGTAAAATATGACTTAAGCACTTTTTCCTTGTGGCCACAGAACTATGTTTCCTCACTTTTTTTTTAAATTACGCAGCACAAACAACTATAACTAAAATTTATTGACTGTTTGAGCTACAATCACACGCATTAGTATAAAAATACTCCAACTATTAATCGGCTACACATGCGTATATACATGGCTTATTTTTTTTACACACACACACATGATGCATGTTTTCAAACAGCCACAGACATGCACCCATACATTCTATACTCTATTTTGTAAACACAATTGTATGTATACGATGGCAAATAATGAATAAATATCCCGAGTATAAAAAATATCCATAAAAAATATCCATATAAAAAGTATCCATAGCCTGAGTATAAAGTTTATATACTATACTATATACTATACTATACTATACTTTTTATACTATAAACATAGTATGAAAAAAGAGTCAGTTTCGCTTAATTGTTCATCACAGCTGCATTGGTTCACTCTGCTATTGCATGACTTATATGTTGTACAATTATCATTTAATATTGACAATAACTTATAAATGCTTTATATTTTTTTGCAAACAGTAGCAAAAACTAATTAATAGTAAATGAAATTTAACAAATCATTATCATCATCATTTGATACTAACAATTATATTAAACCATAAAACAATAGTAGCAACAAAAACAACAACAACTAGAGCAATAAATTGTTACCACATTAACATGATTTTAAAAAAATGTTAGTACATTTTTATTTGTATGTACTCGTATATTTAAATTTAAATACGTATGTATATATAGATGTAGGTACATATGTACGTATAATAAAATATAAATATAAATATAAATATAAATACCTATGTGAATACTTTGTTGATGCCTTGAATATGACTTCATAAATTCAAGTATCTTTGCTCACGACCGCAATTTGACAAGAAATTGACAGTAATTGTGATCGATACGAATATGTGTAGATATGTACTCGCATGTGTATCTATACATACATATGTATATATTTTCTTTGTTTACAAGTGTGTAATGTAGCGAATATTTTTCTTCTTGCAATAACCTTTAGGCTTTGTATGAAACTTAAAACTATGAAAATCACTTCAATTTAAATCTTAACTGAAGTTTTTTTTAAACGTTCTCCGTAAATTTATTTATATATTTTTAATTTAGATTTATTTAGCATTCAATAACACTCTGTAATTGCAAATTAAATTTAGCAAACAAATGAGTTGGTAAACTTGTAAGTGACTCAGTGGTTTTTGTATTTAAAAGATGTTTTATTATGCCACTTCAGCATGAGTTGTTAAGTATGGTTTAGCAATGTGGTTCCCAAAGCGATCTACATTGACCCTGCGGCTGTCAGCAATGGTGAAGGATTGCATTTTTTTGTTGAACTTTGCAATAGAGATTGCATATGAATAAGTATGTCTAATCGGTTGTAATAGAATTTGTAGAAATGACAAAATGAAATGGCCATATTTGAATATTCGAAATATTGTACATGTTGACAATTTTGAGAAACTACTATAGTTTATAGTACACGGCCATGTATAGGCTTATTTCTATTTCATTATATCCTCTTCCATCATTTCAGTCGTTATTCATTCGAATAACATACTCGTATTACTTTCATATTGCCTACATATTGTTTTAATAAAAAAACTAAAACGAAACAACCGGCTATTTTCGAAGGCCACTACACCTTCATCATCAGCGTTCTTTGTAATTGGTCCACTGTGTGTGGTGTCAGTTGATGCATATTTCTGCTTTATATACGCACGGTGTAGTACCCTTCGAAAACAGCCGGTTGTTCCGTTCTACAACGTGTTTGTCAGAATATTTACAACTAACTTGGTGTTATTTGTTCATTAATAATTATCACATGTAATTTGGCTTACAAAGCAATACGAACTTTAGCCTGATCAAATCATAAATATAGAAACTAATGAAGTTCGAACAATAATAATTAAAATTAACTTAAAAAAAAAAACCAAAAATTTATTCGTGTTCTATGAAAAATGTATCCGATTAACCGAATATTTAACTATATTCGATTGATAAAATAATTTATTTTTGTTAAATATTTGTACAATTTATTCCACTGGAGTATTTTTTCTGTTATTCGGGTATTTTGTTCGTTTAATCGAATAAATTATTTGATTACTCGAATATTTTTTTAGATTACGCGAATAATTTATCTAGCTTTGCGAATAAAATACGTATACCTATGCAATATTTAGCTACCTGGAATGCCAAATGACGTAATTGCACTTTTTTAAAATTTATTTTAGGCGACAGAAAAAACTAAACAAAATTATTCAAGTGATTGAAGTAAAGTTTCTTTTTTTTAATTTTTACTTCGGCTGATTGTTATGATAAGGGTTTGAATATTTGTTAAAAAACATTTGTTTCGATGTAATACTCAATAATTAATTTTAATTAAATGCGATTTTTAATTTTTTTATTAACGTGGTTTTGAGTTTCAGCTGACGATATAAACTGTTCGATTTTTAATATTATAATAGATTTTTCTAATATTTTACTCTATATTTCTAACACTTTTTTTGATTACGCCAATATTTTATTCGATTACTCGAATAATTTATTCGACTAAACGAATAATTTTTATATTTATTCGAATATTATATGTATATATATACAATATATTTGTTAGATTTTTAGAATATTAGGCTTTATTTTTCTAATATTTTGTTCGATTATCCGAATATTTTATTCGATTACTTGCATATTTTATTCGATCATTTGAATATATTATTTGGTTGCTCGTATATGTTATTCGATTATTAAAATTATTTAATCGATTATGCAAACAGACCCAGATAATTGGTCCCGATTTCAGAATTCTAAGTAAGCTTCCAGCTGAAAGTGAAACAATCGCTAGAAATACTAATGATGTTTGGTTGTTTCATAACACAATTATGAATTCAATATGAATTTTCACTGTGGTCATCACTTCCAATTTTAAGTCCTTTATAATTTTATATGCTAGTGATAATTAAATTAAAAGAATTTGATTGAAAAAAAAATTTCATTCCTTAATCTTAAAAAATAACAAGCAGAAAAATATCCTCTCATATAATTTACTAATCTAAGAAAAAATCAACTAAATGTGCAAATAAATTTTTCAATTTATTTAATGCAAAAATAAAAACATTTAAGAAGCCAAAATCACGATATTTTTACATTTCTATTAAATGTCAGCAAGCGTTTTTTTTTTTAAATTAAGGGAGTGCCATCTCCAAATGTATGCCAAATAAACTCTGACCTAATAATCACGACGCAACTAACAAGAAGCAGCAAACGTATAAAGCTGAAGCGTAATTGCAATTTCTAAATATGGCACAAAAGTCAAAATTTTAAATCAAAAAAGAAAAAACTCAAATAAAACTGAAAATAAAAAGAAAAGCTTTTTAATTTGTGGAAATTGTCGACATTTCGTCAGTATCTATTTTCGTTAAAGTCTCATGGCTGTTGCACATCATCACACAGTATTTATTTGTTTGTTTTGATTTTTTTTTCGTTTCGTTGGGAAAATGAATAGAGGCGGTAGGTATTCGCATGTCGTTAGAAAATATTTATTTACTTGCAATATTCGCTTGTGAGTAAACTTTTTTTCAAAACGTTTATTTTTCTCATTCATTGATAATCAAGGTCATGTTACAATTTTTTTTGCGGAAAACACTCTACATTAGGCAATGGTTTAGGGCTTAAAGGTTGGGTTTAAGCATGCAATATTTCGATATTACTTGTTTATTGGAAAATTCAATCAACTCTACTGTTTTGATTTTAGCATTAGTTAACTAAACAACATACATTATTATAAGAAGCGTTAGTCATCTGTTAGTAAACTTTAAATCAATGCGAATTGACATCAGGTGATCTCGATTCACGAAATGGTGATTAGCTGTTAATTTCTCGTGAGTCAAATCAAACAAAATATTCGGAAATTTTCTGACGGCAAGAAATTTTACAAAGCGAGACCACCTGGTATGAATTCGCCTTGCTTCAAATACTTGTGTTATTTAATAAATGATTTTCTTTAAATGAGTTCTTAAATATTCGATGAAATCAGTTTTTGATATGAAAATCGTACTTCTTAAAAATGAATCAATCACAAAGTTCTTAAAAAAACATTCACTAAAGTTAAACGTAACTTGCTTTGTTGTCCATCCAAGAGGTTCCTTCAGAATCTCTGATGCACCAATAAGCACAAGAATCAAAATTCCGTCTGGTGACACTGAACTTTTCTTCAAGATTTTATACCCGTTAAATAAAGATGTCACACCCGTCACATACATATGTCACAACCGTCATATTTTCGGACAACGTTTTTAAAGAAAAATTTCATTTTTCCAGGCAGTAAGTGTTTGATCCAATCAAAAAAACTTTGAGCAATTTACTGCACAAAAATTATTGTGTGTTTCTACGAAAGATTTTACAGAATATATCCTAAAGTGGTCATTCTGAGAATAAATTATGTTCTATAAATTTTTAAGATTAACTTTCTTGGAAATCGCACCCTTTTTTAAATCATAATTTTTATATTTTTTTATAAAAAGAAATATGAGTATCATGGTCACACCCGTCACTATAAAATTATCTAATTTTTATTTTTAAATTAAAGCATTTTTATTTATCTTTTGTACTAAAAAAAACAATACTTTAAGTTTTCTTGTTTTTAATAAACTATAAAAAATATAACTTGTTTTGTTAAAGTCCACTTTCTGCGACCCTTTTTTGAATTTTAGAACAGTAACCCTGGTCAACAGAAGAGCCAGTGACTGTTCAATCATGAATAAAATTCCGCGTGAAATTTCCTCCTTTTCCAAATAGAATTTTTTGTCTTCCCTATTACTTGCTATTAGTTGGAATTGTTACCCGGGAAAATTTTCACGCAGAATTTTATTTATGATTGCCCTGATATAGTGCATAGCTCTCAGAGGCAATCGGAGAGCACACTGGTCAATTTTTATAAAACTCAGAAGTTGCTATTCCGTTGATATCGATGTGAGACCACAGCTTTCTTGCTACAGAAAAGTTAATAATAAAACCGTATCCATGATCGCATTACAGGGTCATATTGAAATGGTTGGATATTTCTCTGAAAAATTTTTCAGAGAACCATAAGAACTCAATTGTTCCGCGAGAAAGACTTACATTCATATCGTCGCTTCAGAATTTGCTTAGCCCATACGCCACAAAGTTGGAGTGGAGAAAAAGGGCAAAGACGTTTTACATGAAGTAGTAGAAGTTAATATTACTTTATTGTGCTGCTTTCACCACTTTTCTTGATTTATTTTCAAAAAGTAGCCTTTTGTGCTAAATACGTATACTTTACTGGTGTTATTAAAAATTTTGTTGTTTTGTTTATTTTTCTTGCTGTCTAGAGAAATAAGTCGATCGCTTAACGCTGACCACGAAGCCGCCGCCGTGATTCACACACCCCACACTCCCTTCTATGAGAAGGGTGAAGAGATGGAGTAACATGTTTTTTTTTACAAAAGCAAAATTCATTAATTTGAAGGCCTTCCAGAATCTTGGCGAAAGAAGCAAGAACAAAAAACATACCAAGCAATGACAACGCGTGTAAAAAAGATATGAGTTTGGAATGGAGCGAGCATGCCTTGTACATCCAAAAAAAAAGTAGCGTAGATGCCTTCTAGAACGCATCCTTACTACTTCCTGTTCCCGCTGGGCTTCTTTTTTCATTATTCATTTCTTATAGAAATGAAGCAAAACAAGAGTTAACTTTACTTCTTACGTTTTTGTATAAAAAATTTGATGCAATCGCCAAACAGTGGCGTGTACATCAAAACAATACTTATTAAACCTAAAAATAGTGGATATGGAGCAAAATGAATGCTTAATATCTCAGAAACCATAATAAATTTCGTGAAACGCGTTTTTGATTCAGAGAGAGGTTATTCAAAATATATACATATATTCCATACCTAACTAATTTTTTTTAAGAATGGTCGGTGGAGTAAAACTATTCTGGGGCGACGATATATTTCCGTGTTTCACTTATTAAAAATTTGAATTAGTTTTAAATGAGCAAATTTTTTCTTTCTTTATACAATATATTTGCATCAAATCTCCAGGTGTGGTTGACAACTTGTACTCATTAAACAAAACAAACTGGGGCTGCTGGCTACGTCAGCACTACTTTTCGAAGAAAAAAAAATAACAACCAAAGATATTTGTAATCTTTGCTCATCAATCTATATTGAAAATTAGTCTTTTGTTCTAATACAGACACTCATCTCATACATATTGTTGATGCATACTTTAAATACAACAAAATTGCAGCAGTGTAGTGTATCTCATTTTTCATTGTTATTATTATTTCAATACTCTTTGTTCTACTGGCAACATGTGACAATGCTACAAACTCATGTGTTTTTAGCTGCCCCACCTTTTTCCATAGTTTTAGAGAATTTTATAAAAATAATATTAATAAACAGCAATAGATCATTTAGTCAAGTATTTCATCAGGAATGTTTTTATATTAAAAATGATGAAAAATTGCACAATGATTGCTTTTTAATGGGTTGGCACAGCTAACAAATAATGCAATATCTGCACTTCGTCAAAAATAAAAGCATGAAGAAATTCCGCCATAATTTAGCTGGGAGGTTTCTTTTAGCGTGTAATTTGTAAATATGTACAAGGATTTAAAGAAAATGTGCTTACACCATCAAAATAATTGCAGTTAGTTGAAAAGAAAAACATAATAACTTTTCTCATTAAATTTTAATTGGCCAATTCACAAGGTGTGATTTTATGTCGTATGCTCATAATGTTTTAAATAATTTCCACATGATATTTTTTTTGCCTTCAAACAAAAATTGTAGTGCATTGTGACAATATGACACAATAGAACATTTTGTGAACTGGCCAAATAATTTTAACATGTAAATTTATTGCCAAATGGTGAAATGATTATTCTTCAAAGTTAACTTTAATTTAAATTTAAATTTAAATTAAATTTTAATCATGGAACACTAAATGCATCGTGAAAAATGTTGAAAATTTGCTATGTACTCGTGTAGCATCAAAATAGGGCTTGAAAAAGGACAGATAGTCCCAATCAAAAGCTTCAGAAAAAATTTAAAAAAAGCTCTTTTATGAAATTATACTGTAGAGTCCACAGTGTAGACCCTTTTAAAAACTCGTATATAGCGATGGCTGATGATGTTACTGAGGAAAAAAAAGTTAAATTTTGTTTCTAAACTAAACATCTTATTTCTCAACATTCTCAAGGCCTCATAAAGCCTAGATCCCATTATCGGCACAATGTACCGATTTTCGTCGGCTCACTGAACTAAAGTCATAAGTAATAAGCTAAATTAGCCTTACTTCTCAACTAATTAAAATATAAGAACATTATTGCACCACATATAGACTTATTCCGGAATTAATTGAGAAATAAGGCCATTTTGTTTATGGCAGAGAGCCGACGAAAATTGGTACATTGTGTCGGTTTAGTCTTTACTTTCTGTTGCTTTTCTGTGCTGTGCCGTTCTGTTGCTAAATTTTCTGTAATAACTTATCAGCTGTTTCTGACACAACAAAAAATTAACGATGAGTTTTGCATCGTCCATTGTTTTGTTTCAATATATAGTTTTATGTTTTTCATTTCTTAAGCTTGCAAAAATTAGATTTTTGAAATTCTAAACGCATAATGACAGTTCGTTTCAAAATGTTTTCATGTATTTTGCAATCACTTAAGTGCCACTCACACTATCATACATGTATAAAGACTTTCATCACATTTTACGAGAAAGAAATCTAAAGACATTTGTTTGGACTGTCAAAAACTCTTAACGTAACGTAGAAAGCAAACAGCTGTTGAGGATTAACATGCGCCTACATTAATCGTTTACTTCCGACGGCAGAGCAGTTTCATGAAAGTTGTGATCTTGCCGGCCTTTGAAAATAGACGGTGGTCAAAGTAGTTAATTTAAATAATATAAAGAAAATGAAAATTCGATAATTTCGCTAATTTTCAGACAATGCTTACACGAAAAATATTTCAATACGATAACCATATTCAATATTTATAGCCGGTTTAAGACGGAGAGATATGTCATAAACGACGGCACAGCATCGGCGTCGAAACAGACGACTTGTCAGTTTGCTTATTATTGATTTTGTAATAATGCAACTCTAATCAGATGAAAAGTATAATCGTTTAAAAAAAATTTTAAAAAAGGTCAAGTCTTATGGGATGTCAAATTCTTATCGTACTATTTACCATTTTTCATGACATTTTGCATTCACAATATCGCACTTGCACGTATTATTTGAATTTTTGACATGTATTAATACAAAGTATAATAGTCTGAGTGGCCCTTAAAGCCGCGTTCAGACTATTATACAAGTATTAATACTTTCATCACATTTTACGATACAAAAATCTAAATACATTCGTTGCGACTGTCAAAAAAATCTAACGAAATCACATATTGTGTTCAGACCATGACACTTCAAATAAAATTTCTAATACAAGCAGAAAACAGCTGTTCAATGAAAATGTCTGTGCTATTCATTAACTAGCGGCGGCAAAGCGGTTTCATCTAGACGGGCACGTGCCGGCACTTGAAAAAATTTAGAAGTTAAAAATATTCTATGTAAATAACAGAAAAAATTTAAGACAAGATATTACAAAAACGTTAAAAAATTACATCAACGAAATATACTTCCATACGATTCACTTATTCAAAATTTTGAGCCGATATACATATGACAAAACATTACATCAATGGCGACACGCTATCGGCGGCGAAACAGCCGACTTGGAAATTTGGTTTGTGTGAAAATGCAACTCTGATCTAATGAAAAGTATTATCGTTTAGAAAATTTTCTAAAACCGAAAAAGTCTTATGGGATGTCAAAATTTTTATCATATTATTTGCCACTTTGATGACATTTTGCGTTTAGACTATCACACTTTCACGTATTATTTGAATTTTTGATAAGTATAAATACAAAGTATAATAGTCTGAACGCGCCTTAAGAGATACTTAACCAGTTTTTGATTTTCACAGATTGAAGCGCAACAGAACAGAACGGATCAGCAAAACTTGCGACTTGTATAAGATTTTTGTAAACAAATAAGAGTGAACTGTTTCGTAACAGAACAGAAATTATTAGCTTTTGAGGGGATGTTGTGGTGATTATAATCAATAGGAGAAATACTTAAAACAAGTTCTTGAATTCAGCTGGCTTATGATGTTATTACAACAAGCCTTTCATGCTAGGGTGCTAAGCAATAGTTGACATAAATATGTATATTTTCACGCAATTCAGTGGTCCATACACGAGTATTTATAATGTTCTTGACTTAAAATATTTGAAAAATATAATCACCTAATAATTGGAATTTTTGTTTCCATGAAATTCTTATTCACCTCAAAGTTTAAAATGCTATCGTGAATCTCCCGTGGAAGTTTTTCCCAGCTGCCAGTCTCAGTGAATGAAAAAAAAAACAGGGAAGAAGATTTGTGGAGCTTAAAAATTAACTGAAAATTAAAAAAGAAGTTCAAATAAAATGTTTTTAAGTGTAAAATTTAGTTTTCCATTATTCTAGGGGCAGTGGGAAAAATTCCTGTAGAATACAATCACCATAAAAATTAACTGCATGTGAACCAAAAAGATTCATAAAAAATTGAACATTATTTACCGATCTGGTTATAAAAATAAGTATTCATAAACTTTAATGTTTAATTAGAAGGAATGTATTGAAATTACGCTAAGAATGAATTTCGTTCGTCTGCAAAAATAACTTCAGAAAAAAACAGCAGGAAAAGTGAAGAAATCCCCATGAAAAATATCATCCATGAGAAGATGAATAAAAAAAGGGAAAACATTTCTAGGGAAAAATTATTAACGATTGCAATTTTGTGAAAAGGGGAAACATTTTGAGGGGAAAAAGGTTCACGACAAAAGTGAACATTTCTCCTTTACCACCCTAACAAAATATATAGCCACAAAAAAGCCCACTTAAAATTATATAAATAGTTTTAACTTCAAAAACAAAAATTTTTTTTTCTATCATCGTAGGGGGTGATTGGCACAATTTTTTTTCGGCCCACTGCACACTGGTTGAAATAACTGATCTAGCGGCGCTTAAGTCAAAAACTAAATGTTTAAAATCGATAAATGTTTTGCATTGTATCGATTACCGATACTTTTCTGAGCAACTCTGCATTTTTACTTTTATTTTGCTTTAATATTCGCTCAGCTGTTAGCTGTCAAATACAAGATTTGCTGCAGCACGTGCATTTAAGGAATTTGGCGCCTAATTACTCATTACGTGTTTTTTGTCACCTTTAAGTCAATTGTTTATCAATTTTGAGCCTAAAAGTTGTAATTGAAAGACAAAGGTATGTGTTAACTAAAAAATAAATGTTTGTGACCTTTGTGTGTCTAGTTTAGTAGTAGTGAATTGTAGAAGTTGGCATTTGTGATAGGGTGTTTAAAGTGTTATATGCTATTGTATGATGGAGTGCAACTTTTGGGATTCGATCGTGTTCGGTATAATTCTTTTTTTGTTTATTAATTTGGAGTATTGTTGTTGTGAATCGTCCAATATGACATGCCAGTTCGCGCAATGTAATTGGTTAATTAATTTTTTAGGCGCAATGAATGTTTAAGCCTATTATTTCCAACATAACTGTACCTATATATACATATGTCGTTTTATTAAGAATATATAGCACTGAAATAAATAAAAATTGTTGTTTAGCCCAAAAGAATGTGAAACATTAAATATATCAACTTTATAATGTTAATAAAAAATATGGTAAATATGAAAAAAAAATTGCAACTTTCACAAAAAAATTTTTTTTTAATATATTTAAAAAAAATTTTTTTTTGTTTAACATTGTAGCTTAATCTATTTTTAACTAAAAAAAAATATTACACAAACGAAAAAAATTTCCCTAAGCGCTATTAATTACATTCCGCTGAATGCGCCTTTTCGACCACTGTGCACTGTAGTGTACTCCCATTATACTCAAGAGATAAAAACGCCCAAGTATTCATGAATTCCTCCACACATAGAATAAAGTAAGAAAGTAAGAAGATGACTTCATTAATTACTTAACATCAAAGAAAAACGAAGATAATGCAACACATAACATGTGTTCGTTGATTTTTGCATTAATTATTCTATTTAAATTCTTTTGAAATTTCCATTCCGATATGGATGGTTTCGTATGCAAAACTCGTATTAATTTGTTGTCAGCTGGGCGTGTCATATTTAATTTAGTTGAATCTAAACAGTTGTTAAAAAAATAAATAATAATTTTACATTTTTTATAAAATTTGACCTAAATTTTCAATTTCTATATTCTAAAAACAGCGTTTTATAGAATTTGTTTGTCCGTCTTCACTCGTGCACACACAGTGTTGTCACCCAGTAACACACCAACAGCAAGCAGCATGCACTACACGACAACTGCAACATAAAGTTGTTGGAAACATTTATGCATGAACCCGGCTAGCCAAGAGCTGTTTAATACGCGATAGTGATTAATATACAACTCCTAAATCAATCTCCCGACAATTATTTGGAGAGTAATAGTGTACACTTTATGTTTAACTCTCTCTTATAAATCTTGCAATGTTTAATCGACGATACTTTTAGCTAAAATATTTTTGTTCTCTTTAATATTCTTGTTTACTGTTGTAGATTAATTTCTTATTCTTTTAATTAATTATTAATAATCTTATTCTTTTAATTAATTGAATTTTTCATAGATAATTGCTATGAAAAGTTTTGCAATGTAATGACTCTGTTGTTCACATATCGCTACTGCAGCATTTTGTGCTCGCCAAAGATAAAATCGATAGAAGTTTAAAAAGCATTCATTATATTAAATTTTGCATTCTTCTCTTTTGACTTTTGAAATTATGTATTTGCAAGTTTAAGAAAGAATTCTAACTTTCCCTTTTTAAAATAGGATTTAATAAACAAATAAAAAGTTTTTATAAATTTAATTTGTTTTCTTTCATATTTAACTCGCAAAATAAAAAGCCTGCTGAGTATTGTACGATTCCTCAAACCGTTATCGAATGATTATTTTACAACTCTCATATAAGATTAACATTGACGTGCCTCATTCGATTCCTAATGTTCTTTTTAAAAAAATTTTGTAAGCTAATCTCTAAAGAAACCTCAAATGATTGAAACTACGACTAATGAAAGCGCCTTCCACGGCTCTTGTATATGAATCGACTACATGTAACAGTTTCTCCCGTTCGAAGCATCTTCCACGATTAAAATATGAGCTGGCCTGCGATTATAAATGCTCTGCATACGATTCGCAATAGACTCCTCTGCGATTGAAAAGGCTAGCTGGGAATAAATACACACATACACACATACATACATATTTATGTATGCATAATGATGTTGTTGTTATTGCACTTGCTACCAGTCATTGAAATTTTGTTGTAAATGCATTTCTGTAACCGTGTCACGCAGTCGCAGTTATAATCACTCATTTACATATGAATGCGTGTTTGTTTGTCACAGTGTTAGTAGTGTGGCAATCTAATTCAAACACACTTGTTGTTACTAATGTTGTTTTTGTCGACTGGCTTGGAAAATATTGCATCTACTGTAGGTTGTACGTTTATGACGACTCCGTATGAGGTGGCGTTAGCGGTGGTGGTTGCCGGCAACAAGTTTTCACTAGTTCAATGTAATTTATTTATAAACTTTTTTTTGCTTGTTTATTTACTTTTTATTTTATATTTTAATATTTTTTTGTTTGTGTTTGCACAATTTTACACACATGCATTATATTTGTTCTGTACATTGTTTGCAAGAGTATTTTAAGTTATTGTTTAAGTTTGTTGGGTTAATAGACTTGAAACAAAAATTAACACATACCTTTAATGAATTTAAGCTTTGCTCTAATAGGGTTAAAATAAAAAGAAAAAAAAATATTCATATTTAAATATGGCAACTACAACTTTCATTTCTACTTGTACCATAAAGCAGAATAGAAAGTAAAAATGCATGCATACATATTATGTATAATTAAATTAATACTATCCAGTCAGGCTGGCAACACTCTTTAAGATCATGTTCAATTTTGCCACTTATGCTAACTTCATGCCAGTTTCTTTTTATACATAGGACCCATACATAATATAATATAGGGTGTTTTTTTAGAGGTATAGAACTTCGAATTGAAATAAAACACAAGAAAATCGTTTTAATGTCCATCAATTTGGCTTTATTGGAAGGATAATTTTATGCCATTAACGTTTAAATATGATTTCGGGCATGTGGCCGCCGCGGCTGGCTCGAATAAAGCCAATTCTACAGGCAATTCTACAGGTCCAATTTTCAACCACTTTTTCGAGCATATGGGGCCGTATGTTGGCAATAACGCCACGAATGTTGGCTTCCAAGTCCCCTAACGTTTCTGGTTTGTTGGCGTAGACGAGCGACTTCACATATCCCTAAAGAAAATAATCCAATGGTGTCAAATCACACGATCTTGGTGGCCAATTGACCGGTTAACCGAATTAATTGCTCTGATGGACGATTATGTCGACCATAAAATGGACGGAGCTTGCGGTAAACTTCGCGAACTGAACCATTATTTTCGAAATAAATTTGCACGATTTGCAAGCGTTGTTCTTTTGTCAACCTGTTCATAATGAAATGGCAAACCAAACTAAATATTAATCACTTGACAGCTGACAAAATGGCCGCCAGTTAAAAAAGTGATGCCAACTTAAAGTTCTATACCTCAATAAAAAACACCCTATACATAGTCGTTATTATTTTACGTTGAATGTTAACATCAACGCCATCTTGTATGCTTGTGTGTTTATCTATTTATGTCCTTTAGCTAATAAATTCTGGTTCATACTTCCTGTTTACCAAATGTTTCCATGAAAACATTTGTATTAGGTTTGTTCACGCAAATTTTAGTAACAATATGTGGACATACACATATCATAATTCTGAAAAATTTTTCAATAAATGTGAAAGGTCACCTCGTCACTTAGAAATAAAATACAATAAATGACCCATACTTTTCCAGAAACTTTCCTCACCACTTGGAAAAAGAACTTTATAAATTAAACATATGCATGAAACTAAATAATGATGTTCATGAAACTTTCGCTATAATTTTTCTATTCGTTTCATTCTATTTGATACAGATGAATAACTATGAAACAAGCACAATGAACACTCAATAGTTAAGAACGCAGTAAAATGATATTGGTTTGTTTACTAATACAAGAGCATACTAACATTTACAAATGTGAAACAGAACATGTGTTGAGTATATCTCGATTAAGTTCATGCAAAAACAATATGCTTTTAAAGATCAGTGTTGCCAGTTGTAGAAAAAGGGAAAATACTAGAATAATCGCCGCAAAGGAAGTTAAAAAATTTTAACGAGCTCTAAATTAAATTCAGTTTTTATTAGTGGTAGTTATCTGCAACTTCGGTAAAATATAATAAAAGTAATATATTAAAATAGTTTAAAGATTTATATTATTTAAAAATGCAAATGAAAAATTAAAATATGTATTACTAATATGTATGGTATATATGTACTTAGTTATGTATGTACATATGTGTAAAAGTTAAAACTTTAATTTAAAAGTGAAACCTCCCAGCAAAAAATTACACCATTACATTACCATCAGAACTAGTTGCCATATAATGACTTACTTTTCTGATTGCCAAATTTGATTACACGCTTACAAAACATATTAAATAAAATTTAAAAAAATTATATAGAAGTTGATTAATGGAAAGAATGATTTTTTCAGATTTCATAGATTACGTGAATATGTTGCCAAATAAAAAATTTAAGAAGTTCTCAAGAATCGATTATTTTAGTCTCACGCCTTGTTAAAATCATTAAGTTGGTAATCCAGTAGGGAAGAGCTTCCACCAAAAATGCTTAATTCCAAACCCGATTACCTTTTTTGAAATTTTTTGCTGAGTTATTACACATGTGCGACGCATACAAAAAATTCCATGACTTCTCTATATTGGCAACGTATTAATAACAAAAGATGAAATGAGAGAAAGCAGCATGAAACAAAAGTCGTTTCAATGAACAATCTCTTTGTGTTAACAGTATGAAGCGAAATGTTTTCACTCACAGTATGATAAAAGCAACAGTTTGTTCAGCATTAACATATTTATTCGAAGTTGGGCTTTACTAAACAAAAATTTCAGTAGTTTCATGGATGGAATTGTTCATGCTACTCTATATTATAAATCAATCAGTTTCGCAAAAGATTTAAAAAAAATGGACATGCGAATAAATCTCAAAACCTTCAAGTAGGCAAATGAAAATCTTGCCACATAAAAGCCTGCCTCTAGCCATTTCACATATTACCTATCTCTTATCTTAAGAACCTGCTCATATCTCTGCATGCATAGCTGGTCTGCAATTTGTTGTGCCTACATAATAGTATATACATACATTGTACATTTTGATGAAAACGTCAAATACGAATAACTTTTTGCCATTATGTATGTATGTACACATTAAGTTTCATACTTTAATGCGAAATGTTTTTGTAATATTTTTTAAAATTAATTTTTCATTTTATTTCAGTAGTAACAAAGTGAACAAGTAGCTTAATTATATAAATCTTATGAAACTGGCTAAATTTAATAGTAAAAAAATTTTTCAATTTTTATGTTAAATTTCCATTAACAACTTTACAAACTTGTAATTAATATTTTGAGTTTTTTTTGCAAAAAAAAAAAAAATAGGAGCAAAAAACTTGCCATTGCAACTTTATTATTTCATTCGTAAAAAACAATATTGTATATTTTAGACAAGTTTTTATTTCTTGGGCGAATCGAAACTAATCAATTCATAATTTTCTTTGCAAACATACTTATTTACATACGAGGTTTGTTCAAAACGTATCTTGAATTTTGAATTTTCGCGGGTTACGTATATTCGAATTTTGATTTTTTTTGTGGCGTTATGTTGGTACTCATGTCTCTCACTTATGTAGACAATTTCGGCCATTTTGAATGTTCAGTTAATTGTTGACAGCTGCTTTGCTTGCACGTGTTTAAAAAAATGGAACAAAGAACCTGTATCAAATTTTGTGTGAAAAAAGAAATTAAGTTCGCGAATGCATTCCGAATGTTGATTGTGGCATACGGAGAAGCTACCTTGGACCGAAGCAACGTTTATCTGTAAGTACAAAATGTTTTCAAAAGGCCGAGAAGATGTGAACGACGAAGAGCGTGCCGGACGCCTGAGCACTTCAAAAACAGACGAAAAAATTGATGAAGTGAAGAAAATGGTATTGGCCAATCGTCGAATCACCATTATAGAAGTTGCTGAGGACCTAGACATATCGATTGGCTCGCGCCATTCGATTGTTATCAATGATTTTGGCATGAGACGGGTCACCGCGAAATTCGTACCAAAATTGCTAAATTTCGACCAAAAAGCATCTCATGAACATTGCTAATGAGCTGTTGGACTCTGTCCACGACGACCCAAATTTGCTCCAGAGGGTCATAACTGGTGACGAATCGTGGGTTTATGGTTATGACGTGGAAACCAAAGCTCAATCATCTCAAAGGAAGCTGCCGCACGAACCAAGATAAAAATCGAAGACGAGCCAAAACACGTGCAAGCAAAGCAGCTGTCAACAATTAACTGAACATTCGAAATGGCTGAAATTGTCGGCATAAGTGAGAGATATGAGTACCAACATAACGCCACAAAAAAATCAAAATTCAAATATACATACGTAACCCGCGAAAATTTAAAATTCGCGATACATTTTGAACAAACCTCGTACTCGTATTTTTGTTGCAACGTTGTGTGTTTCGAGACGCATGGATGAATGAATGGGTGGTTGGATAAGACAAGATGCATGGCAATTTTTGTTGCAATTGCTTATATTAACACATAATTCATTTAAAGACAAGTTGTTTGTTTGTAAACTGTCTTAGAGAAGTAATAGAAAAAAAAACTAAACGCTTAAATACCCTGCAGGAAATGCGAATTGAATTACTAGTGACATTGTCAGTAGTACTACTGACCAGATGTACCCCAGCCAATGTAATCATCTATTGACATTTAACATTAGCTTGTCATTGAAAATCCACCACTAGACTGTAGCACTGCTGACTAAGTAATTCCTTTGGGACCACATGGAAACATTGGCACCAAAAATTCACTAGTAAATTTTAGGGGCTCTAGTCTACAATATCTATATTTCCTCGCTCGATGTCAATAGTAAAATTCTAGTGATTTACTAGTGACATTGTCAATAGTACTACTGTGTATCCCAGCCAATGCAATCGTCTATTGACATATAACATATCGTTGTCATTGGAAATCTACCAGTAGACTTTAGCACTATTCTTTTACGACCATATAGTGACATTTGAACCAAAGTTTCGCTAGTACATTTTAGTGACTCGTCTGCAATTTTATAAGAGTTGGGGCAACAAACGTACAGTGCTCCGACCGAAGTCTAAGCACCGCTTCAAAAAGTTCCATATGTATTTTTTTAACATTATTGCACAGCATAATAAAAAAGAAAAACAATCTATTGATGCGTTCATATACAATGTCACCAGAAATACACTAGAACTGTTGTCTCTAACGTATCTCTACTCGCGCATAAAAGGAAAGTTGTCGACATTTCAGCTGGTGAAATTGTCGCTAGAGCAAAGAGTGTGGACATAGAGACATATGGTTCTAGGCTGACTAGAAGGTAAACTGTGTGACAGTTGTGTGTGAGTGTGTCTATACAATACATATGTACGTGTGTAATCAAGTAATTGTAGTGATTTTTAATTAAAAATCGAAAGTAAACTAGTGGGTTTTTCTTCTTAATAATCTATGTTAGTACTTGGCATAGCAATTGAATGAGTATACTTATAATTGGCTCAATCAATTATACTTGCATCCGCTGTTGTTGAAGTGATGATTAGAAGGATGTACAGTTAAGTTGTTTAAATTGTTTATTCAACCATTTAAAAGTCAATTAAAAATCATGATGAAGGCTGTAGAACAAGACCGTTAGTAACATTTGCAGGTTTTTATAGAATAGAAGTAAATTAAAAACAATAATGCAATGTGTATGTACATATACATATAGAAAACGATTGACCATCAATGGCACTTGCCGGTAAGCGCCTCCCCAGCGTGGTGGAAGACTATAAATTTTCATCAATTGCAAATTTTTCAGTCCAAAAAAACTTAGTAGTGCAGAATTTAAAAAAAAGTGCTAATAAGCATGCAACTTCTAAAGTACTATATGAATTTACCTGAAAATTAGCCGCTACGAAACAAGGCCTAAGGAAATAACCCCCAAATAAGAAAAGAAATAAAGCATAATAAAATAAAACCCAAAAAAAATTAAATAAGGCTGAAAAAAAAATTTATGAAAAAACACTCAATACGAATGAAATAAAGGCCAATTAAAAAATTCAAATAAAACCAAACTCAAGGTGAAATAAAGCCCAAAAAAAATTAAATAAAACCCAGCCAATCTCAAGATGAAATAAAGCGCAAATTAAATGAAATAAAGCCTAATTAAAATTTCTTGTAATTTTATTGGGCCTTGTTTCATTTTCTTATTTGGGCGTTATTTCCTTGGGCTTTATTTCATAGTACCGAAATTAAAATAATTGTAGAGGAGTCAATTTTTTTTTTTTTGTTTTGACATGTACCCTATATTGGGCAGTGATCGGAAATTTTCATTTTAAATTTTAAGCTAGTTTTTTTTAGCTTTTTTTAAATCCACGAACGAAATTATTTGATATGGAATGTTGGCATTGCTTCTGCTTTAAATGTAGCCATCGTGGCAATACCCACAAAAAAGATTGTTTGGAAAATGGTTAGGCCGATAAAATATTAGTTGACGCTATAAATTTTCTATGAATCCAAAAAATAATCCATATTCATTAACATAAAAGCACAATTATAACAATGGTATGATTCTGACAATTCTTAAGTTGATTAGATCAACTGATCGAATTCACAAATAATAATATTTTTGAAAATCACAAAAGCAAAATAAACGTAGTAGGACTAGAAACTTACACAAAACCCAGCAAATAATTTTTATTCGATATGAATCGTATTTTATTTTTCTACACCTTTATACAATTGGAAATCCAATGGATAACAATAAAAATATTTATAAGGCAAAATGACAAATAAAACCTTAATTAAACATTAAAAGAAATTTATTATTCGACATATTATCATAATAACATTATAAGTGAAATTTATTTGCTGGTGGTTAAGCGATGTCTATATGCATTTCATTGTTGCTTTAACAAATCGTCAGTAGAATTTTCAAATAGTTTTTGGAAGTCTGTGCATAAGATACGAGGTTTGTGACTGTTCAAAATGTGTGTCTACTGACGATTTGTTAAAGCAACAATTAAATGCATATAGACATCACAATTTCACTCATGGTAAGAACAGCAACCAAAAAACAAATGTGGGTTACATCACTTCTGCGCTGACAGCCTCATTTCTTCGGGTTGTTACTGGTTTGCCGCACAGATATTAAGAATACATTATTGATGCGGCAAACCAAACGATTTGTAAATGGCAAATGACACTTCAGATGGCAGATATTTAACAGCGGTTTTGAAACCACTAAATTGATAAGGCTGTATTTCGATTAGTGGGTGGTAAGTCGATTATGAATATCGACTTGTAAATTTCTGCTGGATTTATTACAATTTGCAAATAGTTTCCGGTCGAAAGTGTTTTTTTTTTGTTTGTTTTTTAAATAAAGAGGTAGAATTGGTTAGCTTCTTATGATCGGTAGATTTCTTTTTAAAAATAAAACAAAAAATTTCTGCAAATCGCTCTATAGCTCTTTTTTTAACCTACATAAATTTATTTATTTTGTTTCTTGATTTGTCACGGTCGGCGTTTGAAAATAGTATGAGATGTCTTCACCTACATTTCTACTTTGCACAGGTTTATTACAAACGAATAGAAAACCAATTTGGTAATAAACTAAAAGCAAACAGTAAGTACTTAAACGGATAATGTGTAGGCGCTAAATTACCAAATAAATAATAGATTTTATCTTTATTTTTGTTGCGGTTATTTCAGTCAATTATTTAACAAATAAACAAAAAAATGTCAATGTAAACAAATTAAAATTAATAGTTTTTTTCTTCTTATTTCTAGCGGTTGGTAGAAGTTTACAATGTTTAAGTGTTTAATTTACTGGCAATAAATCTTGAATTGTTGTTGCTGATAGATTTACGATGGTCACTAGTGTAAGGTCGAGTACACATATGACACTTCTTGTGTTGTCAGTTTCAAAATGTGTGCAACGCCGTTCACATTATGTTTTTATATGGAAAGCAATGTCACACAACGAAAATGATCAGAAATGACAAACATTGCCACCATTATGCACTATTACGATGTCACAAAATGCCATAATGAGTACTCGACATAAGTCTAATTGTGAAAATCTGTATATTTATTTTTTTTAAATGTTACTCTTTATGGTCTACCTAAGAGAACTGTTATGGCTCAATTATGGAGGGCAACTGAACCTTAGCTGCGTTGCCAGGTGCGAAAATGTTATTGCATATGGCAACTTTCTAAAAGGTGATACAATTAAAATAAAAAAATAAAATTCTCCCTGCGAAGGCGAAAAATATGCTTTACAGCTAAAATAAAAGTAATTGGTAGTTAAAAATTATTTCCAGCAATAATCTATAGAATCTATTAGACCGCACTAATAGATTCTACATTTTGTACTTTATTCTCTTCATTGAAAAATAATTCCACTGAACTAATGGCGAGTACACACTATGGTGTGTATTAGTGACAACGTTTGTCATTTCCGATTTTTCGTTGTGTGGCATTACCTCACAAACTGTTTACGCATCTGATGTAGACAGTTGTGGGAATAAGTTGGCATTATTGCAGACACAAAAACAAAATGCCAGCGTGTTGACATTTTGATACATTGAGTACACACCGAAAGAACAATTATGGAAAATGGAAAAGTATAGAAGCGTGTGAGAAAAATTCAAGCGTTCTGGACGCATGACATGACACAGCAAATTTAGCTTGTGGAGATTCGTCAGGCTGTATAGAATCATCTACATACATATGTAGAATTTATAGGAATAGAAATGCAAAGGAAATTGCATGGGCAGAAATTTCGGTGGAATTACTGCTTCTGAAAATACTGCTTCCGTAAACTGGAATGCAGAGTACAATTGAATGCTTTGGTGGCGTATCACTTTCTTTGCTGTTTTTTAGATTGTCTTAATTTTTTTCTTACTATTGCCAAACATACGGTGGCACTAGCCAATTGAGTAATTTTGCAATTATCCATTTGTATAAATATTTATTAACAAACCATACGAAAAAACAAGTCTCGCAATTGTTAAAACACATGGTACTGAATATCATTATATCAAAATTGTTGATGTAGCCAATGCTGCCGTAATTTAGGTATGGAACACTTTCCTGTCACAACGACACAACAAAATTATGTATTATCGAAAAACTTGATGGGAAAGGCATTATTGCACACATTTGAAAATGACAACACAAGAAATGCCAGATGTAAACTCAGCCTAACCAAAAAGTATGTAAGCAGGTTTTAAAGCACTTTTACTTAAGAATTTTATTTTTATAGAGTGTTTTTTTATTGAGGTATAGAAGTTTAAGTTGGCATCACTTTTTTAACTGGCGGCCATTTTGTCAGCTGTCAAGTGATTAATATTTAGTTTGGTTTGCCATTTCATCATGAACAGGTTGACAAAAGAACAACGCTTGCAAATCGTGCAAATTGATTTCGAAAATAATGGTTCAGTTCGCGAAGTTTACCGCAAGCTCCGTCCATTTTATGGTCGACATAATCGTCCATCAGAGCAATTAATTCGGTTAACCGGTCAATTGGCCACCAAGATCGTGTGATTTGACACCATTGGATTATTTTCTTTGGGGATATGTGAAGTCGCTCGTCTACGCCAACAAACCAGAAACTTTAGGGGACTTGGAAGCCAACATTCGTGGCGTTATTGCCAACATACGGCCCCATATGCTCGAAAAAGTGGTTGAAAATTGGACCTGTAGAATTGGCTTTATTCGAGCCAGCCGCGGCGGCCACATGCCCGAAATCATATTTAAACGTTAATGGCATAAAATTATCCTTCCAATAAAGCCAAATTGATGGACATTAAAACGATTTTCTTGTGTTTTATTTCAATTCGAAGTTCTATACCTCTAAAAAAACACCCTTTATCAAAATGTTCAATGTGCCCAAGTGTGTAACTGAGAAAATATTTAGATATGATTTACAAAAGTGGATGGCGCTTGCTGCTTGCTTTTGTTTTGGGTGTTAAAAGTAAATTACCGGAGAATTACAGGATATTTTTGCTACTTTTTTCTTCTATAATTTTCTATCCCTGTTTCGATTTGTTTTTATGGTTTTGCCTTAAATCTGTAATTATGATTTAAAAAAAAAACAAATCCAGATACTTTTTGTTTGGAGTTGCAATTTTGTAATTTTTAGTGTGTCTGCGATTTTCATTAAGAACGGTTGTGCTGTCTTTCGAGTGCATAATAAACATTTGAAAACTACTTATAACCAAGTTATACGTACATATTATTAAATTAAAATAATTGATTAAAAAAAAGTATTTTAGTGTGTTAAGACCAGTGTTGCCAGAACTTGGTCAGCAAGAAGTGCTAGATTTCGCTGAAAAATTGCCAAAAAGTGCTTAAAATGTGCCAACAAAATTGTAATACAACAACATTTTATTTTGGCTTAATAAGCTTAATGGAGGTATTTTATTGTACTTTTAAAGGTAAACTATTTCAAAGCACCTTTCGTTTTAAACAGAAGATTTTTTTTATAGTTTTTTTGGAATTATACAAAGAAAAATTAAAAATAGAAAATATACATTTTTTATATGGGTAATTACTGCTTAAAAATAAATAAAAAAATGCGAAAATAAATGTGCTATGGGCTAAAACAATTTTTTTTGGTGGTAAATAATTTAAAAATATGCTAACTCTAGCGCTAAAAGTACAAAATTGTCAGCAATGGTTAAGACGTTCAATATGTACAAAAAAAGTAAAAATAACAAAATAAGTGTATTTAGTGAATAGTGTTTTAATATAATCAGAAAATTGTTTTTATAAAATTATCAATTTTAAAGAAAATCTCTGTTGTTTATATTTCGTATACTTTTACTTAATACAGGGTGTTCTAATAAGACATTTCATTATGATTAGCCCGCGATTCTCATTAATTATTGATGAGTGCTATAATCTTTAAATTCTAAATGTACATATGTGCACTCCTATATGCGCTGAGTTTTCGTTTGGCTCTATAAAAACTGCTAAATAAAAATAAAAGTCAAAAAGAAAACAGTTTTAATACTTCTGTAAAAATAATCTCATTAAATTGTAAAGTGTCTGGTCACGATTTGTGTATTTAGCATTACAATGAGATTAAATAAGAAAAAAATACATGAATACAAAATGCAACTGAATGTAATGAAATGAATCTTATGCTTATGAAAACATTACACAATAGACAAAGCCCAGAAGACTACATAGGCGAAAGACATGCAGACAAAAACGAGTTCTTACATGGAAGTGATTTTCCTATTTCTGTATGATAATTATAATATAATAGAACTCAAAGCAAGGAAAGTAAAGAAGTTGAGGAAGAATTTAAAGCTCTCTACGAAACAGCTAAATATTTAATACTAGCAGGCTTCTTTACGCTTTTCCGTTTGATTAAAAGCTTATAATTTTTTTTGCCCTTCGCCCGAGTTCTAGCTTTGCCTCGTAGAAGGTAATTCCAAAGAATCAAGGCAGCTCCCATTAATTTCTTATTGCTTACGCGATGAATTTTAAATCAACAATTAAAAAGAAAATAATATAGGGTCCGCCAGATAACTTTTTTTTTTGAAAACAGGGCTCAAAACATCGAGTGTAGCTTCGGCTGTGTGGCACGTAGCGCCGTCCTGTTGAAACCAAATGTTGCCAATATCCTCCTCTTCAATTTTTGTGAACAAAAATTCGTTCAACATGGCCCGATAACGATCGCCATTGACTGTAACGGCCACTCCTTGCTCATTGCCCGAATTATGCCTCTGGACCAAAATCCGTTTTGGGTGCGTCGGCTTTTCAATGTATGCGCGCGGGTTTTCTGTGCCCCAAATGCAACAATTTTGCTTGTTCACATACCCGCCAAGATCAAAATGAGCTTCATCTGAAAAGATGATTTTTTTTGGCAAAATCGGCATCTTCTGTAAGTCGATCGGAGGCAATATTTCCCAGCGTTGTTCAAGCGTATACACAACCATATTCGTTCAGCGGAGGTATAAAACTAATTATCTGTCAAATCAGACATGAGCTAAGTGTTACCATTCACGAAATAAGCACTAGTTGAAAAAAAACGTTAGATGGCGGACCCTTTAGTAAGCGTAATAGAACCAATACAGGGTGGAAAAATTTAAGGTTAGAAAGTAAATTGGCTTAAAAGACACTTTTTTTTTGACAAATTCAGTTGTATTGATAAAAATGTAAAGTAGAAATATGAAAAATAGTAATGGAATATGATGTCTGGTAAATGTCCACCTCTAGCACGTCGGCAGGCGTTCGCTTTTTTCACAAAAATATTTAACCACATTTTTGAACAAAGCTTCGCTTATCTCTTCAATGCAGCGCTGAATTTCATCTTTCAGAGCGTCAGTTTTTTATGGTTTGTTCACGTAAACCAGATCTTTCAAATGGTTCCAAAGAAAGTAATCCAGCGTCGTTAAATCACAAGAACGAGGTGACCAATTGACATTGCCAAATCGAGAAACTGCGCGACCGAGAAATTTCTCATACAATAACTGAATTGCTTGGCCGGCTGTGTGACTTGTGGCGCCGTCTTGCTAAAACCAAAGGTCACTGATGTCAACATGAGCCAATTGTGTTCCACAAAAAATCGGTTATCATGGTTTGGTAGCGCAGAAAATTCACGGTGACGGCATTTCTTTGCTCATCTTCGAAAAAATACGGGCCGATGATGCCGCCTGACCACAAACCGCACCATACGGCCACTTTCTTTGGATGTAATGGTTTTTCGAGGACTGTTTGTGGATTTTGTGATATTGTTGCTTACATAACCGCCTAATTGAAAATGGGCCTCAT
This sequence comes from Nowickia ferox, assembly GCA_936439885.1. NCBI lineage: Eukaryota > Metazoa > Arthropoda > Insecta > Diptera > Tachinidae > Nowickia > Nowickia ferox. The sequence continues at coordinate 94,743,718 of OW387024.1, read as the reverse complement.
CACTAAAGATGATTTTGTTGAAAAATGCCTTGTAGAATTTTCACCAGTTTGGTAGTGAATTTTCAAGTAAAATTTCCGAACTTTTTACTAAATAAATGTTAAAGGATGACAGCTCAATTCTACACATTTCATCATTTGGCAGCCAAATTATTTCCTAACATCTAATTCGCCCACCCTTTATTACACACGCGCCACACATATCAAAATTATAAGTTTCTTCAATTTAATGATTGTTGTCTTTCTGTTATCTTCTAAGCTTTTATCAAAGTCTTTATAATAGTGTTACCTCTTTACCATTTAAAAACGTTTTTTTTTCCGTTGGAGTAGTTTCTATTGAATAAGAAGTCTCCAGTGTATAATTCATAACACTATTTACTCAACACTGAGATTTTAAACAATGTTCAATAATTCACTGCTGGAATACCAGGATGTTAATTTCGCTATTCCTCACCAGCGATGCCAACTTGGTGCTTTTGGCGCTATTTTAGTGCTTTTTGAAGACTCAAAACGCCAAATTTTGAGCGTTAGTGCCAAACTAAGAAAAAGCACTAACTAGTGCTTTTAAGGAATTTGTGTATTTCTCAAAATTAATTTAATAAAAACTTTGTGTATATATTTTTTCAGTGCAAAGCATTCCTTTTTCATGAAAGATGATACTATTGCCGAAATAGAGAATAGCTTACGCTTTTTAGATCTCAAAATTACGATTTTTAGTGCTTTTTTGAAATTTTGATGTGCTTTTAGAGCCAAAAAAGTTGGCATCACTGTTCCTTACTAAAGATTCTCTGCTTAGGAATATATCCATCGTTCTTTTTATATTTACTTAATATAAAGCTTCCAGAAGAATGGTAGGAACATGCGCAGCTCATTCAACAGCCCGCAATTCTAGCTTTCGATTAAGTCATTACTTTAGGCTACAATTCGTTCTTTTGACTTGTGCGTATGTACGTTGCCAACAGAACATGTAAAAGCATTATGGCTATTGTTGCTTGTGTTTTTTTTTTCAATTAAACGTGTGTATTGCAGGAACCTTTTTTTCTGTGTACATATCAATTTCTTCGGTAAACATATAGGCGGATTAACCGGTCATACGTTGGATGTACTCTGAATGTTTCTAATGAAATATCGGTAGCGAAAAGCTGAAAAAAGATGTTGCAAGCCGTGTGGTTGCAAGGTCGCCCATGCTTTTACGATAAGCGCTCAGCAGTAAGCACAAACTAAAGTCGGACGAGCGAGCACTGGTCGATCGGGTGATGCTCGTATGCTGGTAGAATAGGTCTTTGCCGTAATTTTGAAACACGTTTAATTTATTCCTGGCATGCAGCGAGTGTTCGGCATTGACTTTAGGCTGCTCAGGTTTTTAGGCTTTTCTGTACTGGATAACCTAACGCAGTTATTATAGATGTGTCTAAGCCGATACGATGTGTGTTAGTGTTGAGCGATACTGTGATTTTTTTAATAATGTTGCTCCTTGTGAACGTGATTTCTAAATCGCTGTTCTTTTAAACTGTGACTGTGATCATAGTTTAGCAGTATTTTGTTTGTAGCAGTTCTGTTAATTTGACAAAATCTAATAAGAATAGCAGCAGTGAAACAGTGACTGTGATCACGGTTTAACACATGTCAGCTCTTCTGCTTTAAAAGTATTTATTAGTATTGGTATTTTGATAAATACTAATAAGAAGAGCGACAGGAACAAACAATTACCAATCAACCCCTTCCAAATATTGAGGTAGAGAGACAGTAAAATTGCAAATATAAAAATGTGAGAGCTATACATAGTTGCCAGAAAAGACGATTTGACACGATTTGACGATTTTTTCTCGACAATCGGTGAAGGTATAAAAAAACAATTCATATGGTAGCTTTATTTACTGTAAAGTAAGCATACAAGAACATTCACAGTTTGTATGAAAGAACTATATGTCCAAAACCTGTTACTTGATAAATTAAGTCACAGTTGTGATTATTGATTTTTCAATCGCTGTGAAAAAGTAACACGTTTCGAAAAATCGCTCATCTCTAATGTGTGTAGTACAAAGTCACAAAATATATTTCTAGTCACGACAAGCCCGTGTTACAATAGTAAAGTGTTTTGAAATTTTGCTTTACAAATCAAAATATTTGGATATTACAGACTTCGTTGAAGGGTCGATTTCCATTGCGATAAGAAAAAGGCTTGACATTCTTCTGTTAAGTATAACTTTCTTAATAGATTTTTTATTTATGTAGAACTATTTGAAAGCTTAGAGGCGGTATGTAGAGTATTTTGCTTAGTCAACTTCCCTAAACTACACATTTTGTCGAAATATATTTTACTCTTTCTGTTAGAAGTTGCAAATGGCAAAACGAAACTAAAAATACATTCCTAGAAGTAGGGCACATTGACTGCATTAACAATTAATTTAAAATCAAATTTATTTTCCCATAAAAATTACAAGTACCGTTTCTTCTGTTTACTAATCACAATCATTACTTTTTCTTTTCCTCTTGCAGAAATCTTATAGCCAAAAGTAAGAGTCAGTCAGCTGTTGTTGTACCTCCTCCACCTGGTGGCGTAGCAATTGGTATTGGACCACAATTACCCCCATTAACCGGTGGTTTCATTAAATTGCGTCATGTAGGTTCCACAGCTGATGCACAGAAAGACCAAAATACAAACAACCCAACAACCTCAAGCACACAACAAGAAAGAAAAGAAGACACTAACAAACCAGATCAAGAAGAGTTAACAAAACAACCCACAACTTTGCCAGCATTTCTGCAAGGTGGCCTGAGACGTAGTCAAACTCAAGTACGTAAATGATTTTTTTTGTCGAAAAATTAAAACTAATTATGTACTTTTTTTATATCAAACTGTAATTTAAGGTCATGGGTCCGGATCAACGTTCAATTTCCCAAACCGGCTCCATAGCCGATCGTTTAGCAGCATTACAAAAAAGCGGTGAAGATGATTGGAAACGACGCATTTCAAAGCGGGACGAAATGGATGACATCAAACGTGAAAACCTTGTCAATGTAAGTGCGAAAACCGAAAACTATTTAAACTACTTATTACAAATAGTAATTACGTATAATTGTTTCAATGTTATTCTTAAATTGCTGTCGACTTTCGTTTTCCTTATTTATCTCCGATTACATATCGAGCCATAACCGCCAAAAAAGCTCAACCGACACATTTTTTTACCTCGTTTTTATTGACGAAAATCCATTATTTACATTAGCAAATAATCGATTTTGTTAAAAAAAAATTAAGTTCGAAAATTATGTCGCTTAAGCTTTTTTGGCGGTTATGGCACGATATAATTACGCACTTGCTGCGGTTTTAACGTTTGTTTCTTTGTGTATACGATTGTTGTTATTGTCATTGTGTTGTTGCTTCGGTTACGTCTGTTGCACACACACACACTTTCTGTGCGGTTTTCATTGACTGCTGACTGCTTCATTGTTATTTACACCTTTATTTTCTAGCATTTCCCTCATTAAAATGAAGGTGCCACCCCTGTCCCTTAGAAATTATGTAACTTTGTAGCTGTTCATTATTATATATTTTTTTAGATACATATTTTTGTTTGTTTACATTTGTGCAATGGTGTAAGTAAATTGTTGGTTTTCCTCACGCGTGGCGTAATTCGAGTCATGTTTTTAATTGTTGTTGTACAATGTTTTCATGTGTAATATGAAACATGTTGTTGAAGATTATAGACAATTTCCTGGATATTTAGACGATTTGATAACTTTAAAAAAATATGCTTACGGAATACTTTTGAAAATGAAGCTAATTAACCGAAATTATTTATTTATTTTAACTTTATTTTAATTTTCAATGTTAAAAAGTTTAAATCAAATCATATCGACAAAAACTACTTAATATATCGAGCCATAACCGCCAAAAAAACTTAACTTTAACTTTTTTACCAAAATCGCTTATTTGCGATTGTAAATAATCGGTTAAGCTTTTTTTGGCGGTTATGACTCGATATATTAAGTAGTTTTAGTCGATATTTGATTTGAACTTCTTAACATTGAAAGTGATAGAAAATACTAAATAAATTAAGTAAAGTGCTCTTTGACTCGCCAACGAAGGGTTCCGGACGAAACTAAACATGTATGTAAAACTATACGAACTTTAGCCTATATAAACGTATATCTTACTTGATGCAGACATTTTTACAAAAATTTCAAATACCCGGTAAATTTTTTTTCGGTTTTTGGCGATTTTTTCTTAGTTTTGGCGCGTTTTTTTCGTTTTTTGGAATATTTTTTCGGTTTTTAACGTTTTTTTAGTTTTGGCGTTCTTGGCGATTTTTTCGGTTGTTGTTAGTTTAAGCGATTTTTTTAGTTCTGGCAGTATTTTTATTTCGGTGTTTAGCGATTTTTTGCTTTGTCGATTTTTTTATTTTGTGATTTCTTAATTTTAGAGTTTTCCTCTTAGGGTTTCCAAGATAGAGCAAAATTAAATAGTCAAAATTACATTAACTGATAGAATACCCTTTAATTTTGAATTCTTAAATTTCAGTTTTAATTGCTGTAGTGTACATAAAAATACACTTATTTTGAAAATTTTAAGTGTCTATATAAATATCTTTTTATTACATTATGATTTAAAAATTTTTCGTTGTTCGTTTTAGAACACCCTTTAATATGGAACATATATTTGTTGTAAAATTTTACATACTCTGTGAAAATTTCAGGTCCGTAGCTTTTACGGTTCTCGAGAAAACAGCCTGTGACTAACAGACGGACAATAAGATTCCTTTTCACCTTTGGTGTATGAAACCCCAAAAATGAATTCCCTCTGTATTGCATCGATGCTGCAATCAGTTAAATCATTTTTTGAGTTATGACACTATTGTACTTTCAGCTATTATAACTATTAAATAGAATTTAAAATGTTGCAAAAATTATATAAATTAAATCCTACAAATAAAGTTAGCCAAATTAAAAAAAGAACGGCGAAAAATTAATGAAGAACAATTTGTCTAAAAAAGAAAGAACACTGGTAACGCTGTTTGATGTAAAAACATTTTGTATGTTAAACAATTTAAAGCGAAATTCGAAGCATACCTGTAGGCATACAGTAATAAAATCCATGCCCTAGTCTCCCCACAAACCAACATTTGGTTCATTAAATCCGCTACACGTACAAAGTCATCGTGTAATTAATACCTCTTTAAAAATTAAACAGTGATTTTTTTTTATTTTTAAACTAAATTTCACTTTCCTACAATTTGTTTATAAATAATGAATGTTATTTTACTCTATGTGTGTATGTAAATAAATCAGAAAAAAATAGTTTCATAAATATTCTACAAACATTTGAATTTATTTATACCACAACTATAAATAATTAATTGCAGACTGTATGTATTGAATACAAATTAAAATATTTGCAGAAATTTAATGTCAGACTACAAAAAATTTGGTTATTATTATTATTACCTTTCTTCAGCATTTATTAAAATTTTTTATTTTCTCTTGTTTATTCCAACAAAAAAAAAAAAAAGGCAAATGTATACAAAAATAATGTTAAAAGTGTTTTAAGTGCCCATAAATTATATTAAAAGTTAATCCAAATAAGAAGGCAGGCAACAGTTTCTTCAACTTTTTCGTAGAAATTGAATGACAATACGTTTTGCACTTCTTGGTCTTATGAAATCAGTTTTTAGTGGTTTGTTATAAGTTTTCTTATACATACATATGTACATGTATGTATGTATATTTTCATTTGTTGTTTGGGTGTTTTAAGCCACAGTCTAGTTAATGTGTTTATAATTGACTAACCGTTGAAACTTTAAAACGCACTAATGGTGTATCAACCAGGTAAACTTAAATCATCAGAGTGTTAAATGTTTAATACTGTAAAAAATTTGAATAAAGCACAAAATTAAGAAAAAAAAATTAACATAAATTTTATTATGTATTAAAATAAACACATTAAAACTTCTCTGGTTTTTTTTGTGTTAATTTTCGAAGATTTTTTTGTTGGAAACTTTAAAAAGGAACAAATTTTGGTGACTCAACAGATAAGCAACAAGCAGACAGTCTAACATATTGGTTTCTCTGCTGTGCACTTTGATTATAATCATCGTCATCGTTGTTTTTATATATTTGGTAATAACTTCGATGACGAACCACAGTGATGTTCTTGAGACCTTTTTATTTCTTTCTCTTTTTAACCGACTTCAAAAAAAGGAGGAGGTTATCAATTTGTATCTATTTTTTTTTGGCGGTGTTACTGCATAACTCGGTACATTTTAAACCGATTGTAAAAATTCCTTTTTTTTGTCTGAGAGGGTATATGTAGCTTCCCATTGGTCCCATTGTAAAAAAGTGGGCGGGAATACGCCCACAAATTTTTAAATTTAATTTTATGATATTCTACTTATTTGATTGCTGCGAAACCTATCAAACACCTTTGGTTCTTGTAATTACAGAATTTGAAAGTTGAAAAATTTATTATAATACTTCAAGCGGTTCAGGATTTGTTACGACTTAGAAAATTTTGTAAAAAGCGTTACTGGAGGGGTGAGGAGGGTGGTATAAAAACTTCAAAAATAGCGTTACGTAATATGTGAATGAACACAAAAATTAATTTTCTTATATTATTGTTGTTTTCAATAGAAGTTTTCGATCGAACTTTTCTGTCGACATCGTGAGACAGGGCCTATATGGGATAATATTCACTCTTATCGGGAATTAAAGACCAACATTTTGTTCACCTGAAATATTTCCCATGACCACAATTGTAGGGAAAGGGCACACTTTTCACGTGACATTTTATTCCCGATAAGGGTGATTGGTTGTTTTTTTTTGCGAAAAAAGTTCTTGGCACACTGTGTAGTTTTATATTACTCAATAATTTAATGAGGTTTTCTATAAACATTAGGATTTTTTAAGCTTTTTCCAATTGTGGTTGAAATAAGCTTTAAAAATTACACACGATTTGGAAACCTACTTTCTTCCTGAAGTCGATTAAAAATAAGTTGCTAGCTTTTTGTATCCCTGCATCTATATACAGTGGAATCTCTCTTGAGCGGACACCGAAGGGACCATTGAAATGTGTCCGTGCAAGGCGGCTGTCCGGCCAAGAGAAAACTAAACATTTAAATGAGTAAAATTTTTCTAAGACGGTTATTTTCTTTTAATACTTTTATTAAAAAAATAAACAATTCAATTGGGTTTAATAACAAAAAATCATTAAATAAAGTAAACATGCACTACTTCCATATGTAATAAATGTTTAAAATGTTTTATAAGTAGTATATTATTTCAATAGATATTCCTCCATTCTAGTTTGGTGTGCTTTGGTCTTGACAATAACATTTTGAAAATGTCAAATTCAATCGCAGATAAAATTATGTTACGTGTAGACTCAAATTAGTGTTATCTCCATGTTATAACAATTCTTATGAGATGGATGTTACAAGAAATCTTATAAAAACAATCTTATGAGATGAACTATCAAATAAATACATGTACATGAAAATATATCAGTGTGGATGTGTGATTGTTTATTAAGATAAATTAAAAGCGATGTTTTTCAATAAATTTCTGTGATTTTATATGTTTAATTTATAATTTAAAATTTTTATGAAAAATTAGAAATAAAATATCTAATTATGCAAAAGCAGTAGATGTTAACTCGATGGGCATTTGTATAAAATGAAATTTTATAAGATTATGTGCTTTCCTTGTATAAGATGTAGAAAAATATCGACATTTTATTTTCCTTATCCTGCCGACATTCTCACTCATATCTTATCAAAGTTTCTCGCACATGTAGACACTAAGTTAGTTTGAAAACATTATTTAAGAGAGAAAATATTTACCATACCCACATTAAAATATGTTATCTGATGTCGTAAATATAACAAACTGAGCCTTGTAGTTAAGACGAGTAAATTAATAGTCTTGACAAGCTTATTTGTAAATTATGGCATGAAAAAAATCGGGAAAAACAAACGAAGTGTCCGTTCAAGAGATTTTTTTTTGTCAATGGGGTGTCCGCGTCCGATCATGAAAGAGTCCGTTCAACGGGGCGCGATTACAATGCTTTTCTAATGGAGCGCTGCCGGTAAGTGTCCGTCTAAAGGGGGTGTCCGCCTATAGGAAGTGGCCGTTAAGGGAGATTCCACTGTAAATGCTTAGCAATGTATATTTATGGTATTTTGTACTATATAAATATTTTAAAGTGTAATTACGGGAGATTTTGTTAACATTTTAAAATAAATTGTACCCATTTTCTTCACCTGTAACAATATTTCCTACATACTTTCATAGTGAAATCTTCTACATTACAGCAGCATTTATAAACTATTTTAGCGCTTAACTATTTTATAATTTGCTTTTACTTTTACCATAATTACGATTATAATTTTTTGTACATTGTTGAGTTTCCATTTGGTTACTAAATAGTTTAAATGCAAGAGACTTATTTAAATGTCTTAAGTTGTTCTCAAATATTCAAATAAAATTTGCATTAGTGTATGTACAATGAAAAGCTTTGGCATTTGGCCCACAATTGTTTTCTTTGGTGCCGGTAAATGAATAATGATGATGATGAATTTCTTAGTTATGCTAAACTGAGTTAAATGGGTATTCAATTGTGCTGCAGGCGCATTCGTTTTTTTTATTCTTTGTAAAATATAACGCCTTAAAAAGTGTGACACTTTGAGGTCTTCTGAGAAAGGTTTCTTCAAAATGAAAGTGTTTGGAGAAGCGTAGGTTGTGTTTAGCAACTTAAAATGCAAGCCATAAAAAAGTTTTGAAACTGTCTCAACTTATTTCAGTGATTTATGACAAAAATTTTGAGAAAAGTGAAAACATACTCGTATTGTTACATATCCCTTACAGCACTTAAGTATTCCGCCGCGGTTAACTCAGGGCTGGTAAAAAAAACCTTTTACCCTACGACACACATTATTGTCAGGCAACCTACAGATCGTTATATAAATTCAAAAAAGGCGTAGGTTGTATTTTTTACAGAAGATGCAAAACACATTATAAGTTTAAGGGCATTTAGTTCTCAGTATTGTTTTGAATTTCGTTAATTAGATCGATACGGCATACTCTGATAAAATATTATGGGCAGATGGTTTTTATATAATTACATCATAATCAATCAAAAAAACGATTTTGAACTGTTTGTAAGTTACGCCCTTTTTCAATTTATATGACGATATATATGTAAGTGATCCCTCCAGCAAAGTATATAATCTGTTTGAAAATCGGTGGCTTCGTTTATTTTAATTATCTGCACAGATACTCGTATTTAGTGTTCTTAGATAAAAGATGGATATGCTTTAAATCACATGTTGTTAGAATAAATTATTAAACTTTTGCACGCTTATCTCAAAATACTAATGCCTTGTATGTCAGCAGCTTAATTTGCCTAGAAAATTTTTTGCCCTGTCCCTTTTATTTAATTCACCATTTTTTTTTTTATTTTTATTAGTAATCATCGAAATCAACTTATTTCAATAAAAAATACATCTTATCATCTCTGCTGCTATGAGTTGTTCTTAACTCTTCATTATTTTCAGATTTCACGATTTACACAAGTTGTTCGTTTGGTGAATTTTTCTTAAATTTTCCCTTGCCACTCGTTTGTAATCTTTGATTATGCACTAAAAATAAAATAATTATTTCTTACCATAAATCAGTATTAAAAATTGTATAAAACTAATTTTTTTTTCTCTCTGACCATCATGCTCCTCTTTTTTGTAATAATTCACAAATGATCATTATTACAATTACACTAGCCAACGTAAATAAATTTTTAAATTATTTTTTTTTTAATCTTGCAAATGTGAAAAATTGCACACACAATTGCATGTTTCGACGCGAGCAATACATTTTGTTTAATTATTAAAAATGTCAAACACATTTGTTCAATTCAGAAAAAACGATAATTGTTTATGCGTCATGACTGTGAATTTTTTTAGATGTTGAAAAAACTGTCAAAAATTTTAAATTGAAAATAACAATAAATAAATCAAAATTATCCCTACAACAATTACAACTACAAAAAATCAATAGGACTTTTCAGTAGTTATTTTTTTTTTCAAAAGCGCTGAAGTTTTTTTCAAAAACATGAAAAGACTTGGAGACCGTTTGCACACAAAAATTTTGCTTTGACAACTTTTGAGTTTGTAGGATAGAGAGAAAGAAAAATAATGAGAGTGAGTACAGACCAGGGTTGTCAGATTTTTTCTGCTCTATTTCGCCAAATTGGTTTTAAAAATCGCCTAAAGTCGCCAAAATCAAATTTATGTAGTTTTTTCTTAATAAATATTTGATAGTAAACTTGTTTTTATATAACGCTTTTTTAAATATAATTTTTAATAAAATACCGAAGTATATTTATTTGACATAAGTCTTTATTTATTTAATTTGAAGATTTGGCTTGTTTTTATGGTTAAGCAATTGTCTATATGCATTTCGTTCCTGCTTTTGGAACTCGTTTGTTAACTAAATTCAAAAATTTTTTGGGTTGACGTCTACTGACGAGTTCCAAAAGCAGGAACGAAATGCATATAGACAATTGCTTAACCATAAAAACAAGCCAAATCTTCATTTTTTATAAAATAATCGTATAAAAAAAGTTGAAAAATTGCCGTATGTGACAACTGGTTAACCTGGTACTGAAATTGATGTACATACATACTCTCAAAGCAAGGCGAATCCATACTAGGTCGTCGCCCCCTGTAATTTGAATATACTTTGGATGTCAACACACATTTTTCAGTACATTTTTTTACATTTAAAGTATACATTTCTCAAAGCGAATTGAGCTGAGTATACCTTATATGAATTTACCTTGCTCTCAAAGTTGCTTCGTTCTTCATTCGTCGCAAGGCGAATTCCATAAAATTAACTTGTTTTGATATGAAATGCAACACTGCAGAAAAAACATGTACATACAAAATTAACCCAAGATTTGAAATAAATAGAAAATAAAGTTCTTAGTCTTTTGATTGTTATTTTTTTTTTGGAATCATAAAGTACATGGAATAGGGTTATTTATAGAATAACACATCGAGCATTTTTTTTATTTTGCTTACAAATTTAAAAGAATTGGTGGATGATATCTAGAAGATCATCTGAAAATGGTGTGGAAGTTATGCATCTTAAGAAGTACTATTTTAAAAACCTTAACAAGTCGGTTAACGGCACTTCATTTTAACACTTCAGTTGCGCTAATCTAATTCTACTTTTATGACAGACTTGGCAGTCGGGGAAAAGTGTTGGACTGGCGTCCTTCTTAGTCGAAGCCGCTTCTGATAAGATAAGATCGGACTCCTTCCAAAAGTTGAGAGTTACTTGCTTCCATATCCATAAAGTGATGGGCAATCAATCCTAAATATCCAGCAAGTACTAATTGTATGTACATACGAGTATGTATATGTTATGTGTATAATCTGAGATCTTATTTTAATCGCATTTAATCAATTAAAGAAATATGAATAGTTTTTGTTATTTTGTCATCTCTAAGGCTCATTTATGCATATATCAGCCCTTTCGTTTGTATTTATAGACCATCATTAGGGTAGCTAGCAAGAGCTGCTCAACTTTTACCAAAATTTTAGGCATGATTTTCATAACCAACCGCATAATATGGTTAATTTTCCGTCTGCATTCTATTGTAATGCTGGGCTTCCATTCATTAGCTGAAACTATTCAATATTCAATAACTTCGTTGCGTTTCCATTTTTCTGTACCTTAAAAAGCCAGTTAATAAATTGAGAATGATTTTTTTTTCATTCAGCAAATGAAAATAGACAAGAATCATAAAAAATTACTGTTGGAGAGTGTTGCATATCCATAAAAATGTAATATGTATGTATGTTTGTACATTTCAAAGAACTACAACAACTAGGGATTCCTAAGAAAGAAATAAAATATGGATAAAATAATAATAAATGATTTTTAATAGAATTGTTAGCTGTAATGCTATTGTAAAGAACAAAAAGAAAAAAACAATGGCAAAAATGCAGAAATAAAAAGGAATCTGATGCCTACATTCAGTGGTGTCAACTTTTTGGAAGCAAAAAAGCACTTAGTTAAATTTGAGTAAGCCATCAGAAAATATTTCACTAGTCTTCGAATCTGTTAGCAGAAATCATAACGACGAAAGTAAACTGTTTAATATTTTTAAATTGCAATTTGACAAAGCAATTTCCTTCGATTCTTTCAATATGCGAACTCTGGGGCATCAAATAGCAATAAACGTCGTTTTAAAAACACCAACTTCGTCACATTTTCCACCAGTCGCAACTGCGAACAAAAAGAGGAACATTGATTGCTCATGATGATCAGAATGCTGACTGTGCCGAAAGAAATAAGGAAAGAAGTCGGCTGTTTCTGTTCAGTCAGGCTCGCTGCTGTCTGCTAAATGAACTTCAAGTAATATTAACTAAAGCCAAACTCAAGCTATTCGCCTAAGAGCATCTGTCCGTCTGTCCGTGCGTCCGTCCGTCGATCTCTCTGTTTCTTCGTAACTGTATGATATAAATATTTACACTGAACTTCTAGCGAATAATTTATAACCCCTTAACAAGGAAACTTGTTAAACCAGCATCACGTTGTAATAATCATCCTCATACTCATCATCATTATCAACAACGTCAGCTACAAGCATGAAGTGTACGACAACGACGACTATTTACACTAAAGTCGAGAACAATTACAAAAAAGAATTTAAAAAAAATAAAGAAAAAATGATTCGGGCAAATGAAAATAGAAATAATGAAAAAAAAAATAAATATTTTAAAGTAGTGTAATTTATTTGGAAAGTCTTTGTATATGACTAAATGTGTGCTTGCGCGGAGGTACTAAGACTGCTGGAATTTGCCGCCAACAACAACGTCAACTCGACGATATTCAGCATCATTATGATTTGAAACTAAATGTGATACAATTGAGAGTTTTTATTTTGTTTGTTGTCGTACTTGTAACACTGCAATCAAGCACATCGCATATTTAAAAAAAAAAACTTTTTTAAATTACAGGCATACATAGTATAGCGTGGTGTTTTAGAGGTATAGAATTTTGTGTTGTTAATACTGTTTTGGAGGCCCTATGCTTATATTCCTTATAGGAACGACGGGAACATATATATATATGTATATACATATCGCACTTGTTCCTCAAAAGCGTAACAACTCAAAATGTTCAAATTTTCGCTTTTTGCAAAAAACCAAACAACAGAGGTCATATCTACCCACTGTAAAAATCTCCCTTTGATTTGTCTTCTTTTCCGTGAAAAAACCCGTTATGACTCTCTTTGCTGTAATATTTATATTGTTAGAAACAGTTTTTGGCCTCTACTGAAAATTCATGAATTTTGAGTTGTTACGCTTTTGAGGAACAAGTGCGATATATATAATACTGTTTCGATATGAGCTCAATTTAAGCAGCTGTGAGTGGTTTTGTTTTAGTTTTTTTTTGCCATTTCATCGTGAAACCACTGACATCCGAACACTGCCTCCAAATTGTGTAGATCTTTTTTTTTTTTGAAAGACACGGTTCAGTTAAAGAAACTTTCTTCGTACATTTTACTGTCGGCATAATCGTCCAACCAATTACTGTGTGCAACCATGGATCGTTTTCTCACCAGTCCTATTCTACAAAACAACAAGCTCCTACTGCTATAAATAAATGAATTTAAATTGCTCTTCTGAGGAATCTCAATACTGCCATTGGTTCTAGTATTGGCAGTTCCCAAACTTCACACAGGTGCTTGCCCCCAATAGGCTGTATCTTCTGTGGCATAAAGCTTCAGAGCTGAAGTTTAATTGTCATTATCTCAAGATAAATAAGACAAGATTTTTATTTATAATTTTTATAGCAATTAACAACATAATATTGACCTACATTTTCAAATAAAAATCGTTGCCTGTCACATCTAAGTAAACTTTTATACATTGACAATCTTCCTTGAACGTCTACTCGGGGCAGAGTCCATCTCAAATAGCAAAACTGACTTTTTATTGATACAAACGTCCATAATAACTGCGTTACATAAATATAAGAAAAATGTATACACTACATGGAATATTGGAAATGAGATTTAGATGGCGAAAAATAAAATAAAAATTTTGGCCAACACATAAGCTTGTAAGCATATTAAAATAATGAATTTTCATGAAGTATCAAAATATGCCCTAAAAGCGTAAATTATGCTCTAAAAATTACAAAATATCCTAAGAATATGCATGTAAGACTGATGTATGCAAAAACATGCTTTAAAGGGTAAAATATGCAAAAAAATGCACTAACAAATCGATGCCAAAATTCATTAAAAAATCTAAAACGGATAAATATCTTATCCCCGTATTAATTTCTCGTACAAGAATAAACATGCAATTGCATATTTGCGGTTTCCCTGGTAATATATGTATGTATTGTGAATATTAATATTAATAAAGCTTCCAAACATACAAACAGATATAGAATAATTTTTAATAATCGTATACAATATAGACGAAGTTGCTACAAAAGTCGTTCTTGATGCTTGAAGAACTTATTATTTATTTTGTTTTTCTATGAAAAAAAAGATCATGCACTTCTCGCTAACCCTGAGTGAGTGAGTGAAGCAGAAGTGGAATAGACTGGTAGTATGTATATTATCATAGACGAGAGATCTTGTTGCCACAAGTAAACATAAAGACATGAAATTTTTAAAGCAATTTTTAACTTGTTGGTATACATTAGGGGCATTCGCACACAAGCTGCTTAAAACAACAAAAAGAATCCGTTTGCTTAGATTGTAAAAACAGGTTATCAAAATTGCCCATTTTATTGTTGCATATATAATGGTGTTACAAATAGTTTTCAAGTGCTTCTGGCATCTATCTTATATGACATTAAATACAGCTTATTAACTTATCTGCCAATTAACTTCACAACGAGTTAGTTTTGTATTTGCTATTCATTTATAATACGAAACCTTAACTGTGACTTACACTCATAGTTATAAATAGTATTTAGCAAGTTTGTTTGTGCTTTGTTAAGTATTTATATTAAATGCATTAACTTTAATGGACAATGTTGCAAATTATTGTGTAAATTTTATATACATACTCGTACAATCTGCCGAACGACTAAAAAAAGTCAGCAACAACAGAAAAGCAAAACTTTATCAAGTTACAAACCTTCTTCTACAAACCTTTAAGAAAAGAAGAGCTTGTCACATATTTTATGGGTAAAAAAAAATAAATATTGAAAGAAATTTTTATTTATGATGGCTGTATTTTGGTATTTGGTAAAGTCAGGCTTAAAAGCTGAATGTATGTATGTATAAACTCAAAGGGAACTACACAGAACAAAATGATTATTAAATATGTAGATTAATGTGATCATGAATTTTAAACATTCGATAAAGAAGAAATTCTACACCTTACAGCTTATATAAATTTTTTTAATCGACAATTAATTAAATTTACTTCAAAGTTTTCTTAAAATTTTATTGATGATTGAAAATTAAATAAAAAATTTGTAAATTTAAAATTTGGGTTTCTTTTTATAAACAGATTTTAATCAAAAGATTTTTGTATATGTATAGGGTGTTTTTTTTAGCTGCATGAGAGCTTTGATATCGATAACTACATACGGTTTGACAGCTGAGAATATTTTATCATGAATTGTTTAACGCCAAAACAGCCCTTCCAAATTGTAGAAATTTACTGTGCAAAATAAAATTAATCTGTTCGCGAAGTTCATAGAGCACTTTGCCTATTTTACAAGCAAGCAATTTGTGCAGTTATTGATCGTTTTCTGCTCAATTGACACCCAAAAAGTCGTAAATACAAGATTTAGTTTTGTTTTACAAGAGGAAAAACAATAAGGGTTTTCATGAGAATGTTCAAAAGTCTTGCAAACTGTGCAATTGTGCATTTTTACACTCTCGTAAATAAAATGTCAAAAATTGTATAGAAATTTATTTACACAAACATTAAGATATTGTTATATATTTTATTGTTTAACTGTTTAGCACAAGGTCGGTGGAATGTTTCACGATTTTGCACAGATTTGTTCGACATAGAAATTGTTCGAATAAATTAAAAAAAGTTCTGTTCGATCCAACGAATAAATTTTAATCGTTAAATACAGTGAACAACGCAAAACAAAGCATTATTTTTTTCGAATAGTGGCATGAAATGTAAATAAAAAAACGTACATACATACATACTCGTACATATGTTGTTTTCATTAAAAATATATATTACTTAGTTAATCGAATAAATTTGGTTCGCATGACAAAAACTTATTTTCTGCAGGTATGTATGTATGTATGTATATTTGGAGTATTTTTGTTGCTTTCAAATAACAAAAAAATGATTCATTGCCACTTGATGTTTACAGAAGTAAACGCATAAATAAATGTCACCTCTATATCTGGCTCGAACGTCTGTCTGCTGGCTGGCTGGCCAGCAGACAGATTTATTTTTAATCATTAGATGGCAAAACGCAGAAGAAGGAGAAACATTTTCTCATCTCAGCAAGTTTTCCTAAAATACTTGCATTTATGTAAATGACGCTACAGTTCTAAATAAAGAACTAGAACTAGAAAATAGACTTCATTTGTTCCCTTTCAATGCATTAATTAGATGAGGGAAAATTTAAATGAATTTCTTTTTCTGATCTTTTCCTGTTGAACTTTTAAAGGTCACTCACTCACTCACTTGCATATTTAGCATCCCATGAATCATCATCAGCCACACATTTAGTATTTAATTCTTAAACTTTTACTTCACATACGAGTACATACATACATATATCAAAGGCTTTGGACTGAAATAAATGAGTCAAGTCTAAGTCGCCGTTGTTGGCTTCTATGATGTTGATAAGCTTGAAAAAAAAAAAATACAGCGATTGTGGGCATTTCTGTTTGTTCATTTTTTTTCTCTACTATTCTGACTTCTTAAGGATTTAATGATGATTTTTTTGTTGTGTTGTCGTTCTTAGAGCAGGCCCAACAAAACAGTTGCATATCCAATAGTTGCCTCGCCAGCACTAAATGCAACAAATATTTCTTTTTGAAATTCATTGAAATGAAACATGTACATATTTCTTTTATTTTCAATTCTTCTTCATGCAATTGTTTGTCTTTTTAGTTTCTCATTAAAACAGATTCATACAAATGTTTTTGAAAGTCTTAAGAAGTCGTTATTATTATCTTCCAGCTAAATGATGTCTAGAAGATGCGGCAGTTTTTTTTTAATTTCACAAGATCTAAAACTATGTGGGAACGAAATAAAAAAATAAAAACTTTAAGGAAAACTTTCGCAAACTATAAATGCTTCATTACTAGGATATTCAGTCGAATAATATTCGATCGATTAATGGGCAAATCTATGTCCGAAAATGTTTGATCAAAGGAAAAAAAAAATCAGATTAAACATTTATTCGAATAATATATGTCGACTTATCGAGTAACTCGAAGAAAAAAATTTTGTTAAGTGTTTAAATTTGATTGAACTATAATAAATTTTAATCAGAAATAGTTTCTTGGTCGGGTTTTAGTTCTTAGTACAGATTAAAATATCTTACTAATTAATGTGATTTATTAAAGGAGGCAAGAAAAGTTAAACTAGAGAGAAATTACGCATTTTTCTGTGCTAGCATCAGCTTTTTAACATGAATTTTTAATGAAATAGAATATGAGAAATGGTTTAGTTGCACATTTGAGAATGACAAAAATTATGAAGAAATGGCTTATCAACCAAAATTTCAAATTGATGTTGAGACTATCACAAAGTTTTATCCGCAGCACGATTGGCAGTTTGTGATCAATCGTGTACGAAAAACGAAAGGGGGAGGAGGGGGAGTGTCGTAAATTCAAATTCGTACAAGCAGGTTGTGTTAACGTTGTTTATTATATGCACACTTAAAGAAATGCAATGCAAAATAATTCATAATTTTTTATTTTATCTTGTTTAAAAATTTCATATAAAAAGCTTTTACTACCACCTCGTGAGAAAAGAATATTTTTTCATGTCTTCATTGAGTTGTATGTAAATTGAAAACTTTAAAAGCGTTTTCTACAAAACTAGTTTTTTGAGTTGTGACACTATTGAAGTAAATAAGGTTTTTTGTGACTTTTTTAGTATTGACGCAGCTTTGGCGTTTGTTTCTTTTTGGGAATTTTTTCGGTTTTTGGCGAAGTTTTTGTTGTTTTACAACACGCATTTTTCGTTTTAGGGTTTTTTTCGTTTTGTCAATTTTTTAGTTTTTTGGCGATTTTGTCCTCATGTTGATTTTTTGCATTTAAGCGATTCATTTTATTTTTAGTGATATTTTGCATTTAAGCCCTTTTTTCATTATGGCGATTTTTCGTTTCGCCATTTTTTTGAAATAAATTCAGTGAAGTGTGACTTTGATTTGCACACGAACTGTTCCGTACAGCGCTTGTTTCTTTTTGGCTATTTTTTCGGTTTTTATCGTTTTTTTTTCGATTTTTGGCAACGGTTTAATATTGAAGCTTTGGCGTTTTTTCGCTTAGGCGATTTTTAGGTTTTTTGGAAATTTTTGTTTTTTTTTTTACAATGCATATTTTAAGTTTTAGCGATTTTTTAGTTTTCGCTCCTTTTTTCGTTTTTTCGATTTGTTCAGTTTCTAGGCGATTTTTTTTAGTTTTTTTGGCGACCTTTTTACTTCAGTTGATTTTTTTTTGAAATTTTAACGATTTATTTTTGGTGATATTTTTCATACAAGAGCTTTTTCCATTTTGGCGATTTTTCGTTTCGGCATTATTTTAATTTTGGGATTTGCTAGTTTTGGCGTTTTTGAAAATTTCAAGAGTTTGCCTCTTACAGTTTCCAAGATACAGAAATTTGTCAAAACTCCCTAGTCTAAATTACACTAACGGAGAGAATATCCTTGAAATTTTAATTTTTTAAATTTCAGTGTTAATTAGTACAGTCTGCATAAAAATACACTAACTTTGAAAATTCCATGTGTAAATATAAGTGTTGTCTTACCCACAATTATTATTTTTTAACTACAAATTACTCACTTGTTGGGTCAAAAACAAAACGAAAACCTACCTACCTGTGTTGAAAATTTCAACTTCACAGGTCTTATAGTTCCACACTGCGATTTCATGTATATAGATTTCAAAATTTGTCCTTGCTCGCTTTAGCATAGGCTTTAATTTTTTTGTCCGTAGCTCTTACGGTTCTCGAGAAAATAGCCTATGACAGACAGACAGGCTAGACGGACATCGTAGCGAAAGCAATAGGGTTCTCCTTTTCACCTTTGGTGTACGGAACCCTAAAAAATGTAACAACTTTTTGTTTGACTTAATTAATTTTTTTATTACCATTTTTTAATATTTTGTTTAAGTGCTTCTAGTCAAAGGACTTCAGTCATAAGTCAGAAAATATCCTTACAACTTTTAATTGTTTTAAGTAAAGTTTCGAGAAATTGTGTGAAAGTGCACTTAATCATTTTGGTATTTAGATGTGTTGTTGTCATATTTAGGCCCAATAATTGACTTATCAATTATGTGTCATTTATCTTTAAGTGCCATTTAAGTAACAAATTCATTTTTTGCAGTGCAAAGTTGAGAGACATTTAAATAATTCTTAAATGCCCAACATTGCGTACATTTAAGTTCTATTTAAGTTTTTCGAGCATACCATATGTTTTTATGTTTGTGTGTGTTTATTGAAAACATGTACATGAACATCACGTGATCCTATTAAAAAAATTTCATTTAATTTTGATAAATATATAACATATGCAGTAAATAGTTTCATGTGATGTAATAAATATAAAGGAAAAATGCGCTCGGATAAAGCTGCATTTAACTGCAACTTAAATTTAAGTGGCAATTAGCTAAATGACATTTAATTGAGAAGTCAATTATTGGTCCTTAAACTGTTTGTGTTATTGCATACTTTCTGTAAATATTTTGCTGCTGCTAAATATTTTGTGCACATACTTAAACAACGAATGTATTTACACTTTAATTAAGTTGTTGTTTTTCATTTAAAATTAATTTAATTGTGGTTTTCCAGTATGACGTGCTTAATGCTCCAATTGAGTCGTAAATGCGCCGGCGCGCCGCACTGTATGTTTTAAATGTTCAAAGAAGCAACAGCAATAGTTGTAACTGGTATAATTATACACATATTTGATTAACTAAAAAATAAATAAATAAAGTCATGTCAAGCTATTGGTATAATAAACCAAAACTGAAAATAATCCAAACTAAGTCAGGAAGTCATTCCAATAGCGTTGACTTGAATATTATAAGTTTTTTTCCAGTTGTTTCTTTAAAGAGGCAAGCAAGTGAGTGCTTTTCAAGTGTTGTGTTGCAAATTCCTTTAGTTTTTGTTTGTTATTTTATTAAAGTCATTAACAAGGCGTTTTAATAAAAAGTGTAAGGTTTTGATTAAAAGAAGCATATAAAACGATAGAATAATATTGCAAAATTCTATGAACTAAAAATAAAATAATTTTTTTTTGTCTTTTAAGAAAATCACAAATCACATTTCTAAGAAGGTATTGAACTTGATCTTGATCTTGATTAAGAAATTATTCCCTGAATGCAAGAAAATTCATGGCAGTTCGAATAAAAGTAAAATAATAAACATTATTTATTTGACTACCCGTTCTGTTATATTTTAGCTCTTTAATTTGGTATACGAGTATTTCCATTAAAAACTTTGCTGTCGCTTTTAAATCACAAACTATGCGGAAGACTTGAAAAACATAAAAGGGAAGTACTTGTTACAAAAATTTTAAAAATTGTCGTAGCGTCTTGTAGGGAGACAAATTTTTATTATCACACCATTTTAGGATTATTTTTTCTTGTTAAAGAGGCAAAACTGCATTTTTATACAATATTTTACAGTGAAGTTGGGGTATAACGAATTATCTCATATAACGAACAGTTTCTCAGGCTCTGACAGTTTTCCATTAGTGCTTCCTATCTTTAAATTTAAATAAAACAAGGTGTGTGTGAGATACCATCGACATTTTTATTCGAATATAACATCGTGAATCCGAAATGTCCAGTTCACATCATCTCCACATGAGATGGTCAGGCCCTCAAATTGCTCGTGCAGAATGTTCAATATGGCATGAGTTGTGTGGCCGTCCTGTTTAAACCACATGTCGTTGATGTCCATATCGTCAATTCTTGCAAAAAAAAAAGTTAGTAATCATCGACTTGAAGTTTTCTCGACCGTTAAATGAGCGTAGCGTGCGAAAAGTTAAAAAAACAATTTTATAATTTGCACGTACTGTTGAACGTTTTATCCGTCCATGGTGATTTGGCAAAGGTGACCTAATAAATGACAGTCAAATCGACAGATATATGTAGCTTCAGCAGTCACTAGTTCGGAATTGGAAGACCTTTAACAAACTGGTACGATTAAATTTTATGAAAGCATGTTTTAAAAAAAAATTTTTTGTGATAAATTATTTTCCTCGAATAGTAAAACATATTTACTACGATTCAACTCACAAGCTCAGTAGTGTGGTTTATTGTTAAAAACCCCAATATTTGCTTATGCACTTGTGTACAGACAAATTTTGTTGTATCGTTATTTTATCGTATATTATCGTATTTAAGCCAGGTATGGCAATTTTAATTTGATGCAAAATTCTTGCAAGTTTTTCGCTATAAAATAGTTTAAAAATTTAATTGAAATGAATTAAATATATATTTATCATTAAGAAGAATTTATTTTTCTTTTATTTTTACAAATTAATCTAACGAAATAGAATTTTCCCGTACCTGGCATCACTACAACTTGTATTTAAAAAACATATAAGATTCTATCGCATAATTAGAACACAGTTTTATATGAAAATTACCAACAACAAAAATACAATATTGTATAATTAGACGATTAGATTAATGGGAGCTTGTGAATTAAACATATCGTACCATAACCACCAAAAAAGCTTAAGCGACATAGTTTTCGAACTTAGTTTTTTTTACGAAAATCAATTATTCACGGACGTTAATAATTGCGGTTATGGCTCGATATGTTTACAAATGAACTTCGCTTGTAACAAAAATACCAGGTCTCTCGAAGTTCGTTATAACCGAACTACACTGTTCCTTAAAACAAGTCGACTTCTGACTATTTGCTTTAATTACACTAGAGTAATAAATGTACTTACATACAGATGTACATATATGTATTTATGCATGTGTGTTTGGTGCAATCCGCAGCCTATTGATATTGACATCTAACATTTAACCATTTTTGGACTCTTTGATGGCAGTTGATTTTTGTAAAGACCGGCCTGGTCCGGCCATTAAAATTTTTATTAGAAACCTTATAAAAATTATCTGCCAAGTCAATGAACTTAGCAAATAACAACTTAATTATAATGAAATAGGTTTATTTCACAAGAATTTTATGTACAAGTCAATTTTGAGTAGGATTGTTTACACAAAAAAATTTAGTGATTGTACAGAGCTGTAAATTAATGTGTTAACCACATTAATGAAAAGTTATTATAGAATGGTTTTCTCAACAAATGACCACAAGCATTGTTTTGGAAAATACTGAACCAAGGCGAATTAAATAAAGTGAACTCATTTTGAAACATGTAAATATACTCGTATATGTTAGTGTAAAATTCAAATGTCAAAAAATTTACGAACTTTTTGCTTGATTAGAAGCCAGATGAACTACTTGAATGAATTCGCTTCTCACCGAATTGAAGCATTGACTCAAGAATATTTTTGAGCTTTTTTGTGCTTTTTTAAAACTATCGAATATAAATTTCCACACCTGCCGATTTATATTTTCGATCATTATTCTTGTCAATAATTGAAATAAATTTTATACGTTTGTCCTTGCACATAAATAATAATGATAAATTAAATTGAGAAAAACAACATACATATATATACAAACATGCATACATACATGTGTACATATACTAAAAAAAATAAGTTAATAAATTGTGTATTTGCGTGTGCTGCATACGAGTATTTTGCACACGTTGTGAAATCTTAAAAAAAAAACTTTAATGTTGCAACATAAACTTATTTCAATAGTGCCGTAAATTTGATTGCAGATTGTAAGATAATTCATTAAGTTTAGAGCAGACATACTCGTATGCACATTAGAGTGGCCGTTATTTTTATTATTATTTTTTTTTGATTTCTTATATTCTCTCTCCCCAAATCGGTTCAGTTTTATGTAAAAATAAAATACAAAAAAATTTCATAGCGATAAGTTGTGTTTTAGGGGGTGCGTCCGCCCCTCAATGTTGGCTTTCAATCCCATTTATTCGATATATATATTCGTATGCGGTAAAGATAATGTGATTTTATAATTTATTTTTTACGATAGTGTAAATCTGTGTTTTACTCTCCATTTAATTGTATACATATCATGTGGCATCCCTGCATACAAGCTGTCAAAACAAACGAAAACTTTGTGAATTAAAGAAAAACTAAATGAATTTGAGCAAGTTATTTTAGTATTCTACTTCACCCGACATTGAATATCATTGTTACTGAATAGCAAAGTCGATAAATTTTCATTATATTCATTCATTGAAAAATGGGCTTGAAGGCAACTTTGAGTGCGGACGCACCCCCTAAAACACAACCTATCGCCATGAAATTTTTTGTATTTTTTTTTACATAAAACTGAACCGATTTGGGGGAAAGAATATAAGAATTCAAAAAAGAAAAAAATTAACGGAAAATTAACGGGCACTCTAGTGTACATGAATAAAATCTAATGTATTTTTATTTATACTGCGCAAAAAAGAATCTTTTGTAAGGTGTTTACAACATTAATTACCTACTACTTATGTCACTAAAGGCTAAGTTAGCCGACTGTAATGTAAAGTAACTGCAACAGTAGGAAACAGCTGATCGATTTTGTTATGTGAAAAGTAATGAAAATGGTTATAGAGATGTAATGTAACGTAACATACTTTTCATATAAAAATATCGATCAGCTGTTTCCTACATTACAGTTACATTGCGTTACAGTCGGCTAACTGAGCCTTAAGGCTGTATTCACACAAGGCAATTTTTTAGCAACCCTTGATTTCTTGAAAGAGAGAGAGAGAGAGAGGAGAATATAATAAAGAAGGGAGCCATATCGCCCATAAACTCAAAAGCTGCTCAACATATGTAACTTGGTTTGTGTGAACCCAGTCTAAAGATTATCTTTCTATTTTTAGAATTATTTAATTCTACATTGTTTAATTTGTTTAGGTTTTTCAATAGTATACCCGTATATGTATGTATTTCTTAAATTCACATGTACATATGTATGTATGTATGTATGTGTAATTTTTATTTTTTTTTTACATATCGCACTTGTTCCTCAAAAGCGTAACAACTCAAAATTCATGAATTTTCAGTAGAGGCCAAAAACTGTTTCTGTTAGTAGTAGTTATTCTAAAAACACAAAGAGGTCATAACGGTTTTTTTCACGGAAAATAAGACAAATCAAAGGGAGATTTTTACAGTGGGTGGATAATACCTCTGTTGTTTGGTTTTTTGCAAAAAGTGAAAATTTTAAAATTTTGAGTTGTTACACTTTTGAGGAACAAGTGCGATATGTTTATTATAAGAAAAATCGCGCCATATACTTATTTTTTTCAAATATTGTCCCACTTTTTGAATAGTGTCAAGCAAAGCGACAATAATAATATCAATCGAGTACTTAATAATATTGTGTAGCCCATAGGTACCTCACTGAGATTATAACTGTTCACAACTGTTGTGATTAATCAAAAATGAATCAAGTAGTTCTCAAAATAAGCTTAAAAGATGAAACAGAATAAAGTCTGCAACTTCAAAATCGCTCCCAAATTAATAAAGCCCATAAGAATAACGTCGGCAGTAACTTCAAATGCTCCTTAATTTTTGTTTTATTTTCTTGTGTGCTTATTTTTCATTGTAGTTTTGTTTACAAAATGTATGAAATGGTAAAATTTTTGAGAGAATATTTATTTATATGTGAGAGCATGAGAAAAACCGCTCTCAAAATAAAATAGATTCTATCTCACGTCTGCTTTCTATGGCTGCTTTTTTGTGCCCATATGTATGGAAAATGTGTTTCTGCCGGTAATCTGTTTAATCATTATCTCACGACTGCTTTCTGCGGCTGCTTTTTTGTGTCAATTTGTATGGAAAATGTGTTTATGACGGTATTAAAATTAAATCAAATAAATATCACATTTAAACAAATGTTCACCACTGACGTTCGTTCCTTTTGCAAAAACCTAAGAAACAAATTTAAATTTTCAAGGTCTCATTAGATAAATAAAAAAAACCAGAAATTATTCATAGTTTTATATCTGCGTACATATAAATTATGAATTTCGAAAACAAATTTAACAAATGCACTGAACGAAAATGCCTACAAAAAAAGAACATTCAAATTTAAATGTAGAACACTTTTTAATTTATTTCATTATTATTTATTAATAATTTAGCTTTCATTTGCATACATTATCTTCATTAAATGCAATTCAAGAAAGATGACACAAATATAAAAATAAAATTTATATACCAAAAACAAAATTTTTATAAAATGTCTCGCAAAATGTGTGTATTCATTCGTATCAAAATTAACACTTTATGACAAAAACATAATTTACAACAGCAAAACTAACAACTACAATAAAATTATGGCGTAAAATGAATCTGATACTTTCGACGTTCACCTTCTTAAGTTTTTTTTGCGTTAAGTTTTTTGTTGTTTCTTTCTACTGGTGGATGCGGTTTGTACATATTCCGAAAATAAAAAATTGCAAAAATTATTCATAATTTATTCACCTACAACTGCTGCTGTTTTTTTATTTTTTTATTTGCTTTTTTTTCGAGAGAACAATATTTGGACAGAGATAAGATTTATTATTAGACAAATAAAAAATTTTAAATCTTTTAAATTCATTTTCTCTATTAAGATTTCCTCGTTCTCTTTAGTTCTCAAAGGGGTGTGAAAAATAGAAAAAAGACTTTGGTGGGTTAAAATTGGAGTTGTTTCGGCTCCAATAAATAATCTTGTCAGAGTGCAAAGTAGAGGTAATATGTAATAAATGAGGCAAATTAACTAACTACTAACTGAGCCCAGCAAACGTTGTCCGTCCTACCAAAAAACAAAACAAAAACCTATCGGATATTGATCTGAACATTAAAATTTCAGCTCCACAGCTCTTAATGATGAAACAGAATAAAGTCTGCAACTTCAGGAAAATCACTCCCAAAATAATAAAGCCCATAATAACATCGTCAGCAGTAACTTCAAATGCTCTCTAATTTTTGTTTTATTTGCCTTTGTGCTTATTTTTCTTTGTAGTTTTGTTTACAAAATATATGAAATTTATTGAAAGTATGGTAAAATTTTTGAGAGAATGAGTACTTATATGTGAGAGCATAAGAAAAAACGCTCTCAAAATAAAATAGATTCTATCTCACGACTGCTTTCTGCGGCTGCTTTTTTGTGTCAATTTGTATGGAAAATGTGTTTATGCCGGTATTCTGTTTATTCATTTATACTTCCAGAGATCATGCTTGATAAACAAAAAAAATCGCAAGATCGCAGATTGGCCAGCGACTGCTAAAAGTTTAAAAAAGGTATCAAGCTCAAAAAACTCAATTAATTTTAAAAGAGCATTCTAAAATCGGAAAATAATTCAAAACTTATTTAAAAGTACTAAAACAAAAAAAAACTTCCAAAAAAGTAATTTACTAAAATCCAAATTTTAACAAATTCGCTTTTACGATGCCTGTTTATTGGGTTTAAAGTCATGGGAAAATGGATTTCACCAAAAGAAACAAAAAATTTTAGTGCTGATTTTTATAATCAAAATTGTAATATTTTCACCAAAGTTTAGGATTATATAGGTACTGTCCAATGCATTAGCTATCAATGTCGTAGAACTCTCTAAAAAACTGAATTTAAAATTGATCTAAATACTCGTACTAATTTGTAAATAAATCAAATGAGAATTATATTATACATTAGTACACATAGTGAGTGTAGTACAAAACAGGGAACATGTTTCTTGTTTTAAATTTTACTGCCCAAGAAGTCGAGAACGTGCACTTATAGATCCCACGGAAGTCATGAAAATATCATTTCTCAAAGAATGACTTTTGCTGGGAATAAAAATAGTGTACATGAGTGCGAAATGGCAGAAAATCTCTAAAATTTAAGAAAGGGCAAATCTTGAAAAAATCACCTGAACAATATTTATCAAGGACTGAAATTTCGAACAAACTTATGAAAGATATGAGTTATTTATTCTTAAATTTTATTTTCATAAAGATGCTTGTTTTGTAAAGATTTTTGTTTGAGGCTTTCAAATATTATGTTTGTATATTGTGATTCTCAATATAGTATTAAGAGTCTTACTATATATAAACATACGAAGTTTGTTAGCTAAAATCAAAAATGTTTTGGGTTGAAGTCTACTGATGAGTTCCAAAAAGCGGGAACGAAATGCATATAGACAATCGCTTAACCATAAAAACAAGCAAAATTTTCAACTTAAATTTTATTATTACATATGCTACAATCAGTATTTATAAATTACGAAGTTATAGCATCCTTTTTCAATATTCCATTTATTTTCTTAAGAAAATTTGGCATCACTGTGTAAAAAATAATTACAAAATCTTGACTGAATCAAAAGTATGCAACTTCTTAAATACAATACATACATACACTAGTCCACAGAACACATGGTTGAATAGCAACAACGGCATTAATAAGGAAGCAATGCAACAAATACAAAACCAGTTATTTAGCAGCACACGAACATAACAATTTTAAAAGTGCATTAAATACAACAAACACTTGATCATTACCCCAAAACAAAAATAAAAAGTATAATAAGCCAGAGCGAAATACTGTAATCGTTCTCTTAATTTAAAATGGGGGGATCGTCTCTGGTAATGGAGAAGCAACATAACAGTGTTGCTCTCTTAGTTATTGTTATTTTTCCCCCCGAAAGACTACTCTTTTGTCTTATCTATTGAATTGAATGTTAATATTTGTTGAGCAACCCAATACAAGTTTAGTCAACGCCGCATATTCGATTTAAAAACAACGGCCGTTTCACGCGACGGTAGAAAAAAAGCGTTCGTTTTAAAGGAAGAAAATGTTGAAAAACTATGTGAAAATGCAGACAAACGTGAATTTCGTTAGTAAATGTTTTGCACACTTCCAATTTGAAGAATAAATTTATAAATAACAGCAAATAATTTATAATACATGTATATCAAAAATATATTAATTTTTTATTAGGTATATAATATATAATATATCATGAACAAAACAAAAATGTGTTGGAAATACCTCAAAATTATTTTTTGACTTTAAAACGCAAATTTTACGGAAACTATTTTTATCTTAAAGGTTGCAGAAAAAACTTTTATAAAAGTTATTTTTTTTTAATTTTAAAGGAAAAAAAGTAAAAGTTCAACAATATTATTTTCACGCAGAAGTAATAAATGCTTTTCTAAATAATTATTTTTTATTTGCATATGTACTTACGTAGTACATGCAAATTCAAGTACATACATACACATACATACTTTTCTAAAACCTTGTATGTGTTTATTGTACATATTACATTTTTTATTTAAACAAGTGTTACAAAGTTTTTGTTTTCGTTTTAATTCTTTGTCAAGCGTTCTTTTTTTTCTATAACAGTTTTGAGAAAGAAACAATTAAAACAAAAAAACCTAAATTGCATAATTTTAATTGCTGATAGTGATTCATGATAATCATGTCTACTTGGGATTAGCCATTTGAATTGTCATTAAAATTTATACGGATTTTTTTCATGGTTTACGGAGCAACAACTAAAGAAACAAAGATGCGGCACAACCATAATTTTTGCTTTTCGAAATTATAAAAGCAAGCGTAAACATTTGTTTAATTTAACTGTTCTATAATGGTTTTTGCACTGGTTGATTCTGTCAGCAAATTATAAAAACTTAAATAACTATTTTTTTTCTATAACTATGGTGACAAAAAGCTTCTGAACAAAATCAATCAAATTAAAAGGTGTTATAATTTTTGTGCCATTTAATTTTAATCTAAATTATCTAACAACATCATATCGTGCCATAACTGCAAAAAAAGCTTAAGCGACATAATTTTCGAATTTAATTTTTTTTTTACTAAAATCGATTATTTACCATCATAAATAATCGATTTTCATAAAAAAATGAAGATCAAAGATCGCTTAATCTATTTTTGTGGTTATGGCTCGATATGCATTAATAAATAAATTCAAGATATCAAGAATTTGGAGAGAAAGGTATTCATTCGTTGTATTCAGTTTGCAGGTCATATCGTTGAGAGTTTCTGTAAAGCCTTACACGGCATGTAAAAAAACACATGTGCATGTCTTTTTGACGAAATTTTGACGTCATCACGAAGCTACATTTGCTACATGCCATGTACTAGTAACATATGTACATGTAGATATCCCATGCTTACAGATGTGCTGCCTCAGGAAATGTGTTCGGTTCGGCTACACGTGCCACACTTGTATTTTGGAGCAAAAATACTATCAAAATTTTAAGGCCTGTAGCCACTACTAGTTATTTAAAAAAAATGCACCCAACATGCTGAAAATTCCCGTGACGTCATCGCCACATCTGCGTTTCAGTGTCACACATTGCTATTAGTTTTCTTTAGGTATGCCAAATAAATATAAATCTTTAATATGGCAATTATTTAGAACGACTTCTTTTATCAAATATTGCAATAATTTTAAAAATGCAATAGTATAACAGTTTTCATTAAACTGGTATACTCTGTCAAAGCTCTTATATTCTTCTAAAATATAATATGAAATTTCATATCCTTCATACGCTAGGAATTATTTAAACATTGATTCCGGTATGTATTCAGAAATCATTTTTAAAGTTATAGTATTATAGTATAACAGTTGCATTAAACTGTTATACTCTGCCAAAACTCTTATATTATACTAGAAAAATTCTTAAATGCATACATATATGTATGTACATATTTCTAAAAACTAATTCAACATAATTCTACAAGTTTAATATAATACCTTGGCAATATAATATATATAATGCGACTAATGCTTCTAGCGTTTAAATTTTCACATAATTGATAACAGTTTCATTAAACTGTTATACTCTCTAAAATCTCTTACACTGTTATAGAAAAACTCTAAGAAAAATATTTCTTAATAATTTTAAAGCTTTTAAGAACTAATTCAAAATAATTCTGTGAGTATACTCGTACCTTAGCATGATTTTCAAAAAGAGAATGTTTCTAGCGTTTGAATTTTCATATCCTTCATAGGCTAAAAATTCTTTAAAAATTTATTTCGGTATTTAGAAACCATTGTTAAAGTCAAGCTCAACATCTTTTGAAAATGGAAATTTTCACACACACCCTCCCCCACACCCATCCCCACACACACACATACACACACACGCACAGAAACCCACAATCGCCAAAATAGTCAAAATCCACTCCCGGGACCTCAAAACGTTGAAATATGATGAAAACTCAATTTTCGAAAATTTAGGTGAATTCAGTAATGTCCTTTAACGGAAAGTTAAAAAATATTTACTACAAAAGAATGTATTATTGGCATTTTCGTGGTAAAAATAAAAATGCCACATAACTATTACAAAATAAATTTTGTCATCATTTTTCCGATCGTAAATAATAGATTTTAACCTAAAAACGAAGACATTATTATTATTATTTTTTTTTTTTAAGAATAATATTGTTGAACTTTTTCACAAAAATAAGAAACGAAAATTTACTTTGCAACACAATATAAACTTACGAAGAATAAAGTGTTTTAACGGTTAAATATTTTTTTTAGAAAATAAATAAAATAAACTATTTCTATCATAATAAAACAGTAAAACTTTAATTTGAAACAAACGAAAATAAAAAAGATAAGTGCTTTCATAAAGCTTTGAAACTACAAAAGAAATATCGAAATAAAACATGGAGTATCTGGAATATTTGGAAACAGTTTGGTATTATATGCCTTATATGTTCTATGCCTTTGTATTCCTTACACTTGTACCAAAATCTCTGGGAAAGATAAACAAATTTGCTAAAGCAGACTATGAAGCAAATCGTAAGAAATGGCATCGCTGTTATGCGCCCGACATTTGTTGCCATAATTTGGGAGAAATGGAAACACCTTTAGTTAAACAAAAGCCACGCAAAGCAGTAACACGAGTTTATCCTAAAAAACAAACAGCTAAGCAGGAGTTGGTCAGCGCTCACACACCCACTGTGCCTGATGAACCGGCCAACATTTACAAGCGCCAAGTTCATACACATACAAATGTAAATAAAATTGCTAAAATGTTCGAAAATGGTGGAGTACAAAAGAAAATCAACCGTGTTACACCCACTGTTTTGCCCACAGATTTTCGACGTGCCTCTATGGAATTTGATGAGGAAGAAGTTTTCCACAAAAGTAGAGATCAGACCAATCGAACTCACGAAAGCCCTCTCAAGAAAGAAAGTATTGTGTTAAAAAGGCTTTCTAAATTGTCCCAGGAATTGGAAGAGAATAATGAGAATTCTTCCAATGTCTTAAATCAAATGTCACATGAAGAGCAGACTGATTTGCACAACTCAAGTTGGCGCAGCGAACCCATAGCCATACAAAGACGTAAACGTCAAGTACCCAGCAATCTAGTGATAAATGGCAGCTCAGCCACACCTTCAACCGTTTCACCCGCCCACTCTTCACCCGCGTCATCGCCACGTTCTTGCAATTCGCCGGTGCCTTCGTCATCCCCCATCGTACGCAATGCTCCCGTACTTAATATGAATACTAGTCTTGAAGACTTGTTTGTAGCTATAGCCAAGAATGCCGAAAATTCTGATGGATTTTTGTATTCTTCAGCTTCATCCTCCTTATCGCCCGTTACTTCAATCGATGACATCTTGTCGCAACGTCGCTTGTCGCGACCATTGTCGGCGTACTCCATAAGTGATCTTTTAAATGATGAACCCAATAAGGGTATGGATGAAACTTATGTGGAGAATTTTTTAAAAGTTTTAAATAAAACTTGAAAGTGGTTAAATAGTCTTACAATACTAAGGAATGTTTTCTTAGAATACGTGTAGGGTTAATTAAATAAGTAGAGGGAAAGTAAAGACGTTTCTTTGTTAGTAAGTTTAATTGCTATTTATATATGTATGTATATCTTATTCCTTTAAGGATACGCTTTTATTGGAACGTGTTATAAAATTTATCACTCTCAAATTTTGCTTTAGTCAGTTTTATGTGAGAAATGCTTTTGCTTTTATAACTTTAACTACATAAAGTTTAAATTGATAATGTGTTATTTTAATGCCAGTTGAAGTGATCAATATAATTAAGAGTTTAACGTATTTATAAAACGTTTACTATAGTGTGTTTGTTCTTCGCAAAAATAAAATAAATAATAATGTTTCATTAGATTAAAAGTTCAGGTGAAAAAGACAGAACTTCAGTATAAGAGAAATTGTAGGGTGGGCTTGTTCGGTATGCAGCTGTTAACGCTGTAGTGTTCTAATAAAGCTTCGAAGGGTTCAATGAACTCTCAAGCTATACCTTGTTATTTGTTATTTAAATGTGATTTAAGATATAGCGGATCCAATTATAACCCCCATTAGCGTACAAAGTGGGAACTGAAAGAATGTTAAGGGTTCTCAAGGGTTCACATTCACCACCGTAAAAAAAAATCACCTGCTGTGAACTAATGAAGACTTTTGTTAGATAAAAAATTTAGCTTAATTATTTTATTTTATTTAATACTTTGTAGATAACTATTTAAATACAAAACTGTTTAAGTAATATCACTTACACACAAAAAAGTAATATGAATGAGTTTGTAATATTAATTAAATTTTCACCTATAAACAATTTGATAATATCAATTAAGTTTTTCCACTCAAATTAATTAATACAATTAAAAATTTAATTGAATCAATTAAATTATTTATTGAAAACATTAATTGGTGAATACTTTTTCTGTGTAAGCCACTACTGAG
This sequence comes from Nowickia ferox, assembly GCA_936439885.1. NCBI lineage: Eukaryota > Metazoa > Arthropoda > Insecta > Diptera > Tachinidae > Nowickia > Nowickia ferox. Next base: position 94,710,698 of record OW387024.1, on the reverse strand, counting down.
AAAACGTTCCTTAAGGCTGCTCAAACGAGACAAAACAAATCCTGTAATATATTTTCTGTTGAAGAATAATATTTCAAAGTGCCATGTTTTTAAGTTAAAAAAAAATCACACACACACAACAAATGTATTTTGTGTTGTTAATTTAAACAAAAACTAAAAAAGAAAAAATATCAGGCAGTTAACACAGAAGAAAAAAATGTAATGAAACTAAATGAATCACTCGAGTTTTTTTATGTCGTTTTTGAATTGTATAATAAATTGCCATACGATAGAGTTTTATAAAAAAAAATGAATGTAAAAAATGTCAGTCAATTTTATTTATATTAATTTGCTTTAAACGCAAGAGTTTTAATAAAACAAATAATTTTTATATTTACCTTAATTTATGCTCTGTAAAAAACTTGAATCTTAATTCTCTATAAAATAAGAAATTTTTTTTGAATTTGTTTTACTTATTTTGTGTATGATGATTAAGTTTTTCATAAATGTTTGTCTAAAGCGTAAATTAGTGTTAATCTTTTAAGAATGTTTGTTGGAATATGCCAGTGTTTGTAAGAATCTGCTATGAAAGTGCAATCCTGCACAAATTTATGGAATTTAAAATGTATATAAAGTTTTTAAGAAGTAAGTAAAATATTCAAGTAAACGTAAATAAGTGAGACAATTTTTAAATTGTTAGTTGAAACGTAAATATTTAAAAATAAAATAAATTTATCGACTGAATTTCATTTGTTTTTTTTTGTTTTAAATTAATTAACAATTTGTTTTCTTTCATTTGGATTTTAATAAAAGTTATAGGTTACAGGTTTATAATTTAAAGAACAACATGGTTGGTTATTGAGTTTTTGTATGGTATAGTATTCAAACTTGTCATTTGTTTAAATAAACTTTTAACATAAGTCATTTGTTTAAACAAACTTTCTACATATTAAAAAATATGGGAATCGGTTGTCCTTGCAGGCCATCCCTGAAACTTAACGCTAAGCTAAAGATTTTAGTAAAATTTGCGGCATCAGATACAATTTTTTCATGTTTTTAGATATTAGTGAACATCTAAAATCGATTTGATGGATGGGTTTTATTAGAAAAATAAATAATTTTTTCGAAGTTTTTCGTCAACGATATCTCGCGAACGAATCACCCGATTTAAGTCAAATTGACAACACATTAAAAGCTGATATGACTTTGATCGGCTTAGTAGTTTAAAATTAATAAAAAACAACAGTTGCGTGAAAATTTAATTTTCATAGGATATTTTAGTGAGCTCAACATCCTTCGAATGCAGCAAATTTGGTTCCGATGCGCTTAGCTGTTCTTAAGTTATGAGATGTTTACATACACACACACACACACACACACACCCATTCATGCATACATACATACATCATCACGAAAATATTCAGAATCGGCTCACAGAACCTTAAAATGTCGAAATATGCCGAAAATTCTATTTTAATAAATTGTGGTAAAATCAGTAGCTTTCTATTATTTTATTTGAACTATGTATAATTAATTTATTAATCAAGGAATAATTTCTTAATCATGCCCCAATTCAGTATTTGTATTTTTGTGGGTGGTGGCAAAGAAAAATGCAGCATTTCCTTTAAATCTGAATTATTTTTTGGTGCCACTTTTGCTAATATTACTAGCCCCAATAACTTTTCTATCGCCACTTTTATAGCGCGGAGTAGTTTATCAAATTTAGTAAGAATCAGTCAAGTAACAGTGAAATATAACTTTAATTTTTAATAGGCATTTCCCCTCCCACTTTTTAAGCACAAGGTAACGCAATTCCAAGTGCTCAAACTGGTCTCAAAGGTAACATTAAACGTTAATAGGCGTGATCCCACCCACTTTTTCAACTGCAAGATAGTGTAATTTTCAGAGTTCAGGTTGTGTTTCAAGTTTCGTAAGTATAGATGAACGTAATATTATATTATAATATGCGTGGCTCCGCCCATTTTTTAAAGCTTTAGACTGAGTAAAATATTTTACTTATGACAATCCCTAATCTCTTGTGGCTTTAAAAGAAAATATTCGTCGATAAATCAGCTCAATTGAACCAAGTTTACTGCAGCGTGTGGCGCAGAACAGAAGGCTCCGTTTTGAACAGCGTGTTCAACTCGACGGAAGACATCTGGATGACATACTCTTTAAAAAATAAAATCCGCGTTTCCATTCTATCGTTCAATGCTCTTAATAAAACTTTATGTTAATTATTACGTTTTTTATTTAAGTCTGAAAATATAAATCTGCTACCAGACACCCTGTACGTGTATGGACGGCTTAACTCGGCAATCTAATGTTCGAGTTCTATGTTCATACCATAAATCTAATGACAATACAGTCATACTTTTAATGAAATCCATTTATTTAATTAATTTTATAAATATTTTCATAAAATTAATTGAATTAAAAATTTCCCAGAGGATGGACAAAATTCAAAGAATATGTGAAAAAAATTCTTTCAGTGTGCTAACATCATAAATAATAGTAAAGACTTCATTTTGTTTTATTACGGCCTTTTGGATTTTATGTGACGATACAACAGTATACATATGTGAAATATATTATTTTAATAGTATTCTATATTAGTTTTAATAATTATCTTTCTGCTCTCTTAAGCATTTTTTATAAAACAAATTACACACACCTTTTTAATTTAATAAAATAAAATGTATAACTTCTTATCATTTCAAGGTAAAACGAGCGCAATTGTACTATTTATAAAAGTTTATACAACAATTGACAAGATTTTTAATGATATTGTAAGTTTTTTGCTTTGAAAAGAAAAAATTAAAAAAAATAAATTATCATTCGAAGCGGGTTGCGGCTATTCATATTTTACTCCACGTTATAGAATCATTTTATATTATATTGAATTCTTTTATATTATGTGCATAAAGACATAAGTATTTTTAAGTATATGTTTTTAAGGAGTGGATCTTGCTGTTTGACCTATTGAATACATTAAGTAAAAAAATAACTTAATACTAAACTTAAAATACTAAAGATGCCATTTGCTTTTTAAACCCAATATTTAAAATTTTATTCTTTTAATATCATTCAAGGTGACTTTCAAAAGTAGAATGAGAGCTTCAACAAATGTAGAACAAGTCCCAAATAAAAAAGTTATTTCAGTTGAAATTATGTCTAACATAAGTACATAGCGCTCCTTTATTTTAAAAGAGGCATAACTCAAAAAAGTTAGTTTTGCAGAAAATAAGTTTAAAGATTTCCATTTGCATACAACTTAAAGCAGATACAAAAATATTTTCTTTAGTCCAGAAGTACGTATGCAAGGATTTCATATGAAATTTTTACACTAGATATAATATGATATAAAGATATTTTCTGCACTATTTACTTCAAAACCCCAATTTTTTTAGATATGCCTATGTTGCAATAAACGAGAGATGTATATGGATAATATTTTGATGAATTTGAAAAAATATTAAATAAAAATATTATTATTATTATATAAATCTTTGTTGTCCTAATTTTTCTATAGAACTAATATATGTAATCACAATGGACCCAATTGGGTCTCCGACTGGAGGTGCTTTATAGCACCACCTAATATATGTACGAGTATGTATTTTGTATAATAAATTGAATACGTTTAGAATATTTTTTACAAACTTTCTTTTAAATGCAGTAAGAAAATCTCAAAGTAGTTGAAGTCCTTAGAAAACTGTTCTCTTCAAAACTTCAAAACAATTCATAATTATTGTTCTACTGCTTGATTTGTATTCCATCAATCAATTGAACGAAATCTTTAAATATTTTAAACTACATAATTCCAGCCTAAAGATTTAAGCAGCTTAAATATTGAAATTTGTTATATTTAATTGAAGTACATACATACGTATCAAAAAATGATCATAAATCTCTTAAATTATTCTAATTAACAAATTACACAAACGCAGTATGACCCAATTTAATTCATATGCTATGAAAGTGTTTTTTGTTTATTATTTTCTTAAGTTATAACCACATGAGGCGTCATGACGCATCATCATTGCATGCATTTGATATACGAGTGAATCTTTGTGTCACGTAACCAATTTATAGGAACAATATTGAGAAGAAGAAAAATTGTGCTTGTTGTGATTTTGATAAATTTATTTACAATTTAATTAAGTTCATTTGCTTAGTCAACAATGGCATTGCGATAAAAATAACGACAACATATGAAAATAAGTTTTATAATATTAACAAATAATTGAACAAGGAAGTAAATAAAAATATTTTAATGGAATGCTCAAGACGTTCAAGAAATTTTCATGGCGTTCACACCTTTTGCTATAAATCATTTATGTATATGTCACATATCTGGAATATTTGAAACGTCAAAAAATTAAACATTGGGCATGTCCCACATTGTCGACAGAAAATGCTCGAGTTGTATAGAAAACAACAATATAATTCAATATAGTTAAGTAATCTATCGAACGTTTTCTGTCGATATCGTGAGCACGGCCTGGCCTGTGAAGCGATTTTTTTCTTCGTAATTAGAAGTTAAATCAGTAATTTTTCACATAAGCCTGATACTCTGTTCAACATTTCACGTGAAATGCTGTCAAAATACATATAAAAAAAATTGGCACGAATTGTTCATGGAAAAATGTTGCAGAAATAGTACTCCGTTTATCTTGGGAAACACGTATGTAAATGTATCTTCAACATTTTAAGTTTTCATGCGAAAAAAGATAGGTGGCACTTATTTCGTGTGTAATTTACAACAAACACATGGGGCGTTTTTAAAAACATAAGAAATTGTAGCATATAGCATAGTACTCTGCTTATATAGGAAGGAACAGAAATATTTGTTTCCTATCTTTGTAAACATGTTGCAAAGTGAAAAGTGTATCAACATGATAAAATAAATGTGCTACAAAAAACAATAAATTTAAACTCTTGCGAATGCAAAAGAATATTTAGCTAAATTCAAAAATATCTAAAAAATAGTGTTGATTTATTACAGGAAAGGATTTGCTAGTAAATAATTTTTTCTCTCTACAAGATGTTTATTTCAGATAATCAAAAAAAGTATGCAAATATACATACTTTAGAGCCATTTTTATTTTTACAAAACGGTATTATAGCAAACAGCGTTAACATCAAAATAATCTTTAAGAATTATTTGTAATGAATGATTAAATTTCATATCTTCAATATTGATTTTGGATCACCAAATTACATACATATGTATGTACATATGTTTGTACGATATACTCCTTTTATACTATGCAATCTACAAAAACAAATTGTTCAAAAAAGGTATTTTCTTTCAATAGAGCACTAAAATATTAATATAAAGATATATTAAACAAAATTATTAAAGAATAATTTACATGCGAATAAAAACCACAGAAAGATAATTTTTTTGTTAACTTTTTATGAATGGTAGTTTCGAATTGAAAACTCATTATTTATTCAAACATACATACATACATACGTACTCGTATGTACATAAATACTTTTTATTTTTAATTTTCAATTTGCACTGCGGTTTAACACATTTCGAGGTGTCTTGAACTGTGTAACATTTGGAAACAGAAATATTTTCGCTTGCTGATTTTTTATTTTTATTTGGCATCTTGCTATTTGTTTAAGTGATTTTTCTTTATATAATTTAAGTAAGTTTTGCATATTATTTTACAATTATTTTAATAAATATATATGTACATATACATATATACAATTTGCTGACCCAACGAGAAGGATCATCTTCATCATCTTCATTATGATGATGTGAAAAATTTCATCTTGACGTAAACTTTGTGAAGCCATTCAACTTTGACTTTAAAAACTTGTTGCGGCAACAAGCAACCCGCAGTTTTCTGTAATTCATTTTTAAATTGTGTAAAATTTAAATGATGATCAAACACACAAATAAACTCTCCGTATGCACAAATAGAGAAGCTACACTCAGCCGAAGAATAAAATTGTGTGACGACCCTACTTTGTAACATGGACTTTTGAATACTCAATATTCATCAAATGCCTACTTGAAGTTTTAATTTATGTTTATTGTTTCTTGCTGCAATTTATTATTACGACTATTAACTAATTCTTCATTATTATTGTCGCATTGTGCATTTTAATAAATATGTATATGCATATGTATTTATATAAGAATTTTTAAAAAATTTCGAAATATTCTTAAACGAGAAGTATGTGTTGCACAATGGCTTGTAATTAAATTTGCTCCACCTGTTATACGATCGATTAATCAAACAACTTAAAATTTAGATTTTTGATTAATTAATGATTTAAGTTTCTTAGAGTTGCACAAGTGAATATTATTTTTAACAATCAATATGGTTACGCTCATGCGTGTCGAATCTTATATGTAGTGTATCGTTAGTTGAAATTAAAAAACCACGTAACTACCTTTTTTTAAATTTTATAAGAAAGTATTCAAGTGACTGAAGTAAAGTTTCTTTATTTTAATTTTTAATTCAGCTTATTCGACCATGTTACAGTGTTCAATTCCGTTTGTAAACGAAAGTCAATCCATTACATTTTTGTAGGAGATAGTGTCTTAAAAAGAAAACTAAAATACAGGAATTTGTCAGGTGTGTACAGACTGTTGGAGGCTCTGGTATGCTGGGTTATACTCCAGCTAGAGCTCAACATCTTCAGGTGGATTCAATTCCGTTGAACTCTGTGACATGGCCGATTGTTTAGATAAAGTTTTGAAAATTTGTAATCGACATGTGTTTCGATTTAATATCCAATAATTAATTAAAAATGCGATTTTGAATTTTTTGTTAGTTACATAAGCTTATTTTTCTTTTGTGATTTTCAAAAATATTATTTTTTGTGAATTCTCAAATGGTTTTTGAAAGTCTGTGCATAAGATAAGAGGTTTGTGACTGTTCAAGTAGTGTGGTTGAAGTCTACTGATGATTTGTCAAAGCACCAATGAAATGCATATCGAAAACGCTTAACAACCAGCAAATAAATATCAATTAATATAATATAAAAAGTAATCATATCCACATCAGGTGAACTTATTTCAGCAGATGATGATCACCTGTTAATTTCTTTGGTGTCAAATCAAGCAAAACGTTCGTAAATTTTTCGACAGCAGGAAATTTTACACTGCATTTCATTTTAAAATCAGTTCACGTTATGTAATTCGCATTTCCCACGATTATTTACATAATGGCAGTTTATTAATAATTTCTAATTTTATGTACACACGTTTCTTGCTTTAATGGCGCCTGGGGCGTAAATTTTAACGAGATAAAAAGTTACTTATTGTACCCCGCAGTTAGACTGGGACCAAGTATCTTTATGTCAACACTCAAATTCTACTGACAATTGTAGTGGGTAAATTGTCTGTAAGTTTTCTTCCGTCCGTCAGTATAAAAGAAAGAGAGAAAACTAATATGGTATATTTGTGGTGGAATTGTCAACAACTTGTCAATATACATACATTTGTATGTACGTAAATTATAGAAATGTGCCAGTAACTGTCTGGTTTGTATGTCTCCGTGTTCCAATAAAAGTGGATTCACCCATTGTTTCGGAACAAAATTTTTGTTGGGAGAAAATTTTTTTTTAATTCGAGTTTTTTGCAAGAATTGGGGGAATAATTAGAGAGTAGTACTGGTAACAAAGTCAAAAGCGAGTCAGTAAATTGTCACCATCGACATTTCCTTCAGGGTAGTTATATGTATGATCTTTTTAAATTTTAAAACCAATTTTAAAATTTGCATATGCATGCATGTATGTATTTATGTACTATGTATGTACATATGTATGTATGTATGTATGTATATATATAAAAAGACGTAAAATATTTTGCACTTAGGCGCTATTTTCTGGTTTTAAAAATACAAGATGCCGCTTGATAATTTAAATAACGTGTTATTAATCTTCCTTTAAAAACTACGATACAAATTAGTGGGAACTTTGGTCAAAGGTGTCATCATATTTCCATAAAGAATATTTGTGTGGGGGCTTATAACTATGTACATATGTATGTATGTATGTACTCGTATGTATGTATGTACCCTGTCGGATTTTTATTAGCTAGCTCAAAATAAAGGTGACTTTTTGCTAACTGATTTACAATTAGCTTCTGAACTAACTCATAAATGATACAGATGTGAGTCAGTTGTTTTTTGTACAACTGTCTTATTCCCTATAAGTATTGAACTAACTTTTTGCTAACTTAAAGCTGATGCAGAGATGAATCAAAGTTTATCGAGAAGATGTCAGCATAAAATTCATTTTTATGTTAACTCTGTGCCGTCTATATTTTATACGGTTAAGTATGGTGCCTGAAAAACAATGTGATCACGGTTCGATACACATTCTCGTCTCTAAAAAATGTTTCAAATTTAAGTTTACTAAAAATGTTAATATGTAATTAGTAAAATAAGTTATGGCTAGCTCGAAACACTCTTTTTTTTTTTTTGATGCGTCACCAACTAGCTCATTATGGGCTCACCATTAGTTAGTCAGTTAAGTTAGTTGAAAGTAATGGTAGAATTAGTCGATTCGCATCGTGAGTTTACGAATCAGCTGACAAACTCTGTAACATAAATAAAACATGTTGTTGTTTATTTAATATGTATCGTAACGTATGTGAGGTAGAAATCTACAGAAAATAGATTTTTACGGAGCAAACGTTAAATTCGCTCTCACATATGTACACACAAATGTATAAAGCAAAGAGAAATACAATAGCAGCTGACACGTTCGCTTGCATATTTACTAACTAATATCCAGATTTAAACGATACAACAACTTCAAAAGTAACACGATGCGAGTGAGACAATTGACTACCGCCTAGGACATTTCAATGTTAAATAGTCACTTGATTACATTGAAAAGTAATCCAAGTGTCAGTCAGTACTAACTAGTTGCGAAATACATAGTTTAAAGTTAACAGAATATCCGGCAGGGTATATATTCAATCTTTATGATTAAAAAAAAAACTACTAGATACCTATGACTACGCGCTAGATTTAGCGCGTTTTAACTATGCTAAACGCGCTTTTTTTCGTCTTAGCGCGTTTACTAAAAAAAGCGCTAAATTAGCGCGTTTTTAACAAAGTTATCATCACTTCAGTTCAATATATTTTTTTACTTTATTTTCATAAATTTAACAATTTTCTAGTATTCAAAACTCATAATATTTTCTAAATTGGTTAATGATTCAGCTGTCGCAAATAAAATTCCCTTAACTGTGATCAGAATTAAAAACGCATTTTAATACTCTAAATGGCAAACATTTTGAAATTTCACAACTAAAAATATGTACTCGTGACCAAAAAAAATTATATTACTTATTAAGCATCTATTCTAGTTCTATTCGACAATTTATATAAGTTTTTACAAAATTTGGCAAATAAAATAAAAACAAAGGATATCGATTATTTGGAAGCAATTCTGATTCTGTGTTGAATGATTTAAAAGAAAGAAAAGAGCTACTAAAAAAAATTAATTGTATTTACTAATGCACATGTACATACATCGAATTTTATTAAAATTTAATTTAGCGCGTAGAAAAATAGCGCGTTTTGGCTATAAATAGTTGACAATGCTGTAACTTAGCGCGTTCTAGCGCGTTTTGCGAAGGGGAACAGCGCGTTTGGGTTATAAATAGTTGGCATCGCTGCCTATGACGTTTTTTCGCTCTCTCTCTTATTGATATTTAAGTAATAAAAATTTTTGTTGTAAAGGTTTCCTTTACTTTAATTGTTGTATGTTTTTATCAGTAAATTTTATGAGTCATTGATTTTTTTTTTAAGTAAATAAATTTGTGTTGATGATTTTTAATAATTTTTGCACTCTCTCCCATTTGTTTGCTTTGATTGTTAAGAGAAATTGTCGATAGCGATTCACTTTTTAAGAGAAAGTTTTAGTTTTATTAAACACTATACAAAAGAGTTGTATTCAAAAAAAGTTTTTAAATAAAATTTTTGGTTGAACCTCAGTAGTGAATTGGGTCAATGTGCATAAAATTTCAACATCCTAATTAAAAGAAATACAAAATTTATGCGTACCTATAGGTATTAAATTAAAATAACAAATAATGCAAACAATATCGCAAAAATATAATTGGGATGGCATAACTTGTTTTCATTGATTTATATACATATGTAGTTATGTACATATGTAGATACATATATTTTGCAAATTGCCAAACCATACGAGTGTCAATAATGTACCTACATCGGCAAAAACAAGCAAATTCGTTGTCATTCTAATTTAACAATCAGAATATATGTAGGTAACCCGGTTTTACTCAACTCGGTTTCACGCCAGCACGAATTGAAAACTGCTGCACTTCTATGACGCGAAAATGAAAATTTTCTTTTATTTAACTTTATTTATTTTTGTAGCTATGCTATTTATGGGGAGATACAGGAGTTAGGATGTGATTTTCGTAACAAAAATAATCGACACTATTACAATCATATATTTATTTTTGTTTTGATTTCTTTGTACTTAAAAGCAAAGTACGAACATAAGCGAAACAAATTGTTTGATTTTGTTTTGTTTAGTTCTTTGAAGTGAGAGAAACAAAAACAATGAGAACGATTGCCGCTAAAAAAGAAAATAATGGAAACGTTTTGAAATATTTGCAGAGAATTTGACATCATCATATAATATAATTTTATTACAAAATTACGGCATTCGATACGACTATTAATTTAAAAATATTTCCATATAAACTCTATTGAAATATTTTTAAATTACGAGTCGTATCGAATGCCGTAATTTGCCCCCATGTTTGCAGGCTATATAACTAAGTTTATTTGTCTAAAATCAATTTAGTTATTGATTAAACAAACTATTTTTGGCTTTATTACTCTTTAATGTATTGTTATAAAAATCAAACAACATTATATAGCTCCCAATTGCTGGCAACCAACATAGTTAAACGCCACTCCCTAAGACAATTTTAGCAACCCTATTCCTTTTATTACTTTAAGGGAAAGTTCTGATTGCTTTGATTGCAGAAATGTTTTATCGTTTTTAAATTTGAACAAAAATGTTGTAGTGATTAAAAAAAAGACAAAAAAGAGCGCTAAAACTCCTTGAAATTTAATGAAATAAAAGTGCTAAACTTCATGCCAACAAACTCATGAACTCATATGAATTATTTTTTTTAATCTCGTAATTAAAAGATAAACGAAAACAAAAATATAAAATTTAATTTAATTTTCTGCTCATGACCAGTGTTTATTTAATAAGAACAAAGGCAAATAGTTACCTCGCAGCTTATTTTGTATTGACAAATATAAAACCTACTGTGCACGCTTATCTTATCAAATCATCATCGCGATAAATACCTTAACAAATTGTTGAAAATGTCATGAAAGGTAACTCTTTTTTTTCTATTTCCAATAATGAAAAAAAAAAAAATGAAACTCTCTCAAATATTATTATTAACTGAAGTTGATCAATAAAAAACAACTTAGATTACTTTGGTCGGTTGTTTGGTGTAACAGTTGTTGAAAATTATTTAGTGCTCTGAAATTATTTGAGGCCAAAGGCAAGTGTCTAAAAATATATTTCTTGCATTTCTTAGCCATTTACAAAAATAATCAAAAATATTTTGCTAACTAATGTTAAATAGTTGTTTGTTTAATTAATTTATTACAAATAAATGAATGAATTTTTGCGGGTGTGCCGAATAAAGTACATTTCAATTGTATTTTATTGAAACAACTAATGGATAATGCAATTGAGAATGAAAATACGGAAAAAATTCAAAATTACAGTCGAAAGGTAATATTAAAATAAAGCAAATAAAATTGGTAAACAAGAATCAAATTTAATATACATAATTGTAACAATGAATTAAACCGGAAATTAATTAAAAATACGTTTGCTTCAAAAGTGATCGCCGGCCGTAGTTGATGTTTTCGATGTTTGATAAACTTAAAAATTCAGTTTGATTTTTTTTGTAACCTTAATGCATACATGCGTAAATGCATTATTTTTAAAAACTTATTGACTAGTTGGATTTACGTAAATTATGAAATTTGCTATTAAAAAATTGGATCTATAAAATCCACAAACAGACCTTGAAACAAATATTGAATTGCGGCTTGTGGTCGTTGTCCAGAGTTTAATTTTTCAAAAAATATTAAATAAACAAAGTCACCGTGAATTAACAGGGCTTAATTGCTTAATATTTACATCAGCGATACTTGGTTTCCGAATTACTGCAATAATTGGAACGCTTTGCAAAACGTATGGAGTTCTAAATTTTGGATCCTCAAAACACCTCATAATTTCACCTATGACGCAGGGATGCGAAATCTGATTTGCGAATTGTACTAATTTTCAAGAAAACTTGTACTTTCTTCAGTACGATTGTAGCAAATTCTTTATTTTTATTTCTTTAAATTAAAAACGTACGTAAGATGCATTAGTAAAAATGTACTTGAACTTCATTTATTTTAATATTATTAATACTATTAATTAAAATACGAAAATACTATTTCCACTTTTGTAGATTAATTTGGAACAGATAATAAATACTCCTCTAGCAATTCCTGAAATATTGGAAACATTTACTTAATTTTTCATTTCTAATACCTACGAGCAAAAGGCACATACTCATATGTTGCGTTTCTTAAAGACTTAATAATAATTTCTATATAAATTGGTCATTGGATTGCTATGACACTTCTGAAAAAAGTACAATTTGGAAAATGACGAGCTTACATTTTTTGATTTTCTCACTGTTTTTAAATAAGAGGAATATGAGTTTCATTGTTCAAAAATGCAAATTGACATATATAGTACAAATGATTGAAAATAAATGCGGAACGAAATTACTAAAATTGAGGAGATTCCTTAAATGTACTAAATTAACCAATTATACCAATTTTGCCATCCGTGCTATGACGGCTTTTCCACACGCAAAGTTTACTTTGCAAAGTCTTGAGTTTGTAGGAGAGAAGGGAAAAAACCTCCCATTCTCATACCTTCTCTACTATAAACTCTATACTTTGCAAAGTAAACTTTGCGTGTGCAAAAGCCGTCTATAATTTGCACTTCAAATTGAGAACTAATAACATGTAATATACTCAAGTATAGTGTCCACATTACAAACAGTCAACTTGTCTAAAAATTTTTATTTATAAAAATCACTCAAAAATTTTATTGCTTTTTATACATTTTTTTTTATAAGTCCATCACATAGTGGGGCAGAATCAAAATATTTTGGAAATAAATCAGCGGTTTCTGAACGCCTAATCCGATCGTAGTAAAATTTCACTCAGGTGTAGCAGAAGTGTATGCAATTTTCGAAGAGAATATCAGATCTAATTCTTACTAAATTATTATTTTCATCTAAGAAATAAACAGCAAAATTTAAAATTTACTTGGATCCGGACTGTTCCTAATTTGACATATCTTAGAGCGAAATTTTAAACTTGAACGACTTATTCTAAAGCAGAGATGGGCGTGTGGTGAATTTTTCCAACACGAATACCAAAATTTCCAACACGTACGAAACACGTGCGTGCGTGTTCGTGTTCGTGTCACGCCCATCTCTATTCTAAAGTCCAAAAACTGGAATTTTGAAATATAAAATAGTGCAACTGACAATTAATAGCTGTTAATTTTAGTTGCCAAATTGCAATAATATTCAATGAGTATATCGTCACCTTAAATGCAAACGGACGTAACTACACTTTTTATATTTTTTACAGGAGTAACAAAAAACTTTACAAAATCAATAATAATAAAGTATTCTTAAAAATTCTCTTCGAAATTTACTTGTAATATGGATACTTATATGTTTTTAACCATTTATTTCCTTTTTATATATTTTTAAGCTTTTATGCTTTATGACAATGGACCCAATTGGGTCTCCGAGTGGAGGTGCGGTATAGCACCACCCTTCCTAACCTAAGCTTTTATGTTAGTTACGTTCCTTGCAATAAAAAAGAGATGCATTCGTAATTACGTCCGTTTGTATTTCTTTAATAAAGTCGTCATTTTTGATAGCAGAGGTCTAAATATTTGCCTGAATATGTAATTTGATCAAATGTACCATATAATCAATCAAAAACTAGATTTCGAATTTTTGTGTAGTTACGTCCGTTTGCATTTAAGGTGACGATATGTCTGTTGATGAAAATGAAAAACGACTTTTAAATATGAATTGAGATTTAAATAGAATTGTTGAAATCGTCTCTTACTCAGAGTACAGGCGGCAATTATAAAAAATTTGAATTGTCCCTCAAGTGCCGTATAATAGATACCATATTTTATTATACATTCTTCTCTTCACCGACAATTACAGCCTGGCCCACGATATCGACAAGAAAGTTTCTTTCGCTTGCTTATATTTAAAACAAAAACAAAATAAGAGAATTTGTTTTTGTTTTCAATGTGAGTAAGCGAAAGAAACTTTCTTGTCGACATCGTGGGCCAGGCCGTTAATTCCGCTGAACTTATCATTTTTATTACAACTAATTTTTTCAACACTTTACCTAACAAATTTTTCAGCAATTATAATTCTTATATTTTGCAGCTTTGTTAACATTATTTTCCGTTTTCAATCTGTCAAAAAGAATTTTCGATAAAAAGGCGAAAGTTGCCATACTTAATGAATACTAATTTTAGCCTCGCTTTTGCGGGTTGCGGTGCCGTTTGACAAGGCAACAGAAGTTCAGGTGCCATACATAATCGAGCCATAAGAAAATTGTGTGAATATCGGATCAAGTACATATGTACGTTAAAAACAATATAGAATATTCTATATTTGCATAAAGCTAAATTTTCATTATGAAGTTCTTCATAAAATTACATCAGACCATTTCAACCAACTTTAATGCGAAACAAAAACAAAATAATGTGTGTAGATCCCCCTTCAAACATGAATCAGAACATTTCTGCGATCCCCTGATTTATTTTTTAAATATTATGATTTTGAAAAATCATTTAAAAGGCTGCAAAAAATATATTAAAACACTGATCGAATTATAAACAATTTCTTAATACTCGTGCCAGCCATACGCGAGTAATTAATAATTTGAATTAATTAGTTAAGGATTTTGTCAACTAAAACTCAATGTACATACATATGTACATTCATATTTTTATGCTAAAAAAATCTTAATAAAAATAATTTTATCATAATTACTCGTAAAATTGCACTTGCGAATGTTGTTAACTATTATTTGCCATTGTCATAAATCTAAAAAAATTTCCATATTAAGTTTCGAGCCATATAAGGATTTAAATTATTTTCAAATAAAACGAAACGATTTCGCAAAGTATTATTAAAACTTGATCTATTAAAAATTAAGAAAAACAAAAATTAGTTGGCATAAAAAGCAACATGCTTATTCATTGTTGAAGAAGGAAAAAATTTATTCAAGTTTGTAAGCCTTAAAAGGCCTGATTATTATTTGAAAGCAAAATAATTTAGTGGATTTTTTCTGTTTTTTTTTTTTGGTAATTTATTTATATACACCTGATTATTAAAAAGAATTTTGTGCAGCATTAAGGTCATTTGCGTATAAATATTTACGAAAGTTAAATCCCTCACAATTTTTACTTTTTATATTTTGGTTAATTTAATTATTGTTTAAATTTTGCGTTATTTTGGAAATATATTTATTGAGACGTAGTTTTTATTAACAAAATTAAATATAATAGGTTTATATTTATTAATTGATAAAAATTGATAGATATGAAATTTCATTAGCAATAAATTTTTTTGTGGACTTAAAATGAAATAATTGCTTACGATTTAAAAAAGAAAACCAAATAAAAGATTAGATAGCAACGTGAATGTGAATGAATTATTGGTTGGTCTTTATTCGTTAATTTCGGAAATCTTCTGCAATTCGTGCGCGCTTTTTTCAAATTTCTTCGAATTTAATTTACCAGTACAGCCTATTGTAAAAGTCGTAGGTCCTACATGAACTGTTGGTAATTTCAATAAATATAAAAAAAAATGTTATATAAAAATTACCAACAATTCATGAATTGTTGGGGATTTCAATAAAAAAATCCATTAACTGGGCTACGAATTGCTCCTTACCGGTTATATTCTCATGGTTTAGCCCCAAGTACAGTTCTTATTATCAAATTCTAGAAAATAGCTCGGTGGAGAGAGATTTCACTCTAACGATGAAATCTTCTCACAGACAAATACCTGCTTTGATAACCTCAATAAACCTCACTTTTTGTATAGAGCTCAAAGTATAGCACGTTGAAAAATAAAATGATAAAATGATATCCAGGATGGGCCAAATGAGACCATTTTATTTTATGCTCAACAATTGGGCCATTATTACTGACTTTTTTGTACCACAATTGAATGCAATTGTGGTTTCAACAAGGCAAAAACGACTGCAACAATTAATTTATTGAAAAATAATTTCGCGTAATTGACGCGTAAATCATGCTCCGATATCATATGATTTTACACGGCTGGACTTTTTCGGGACCGCCTTTATAAGCCACAAACTATTGGCGATTTGAATACAAAAAGTAATGGAAACCGGGACCTTCTTCTACTTCTTCTTTTACCCAGCCGATCTGGTTATATACCGGAAATCATATTTAAATAAAGGTAGTGATGGATTTTCTCTCAAATAGAGTAAATTTTTTAGCATTTAACATCATTTAGATATCTGCAATGTATTTAAATTTAAAGTTCTACACTTCTGTTAAAACAATCTTTAATTTTTAACTTTCCTAAAATTAATATCCAGTGAATAATTTTTATATATTTTTTTGTTACAGGAATCTATATCTTTATCGCACAACCTCTCTGATAAACCGTTGTCACCGTCCCCATTAATACCCACATCCCTAGAAGGCGGTAAAGTTTCTGATCGCTTGGGAAAATTGAAATCATCTTCAGAAAGTTGGAAGAATCGTGTGGGTAAGCAAACATTGTTGAAACAATTTTGCAGCCCAAATAAATACTAAGTTTTTTTAAATTACATTTTGTTTGTCAGAACAATCAGATGCTGCTAAATTCACAGTCGCTGGTCGACTTCAAAAGAAATCCCAATCCCCGGTGGAATTACAATTTGAAAGACCGCCAGATGCGGCAGCCAAAAAATGTCCTTTACAAATCATACGCAGTGCAAATCAACCCCAATTGGGTTTGGCTAAAAGTGCCTCAATGATGGTTACTTCCAGCACTAACAACAATGTTGGTCAGAAGACCAGCACCAATGGTTCCCTCTTTATACAACGTAGTCTTAGTGTTAACGATGAAAATCCCAATAATGCTTCTGAATCGAATTCAACTGCTAGCAATTCGGATAGCGATAATGAAAAGGAGCAAAATGATAAACGTAATATTAATAATCAAACAGCAAATAAACCACTTAATCCTAGTCATGGTCAGAGTTCACGTGGTGCTCGTGTTGTCATACCCAGATTCGATGATGAGGAAACATTTGATAAATTCTTTGTATCAAAGAAAAGTAAATCTACACTGGATGAGCAGAGCATAGATATAGCGGATTTCGATAAGATACAACCCACAACAAGGTTAGCCTTCGGTTTTTTTATATTTTATATCGATACATACGAGTTCGTATGTATGTATTTATTTGCTTAATTATGTTTAATTATATTGCACCTTTTACAGATTGGCCGTTAAGCGCAACATTCAACTACCAAAGGGCAGAAGAGCTGCCCGTAATCCTTTGAGAAATCTAGCTTCACGCAGTGATATTTCTTCGGAATATGTAGAAGTAAGGACGGGCATAGCTGAAAGGGAAGTGCGCCGAATTAAGGCTGAATCATGTAAGTGCATTAAGTGATTTTAACATACGAGTATTTTAAACAATACAGATTATATTAAGTTTACACCACTTCATATAGTGAATCTGTAGCGTTTTAAGTAAATTCTTTTAGAGCTCTCAAAATACGGTCCTCTAATGCAAAGAAGTGTTTATTCTTGGATACTATTTTTGTCTTGTTATTTATTTAAATTTGGAAAAAACGAAAATAGACAATAATTCTTTGGCTAAACAATAAAATGAAAATAGGACTGGATCTGTGCCGCACTTGTACCACCAGATCAAGTTAGTTTTCGTTCTATGGTTAAAAAAATCGTATTTTTCATCATTTTTTCGATTTCGATTAAAAAAAAATCGTGAATTCTTTTTTTCAAGTCTGACCCAATGTGGGAGATTCCTTATATAAATTCGATATTAAATCAATTAAATTTTATATCGCCTAAAACAATCTTTAATAAAATAATTTCGGAAAATATAATACCTTTCCTTTTCATACAGTTGGTACAGGTGGCTTTTTTCGAGAAGAATTTTTTTTTATAATAAGTTAGCCGTTAAGTTAAGGCGTTATTTATTTTATTTATTTATTTTATTTAAAGTATAATAGTTATAATTAAATTATAATAACTAATAACAAAAAGAAAAAGAGTACTAGAATCTAGGGCTTTCGACTATGTATGGCATTAAATTTTTGCGGGGAGGCGCGTTTGTGTTAAATCTAATGGAATCAGCGAGCTTTTTGCACTATTTTTAGTGCTTTCTGAAAATTGAGTGTTAGTGCCAAACTATGAAAAAGCGCTAAGTAGTGCTTTTACGAAATTTGTGTATTTCTTAAAATTACTTTAATAAAAACTTGGTGTATTTATTTTTTTCAGTGTAAAGCATACCTTTTTCGTCTGATATATTTCATTAAAGATGATACTATTGCCGAAATAGAGAATAACTTTATTATTTATTATTAAACTTTATTCGCTTGGATCTTCACTCGCTTTTCACGTTAGTGCTTTTTACGCTTTTTAGATCTCAAAATTACGTTATTTAGTGCCTTTTTCAAACTCAAAATTTTATACCACGCATTATAACAGTTTTGAACTATGATCGTATATTGACGACCATCTACTTTATTCTCGCCAACTTGATTTAAACTTACAAAATTTTTAATTTATTTATGTGTACCTTTCAGACGGCTGCCGGCCCAATTTAGCTGCTGAAGCTATTGCTGGCTTAGCCTCTGTGGAAGATTTTAAATCTGTTGCCTTGAAATCCTCTTCTCTGCCAATTAACCAAATGTGGCTGCCATATAAACCTCTGATGCTGTTGCATGTAAAAGGACGCACCCACGTACAAACCAGATTGGTAGAGCCGTCCTATTTGTCTATGAATCGAGGCGATTGTTTTATTTTGATAAATGGTGACAAGTTATACCGTTATGTGGGTTCCTATGCTAATATAATTGAAATCTCACGTAGCAAGAAAATCTGTGCTTACATATTGGAAAATAAAGATCTGGGTTGCACAGCCACCGCCGAAGTGATATTAACCGATGGTAAATTTATGAACGAAAGCCACTGGAAAATATTCTGGGAACTACTGGGAAAACCGGAAGATTATCAAATTCCGGACAGTGGTCATGCCGATGAAGATGACTTATTCGAAGCCAGCCTCATAGAGACAAATAAAGTGTATGAATTCCAAGATGATTCTTTAGTGCCATTTGAAAAATACTGGGGTTGTATACCCAAAGTAGAGATGTTGGACAGCAAAAAAGTATTAGTTTTTGATTTCGGTTCTGAAATGTACATATGGAATGGTAAAAATGCCTCCTCCAATGCCAAAAGAGCTGCCATAAAACTTGCCCAAGAGCATTACGATCAGGGTCAGTTAGACTATTCCAAGTGTTATGTAAATCCCATGCATTTTTCTTGCATTGTTGGTTCCCGGGACAGTTACAAATTCCCCAAAAGATGTGATAAGCGTGAGGAATGGTGCATCCTAGGTAAGATTACACAAAATATGGAAACGTCGTTATTTAAGGAGAAATTTGCTGATTGGCCTGAAGTGGAGCGTGAGGATTTGGAAAAAGACTACTTGACCAATAGCGTGTATGCTGTAAAGCCGTTGGACGGTGCTGCCATTTATAAAGGTTCTCCCTACGAGGAACCCAATTTAGTGTTAGAACAATCAAACTTGGGCCGTGGTAATTTCTACTATGATTCTGATAGCATGCGTCATTTTGAGATTATTTCGAAGTCTTGTGAAAAATGGCAAATAAATGAATTTAACTTTGACAAGGCGGAAGAAGCTTCTTATGGACATTTCTACTCAGCCGAAAGCTATATACTCAAATGGATATATCAAATCAATGTAACCGTCAGAGAATTAAGTGGGCGTATTTCAAATCGCAGCACCGTGGGCCGTGATCGTTGTGTGTATTTTACTTGGCAAGGCAGTGAGGCTTCAGCCAATGAGAAAGGTGCCGCCGCTCTTTTAACCGTAGAATTGGATAAGGAAAAAGGAGCCCAAATGCGCGTGGCTCAAGGAGATGAGACCACAGTGTTCCTACGACTGTTTAATGTGATGTGTCTGCACAAGGGTCGTAAAGAAGAGTGTCTGAAACGTCGTCAAGAATGGCGCTTATATCAAGTTTGCGGTAATGTCGCCGAGGAAACTCTTGTTAAAGAAGTCGATTGTCAAGGCAACCAATTGCGCTCTAGAGCTTCCATGCTATTGATACATGGCGAAAAGGGTAAAATTTATTTATGGCATGGCTGTAGAGCTGTCCAACACACACGAGATGTTGCCGCTAAAGCAGCAGAAAAACTAAAATACTTAAAAACACAAGAGCTCTTCAAAACAGCTTCAGTATCTATTGAAATTTTCGAAGAACAGAGTGAATCTAGTGATTTTAAAGCAGCTTTACAAATAGATTTGCATCAACCTGTTGCGCTCTATGGCAGCCTGTGTAAGAAAGTCTCAAAAGATTTCTCTTATACTCCCAGAATTTTCCAGTTCTCCAGCACTCAGGGTGTCTTCAAAGCCGCCGAATTGTATTCACCTCTAAGATGTCGAGATTTAGTTACTCCATATCCTTTCACACAATCCCAATTGTATAATGTTCGTCAGCCTACTATATTTATGATAGACGATGACGATGTATTGTGGCTGTGGATGGGCTGGTGGCCATTGGAGGATATTAAAAGTAAGACGGATGATATTTCTTTGAATTTCAAGATTCAAAATGACATTCAATCATTTTAATTTTAGTAAATACAGAGGAGCGCGGTAGTCCCACTAATGAAAATCGTGCTGGTGTTAATCGCTGGATATCAGAGCGTAGAGCTGCTTTAGAAACTGCGGTTTCCTATTGGAGTGCTAAGTTTGGTATGTAAAGCTGTTATGTCATACTGGTTTCAGAATGTAAATTGTTACATATGTACATATATTTACCTTAATATAGAAAGTCCCTAACTCGTTATTTTTTTGATCTGAGTTTTTTGTATAATTCGATAGAAGAACAAGAAAAATTTTAAAATCTCGATTTAAAAAAAAATAATAAATTAGGACCTTTCTATATTTGGTAACGATATATATATATGTGGTCACAGGCGATAATAGCTTAAGTCGAAAAACAATGTTTCGAAAAAACCCACTTTAAGGTATGAACGTTTTTTTTTCGAAAAAATCAAAATGACAAATTAAAATATTGTTTTCGTAAAGCAAAGATTACTGTGTTAACGAATGCAACCAAGATTTATTATAAATTTTATTGGACTTCTTTTGAACACTTAGCGCAATATTGTTTTGTTTATATCTTTACAATAAACTTCGTTAAAGGCTTTGATATTTCACTGAAATGTAGAATTTTTTAGCATCTATAATCAGATTTTGTTTTAAATCGACTTATGCTGTTATCGCTTTCAAACCCAGATATGTATGTACGAGTACAACAAGTTGTTCGTCACTTGAAGTACTACGTCTCTGAAATTTCTCTCTGCCGCGAGTTTTTGCTTCGTACTGGAATCGTTCTGATGAACCATTTAACAATTAAAATTAGGGTGCCCCTGTTGCTAAGTGGTAGCGATGCTGGCCTCTCAGTCCAAAGCTCGTAGGTTCGATTCCCGCCATAGACGCTGTGAGTTTTCTGCAGACAAGCTAATCGCTTCACGGGTTGTGTTTGTGTCAAAAAAACTGACTGTAAATGGAACAAGTTATTGGAACATAATCTGATTGTAAAATATTTTGATGATACTTTAAATTTGAAAAGGGAATGAATACTGGAGTTCTTTAATAAAATGTTCATTGTAAAAAGCTGCACATTAAGTTAAATTTTAACTGAATCGGGTAAATGAGCATGGAAAATAAATATAAAAGTTAGATTACATCTGTGATTTTCTGATTTAACAAAACAAACACAACGCGTAAGATAAAGCGTTGCAAATATTTCACTTTAGGCACATTTTCTATATTCGAAAATCGATAGATTGTGAATCAATTTTAGAGCTACATACATATCTGCGATTCTTTATAATTTTCACCATAAATTTGTGTTTGAAGTTTTGACCATTTGAAAAAATTTCCTTAGAATAAAGTGTGAGTGAGGTTAAAAATTCTGACAGTAGCTATGAGATGTGTACAACATGTCCCCAATATCGATTTAGTATTTGGGTAACAAAATACAATAAAATACCAAGAGGCAAACTGCGGCATTCATTACCACGAGCAAAATTCCAAAACATTTAAGCAGAGTTCAACTGGAAATATTTGAAAATTTCTTTCGATAAAATATTCAATCTTAATTAATGAAGTGTTTTCCATGAAAACACACTTAACCAAAAATATGTTTAAATATTTTTATTTATTAAGATTATAAACATTTAATTAATATTTAAGTATTATTTCTTAAAAAAGGTGAGAATGAAGAAAAGCAATTTCATGGCATTAAAGGTTATGTAGTGTGGGCTGGCTTAGAATCAACCGACTTCAAGGCCCTTTTCCCTGAATGGACGATAAGAGAAGATGTGAAAGAAATTAATTTGCAAGTAAGTCAAAGCAAAGTTTAATAAAATTTTTGTAAAACTAAAACGGGGGTTTCTCTTTTAAAATCAGGATGGCCGTACTGAACAACCCTTGCCCATTGTTGATGTATTAGAACAATTGGCACAATCTGAATATCCCTTGGAGGTGCTGCGAAAAAGACCACTACCCGAAGGCGTCGATCCAACTCGTTTAGAATTTTACCTAAATAATGAAGACTTCGAAAAGGCTTTGGGTATAACACGCACTGAATTCGATCAAATGCCATTATGGAAACAAACCAATTTGAAAAAAGAAAAAGCTCTATTCTAAAGCAAAAATTAAAGAAGTAATATAAAAACGCACAATTGGCTTTAAACATATTTACAATTAAATTAAGATAAAGTAAAACTTATGCACATCTTATACAAATATTTCATAACGATAAATTTTATTGCTAATAGTTAGTTGTGTGCTAAACAATTATTAATTATTTTTTACATACATACATACATATATATATAAATATGCATATATATTTACAGTAAACAAGGCCTTAACCCATACATATTTATACACATTTTTACAACACGCTTAATATAACTACATATTTTTAAACAAAAATGCAATTTTTTTATTAAGATAAAATCGATTTAAAATGTTATGAACAAGGAATTCATATGATAATCATTTTTGTAATAACCATATCATACCACCATAGTTTTTACGCATAAACTTACATACATACATATTTATAAAATTAAATCCAACGTTTAATATTAATATTAAGTTTATTATCAGAAGTTTTGCTAACTTCATTCATAACCAGCTTATCTTCAAATCTAAAATTACAATTACCTGCTGACAAACTTTAAAGTAACAAATAAGCTTAATGTCTTCATTCTCTTAATTAAGATACATATTTTATATTTTGTTATTATGTACATATTTCCTTAAACAAGCATATACTCGTACATACATACATGCAATTTTCGTTGGCTTATACATAATTTTATTTTTCAAAATTACTAATAATATTTTTGTTTAAGACTTCATTGCGCTTCATAGGACTGTATCTTTTAGTAAATTTTTTTTAGCTAATATGTACTTTATTTCATTATTTGTAAACAATTTGTTTTATATTTTTGCAATTTGTTATGCAGCAGAGAATAATTTTTTAAATAAAAAAATATTTAAAATTAATTACACAATAAAAATTTCCTTGTGTAAACATTTCTCTTACATATAATATCCAAAGCATAAGGTAAGGCGCAGGAATAAAAACTATAAATATTTACATTACCCTGTCCATATTATACGTTTGTATCTTAAGTCTACAGTACACAGAAAGTAAAAAGCCACAGGTGTATGTGGCTACGACGTCATGACGCCATGTTGACTGCACTTTTTAAATAGGTCTCTATAACATAAACATTAAATTTTTGAACTTTTATGGGCAGGGGAAATATCCCTCCCCCGGAACGCAAGTGTAAAATTTTTTTTTAATTTTTTGCTTGTTTAATTTTTAATCTAATTTTTTTCTAGCTTCATTCAGTCAATTCAACGAACGACTTCTGTCGTGTGCCAAATACAGGCATTGGTACTGTTCCTTCCAGCCATTTGGTCTGCATATTTAAAAATCGGACCTTTTTTGTTTGCTGAGTGTCACCATATCCTTGACATTTTAAAATTTCGTTTAATTTTCTAACTAAAACTTGCAATTTCTCTTCAACGGACTTAGCGTTACATTCCCCTACTATTTAGAATAACTCTAATCTTGTATACACTTTTCCGTTCTACTCTCGACGCTTCAAAAAGGTTCTGATAACAAGTTTGTGCAATAACCACAATATATTGTAAAAAACAGGTAAATTTATTTTGCTCCATAAGGTAGGTAAAGCCCCTGTAGAGGTGGGTGAAAATTACTGTTGCGCATACCTGTTTTTTACACAGGTAAGTAATAACAGTGTTTAGTGTAATTATTTAAATAAACATCTTCGTAAAATTATAAAAAAAACACCATTTTATGACTGACAAAAAAGTATCTTATGCCGAATACACATCTGGCACACATGTGCCCAAAAAAGCGTAACCACTAATTACTAATGAAAGACTGTTTGATTCAGACATGTATTTATTGATTTAAACATGCCTTAGGCCCTTATGAACAATTTTCGATCTTCGACTGTAGTCGAAAGTACTGAGCGAACGAAATTTCATTTCTTATTATGACGCGCATTCGATAAAGGGTATCTAACGTTGGTCCAGCACATCGAATTGAGAATGTTCCTCCATAAGTGAAACCTTTCGATTTGTTTAGTTTAGTACATGGACGATGTATAGTCCATCATATTTTTTGCATGAAATAATTTTTTGTATGAAAATTGGTCGATGTAGAGTCCATTTAATTCTTAGTATGAAGAATGGATGATGTATAGTTTATTATATTTTTTTCCATCAAAAATTAACGATGTCTATCTAGTCTATTATATTTTTTGCATGAAATAATTTTTTATATGAAAAGTTGACGATGTATTAAAATTTAATTCTTGGTATGAAAAATGCACGATGTATAGTACATTACATTTTTTGCATGAAAAATGTTTGATGAAGAATGGACGATGTATAGTCCATTTAATTCTTAGTATGAAAAATGGACGATGGATAGTCCATTTCATTTTTTGTATGAAAAATGTACGATGTATAGTCCATTATATTTTTTGCGTGAAATAATTTTTTGTATGAAAATTGGTCGATGTATAGTCCATTTATTTCTTAGCATGAAAAATAGACGATGTATAGTCCATTATGTTTTTTACATACAAAATGGACGAAGTATAGTCCAATATATTTTTTGCATGAAATAATTTTTTGTATGAAAAATGGACGATGTATAGTTCAATATATTTTTTGCATGAAATAATTTTTTGTATGAAAAAAGTACGATGTATAGCCCATTATGTGTTTTGTATGAAATAATTTTTTGTATGAAAAACGTACGATGTATAGCCCATTATGTGTTTTGTATGAAATAATTTTTTGTGTGAAAAATGGTCGTTGATAGTCCATTATATTTTTTGCATGAAATTATGTTATATATGAAAAATGGTCGATGTATAGTCCATTTAATTTTTCGCGTAAAAAATATACGCTGTATAGTCCATTATATTTTTTGCATGAAATAATTTTTTTTTATGAAAAATGGACGATGTATAGTCCATTATATTTTTTGTTAAATGGACTATACATCATCCATTTTTCATACCAAAAACTATTTCATCAAAAAATATAATGGACTATACATCGTCCATTTTTGATGGAAAAAATTATTTCATAAAAAAATATAATGGACTAGACATCGTCCATTTTTGATGCAAAAAATATAATGGACTATACATCGTCCATTTTTCATACTAAAAATTAAATGGTACAGGGCCGACAATTTTTCATACAAAAAATTATTTAATGCAAAAAATATAATGGATTACACATCGTCCATTTTTGATGCAAAAAATGAAATGGACTATACATCGTCCATTTTTCATACTAAAAATTAAATGGCCTATATATCGACCATTTTTCATACTAAGACTTAAATAGACTATACATCGACTATTTTTCATAAAAAAAATTATTTCATGCAAAAAATATAATGCTCTAGACATCGTCCATTTTTGATGGAAAAAATGAAATGGACTATACATCATCCATTTTTCATACAAAATATTATTATATCAAAAAATATAATGGACTATACATCGTCCATTTTTCATGTAAAAAATGAAATGGACTATACATCGTGCATTTTTCATACTAAGAATTAAATGGACTATACATCGATCATTTTTCATAGAAAAAATTATTTCATGAAAAAAATATAATGGACTATATCGTAAATCTTTCATAAAAAATATTATTCATAAAAAATATTATTTCATGCAAAAAATATAATGGACTATACATCGTCAATTTTTCATACTAAGAATTAAATAAGAATTAAATGGACTATACATCGATAATTTTTCATACAAAAAATTATTTCAAGCAAAAAATATAATGGACTATACATCGTTCATTTTTCATACAAAAAATTATTTCATGGAAAAAATATAATGGACTATACATCGTCCATTTTTCATGCAAAAATTTAAATGGACTATACATCGTCCATTTTTCATACTAAGACTTAAATAGACTATACATCGACTATTTTTCATAAAAAAAATTATTTCATGCAAAAAATATAATGGACTATACATCATCCATTTTTCATACAAAATATTATTATATCAAAAAATATAATGGACTATACATCGTCCATTTTTCATGTAAAAAATGAAATGGACTATACATCGTGCATTTTTCATAATAAGAATTAAATGGACTATACATCGATCATTTTTCATAGAAAAAATTATTTCATGAAAAAAATTTAATGGACTATACATCGTCAATTTTTCATAAAAAATATTATTTCATGCAAAAAATATAATGGATTATACATCGTCAATTTTTCATACTAAGAATTAAATGGCCTATGCATCGACAATTTTTCATAGAAAAAATTATTTCATGCAAAAAATATAATGGACTATACACCGTAAATTTTTCATACTAAAAATTAAATGGCATATGCATCGACCATTTTTCATAGAAAAAATTATTTAATAAAAAAAATATAATGGACTATAATCGTCAATTTTTCATAAAAAATATTATTTCATGCAAAAAATATAATGGACCATACATCGTCAATTTTTCATACTAAAAATTAAATGGACTATACATCGATAATTTTTCATACAAAAAATTATTTCAAGCAAAAAATATAATGGACTATACATCGTCCATTTTTCATGCAAAAATTTAAATGGACTGTACATCGTCCATTTTTCATAGAAAAAATTATTTAATAAAAAAAATATAATGGACTATACATCATCCATTTTTCATACAAAATATTATTATATCAAAAAATATAAAGGACTATACATCGTCAATTTTTCATGCAAAAAATTAAATGGATTAAACATCGTCCATATTTTATACTAAGAATTAAATGGACTATACATCGATCATTTTTCATACAAAAAATTATTTCATGCAAAAAATATAATGGACTATAAATCGTCCATTTTTCATGCAAAAAATGAAATGGCCTATACATCGTTCATATTTCATACTAAGAATTAAATGGACTATACATCGATCATTTTTCATACAAAAAATTATTTCATGCAGAAAATATAATGGACTATACATCGTCAATTTTTCATGAAAAATGGACGATATATAGTCCATTATATTTTTTGCATGAAATAATTTTTTTTATAAAAAATGGACGATGTATAGTCCATTATATTTTTTGCATTAAATAATTTTTTGTATGAAAAATGTTCGATGTATAGGCCATTTAATTTTTAGTATGAAAAATGGACGATGTATAGTCCATTATATTTTTTAATGAAATAATTTTTGGTATGAAATAGTGATGATGTATAGTCCATTATATTTTTTGTATGAATTAATTTTTTTTATGAAACTACATTTTTTGCATGAAATAATTTTTTTCATCAAAAATGGACGATGTATAGTCTAGTATATTTTTTGGATGAAATAATTTTTTGTATGAAATTATATTTTTTCCATGAAATAATTTTTTGTATGAAAAATGATCGATGTATAGTACATTTAATTCTTAGTATGAAAAATGGACGATGTATAGTCCATTTAATTTTTTGCTTGAAAAATGGACGATATATAGTCCATTATATTTTTTGCATGAAATAATTTTTTGTATGAAAATTGGACGATGTATAGGCCCATTAATTTTTAGTATGAAAAATGGACGATGATAGTCCATTATATTTTTTAATGAAATAATTTTTGGTATGAAATATGGATGATGTATAGTCCATTATATTTTTTGTATGAATTAATTTTTTGTATGAAACTACATTTTTTGAATGAAATAATTTTTTTTATGAAAAATGGTCGATGTATAGACCATTATATTTTTTGCATAAAAATTGGAATGTCTAGTCTGTTATATCTTTTGCATGAAATAATTTTTTGTATGAAAAATTGACGATGTATATATAGTCCATTATATTTTTTTCATGAAAAAATTTTTTGGATGAAAAATTGTCTATGTATAGTCCATTTAATTCTTAGTATATTTTTTTAGCATAAAAATTGGAATGTCTAGACTATTATATTTTTTGCATGAAATAATTTTTTGTATGAAAAATGGACGATGTGTAGTCCATTATATTTTTTCATGAAATAATATTTTGTATGAAAAATTGACGATGTATATATAGTCCATCATATTTTTTTCATGAAATAATTTTTTGGATGAAAAATTGTCGATGTATAGTCCATTTAATTCTTAGTATATATTTTTTGCATAAAAATTTAAATGTCTAGTCCATTATATTTTTTGTATGAATTAATTTTTTGTATGAAATTATATTTTTTGCATGAAATAATTTTTTGTATGAAAAATGATCGATGTATAGTCCATTTAATTTTTAGTATGAAAAATGGACGATGTATAGTCCATTATATTTTTTCATGAAAAAAATTTTTTTATGAAAAATGTTCGATGTATAGGCCATTTAATTCTTAGCATGAAAAATGGAAGATGTATAGTCCATTTAATTTTTTGCATCAAAAATGGACGATGTATAGTCCATTATATTTTTTCCATGAAATAATTTTTTGTATGAAATTATATTTTTTCCATGCAAAAATTTTCTGTATGAAAAATGGTCGATGTATAGGCCATTTAATTCTTAGTATGAAAAATGGACGATGGATAGTCCATTTCATTTTTTGTATGAAAAATGTACGATGTATAGTCCATTATATTTTTTGCGTGAAATAATTTTTTGTATGAAAATTGGTCGATGTATAGTCCATTTATTTCTTAGCATGAAAAATAGACAATGTATAGTCCATTATGTTTTTTACATACAAAATAAACGAAGTATAGTCCAATATATTTTTTGCATGAAATAATTTTTTGTATGAAAAATGGACGATGTATAGTTCAATATATTTTTTGCATGAAATAATTTTTTGTATGAAAAAAGTACGATGTATAGCCCATTATGTGTTTTGTATGAAATAATTTTTTGTATGAAAAACGTACGATGTATAGCCCATTATGTGTTTTGTATGAAATAATTTTTTGTATGAAAAATGGTCGATTATAGTCCATTATATTTTTTGCATGAAATTATGTTAAATATGAAAAATGGTCGATGTATAGTCCATTTAATTTTTCGCGTAAAAAATATACGCTGTATAGTCCATTATATTTTTTGCATGAAATAATTTTTTTTTATGAAAAATGGACGATGTATAGTCCATTATATTTTTTGTTAAATGGACTATACATCATCCATTTTTCATACCAAAAACTATTTCATCAAAAAATATAATGGACTATACATCGTCCATTTTTGATGGAAAAAATTATTTCATAAAAAAATATAATGGACTAGACATCGCCCATTTTTGATGCAAAAAATATAATGGACTATACATCGTCCATTTTTCATACTAAAAATTAAATGGTACAGGGCCGACAATTTTTCATACAAAAAATTATTTAATGCAAAAAATATAATGGATTACACATCGTCCATTTTTGATGCAAAAAATGAAATGGACTATACATCGTCCTTTTTTCATACAATTTTCCATAAAAAAAATTTTTTCATGGAAAAAATATAATGGACTAGACATTCCAGTTTTTATGCAAAAAATATAATGGACTATACATCGTCCATTTTTCATACTAAAAATTAAATGGCCTATATATCGACCATTTTTCATACTAAGACTTAAATAGACTATACATCGACTATTTTTCATAAAAAAAATTATTTCATGCAAAAAATATAATGGACTATACATCATCCATTTTTCATACAAAAAAAAAAAAATTAAATGGACTATACATCGTGCATTTTTCATACTAAGAATTAAATGGATGGATACATCGATCATTTTTCATAGAAAAAATTATTTCATGAAAAAATATAATGGACTATACATCGTCAATTTTTCATAAAAAATATTATTTCATGCAAAAAATATAATGGACTATACATCGTCAATTTTTCATAAAAAATATTATTTCATGCAAAAAATATAATGGACTATACATCGTCAATTTTTCATACTAAGAATTAAATAAGAATTAAATGGACTATACATCGATAATTTTTCATACAAAAAATTATTTCAAGCAAAAAATATAATGGACTATACATCGTCCATTTTTGATGGAAAAAGTATAATGGACTATACATCGTAAATTTTTCATACTAAAAATTAAATGGCCTATGCATCGACAATTTTTCATAGAAAAAATTATTTCATGCAAAAAATATAATGGACTATTCACCGTAAATTTTTCATACTAAAAATTAAATGGCCTATGCATCGACCATTTTTCATAGAAAAAATTATTTAATAAAAAAAATATAATGGACTATACATCGTCAATTTTTCATAAAAAATATTATTTCATGCAAAAAATATAATGGACCATACATCGTCAATTTTTCATACTAAAAATTAAATGGACTATACATCGATAATTTTTCATAAAAAAAATTATTTCAAGCAAAAAATATAATGGACTATACATCGTCCATTTTTCATGCAAAAATTTAAATGGACTGTACATCGTCCATTTTTCATAGAAAAAATTATTTAATAAAAAAAATATAATGGACTATACATCATCCATTTTTCATACAAAATATTATTATATCAAAAAATATAAAGGACTATACATCGTCCATTTTTCATGCAAAAAATTAAATGGATTAAACATCGTCCATATTTCATACTAAGAATTAAATGAAAAATTGACGATGTATAGTCCATTATATTTTCTGCATGAAATAATTTTTTGTATGAAAAATGAGCGATGTATAGTCCATTTAATTCTTAGTATGAAATATGAACGATGTATAGGCCATTTCATTTTTTTTATGAAAAATGGACGATGTATAGTCCATTATATTTTTTGCATTAAATAATTTTTTGTATGAAAAATGGTCGATGTATAGGCCATTTAATTTTTAGTATGAAAAATGGACGATGTATAGTCCATTATATTTTTTAATGAAATAATTTTTGGTATGAAATATGGATGATGTATAGTCCATTATATTTTTTGTATGAATTAATTTTTTTTATGAAACTACATTTTTTGCATGAAATAATTTTTTTTATGAAAAATGGTCGATGTATAGACCATTATATTTTTTGCATAAAAATTGGAATGTCTAGTCTGTTATATCTTTTGCATGAAATAATTTTTTGTATGAAAAATTGACGATGTATATATAGTCCATTATATTTTTTTCATGAAAAAATTTTTTGGATGAAAAATTGTCGATGTATAGATCGGTGTATAGTCCTTTTAATTCTTAGCATGAAAAATGGACGATGTATAGCCCATTTAATTTTTTTAATAAAAAATGTACCATGTATAGTCCATTATATTTTTTGCATGAAATAATTTTTAGCATGAAAAATGGACGATGTATAGTCCATTTCATTTTTTGCATAAAAATGTACGACGTATAGTCCATTATATTTTTTGATATAATAATATTTTGTATGAAAAATGGATGATTAATTTTAATTAATTTTTTTAATAAAAAATGTACCATGTATAGTCCATTATATTTTTTGCATGAAATAATTTTTAGCATGAAAAATGGACGATGTATAGTCCATTTCATTTTTTGCATAAAAAATGGACGATGTCTAGTCCATTTCATTTTTTGCATAATAAATGTACGACGTATAGTTCAATATATTTTTTGCATGAAATAATTTTTTGCATAAAAAATGTACGATGTATAGTCCATTATATTTTTTGCATGAAATAAGTTTTCGTATAAAAAATTGTCGATGTATAGTCCATTTAATTCTTAGCATGAAAAATGGACGATGTATAGTCCATTACATTTTTTGCATCAAAAATGGACGATGTGTAGTCCATTTAATTTTTTGCATAAAAAATGTACGATATATAGTCCATTATATTTTTTGCATGAAATAATTTTTTGCATAAAAAATGTACGATGTATAGTCCATTATATTTTTTGCATAAAATAATTTTTTTATGAAAAACGGACGATATATAATAGTCCATTATATTTTTTGAATGAAATAATTTTTTGTATGAAAAAATGGACGATGTATAGTCTATTTAATTCTTTATATGAAAAATGGTCGATGTATAGTCCATTTAATTGTTAGCATGAAAAATGGACGATGTATAGTCCATTTAATTTTTTGCATCAAAAATGTACGACGTATAGTGCATGAAATAAGTTTTTGTATGAAAAGTGGTCGATGTATAGTCCATTTAATTCTTAGCATGAAAAATGGACGATGTATAGTCCATTTAATTTTTTGCATAAAAAATGTACGATGTATAGTCCATTATATTTTTTGCATGAAATAAGTTTTTGCATAAAAAATGTACGATGTATAGTCCATTATATTTTTTGCATGAAATAAGTTTTCGTATAAAAAATTGTCGATGTATAGTCCATTTAATTCTTAGCATGAAAAATGGACGATGTATAGTCCATTTCATTTTTTGCATAAAAAATGGACGATGTCTAGTCCATTTCATTTTTTGCATAATAAATGTACGACGTATAGTTCAATATATTTTTTGCATGAAATAATTTTTTGCATAAAAAATGTACGATGTATAATAGTCCATTATATTTTTTGCATGAAATAAGTTTTCGTATAAAAAATTGTCGATGTATAATCCATTTAATTCTTAGCATGAAAAATGGACGATGTATAGTCCATTACATTTTTTGCATCAAAAATGGACGATGTGTAGTCCATTTAATTTTTTGCATAAAAAATGTACGATGTATAGTCCATTATATTTTTTGCATGAAATAATTTTTTGCATAAAAAATGTACGATGTATAGTCCATTATATTTTTTGCATGAAATAAGTTTTCGTATAAAAAATTGTCGATGTATAATCCATTTAATTCTTAGCATGAAAAATGGACGATGTATAGTCCATTTCATTTTTTGCATAAAAAATGGACGATGTCTAGTCCATTTCATTTTTTGCATAATAAATGTACGACGTATAGTTCAATATATTTTTTGCATGAAATAATTTTTTGTATAAAAAATGTACGAGTATAGTCCATTATATTTTTTGCATGAAATAAGTTTTCGTATAAAAAATTGTCGATGTATAGTCCATTTAATTCTTAGCATGAAAAATGTACGATGTATAGTCCATTACATTTTTTGCATCAAAAATGGACGATGTGTAGTCCATTTAATTTTTTGCATGAAAAATGGACGATGTATAGTCCATTTCATTTTTTGCATAATAAATGTACGACGTATAGTTCAATATATTTTTTGCATGAAATAATTTTTTGTATCAAAAATTGACGATGTATTGTCCATTTAATTTTTTGCATGAAAAATGGGCGATGTATTGTCCATTTAATTCTTAGCATGAAAAATGGATGAGGTATTGTCCATTTAATTTTTAGCATGAAAAATGGACGACGTATAGTCCATTTAATTTTTTCCATAAAAAATGTATGATGTATAGTCCATTATATTTTTTGCATAAAATAATTTTATTTATGAAAAACGGACGATATATAATAGTCCATTGTATTTTTTGAATGAAATAATATTTTGTATGAAAAATTGACGATGTATATATAGTCCATTATATTTTTTTCATGAAATAATTTTTTGGATGAAAAATTGTCGATGTATAGTCCATTTAATTCTTAGTATATATTTTTTGCAGAAGGGAATGGCAACAGCACAGATCACCTCAACATAAAACTAGGTTTAAAGAGTGCACTAAACGACTCCAAGAGTTGCTTGCATTTGAAAAAACTGCATCTCTTAAAAATTATCTGGAAGGTCTTGATGTCACACCAGCATCTAATTACTCTTTGTGGCGCGCTGCTAGAAAGCTTAAAACACCCGTCGAGTTTAAACCACCTCTGCGCACATCTACCGGAGATTGGGCAAGATGCGACTGTGAAAAAGGTAAATTATTTGCTGAGCATTTAAAATCCGTATTTACCCCAAACTCATGTACTGGTGCTGTTGATTTGCCGAGTGTAGTTGCGCTACCCCCTCGACCCATAAAATTTAAGACGCGTGATGTACAAAAACTAATTGCTGAACTCAACCCGAAAAAAGCTCCGGGTATTGATAAAATTAGTAACCAGATGCTGATGAAGTTGCCTCGTATTGCAATTAGAATCCTGTTATTCATTTTTAATGCCATTTTACGTCTGGAATATTATCCAAACAGCTGGAAGCTTGCCAAGGTTAAAATGATTCCAAAGCCGGGCAAAGATCTTACCAAGGCTGAGTCATATAGGCCAATAAGTTTACTGTCAACAATGTCAAAGCTCTTTGAAAAGTTACTCATGATAAAATTGTCCCCAATTCTAACTGATAATGAGTGCATACCGGACCATCAATTTGGTTTTAGAAGTCAGCATAGCACCATTGAACAAACTCATAGATTGGTTCAATTTATAAGAAAAACTTTTGAAGAAAAGAAGTATTGCTCTGCGCTGTTTATTGACGTTTCTCAGGCATTTGATAAAGTGTGGCATGAAGGCCTAATTTTAAAATTAAAGACTTATTTACCGATAAACATTCTAAATCTTTTGGAAAGTTACATTATTGCCCGGAAATTCACTGTTGTGGAAGGAGACTTTATGAGTATGCCTGAAAAAATCTCATCCGGTGTGCCACAGGGGAGTATACTGGGGCCAGTTTTGTATTTGATTTATACTTGTGATATGCCTTTGAGCAGTAATATACACACATCTACATTTGCCGATGATACAGCCTGCCTTAGTATGCACGAAAACCCTCACGAGGCTTCCCGATATCTTCAGCAACATATTACCCAGCTAGAACTATGGTTAAACAGGTGGAGAATAAAGGTAAACGAACAGAAGTGTGCTCAAGTAACATTTACCCTACGAAAAGACACTTGTTCCCCCATTACAATCAATAATCAAATTGTTCCTCAAAATTTACAAGTGAAATACCTTGGTATACACCTTGATCGAAGGCTTACATGGAAACACCACATTGACTCTAAGCTAACGCAAATGAAACTTAAACTAACTCAGATACATTGGCTGATTGGTAGAAATTCAACCCTCAGTCTAGATTGTAAACTTTTGATATACAAGTCGCTTTTAAAACCTATATGGTGCTACGGAATTCAGCTATGGGGTACTGCTTCAGCTTCAAATATAGAAAAAATTCAACGAAGGCAAAACAAAATTTTACGGATAATAACATCGGCGCCGTGGTACATAAGAAACTCAAATTTACATCGTGATTTGAATATGCCACAAGTAACTGAAGAAATTGCAAAATACGCAGGCAAATATCTTACAAAACTCGAGTCTCATCCTAATCCGCTTGCTCGTAATATCTTGAATTTTACTGGTCACATCCGCTTAAAAAAGAGGGACACAAGGGCTCTAATACTCAACACTCCAGAAGAAACTGCTTGAAAATACTTTTGTTTTTGCTTATCACTACTTATGTATTATTAATATCTATCACTAAGTTTATGTCCGACACTGGTCGGGCCTAATTAATTATATTTAGATTTAAGATTTGAATAATTATTGTTAGTTCATATTTGAAGATACAATAAATAAATATATGTATTAAAAAAAAAAAAAAAAAATATTTTTTGCATAAAAATTTAAATGTCTAGTCCATTATATTTTTGTATGAATTAATTTTTTGTATGAAATTATATTTTTTGCATGAAATAATTTTTTGTATGAAAAATGAGCGATGTATAGTCCATTATATTTTTTCATGAAAAAAATTTTTTTATGAAAAATGTTCGATGTATAGGCCATTTAATTCTTAGCATGAAAAATGGAAGATGTATAGTCCATTTAATTTTTTGCATCAAAAATGGACGATGTATAGTCCATTATATTTTTTCCATGAAATAATTTTTTGTATGAAATTATATTTTTTGCATGAAATAATTTTTTGTATGAAAAATGATCGATGTATAGTCCATTTAATTCTTAGTATGAAAAATGGACAATGTATAGTCCATTTCATTTTTTGCATGAAAAATGGACATTATATTTTTAGCATGAAATAATTTTTTGTATGAAAAATGGACGATGTATAGTCCATTATACATTTTGCATGAAATAATTTTTTGTATGAAAAATGATCGGTGTATAGTCCTTTTAATTCTTAGCATGAAAAATGGACGATGTGTAGTCCATTTAATTTTTTTAATAAAAAATGTACCATGTATAGTCCATTATATTTTTTGCATGAAATAATTTTTAGCATGAAAAATGGACGATGTATAGTCCATTTCATTTTTTGCATAAAAAATGGACGATGTCTAGTCCATTTAATTTTTTGCATAATAAATGTACGACGTATAGTTCAATATATTTTTTGCATGAAATAATTTTTTGCATAAAAAATGTACGATGTATATAGTCCATTATATTTTTTGCATGAAATAAGTTTTCGTATAAAAAATTGTCGATGTATAGTCCATTTAATTCTTAGCATGAAAAATGGACGATGTATAGTCCATTTCATTTTTTGCATAAAAAATGGACGATGTCTAGTCCATTTCATTTTTTGCATAATAAATGTACGACGTATAGTTCAATATATTTTTTGCATGAAATAATTTTTTGCATAAAAAATGTACGATGTATAGTCCATTATATTTTTTGCATGAAATAAGTTTTCGTATAAAAAATTGTCGATGTATAATCCATTTAATTCTTAGCATGAAAAATGGACGATGTATAGTCCATTACATTTTTTGCATCAAAAATGGACGATGTGTAGTCCATTTAATTTTTTGCATAAAAAATGTACGATCTATAGTCCATTATATTTTTTGCATGAAATAATTTTTTGCATAAAAAATGTACGATGTATAGTCCATTATATTTTTTGCATGAAATAAGTTTTCGTATAAAAAATTGTCGATGTATAGTCCATTTAATTCTTAGCATGAAAAATGGGCGATATATAGTCCATTACATTTTTTGCATCAAAAATGGACGATGTGTAGTCCATTTAATTTTTTGCATAAAAAATGTACGATGTATAGTCCATTATATTTTTTGCATGAAATAATTTTTTGCATAAAAAATGTACGATGTATAGTCCATTATATTTTTTGCATAAAATAATTTTTTTATGAAAAACGGACAATATATAATAGTCCATTATATTTTTTGAATGAAATAATTTTTTGTATGAAAAAATGGACGATGTATAGTCTATTTAATTCTTAATATGAAAAATGGTCGATGTATAGTCCATTTAATTGTTAGCATGAAAAATGGACG
Source organism: Nowickia ferox (assembly GCA_936439885.1). NCBI lineage: Eukaryota > Metazoa > Arthropoda > Insecta > Diptera > Tachinidae > Nowickia > Nowickia ferox. The sequence continues at coordinate 94,672,471 of OW387024.1, read as the reverse complement.
ATGTATAGTCCATTTCATTTTTTGCATCAAAAATGTACGACGTATAGTGCATGAAATAAGTTTTTGTATGAAAAGTGGTCGATGTATAGTCCATTTAATTCTTAGCATGAAAAATGGACGATGTATAGTCCATTTAATTTTTTGCATAAAAAATGTACGATGTATAGTCCATTATATTTTTTGCATGAAATAAGTTTTCGTATAAAAAATTGTCGATGTATAGTCCATTTAATTCTTAGCATGAAAAATTAACGATGTATAGTCCATTTAATTTCTTGCATAAAAAATGAACGACATATAGTTCAATATATTTTTTGCATGAAATAAGTTTTTGTATGAAAAATGGTCGATGTTTAGTCCATTTAATTCTTAGCATGAAAAATGGACGATGTATAGCCCATTTAATTTTTTTAATAAAAAATGTACGATGTATAGTCCATTATATTTTTTGCATGAAATAATTTTTAGCATGAAAAATGGACGATGTATAGTCCATTTCATTTTTTGCATAATAAATGTACGACGTATAGTTCAATATATTTTTTGCATGAAATAATTTTTTGCATAAAAAATGTACGATGTATAGTCCATTATATTTTTTGCATGAAATAAGTTTTCGTATAAAAAATTGTCGATGTATAATCCATTTAATTCTTAGCATGAAAAATGGACGATGTATAGTCCATTTCATTTTTTGCATAAAAAATGGACGATGTCTAGTCCATTTCATTTTTTGCATAATAAATGTACGACGTATAGTTCAATATATTTTTTGCATGAAATAATTTTTTGTATAAAAAATGTACGATGTATAGTCCATTATATTTTTTGCATGAAATAAGTTTTCGTATAAAAAATTGTCGATGTATAGTCCATTTAATTCTTAGCATGAAAAATGTACGATGTATAGTCCATTACATTTTTTGCATCAAAAATGGACGATGTGTAGTCCATTTAATTTTTTGCATGAAAAATGGACGATGTATAGTCCATTTCATTTTTTGCATAATAAATGTACGACGTATAGTTCAATATATTTTTTGCATGAAATAATTTTTTGTATCAAAAATTGACGATGTATTGTCCATTTAATTTTTTGCATGAAAAATGGGCGATGTATTGTCCATTTAATTCTTAGCATGAAAAATGGATGAGGTATAGTCCATTTAATTTTTAGCATGAAAAATGGACGACGTATAGTCCATTTAATTTTTTCCATAAAAAATGTATGATGTATAGTCCATTATATTTTTTGCATAAAATAATTTTTTTTATGAAAAACGGACGATATATAATAGTCCATTGTATTTTTTGAATGAAATAATTTTTTGTATGAAAAAATGGACGATGTATAGTCTATTTAATTCTTAATATGAAAAATGGACGACGTATAGTCCATTTAATTTTCAGCATGAAAAATGGAAGATGTGTATTCCATTATAATTTTCGGATTAAATAATTTTTTGTATAAAAAATGGACGATGTCTAGTCCGTTTAATTTTTAGAAGGAAAAATGGACGATGTATAGTCCATTTCATTTTTTGTATGAAAAATGATCGGTGTATAGTCCTTTTAATTCTTAGCATGAAAAATGGACGATGTATAGCCCATTTAATTTTTTTAATAAAAAATGTACGATATATTTATATATTTTTTGCATGAAATAATTTTTAGCATGAAAAATGGACAATGTCTAGTCCATTTAATTTTTTGCATAATAAATGTAGGACGTATAGTTCAATATATTTTTTGCATGAAATAATTTTTTGTATCAAAAATTGACGATGTATTGTCCATTTAATTCTTAGCAAGAAAAATGGATGGGGTATAGTCCATTTAATTTTTAGCATGAAAAATGGACGACGTATAGTCCATTTAATTTTTTCCATAAAAAATGTATGATGTATAGTCCATTATATTTTTTGCATAAAATAATTTTTTTTATGAAAAACGGACGATATATAATAGTCCATTATATTTTTTGAATGAAATAATTTTTTGTATGAAAAAATGATCGATGTATAGTCTATTTAATTCTTAATATGAAAAATGGTCGATGTATAGTCCATTTAATTCTTAGCATGAAAAATGGACGATGTATAGTCCATTTAATTTTTTGCATCAAAAATGTACGACGTATAGTTCAATATATTTTTTGCATGAAATAAGTTTTTGTATGAAAAGTGGTCGATGTATAGTACATTTAATTCTTAGCATGAAAAATGGACGATGTATAGTCCATTACATTTTTTGCATCAAAAATGGACGATGTGTAGTCCATTTAATTTTTTGTATAAAAAATGTACGATGTATAGTCCATTATATTTTTTGCATGAAATAATTTTTTTTATGAAAAATGGTCGACGTATAGTCCGTTTAATTCTTAGCATGAAAAATGGACGATGTATAGTCCATTTAATTTTTTGCATAAAAAATGTACGACGTATAGTTCAATATATATATTTTGCATGAAATAAGTTTTTGTATGAAAAGTGGTCGATGTATAGTCCATTTAATTCTTAGCATGAAAAATTAACGATGTCTAGTCCATTTAATTTTTAGCATGAAGAATGGACGATGTATAGTCCTTCTGATTTTTTGCATAAAAAATATACGATGTATAGTCCATTATATTTTTTGCATGAAATAATTTTTAGCATGAAAAATGGTCGATGTATAGTCCATTTAATTTTTTGCATAAAAAATGGACGATGTCTAGTCTATTATATTTTTTGCATGAAATAATTGTTTGCATGAAAAATGTACGATGTATAGTCCATTATATTTTTTGCATGAAATAATTTTTGGCATGAAAAATGGTGATGTATAGCCCATTTAATTTTTTGCATAAAAAATGTACGATGTATAGTCCATTATATTTTTTGCATGAAATAATTTTTAGCATGAAAAATGGTCGATGTATAGTCCATTTAATTTTTTGCATAAAAAATGGACGATGTCTAGTCTATTATATTTTTTGCATGAAATAATTGTTTGCATAAAAAATGTACGACGTATAGTTCAATATATATATTTTGCATGAAATAAGTTTTTGTATGAAAAGTGGTCGATGTATAGTCCATTTAATTCTTAGCATGAAAAATTAACGATGTATAGGCCATTTAATTTTTTGCATAAAAACTGTACGACGTATAGTTCAATATATTTTTTGCATGAAATAAGTTTTTGTATGAAAAGTGGTCGATGTATAGTCCATTTAATTCTTAGCATGAAAAATGGACGATGTATAGTCCATTTAATTTTTTGCATAAAAACTGTACGACGTATAGTTCAATATATTTTTTGCATGAAATAAGTTTTTGTATGAAAAGTGGTCGATGTATAGTCCATTTAATTGTTAGCATGAAAAATGGACGATGTATAGTCCATTTAATTTTTTGCATCAAAAATGTACGATGTGTAGTCCATTTAATTTTTTCCATAAAAATGTACGATGTATAGTCCATTATATTTTTTGCATGAAATAAGTTTTCGTATAAAAAATTGTCGATGTATAGTCCATTTAATTCTTAGCATGAAAAATTAACGATGTATAGTCCATTTAATTTCTTGCATGAAAAATGGACGATGTCTAGTCCATTTTATTTTTTGCATAATAAATGTACGACGTATAGTTCAATATATTTTTTGCATGAAATAATTTTTTGTATCAAAAATTGACGATGTATTGTCAATTTAATTTTTTGCATGAAAAATGGGCGATGTATTGTCCATTTAATTCTTAGCAAGAAAAATGGATGAGGTATAGTCCATTTAATTTTTAGCATGAAAAATGGACGACGTATAGTCCATTTAATTTTTTCCATAAAAAATGTATGATGTATAGTCCATTATATTTTTTGCATAAAATAATTTTTTTTTATGAAAAACGGACGATATATAATAGTCCATTATATTTTTTGAATGAAATAATTTTTTGTATGAAAAAATGGACGATGTATAGTCTATTTAATTCTTAATATGAAAAATGGTCGATGTATAGTCCATTTAATTGTTAGCATGAAAAATGGACGATGTATAGTCCAATATATTTTTTGCAAGAAATAATTTTTTGTATGAAAAATGGTCGATTAATAGTCCATTATATTGATTGCATGAAATAATTTTTTGTTTGAAAAATGGAAATAAAATTTTGTGTGAAAATTAAAAATGGGTGATGTATATATAGTACATTATATATTTTGCATAAATTAATTTTTGTATGAAAAATGGACGATGTCTGTTCCATTTAATTTTTAGCATTTTATTTTTTGCAATAAATAATTTTTTTATAAAAAATGGACGATGTCTAGTCTCTTTAATTTTTAGCAGGAAAAATGGACGATGTATAGTCCATTTCATTTTTTGCATGAAAAAATGGACGATGTATAGTCCATTTAATTCTTAGCATGAAAAATGGACGATGTATAGTCCATTACATTTTTTGCATCAAAAATGTACGATGTATAGTCCATTATATTTTTTGCATGAAATAATTTTTAGCATGAAAAATGGACGATGTATAGTCCATTTAATTTTTTGCATAAAAAATGGACGATGTCTAGTCTATTATATTTTTTGCATGAAATAATTGTTTGCATAAAAAATGTACATTATATTTTTTGCATGAAATAATTTTTAGCATGAAAAATGGACGATGTATAGTCCATTTCATTTTTTGCATAAAAAATGGACGATGTCTAGTCCATTTTATTTTTTGCATAATAAATGTACGACGTATAGTTCAATATATTTTTTGCATGAAATAATTTTTTGTATCAAAAATTGACGATGTATTGTCCATTTAATTTTTTGCATGAAAAATGGGCGATGTATTGTCCATATAATTCTTAGCATGAAAAATGGATGAGGTATAGTCCATTTAATTTTTAGCATGAAAAATGGACGACGTATCGTCCTTCTGATTTTTTGCATAAAAAATATACGATGTCCATTTAATTTTTTGCATGAAATAATTTTTGGCATGCAAAATGGTGATGTATAGCCCATTTAATTTTTTGCATAAAAAATGTACGATGTATAGTCCATTATATTTTTTGCATGAAATAATTTTTAGCATGAAAAATGGACGATGTATAGTCCATTTAATTTTTTGCATAAAAAATGGACGATGTCTAGTCTATTATATTTTTTGCATGAAATAATTGTTTGCATAAAAAATGTACGATGTATAGTCCATTATATTTTTTGCATGAAATAATTTTTAGCATGAAAAATGGATGAGGTATAGTCCATTTAATTTTTAGCATGAAAAATGGACGACGTATAGTCCATTTAATTTTTTCCATAAAAAATGTATGATGTATAGTCCATTATATTTTTTGCATAAAATAATTTTTTTTATGAAAAACGGACGATATATAATAGTCCATTATATTTTTTGAATGAAATAATTTTTTGTATGAAAAAATGGACGATGTA